>OX388271.1:5005268-6213290 GCA_947579855.1 Anticlea derivata | reverse complement strand
TTTAAGTTATCGCGATATCAGGTATTATAAGCACAGGGAGTAACCAACTGTAGCCTTAGGAATAAATAACTTACCGATCAAAACGTGCACGTTGATAGTGACTTGAGAGTGGTTTTGTAAAAGGCATGTGTATGTTCCGCTATCATTTTGTGATGCTGATGCAACGCTTATTGTGGCACTGGAACAAAAATTGACGATACATTATCAATATTTAATCAGCACCTGAGGAAATAATGATGAAACATAATTTATATTTGACAAAAAACAACACCTAACGTCCGAATTCAGTGGCCCAAGCACGAATTTTATACTTACGATACGATAGTATAAGCCAGATATTAGCAAAGACATTTTCTGGGGTTATTTCCGGGATTTTCTAACTCATTACACCCCTACTTACATTACAGCAGGAAATTATTACTCTCCAAATATGATTTTTAGTTCAGGTTGTTTTTTAGTTGTAAACCAGTCATTCAGGTAACGATTTATAACTTTAGTATCAGCTATTTTGGTATGGTTTAGGTTTGAAATTGATTATACAGTCAGTATAATGTAAGAGACGTTCAAACTTTTATTAGAATATAACTTTATTTTTAAAGATTTAACAAACATTATATATTTTCAATCAGAATTAATAAACACTTTATATTTATTTTATTTTATTGTTTTATTTTATGGAAAAGATGGAAGATTTATCCATCTTTTCTTAGTCATGTCGCCTTCAAATACTGACGTGAATACTGGAGTGAATACTGACATGACGGCTGATAGAGATGAGTGGAAGATAAAAACATGTTGTGCCGACCCCACATGGAGTGGGATACGGGCTGGGAGATGATGATGAATTATTTTATTGTGGGTTCGCGAGCACAATGAGTTTTTGTGTAATTGTAAATTAAATTAATTCAAAGAGACCGTTCACGTAGCAGATCATGCATAACTGCGACGTTGATCAAAGCATTGTTCGAATATTTTAATTGGAACATGATGAAAGCTCGATCATTACCTATTGTGTAGGCATATTTAACATACTGGTTAGCACCGGTTTTATATCCCATTACAATCTTTTGAAGCTATGTTTAATTATGGCGATGCGTGAGTCGAGTATTTTACCAGTCAAGTTACGCTGTAAGGCTAAATAGAATTGCGCATGCGTGGTCACCGGCTACGAAAAATTCGCCCGTTCACAAATCAAACTCAGAGATCCAATTTCAACTATATAATTCGAAGAAGAAAATCTAACTGATTTGATTAAAACATTAAAATCAATATAAGTAGGCAATATTTTAAAATGAACTACAACCTTGAAATGTCTAACCTGGACTGATTATTAATAAACATCATCATCTTCCTGCCCTTATCCCACATCACGTGGGGTCGGCACAATATATATTCTTCTTTCATTTACCTCTATCAGCCGCCAACTCAGCACTCACTCCTACTTACGCCTATCCACTTTCACACTAACGATTATTAAACATTATTTAATAATAGATTTGATCGATGATGACAGAACCTAAACAATAGATATTAATCGTATAAGTGCTTTTGAACATTATACAGAGTTATTTTTAAAACAGTCGAATCTACATTCGAGTCAAAATAATTGACTCGAATGTAGATTCGATTAAGCTATGTAAAACGTTTTGTTAATTCCAAAATTAAAAAAAGTTACAATATCATTAATGATGAAGCATTCTACTCCACCTCATTTGATGCGAATATATCTAACGTTTACTGAGGAAAACATTTTTAATGTTAAATCAATTTATTTTTATTTAAATCAGTTAGGATGTCAGAGGTTTTGCATCATTCAAAAAGAACTCTATAAACAGCGACATAATATAGCAAGTGTTTTATTAACTTAAACACCTGAATAATAGAGTTTGATCAGATTGACCCCAAAACAGCAGATTTTTGGATAGTGTTTTTGAAAACTGTTGAATTTCCAAAAGTCGTAAAAAAACTTTATTGTCAATTTTGTGTAGAATAAGCCCCTTTTGGGATAGCATACATATTAAGAATCACTTTGTAAAATATGTTGACTCACCTCATATTCTGAAAGGTGACCTTCTCAAAAAAGTCCTTTCCTTGCTTCTTCCACACTATCCCGTACACGTTATTCACTACAGGAGGGGTCGTTGGTTTGACTGTAGTCAACTGAGTCGTAGACTCCGGCTTACTTGTAGTACTTAAACTAACTGTTGACAAAAGTGTCGTAGTTTCAACACTCCAACTCTTGTTCATCATTATATCTATCCTATTAAAAAACGTTGTCAATTTTATAGTTGTTGATTCCGTGGTAGTCGTCAACGGCGTGGATGGTCTTATAGTCGATGTTGGAGTAGGTTTTGTAGGGAGAGTCGAAACAAACTCATCTGATATGATACATGACAATTTTATAGCGCTTCCAGCTTTATAGAACCTGTCTTTCATATCGTGGGTTTGGTCACCGTTTATTGTGAGTACGGGAGCTGAAAACAAAAATGAATGATTAAATTATGTTTGAAATTCATTTCCATAAAATCTGTATCGTGAATTCGGCGAATGTACGCGCTGCATTTCGGGCCATGTTATTTGTTATAGGATAGAAAAAAGAATCACAACGCGAACCTTCCCCGAATTCCAATAATTTGGTTATAAGTAATATTTAAAGCCGTGTTCAAACGGCATGCGATTTGTCCTTGATATTTTATTTAGAATTTGTTTGAAAAATAAACAAAGTCAATTTTTGACTTTGACGTTTGGGAAAATGTGATATAGCTTAAAGATATCGCAAGCTCCTGAAAATAAAACACAAAATTTATATTTTTCATTATAATATCAGTTTTCTATGCACACCCGTTCGAACATAGTCAAAGCCATTAGGTACATATTGATTTATAAGTAATTTTTGTATGTTCATCAACGAGTCGAAACTTTTAAAAGAAATAGAAAGAAAAAAAAAATTAGGTTGTAAAGTTATGGCCTCATGACTGTAATGCCCAGGCCTCTGTGTGCAGTGCTAGACCAACTATGGGCGCTGACGTCGTCGATCGAACGTAGCTATATCAATAAAAGACCAGAGTACCGCGCTAATTAATTATACAATTTTTCAACAAAAAAAATGAATTTATTCACGACCTTTGGATGGAAAGTCGAAGCACCTACCACTCAACTAACACAGGTGAAGCATAAACGCGCTGAGAATAAGCCTAATCGATACACAAAGGGTCGATTGAATTTATTATCCACTTTATCAACGTGGTTTCCTACAAAGTTCTGTTTAATGCTACAATTTCTTAATTCCAAGGAACTTAAAATCCTTAATTATAGAGTTAAATGCTGCCACCTCAATATTTCTGAGGCGGTTCAGAGTTATACCTTAAGATTGTATTATTATGACGAGGGATGCCGAACTGGATATAAAACATTCCATTGTAACGTGTGGATTAAGAACGGCACAAAACGTAAAAGACACCCATTTGCTTAATTAAAGCTATCTAATTATGAATAATCTACGTTCCAAAGCTAATTTTATTTCATTCCCTCTAGGGAGGGAGATTTATGTTTAAGGGAGAAATGTTAACGTCAACAAAAATAAATAAACACTTACAAAATAGCTCTGCCATTATAGGCTGTGCTTGACATTACATTATTGTGATGTCACAATTCCCACAATTATGTAGTTTCTATCAGACACTTGCCCTTTTGTTGTGAATAGCTCCCACACACGCACCAAAAAGATAAGTTATGAACTCGACGGAACAATACTTACGTAATACAGTAAGATTTGTGAATACTGTTCTTGGTGGATGGGTAGATATTTGGCACATGTAGCTCCCAGCATCGGATCGCTTCACGGGGTTCATACTAAGCCTCCAATTGTTAGGGTATTGGAACTTGACTGCTATCCGATTGTCACCGGCGTACGTCGCTGGGCCTACGGTGAGAAGTTGTGCTGAGTCCGTTGTGTTTCTCAGCCACATCACCTGTTATAAGTTGCGAATGTTAGCATCAAGAATATGGCAAAAAAGTTCTGTTTCCTCACTAATATTATAAATACAAATGTTTGTAAATATGTGGGGATGTGAAAATGTTTGTTACTCTTTTATATTGAAAATATATTTGGCACGTTTATAGTAAATAGCCTGGAATAACATATAGGCTACTTTTTATCTTGGTACCACGCGCGCGGAGCTGGGGGTGAAAGCTAGTTTTCAATTAACTTCCAACAGTGCACTATGTTATAATATTCGTGACCCCACGCTATGCTTCACTGTGTCATGGGAACCAGAAACTACGACTATCTCCTTTTAATATGTTACTTTAGTTCTAAATCGCACATGTTTAACAAGTTGCCCTGGGAAGTCTTTCAGTCCTTTTCAAGTAATTCAGCATTCCCAGTGTGCTACCAACTTGAAGTTGACTACAAGTTTATTCAACTTCGGAACCGCCAGATGTTTGGACTACACAATGTTTGCACTATTATTGTCGTCGACAATAGACAAATATCTCAAGATAGTTCTTAGAAACCCGTGTTTGAAATTGAAATTGAACAAAGGAAAGACCAATACGATTTTTATATCGGATTACGTACCTATTGTGGTATATTACACTGTCCTTTCAATTTCCTCGCATAGTGCACCAATGGACGTTTATTGATGACTGCGCGGTACACAATGCGATTCAGAAAACACGACTTTTATAAATTTTCTCTTGAAAAATGCTTCCTTGAGAATGCATCAGAATTTGTGCAAGCTTTTAAACTTAAACAGTGTAGCGAGACATACCAAAAGTCTATAAACTGTGACTTACGGATATAATATTTAGAAATGTCAGGGTACTTTTTAAATAATTTCACCGTCGTATTTCGAGGTACTTTTCTGTCTTTGGGTACGTTAGTGGTGCTAATGGCTGGGGCATTAGCGCGGGAATCTGGGTTACAATTTCTACTAACAACTCGATGAGCAGCTAGGGTTATATCTCGCGAACATTTTTGTTGGATCAAATAACATTTATGTACAAACTTGAGATGTTAAATCAGTGTCTTCATTCCGATGCTTCGTTGCTCATCTAGTTCTACATTATTCTGTCAAAATGAATGCATGTTGATTCATAATACCTACGTTGCTCTCCCAAAAGGAGCTTATTATATACCCAACTGCCCATAAAGTTTGTTCTACGACTTTTGGAAATTCAACATTTTTCATTCTTCTTTGACGCTAATATTTATTCTTTTTATTGATAGAATAAGCCGTATTATGAATCACTTTGTATACTTTGGGTTAAATAGACGGTTCGATTCCCGCCGGGACAAATATTTGTATGATCTGCAAATATTTGTTGTGCCATCATACTTCTTAGTTTATTAATATAAATAGGTAGTAGTTTTATTTTTATACTTACGAGCATGTTAGAAAACTTACCGTTTTATCTTTGAGCATAACAACTCTGCAGTTCAGTAAGGCCTCGGACCCTACATGGGCTGTTACTTGCGTATACTTCTTCTCATCCTCGAAGTATGGACCCCAGTGGTGCTCATGATGATGGTCATGATAGCTTTGGTAGGGCACGTAGATACGACCCTCTTCTACCTTACCTGGGAAGAAAAAACCTAAATAGCATTTTAAACAAATATTGAGTATCAAACAATGTGGGTCCTAGAGCACATTTTGATATTCAAATGTATCATAGAATTTCCACTTTTTAGTAGTAGCAGTTAGCAGTAGACCATTTTCAAATAAAAGAAATATTTCAATATATTAATAAATATAATTTATTTAATTTTTGAGACAAATCATGACAAATATCCTGTTTATTAGGTTACGATAATAATATTCCAAAATTCTCGGAATTTGTATTACAAATTCCTCAATTTTTTATGAATTCCTCCTATTATTACACAATAGAAAATTATTTTCGGAGCAATATCAATCAAAAGCATCGAAATTAACGAGTAAAATAATTTAGCAAATCATCAATCAAATGCTTCATTGTATATATGACTAGCATTCGCCCGTGGCTTCGGTCGCGCGGTGCCCGGATAAGGATATATGATTCCAAGCAATTAACTACATGCATGCCGAATTTCATTTCAATCCGTTTAGTATAGTTACAGCGTTATTGAGTTACAAACATCTCAACATACAAACTTTCGCGTTTACAATATTAGTAGGATTGAAATACCATGAAAGCTATTTGTAAGACTGAATTTTCTTATAGCCCCATTGCTCCTTGTCAACAGTACATTAATAACACATCAAACATCAACTCTACAATATTTAGCCAAGCATTTTTCCCGAAACACTTTCGCAAACACGTCATATTTCATGAATATCTTACACATACAAAACTTCCATCGTACAGAGATCGATACTCACTCTGTAACAAATGATCGCTCCTGTCAGTCGCCCCTTCGCGTTTAATATTTTCTCTGAGCTGTTTGGTGATGTTCTTGAATATCTCTCTCGATAGGGCGAGGTTGTCCTTCTCCTCGCTTCTACGCCTTCGAACGCCATTTGAACGATAATCTTCAGGGAAACTTAGCGGTTCTGTGTAAGAAATTATTTTGTTTTAAACCTCAATAGAGACAATAAAATAATAAAAAAGAAGTATAAGAATAATAAATAGAATAGGCCCCTCCATATCTACCTATCCGCGGATGTCGTAAGAGGCGACTAAGGCAAAAAGCTAGGGGATGGACAGCAGCGTCCTACATTTTTTTTAACAACGATAGCTGACTAGACTGCGCTCGCCAACCCGCATGCCCAGCGTGGTGAGTATGGGCAAATCCCCCCACATGATAAGGAATTTTCTCTGTCTGTGGGGGAGGCTATGTTCAGCAGTGGACGTCGTACGGCTGAAATGATGAGAGACATAAAATACGACTAACAATACCTGAGTGAGTCAATAACGTTACATGTAAATAAAAAAATAATGATATTCTATGAGATACGATAGGATGAGCTCAAATTTTAAAATAAATAGCTAAATCTGGTTAGCACTTTGATCGAAGAAAGACTGCTAGCACTTTCCGGAGGAATTTCCGCAGAAAATTTCTTATTTGTCTTCCAATAGTTTATGGCAAAAATGGCATGCCAAAAATGTTTTGTTGCTGTAGATTGATACTTTAAAGTTTTCAAATTGGCGGAATGCCAAGTCTCTGGAACTTGTCTGCGCTCAGTAATGTCGTCTGGAACATTGATACGTCCTACGTGGCATTGCACTTCCTACTGGCGCAAATTGCCACGAATGAATACTAAGATGTCTGTATACTGAGAATACTGAGGACATCTGAACGCGAACAAACGTTATGTTTGCTATAACTATTAAGAGGCACCCGGAGTGAACGTGAAGTTTCTGCTGCAAATAACGTTTTGATTATGCGTTTTTTCTGTTTATTTAAAAAAAAATACCGAAATCTTAAAAAAAACTAGCCCGACCTCAGACCTACTTTTTCAGTCTAGATACAGTTTGGTTTTGATAAACAATAAGTCAGTAAACATAACACAACAACATAACTGAATACATAATTAAGTTATTGATGTTTTACTTAATTTTTGTGAAAAAATATTCGCGTGGTATTGGCGTTTTATTTATGTGACGATGTTTGTCCGACGACAAAATTCGAATCGTTGATATGATTTTAACTAAACTTGGTAGGTGTGCAATAAACAAAAATAGTAGGTAACTATATGAGATTAATCGATTAAGTTGTTTAGATAGATAGGGTTGACAATTCTCTGGATCCAGACAAAAGTCTTGATTACTAAAAATGGAAAATCGCGAGGACTCCGTTCGGGGCGAAATACTAGTTCAAATAAGTAGAGGTTAAATGTTGAAGAGTTTGACCATCACTCCAGGAGTCTCTAAAGGAAATGGAAATGGTATTCTCATACTGTTCCTTGCTAAATTCACTGCCTTTAAGACTGGTAGAAACAGGCGATATCTTTTTGGATGACGCAAAACGAGCACATCGTATTGTTTGGGTTAAATTGGCATCGTTTCTAAAAACTCCATGCACCTAAAGATCAGACCATAATATGGGTGTACTTAGTAACAGCTTTTCTATGCTTGGTCCAACGAGATGGTCTCATGAAATTCAAAATTCATCGGATATGTCTATGAAGATTTATAAATAACCCTTCAAATCGGAACCACCACCAAGCAAAGACTGCAATACTGGTAGGCAGTGTTTGGAAATCTTCGTCATATCTTCTCGTTGCAGATAACCCAGAGCCTTAAAACGAAAGTCTGCAATCATATCTACATGTTGCCAGTGATGACATAAGGTACTTAGACTTGGTTGCTAACTACTGGTCTCATATACAAGCTCAAAGTCGCGCATCGGGCTATGGAGAGAGCTACGTTCAGAGTTGCACTGCGTGATGAAATTCGAAATGAGAAAATCCGTAGATGAACCGAGGTCACAGACATAACTTTCAGAATCAGCAAGTTGAAATGGAAGGAGGCAGGCCATATAGCTCACAAAACCGACAACCGTTGGGGAATAAAGGTTCTTGAATGACGACCACGAACCGCAATCGGTTCGTGGTCGTCATTCAAGAATACGCAGTCAATACGCAGTTGGCCTCCACCCAATGACGACTTTGAGCCATTTTCACCCCCAACGATATTGTGAAAGTTTCGAGAAGTCGGTGGATGGAAACGGCTTAATACCACTGGTGGATCTTTATAAGAAAAGCCTATGTCCAGCAGTAAACTTCAACAGGCTAATGATGATGATGTGAACAATCCACACACCTACTCATTTAAATTAAAAATAACTGAGTTGTGCTACAGAATTTCGTTGGCTTACATATCAACAAGCCATTCATCACGGATGTCCATTATACAAATGAAACTCGTAACTGTTGAAAGGTTGACTCTTCATAAGATTTGTAATGATAGGTACCAAGAATACAAATATACCCAAAGAACTTCCATTTATTAGCATTCTCAAATTGGAAGTACGGAAATTTGAAGGGTGACAGGGTTCGATTCTAAGGAAATGAGAACCTTAGTATTCTATACATGTCTCGTCCCTTCAATTACAATTTATACAATAATAAATAATATTTCTGTTTTAATAGGGTACATGATGGTGTTGCTGAATAAAAGCCATAACTTTGGTAGTTCATTGAAAAAATGTTGGTTTGAACGAAATCCTTGAAATTTCCTAATGGGCTAACATGGCTTTTAGTTGAGGAACGTATTCAAAAAAATGTGAGAAGGGAAATTCAATAAATCGATCAATGATGCAATGATCAGTCATCATCAGTCAATCTGATGGCAGTGTGAGGGGATAGAAAAAATGCCTCAAATAAGTCAGGCTAAGGGTATCTACTCTTTATCGTCGTTATTGGTATTTTGAGGTAAAGTTTAAAAAAATAAGCGAATTAGACAGCCATCGCGATGGAAATAAGTTCAGTCTGATTTCAGTGTGAAAAATATTATGCCATTGTAAAGTGTAAATATTTCTAATTTAGTTTGATAATTCATTAGCGACGCGTGACCCGAGAGCTGGCTCGTATTTGGCCCAGCGAATCAGCATTGCCATCCAGCGTGGCAATTCTGACTGGTAGAGATCTGAATCAGTTGAGCTATCCACAGATCATTTCTAACGGTCATCAGATGGCTCAACTGTTTCTTGTGTATTTTGTAAATATTATCTTGTATAAGTTTTAAGTTTCTTTCTATAAATAAAGAGTCACATTCCATAGTATAAACATAAGGCGTTTAAAATCGAGTGAAATGAAAACTGTATCTAAGTTAATGATATATTTTAAAGTCTACAGCTGCACTCCTACTTAATTCTAATTAAAGATGCAAAAGTTTGTGTGGATATTTGGATGTTTGTATTTCAGGATGTGGTTCAATCACGCCGTAACGGCTGATTTAGATGAAACTAAGATAGAGTTCTATACCTAGCTACATATAGGCTACTTTTATCTAGGTAGCACACGAGCGAAACCTCTGACGCAAGCTAGTTGGTAATACAGTTATTGGTTCTTCAAATTATAACCCTGTTGTTGCGGTGCATTTGCCGATGTAGAGGTTTGCTAAGGATTTTTATATTCAAAGTATTTATATGCGCCATAGCAATGGTAAAGTGAAACATCGTGAGGAAACTCGAATAAGTGGCAATGAGCTTGAAACTTGTTACGGATAGTTCTATCCGTAACAAGTTTCAAGCTCATTGACCTTTTTAATATGTGGGCATGTTCCAAGCGTAATTTTTGGATGTGCCTGACTATCCCCTTAGATATCTTCACGCTTGGAGATCGGAGAATCCTCTCCACCATGCTTAGAAAATATAAGTCGTAAGCCTTTTTTATTATTGTTACTTGTTGTACTCACATTGTGCAGTTAGTATGCAAGTATTTTAATATAATAATTAATAACTTACCAGACGCAGTATGTAAACAGCATAACGCCAGACACACGAAGTAGAGGCCGCCCCACTGCATATTAGAGACATCACAGGCGTAGACGCATTACGCTCGTCTCTCACCTGGAGTGAACAAAAATAAATGCTCATTAGATACCTATTTTCCTAGTATAATAGTGTTACTAATATATAGACCCAACAGTCACATACATATTCTGAGAGAGATTCTTCACACTAAGATTATCTGTGTCGTTGGTATCAGAAACTACGAGTACTATGGTAAGACAACACACAGAGACCCGAAAGAAATATTTTTTTACCACATAAATTATACGAGACTACCTCACTATCATTCCCTTTACAATAGTGAAAAGAACATAAAACATCGGTACACGTATACATAAAATATATTACTTTTTAACAGTAGGTTATTAAAGAGAGTAAAAAGGAAATCATAAATAAATCAAGCTTACAAAATATTTTATCAAAGTTGTTTCACTAATAATAAAGAAACACGAAATAGGATCAATACAGTTTGAATACATTAATTTCGTTTAAAAGGTCTAAAATACAATTTTATTGGTATTAGAAAATGTTGACATTTTAATTTCCATTAGGAAGCTATAAAAGCTCTTCAATACAAAGTACGAAGGAAATTTATTCATGAACGCTTTCTTATAGAAAATTGGCACCGCCGTCGTCGGCCAATAGGACAGTGAGTTATTCTTTGGGCTAACTACCAAGCGCCTACTATCAAGCCTTTGAAGTTGGAAATCAATAAGGTTTTAAGGCAAAAAAACCGTGGGAGGACTTAATTGGTTATCTTTGTCTTTGTCCATCTATTCTGAAGATCAATACGAACTAGTATTTATATTCTGTATCTACCTACATTATTGTAGCTGTACCCGCGCGGTTTCACTCGCCCTAAGTTACAGTATAGAGAAAAAAGATGCCTTTAACTTTTGTCCTTAGTCCAATCATTTTAATTTTTTTAGCATCTTTGTATGTATTTATTTAGAAATCGCTGACAATAGTATCTCAATCATTGTTATTTTAAAAATATGTTTGCAAAATTTCAAATCAATATTTGCAATTAAAATATTTTTTTCATATAATACAATACAATGCAAATGTTTTATTTCTTTAACTTAAGTAACATAGTTTTAACTGTAGTTGATACCTCCTTTTAAGTATAAAAATACCTGTATTAGGATAGATATCGCTCTTCCATATTGTAGTTTAAGAATAACTTAGAGGAAATACTAAAACATTTAAACATTTACAAATGAGGTAAACACTATAGTTTTGTTGTACCTATGTGAGTATAAGGTTGGGAGAGTGTATAGTCAGGCAAAAGTTTACGTGTGTCGATTAAGGTATGTGTAAGGTAACTGTATGTGTGTGTATGCTTGAGCGGGTGTAGATGTATGTGTAATTGTAAATGTGCGTGTGAGGTGTAGATTTGTTTGCGTGGCGTGTGTATGAATGTTAAGTGTGTGTGAATGAGTGTGTTACTTAGTGTGCGTGTGTGTTTGCGAGTGTGTGTGTGTTTGTGTGTGTGTGTGTGTGAATGCGGAAGATAGTATTAAAGTTAGAGTAAAGTAGGTAGGTATATCGTTATGTTATAATGTATAGCAGAATTTCAACTTCATCGTTATTAAATAGCAGTAAGTATTTAGTTAAGCTTGTCTTGCATTTATGACGATTCATCGGGTATAAGTTTATAGTTTTATTTATCCTATTATATATATAAGTGTGTCGATTGTTTAGTATATTGTCGTGTTGCAAAGGTGGTGTTTACATGTATTTTGTTAGTTACTGAGTAATTTCTTCTCTTGTTTAGTAAAAGAGGGTCGTTCGTATTCTAGAGATTTGTGTAATTTTAGAACCGAATTCAGTACATATAATTTCCTAACTGTTAAGATTTCTGTGATTAAGTAGAGCATGTTGGTGGGGTATCTGTAAGGTTTGAAGAACATTACTTTAAGTAAGGATCTAAGTGCTCGCTCAAGATTTAACATTTTAGTTTTTGCTGCTCCACCCTATACTGGTATGCAGTATGTTAGAATTGATTGCGCTAATGCAACATATATTTTGATTAGAAGGTCGGGATTTGCTACATGTCTCAGAGTCTTAAATATCCACATAAGTTTTCTAGTCCTACTCATGAGTAGTTCGATATGTGCGTGGCAAGATAGTCGTTGGTCAATTGAGACGCCTAGATATTTAGTCGTTTCCACTTTATTTATTGTAGCACAAAGACATGACCAGTTAGCCATATCACATTCATGAATTTTAATGTTAAAGTCAGCATCACGTTGGGTGCGATTATACATGGTGAAACAGATAAAGTTCGTTTTACTAACATAAAGGGTCAGAAGGTTAGTTTTTAACCATTTAGTTATCTTTACTAGTCCTTTTTCAGCTTTCTTTTTAACATCATTCCAAGAGGTTCCCGTGAAAATGATTGCAGTATCATCTGCGTAAGAAAATATATTTCCATGTTGGATGTCTAGTTCACAAAGGTCATTTATATAAGTCAGAAACAATATATAAAATTCGAAGTCCTCCCTCAAATGGGTGTAGCGCAATATAAACATAGCTTATATAACATTTCAGACCATCCTACTTAATATTATAAATGCGAAAGTTTGTGAGGATGTTTGGATGTTTAGAAGTTTGAATGTTTGTTATTCAATCACGTCGTAACGGCTCAACCGATTTCTATGAAACCTAGAAAAGCATATAGGCTACTTTTTATGTAAGTAACGGGCAGCAACTAGTAATCAATAAATGTGTAAAGTTTCATAAGTATCCGTCCAGTAGTTTCTGAGATTAGCCCGGAAATAAACAGACAGACAGACAAAGCCTTTCGATTTTTTTTTTCAACTTTGTATTACGATCTCTCATACTCGTTGAAGAAAAATACCTATGTACAGAATTTATGGATTTACTGTTTTATTATACGTATAGATTGTAGAGGTCATTAGGCTTGTCGTCCGGGGCAAACCCCTTTCAATATTTATTTTTTCTCTTTTCCTTTTACAACATTGTTTCTGTAACACAATAGAATAAGAAAATGTTGTCCCCATCATTATTGTTATGTACGATGTAGGTATTTTTTTAAAACTAATGACTGCCTGCGGCTTCACTCGCGTGGATAAATAGAAGCCTGTCTTATCTCCATACTACATAAAAACCGGTTAATCTGATTAGTCTTAAAAAGGTAATAAACGTGCGAACCCATAAAAATAAATCAACATTCCCAACATTTCAGAAACAAGCGTCCTTCAAACTATGGCGTAGTTGGTATCACATTGCCAAATCAAAGCGAAAGTGCGGATTCAAATCCCATTAATTCGATAATTTTGGGTAGCATTTATATTTTAGGTAACGAACATTTACACGTATAAAATTTTTCAAATGAAGCTTATCACTAAAGGCTCAAGGCGCGTTCCAACAACATGCAATATCGCACACCACTCATATTCAAATTCAAAATTGACTTTGTTCAGTTTGCTTGTGAATAATTTTGAAATCAATTTCAAATGACTTATCGTGAACGAAAAATGTTACAAACTATGTTAAAATTTTGCTACAAACGAACGAAACGAGCGTACAGCTGCGCGGACAGCGCGTGATACGTTTGTACGCCTTTTGTCTAATATATTTGGCTTAAATATATAACGCAAAGATTATTGTTTTATTAGCTCATAGCGCAGAATAAAAACCATGCAAATATAATTCGTTAGCCGAGGAAAACACCGCAGACCACAACCCTAAACTTTGGTCGAGCCGGCGGAAGTATGTCTTATTCACAAACACGTACGAACCAATTACGGAGGCTTAAATTTTATATTACCATACATATCTGAGGGCTGTAATCTAAGTTGCTGAAGTTTATATGGCAAGTTGGGAGATTAGTGTACTTACTTCTAGGAATTTATGCTCTCCTGGTCCTTGTGAATTTAAGCGTCGCCCTTTGGCATTTGCCCTAAGTTTGGAAAATAAAAAAAATATTTAATTAAAGTTTTTTGATCGAGCTAAGTCAACTACATCATTCCTAAGCTTAGCGATTTATTGAAACATCTTTTAAAATATTTTTTGTTATTTTTATTCGTAAACTTGATTTTAAACCAATTTGTTTTTAGATTTTAAAACGTAATTATTCTATTAAAATTTTAACACTGCAACACAATCTGATGATATAGGTACCTAATATTTAGTGAAAATAACACGGAACTGAAACTAAGCATAAGTAAGCGTATATTTTCTAGACAGTTTTCTCCCGACTGATTATATTTTAAGTCCACGTTATCAACATGAAAATCCTCACGAGAAAATAAACTTTGTCTCCGCGAGTAACTTACAAGATTATCTTGAATTTAAATAAGATTGTTCAGTAGAATACATTGGCGAGATAAAATCACATGATATGAGAATTCTCTGCATATTTTCTGCTCAAAGGGACATTGTTTGTGAAACAAATAAAATTGCCCAAACAGTTTAATTATATAGCAAATGACAGCTCATTTGCTTTTTGTTTAAAACACACATTATTGAGATTATCATCTAAATTATGATTCGACCTTACCCCCACGGACTAATAACATAAAATCTTTTTCTGAATATTATACCTACTCTATATTTTAAAACAACATGGATTTGGATTATTTCCCAAATGGATCCTATATTTTGGCTAGTTATAATTTTACAGTACGTTTATACCACCAGAATTAATTCTGCTCCCCATTTTGTTAATTAAACGAGCGAAGCGAGCGAATATAATATATCTCAAACAACTTGGAAGAATCGGCGTTGTACGTATATTTGTCTTTCAATCGCAAATCCAACCTGCATTGATTGAGATACAATGAAAATAATAACATTTGAAAACTAATATAAAGTGAGCTCCCAATTGGTAAAGTTTCAATGATTTCGTTGTAAGATTAGATATTAGAACATGCTGAATATGCAATTTTCAAAGTTTATCTTAACTGTGCTTCAACGATCATCGAAGCACCAACTTTTACCAGACATCGTGAGATCTCAGTTTGGGACAAACCACTAGTTTATATAAGATACCTTCTCGAACAGTCTAATCTGTTCGGTCCTAAACGCTATTGTAGCCGATTGCTAGATGTGCCTAGACTAAAAATCGAGATAGCTATTGTGATGTAGACGAGCTACGAGAACTTAGTTGAATAGGTACGATAATTTGCTTTGTTATCTATAATACTCGCTTTTTCCTTTGAAGCAACATAAATATTTAAACTGCAGTATTAAATGTCCAAATGTGACATTATTTTAGTCACCTACTAGCGCAGATGTCTCGGATAACCTAAGGTAAACTTTCAAATTCTTACTAAAAATAGTTCTAAGTATGACTAACAAAATGGAATGTATTAGTAGTCTGATTAAAAAACCTTTGATTTCATTTGCGTATTTATGCAGGTCGTCCCACGGATATGCCACATGGAGGGAAAGTACCTTGAATATTGTACATGGAACATTTTACTGAAAGTAGACATTATTTGAATTTAAAAATCAATTTAAACTACATTCATAGTATTTGCATGGTTGAACCGGAAATCGAACCCGTTACATGAGAAAAATAATGAAAATTATGGTCTTCATTAAAAATTATGGACACTATGTTATTAAGCAAAAAATAATCCTTATGATGAATCTTTTCGATCGGTATGATAAAGCTACAGATATATAATTACAGATGATAATTTTGCTATATCTATGACTGCAGTTTAAATTGTTTATTAAATTCAAATAATGTCTTCTTTCAGTAAAATGTTTCATCTAAAATATTCAAGGTACTTTCCCTCCATGTGGCATATCGGTGGGACGCCATGTATACTCATAGAAATCGCAAGGATAATTTTAAAATCTAGTTGAATTTACCTCTGTTCTTTGCGTTCAAGCCTAGAAGATAAGGCAAGAAACCACGGCTTGGTTATTTTTTTTAAATAATTTGGTTGTTTAAGCGTAGGTACTGCATGTAATCAAAATGGGAGGTGAAAATATATTACAGAACGAAATACCTACATCATAACAACGTAATGGCATTAGGACCTCAGGATAGGTCTGAAACATAAAGATAATGTGACCAAAAACAAATATTACACGAGATAAATCATTTTTATAGGCGTACCACATGTCATGTTGGGACGATTCCAAAACGTAGCCTGGACTTTTAGAAGTTACCCTGTTTTATTACTGACTAGCTTCCGCATGCGGCTTCGCTCGCGTGGTACCTACAAAAAAGTAGCGTAAATGCTATTCTATACTATAATCTATCCCTGTAACAAATTTCATTCAAATCCGATCCGCCGTTTAGGCGTGATTGAACCATAAACATCAAAACATCCAAACATCCTCACATACTTTCGCATTTATAATATTAGTAGGATTTAAAATGACCATTGAATGAACATTATTTAACGGCATTCCCACGGATAGCGTAAATGATATCATACGCTAATGGTGTGTGTAGATGTGAACTTATAAAATTGCTACGGTCACTGCTACGATCATCATCATCATCATTTCAGCAGTTCGACGTCCACTGCTGAACATGACCTCCCCCACAGACAGAGCAATTTCCTTTTCATGTATCGGGATTTGCCCATACTCACCACGTTGGGCATGCGGGTTGGCAAGCGCAGTTACGAGCTATCGTTGTTAAAATGAGGGACGCTGCTGCCCATTCCCTAGCTTTTTTCCCTTAGTCGCCTCTTGCGACATCCGCGGATAGGTAGATATGGAGGGGCCTACTCTTCAGCCGGGGGGCCACCACTGCTACGATGATGAATTTTATGAATTCAATATTCACACGGAGAATTGCACGCGGCAATGATTATCAAGCACATGGAGCACTGGTGGAGTTATGGTAGTGTCACATTCTCGGTTTGTATCCCAGTCATTAGCACCAGTGGATTTTACGTTCGGAAAATTTTTGTGCGTTATACAAGGGTTTTCAATCGGTGAAGAAACACAATCGTGAGGAAATCGGCCTAATCTAACCTAAATTTTCACGATTTCATATTGTGCACGATAGGAGCCTCTTAAGAGGTGCAATTTAATGAATCCTTTCACCACACTGGTTCTTGCAGCAACGGTCATTGGCCCTTTCTAAAGCCTGCAAACTGATGACCAAGAAAGAACCAGTGACCCCACAAGCAAGAATTAATGCACACAAAATACGAAACCCAATGAAATTGTCACTTGTGATTTTGACGACGATTTTCACGACCATTTTGATTGTTTATGTTTTTCTGGCAACAATAAAAAAAGATAACAAACATCTAAGTAACAAACAATAGTAGGTATTAGTGTTCAGTTATCTACCCCAGTTTATGTAAAATTGGAGCAAAGCGAGGAAATAGTCAGGAAATTGCAAATGTTAGAATGTTCCTTCATTATGACTGTACCAATTTAATTTTGGAGGCAATAGTAACAACTTTTTATTAAGTATACGAGTAGAAACCAAATAACCATCTCGATAAACAACAACAAAATATTAATTTTTGGATACGAGGCAACACGAAAATCTTCATATAAAAATACTTTTTAAACAATAGAGTACCTACATATTACTGGTTGTGGTGGCCCCGTCTGAAGAATAGGCCACTCCAATAAAGAAAAAAAGCTAGGGCGTTCTCTATTTGAACAACGATAGCTCTAACTGCGCAAACCAACCCGCGCGCTCAGCATGGTGAATATTGGCAAATACCCCCCACATGATAGGCAGGCACTCTGTAAATCTTTGAGGGAGGTCTATGTTCAGCCGTGGACATCCTGGGTCCTCTAAGTATTTGGGAGAAGGTAAAGGTTGATACCTGCTGATCACTGTTTATATCATCTACAATAGATATAGCCTAAAAGCCATTCAACCCTACGAGTACTTCTAAGCTTAGTTCATATTTCATAAGTTTTATTGTAACTTTTCAATTCTCAAATCTATTGGCTACAATCGACATTCATTTAGATTTTTATTGATTAAACATTAAGGCTCCTTTTAGTTTCCATAAACTTTTTAAAGTTATCGAAAACCATTAAAAACCAAAGCAATATGAAAAAAAAAGTACCCAATACGAGTTACTATGAGAACTCACGGTGTAAACGTAAAACTGCAAATGATTCTCTCTGCAAAGCGGTTATATAACGCGGTTATATAATATAACGTGTTGATTGAAGCGGCACCTAACTTTGTCAATATGGTGCCCTATAAAGTCTGTAGAGACAAAATGCAATCCTTTTAGTTTGAAGTAGCTTGGAGTTTGTCTACCCTGCTTGGGGATAAAAGTGAGCATATAGCTATTACTTTAGTTTACGCTAATATGTTTGGATGATTGGTACGAGCAAAGATAATAATTATAGTAGAAATGTGCGAGTAGGGGCTGTGCTGTGGTATACCAGTTTTGAAGTTTGGAAGGAATAGGTTACACCTTTTTAACAGACTTTAAAATAAGGAGGAGGTTCTCGATTCGTCACCCCGCTTTCACAAATAACAACCTTACTCAAACGCGAAGTCGGTTTTTTTTTTAACCGAACCGAACTTTAAATTTGATTCAAATTCTCGTGGACATTACCTCCAGGGTGCAGACAAGTAGCTAAACCAACCTTGTTAAATAAACATAAGAGTTTATAAACAAAGCGGGCAAACTAGTTACATTTTTGTATTGCATCACAAACTTTAAAATAGGTCGGGGTGGTAACAGTGCTCGAGTCAAGGTAACCCTATTTCACATTTCGCTTTAGTGCTGCTTATCTTACAGTAATCTCGCATTTTGCAATGGAAAGCTATAGTAGATCTTTTCGTCTCATCTCTAGAGTTTAGTATTGTAAAACGATATGTCCAGTAGTAGATTTATGAAATCATTTTGCAAGAAGATCCAGGACATTCATCTTGCATGTAGCGTGCATAATGTATTTCGTTGGACCTACCGAGACGGTTCTCAGTGATGACATTCAAATTAAATGTTTCCGCACTTCTCAGAGTAATGGAGTGGGGCATTATATCTGCTTTTTGCTTTGTTTCGAGTGTAAGTGCTTTTCTTCGCTACAATCGGTGCTTACATGAAATTAGAATTGCAATGTTGTGTAGTGTTTGTAGATTTTCAGTACATGCTGAAGAGCAAGATGTCCACTGCTGAATCCACCCATCGACTTCCAGCAAATTAAAAAAATTCCTCGTTCCATTGCGTGGAGGGGACTTCCAACACTGCGTCGCCCGGTTCGTGGTCGACATTCGTTAACCTTTATTCCCTAACGGTTGTCGGTTCTGCGAGTTATATTGCCTGCCCACTGCCACTTAAACTTGCTTATTCTGAGAGTTATGTCGGTGACCTTGGGTGTCCTACGGATTTCCTCATTTAGGATTTTATCGCTTTTGTGAATACCATGGTACCATCATATTATGATACAATGTTACTCGTGGGTTCTGATACCTTAATCACGGGAAATCTTTGTGTGAGGTCAGGCTATGTGACTGTTGGTTCTTTATTTCTAGAAAATAGCAGACATCAATAATTCAATTTAAATGTTAATGCTATTTCTGCAAATTGGTCCCTGTTATGTGGAGTTTATTGCTAAAAATGTCACGTAAACCGTTGCTTGCAGCTTTATATAACGAGAAGCTGATTGTAATATAAATTGAGCTTAGTATAGATGTAGCTGAAAGACACAGCGGGCAATTTTTAAAAGTTTGATGTTTAATTTGATGGTTTTTTGAAACTATCCAGCTACTGTAACTCTGTCTATTCTGCTACTGTCTATTCCATACAGGAATTGCCATACAGACCAATTGACACGGAGACAGTGTTTCGAATGCTTAGTAAAATAGAAAGAAAATGCTACGGAAAAATCTCCAGGCGATAGTCAAGTTTATATTATCCTACTACTATTATAATTGCATGAATGATAGTTACTTAATCACGCCCCGGATGGTTGAACGGATCGAGATGTGTATCACCATGCTACCTAAAACAGATGAAACTAAGTTGGAACTGAATTTGGAATTTGACCTCAAAACATGATTTTTGCATAGCTATTATTATGTCGCGTACATATAAGCCATAGTATATATATTCTAATGAAATGCAATAAACATAGTTACTATGCCTGGATTGGGAACAGTTGTCCGTGTGTGATATGTGCGGAATATTAATTTTATTTATTTAAACATCTGGGTGAAAATCTTTAGGACTTCCAATTGGTTTAAAGCGCCGTCGGTGGATGGAGAAGGCTCAAGACCGTTCGTCATGGCACTCCTTGGGGGAAGCCTATGTTTAGCAGTGGGCTCCATCAAGCTGATAATGATGATGATAAACCCTTGATATATTTTTTACCAAAATATGGGGACAAACATTTTCTTCAATTTCTAAGGTGATCTACATAAAGCAATGGTTTTATTTCACTTTATTTTGTACTATAAACTTACAAGTAAACCAGAAATGTTATAGAGCTACTGAAAGGATCTTATATAATAATTTTCGAGTTAGTAAAACCTTTATTTTTCGCAAAATTTCCCTCGACCCTAATCCATCTCAAGTTTCAACTCACTTTCAAAACCATTTCAAGCACCTCTTGCGTCAATGGCTTTATAAACTGCCTTTATATCTCTTAAATTATTATAATGGCCAATTTGACTAGAACATTTCTTTGTTCCTCCATAAATAGGGTCTGGCTACATGAAAATATGCAACATGACGAATAGAGAGCTTCTAGATGTACTGAGAGGAGCCATGCCTTGACGTTCTAGCGCAAAAGACTGTATTTTTAACCGACTTCAAAAAGGAGGAGGTTCTCAAGTCGGCTGTATTTTTTGTTTTATTTTTGTGTGTATGTTACTCGATATCTCCGCCAATACTAAACCGATTTTGATAATTATTTCGCTGTTGTCTCTATACACCTATATGATCCCGGGGTGGTCCCTTATATTTAATTCCTGAGGGATTGCTACTTGTCCTGTAAAAATTAAAAAAACGTCATCATCTCTTGAAATCACGACTTGCCGAATTTTTTTATGTTGACGTTTGTATGGTATGGTTATCCCCGCGACTTCGTTCGGTTGCTGCTATTTTTACATAAACTTAAACCTTAGGGATTGTGTGTCGAGAATTCCTTTCTGTGCACCCATACGTTACAACAGGAAGCTACCCTGCAAATTTCATACTCTTAGGATTTTGGTTAGGCTCTGCGTTGAATTTCAAAGAGAATAAAACCACTACGTTTGATTGTCAGTCAGCCAGTCAGTACCGTAAGATATTGATGATTAATGAATGGATGTCATTCTTACTTTTGTTTTTTATTCAAAAGTGTAGGTGGCCAGTGTCATCCTCAGTAGGTAAGCGAAACGCAAAGAGGTTGATAACAAAAAAATGAGGTTGATATTAATATTGTAAATATTCAGGAATTTGAAGTCAGTTTCTAGTTTTTTTAAAAAAATATCTTATATTAAACCTAGCCTGTACGCAGACCAATTTAACATTATAACATTATTATTAGACCTTTATAATAATTAAACTTTCAATACAAGGTATTCTATCGCAGAATGATTTTGCAATTCAGGCTGATGATGATGATAATTAATTAGTATTTTTTAGGTATATTATTAGGTGTTACGAAAAATCTCGTCTCATAATATGCCTGCGTAAAACAAACAGTATACAGTAATACATCTTTTGACGGGAGCTATACCTGACTTAGATGGTTTTTTGAAAAATAAACAATGAAACCATAAAAAGTACATATAAAGGTACGTACATAAAGTATGTTAGAACCTCGAACGCTATTCTGGTGGTATAATGCCAGTTCACGCTTTTGAATTGCTACTCCTCCGTACACACATTTTCATATACAAACACACACACACACACACATAAAAAATACCTATTAATAAGTGGCGACCACGAACTGGGCGATGAAGTATTGGAAAGCCCCCAACCCGATGGACCAACGACATTGTGAAAGTTGCGGGAAGTTGGTGGATGGAAAGGGCTCAGGACCGTTCGTCGTGGAACTCTTTGTGGGAGGCCTATTCCAACAGTGGTCTGATGATGATGATGATAATTAATAAGTATTTTTTCTCTTACAAGTGCAATACCAACTACACCATGGAACAAATAACGCTGGCCCGAAAATATATGGGAGAGGAAATATTAAGTTTATCGGTTCAGCAACGCTAAAAACCGAAGTGACGCTAAACCGCTCTACATATTTCATCTACCCAAGATTTTGGGCGCCAGCGTCATTCGTTCGTTCGAAGTGGCAGTGGGGAGGCCATATAGCTCACAGAACCGATAACCGTTGGGGAGTAAAGGTTCTCGAATGGCGACCACAAACCGGGCGACGCAGTGTTGGAAGGCCCCCCCACCCGATGGACTGACGACATGGTGAAGGTTGCGGGAAGTCGGTGGATGGAGAAGTCTCAAGACCGTTCGTCGTGGAACTCTTTAGGGGAGACCTATGTCCAGCAGTGGACTTCTACAGGCTGATGATGATGACTTAACTGGATATATAGATGTCATAGTCCTGACCCCACAGTAGGGTTCCCTGTGTCGCGGGTATCAGAAACTATGAGTACCATAGTACAAGATCACCCAGACCAGGATCAAATATTTGCAGATCATGCTAATATTTCCCGCAAGAAAATGTCCCGCAGCGGGATCGAACCCACACCCCTTTGTGTCTCCTCAGATGGACGCTCGCCCACTACGGCACCCAGGTCGTCATTTAGTTTAAAAAAATAATTAGTAAATTTAGGAAAGTCATTAGCGATTCAATCACGTCCGTCCCATTGTTTAGGAGACCGCTATATTGGATGGTGAGTCTGGTGATTTATGTTATCATCTTTGATTTAGGGTGTGACATTTTCAGTAGCCGTATGGTATTTAGTAAGTGGCTCTATTGCTGTCGTTTTAGTTCGCTATGTGTCTGGAAAGTTCAGTTGAAGTGAGCGACATTTGGCCTAAATTGGTTTAAACTAAACAGCCACTTTAATTAATTTCGATCCATTACATGTTTCTCATTTCTAAAACGTGGTTGTATCCTACTGAAATAAGGGGAAAGCCATTTAAGTGTTTTAAAATGACTGGAGTTCGATACGTACATAATAATTGTTATTTTACTTACGAATAAATACAATATTTTTTTTTTAACTTATTGTATTAGTTAGGATAACATACCTCCTAAAAGTATGAACCCGCAATTTTTCAAACACATCGCGTCATCCCATGCCACTGGCATTCATCACATACTAGTTTTTTCACAAGCCACTGCACTCCACAACCGAATCGAATTCAAAGGTTTGAAAATCGAACTCGAAGGATCGAATGTATGACTACGATGCCCGTTGGTAAAATGTACGCGGGACGCTGTTGTCGCGACTAGAGGCTGCGTGGTACTGAGGAGTGGGAGCAGCGTGCGTGAAGCGGACGTCACTCTAGACTAGATGGAGTACGGTGCGCACGACTGAAGAGATTTATAACTAGGTATATGAAATTGAAAACCTGAAATATTTTTGTCAATAAAAAATTATACAAATAACTCTTTCAAAACCCTAATCAAACGATTTTAAAATGCGAACGATTTCAACGCAAATGTCTAATAACGACCAGCCTGATTAGAAAGATTTATAGCAGAAGCAGACTATGTAGTAATTTTGTGAGAGATTGAATATGTACCTAGATAATGAGGTTTTGATATGCAGCTCCGTTCAGAAAAAAAAATCCCTTAAATTCCTCTTGAAACGACTAAGAATACGAGATTTGGTATCATTGTAGATTTCACTCTACAATGATCCTAAAATCAAATATGCTCATGAAATTATTCTTAGTGACGGTCCCGCAGTTGCTCCGTAGTATATTTTTAACCGACTTCCAAAAGGAGGAGGTTTTCAAGTCGGCTGTATTTTTTTTTAATGATTTTTTTTTGTGTGTATGTTACTCGATATCTCCGCCAA
This sequence comes from Anticlea derivata, assembly GCA_947579855.1. Lineage (NCBI taxonomy): Eukaryota > Metazoa > Arthropoda > Insecta > Lepidoptera > Geometridae > Anticlea > Anticlea derivata. The sequence continues at coordinate 6,188,940 of OX388271.1, read as the reverse complement.
TAGTAACCTGATTTTGATGATTCTAACGCTGGTGTATAGAGTATTATTCTGGGGTGGTCCCATTTTAATTTAATTCCTGAGGGATTGCAACTTGTCCCGCAAAACTTAAAAAAACGTCATCAACTCTTGAAATCACAACATGCCGATTTTTTTTTGTCGACTGTGGTATGTTATGGTAATTTCCGTGACTTCGTTCGGTTGCTGCTATTTTTACATTAACTTTAAACTTAGGGGTTGTGTGTCGGGAATTCCTTTCTGTGCACCCATACGTTACGCTACCCTGCAAATTTCCTACTCTTAGGATTTTGGTTAGGCTCTGCGTTGATTTTAAAAGTGAGTAAAACCACTACGTTTGATTGTCAGTCAGTCAGTCAGTACCGTAAGAGTTATTATTGATGATGAATGGATACAATGTCATACTTACTTTTGTTTTTTATTCGATAGTGTAGGTGGCCAGTGTCATCCTCAGTAGGTAAGCAAAACGCAAAGAGGTTGATAACAAAAAAAAGAGGTTGATATTGATCTTGTAAATATTCAGGAATTTGAAGTCAAAAACTAAAAACTGTTTTTGTAAAAAAATATCTTATTTCTCTAAGAATAATCGTCGGTTGCCGACGTGGACAGGACGTCATTTACGATGGAAACGGAAGCTCCTTAGACAAGCGTAATTTCAGAAGAAATTAAAATGTTTCGCAATTTTCAACTTGATAGAAGTAACTTGATTTGTGACTTCGGTGTAGTAAATTAGTTTTTAGACTTTTTCAGGGGGAATTGGTTTTTTAAATTGGATATTTGATGGAAAACTCTATGAATTGTTGATTTAGAAAACGATACAAAGGTGTCATTTTCCACAGCTTTATTTTTAAATGAAATATTTTTTTTTGTAATGATTTCGTCTAGGTCTATTTTTATGACAATTTACACGTGCTTAAAAACGTGAAGGAAAACATCGTGAGAAAGTTAGTGAATATTCTTAAAGCGGCGATGGTCTTGCTACCTAACACGTATTGAATAATCTCTACGGCAAAATGTGGGCATATTCGGCAAGCGTCTGACTACCCCCCTTAGACATCATCAAGGATCTGATCGCCTGGAGATCTTAGATGATTTCTACATTCTTGGGAATACAAGTCGTGAGCCTTTTTTTTTCTCCTCAAAATTCCCCTCAAGACAACTTACAATACGAGTCTAAGCAGGTATTCTGTAAGCAAGCATCATTTTATCGTCTTAGCTTTAACATTTTTATCTATAAAGTGTTTTCCAAAGTTTATTCACGTGCGAAAGCAGAAAAAAACTCGTCCATCTAAAACTAAGATCCCGTATCCAAAGCTATCAATGTAATCCTATAACAGCAAGATCTCGAGTTAGTAAATAGTCTAAGGATTATTCTCATCGAAAAATTCTGTGTAATGTTACTCCAAAAGCAAAGGCATCCCTTTGCTTTGGACTTGGAAAATCTCGATTTACGAAGCACAGCTTCTGTTTTCGGAAAGTTGTAGACGATAGATCATCATCATCATTTCAGCCGTAGGACGTCCACTGCTGAAAATAGCCTTTTTTTTTATACTACTGAGGTGGCAAACAAGCATACGGCCCACCAATGGGTAAGATGTTACCGCAGCCTATGAGCGCTTGCAATACCAGAGGTATCACGCACGCGTTGCCGACCCCTCCCCCCTCCTCCCTAAAGAGCTCTGGCAACCTTACTCACCGCAGGAACACAACACTATTTGAAACAAATAATGTTGTTTGGCTGCGATCTTCTGTAAGGCGGAGGTACCTCCCCAGGCGGGCTGCTCCAAATTAGAACGAGAAAATCTCGCTGTGCCCTACCTCCTGTCAAAAGACCCATAGATTTCGAGCGCGACCGACCGGCCGGTACGTATGGTGTACGGCCTACACCACATAAAGGTCAAGGGCATAGCTTTCAGAATTAGCAAGTGGAAGTGGCAGTGGGCCGGCCATATAGCTCGGAGAACCGACAACTGTTGGAGAATAAAGGTTCTCGAATGTCGACCACGTACCGGATGACACAATGTTGGAAGGTCCCCCACCCGATGGACCGACGACATTTTGAAGGTTGCGGGAATTCGGTGGATGAAAAACGCTCAAGACCATTCGTCGTAGAATTCTTTGGGAGAGGCCTATGTCCAGCAGTGGAATTCTACAGGCTGATGATAATGACGATGATCCTAAGCACCCTACAACTGGCTAAAACATCATGCATTTTTCTCAAATTTCGAATCGCGCAGCCGTCATAAGCGCCATCGCGGAGCTTGTACCGGTTGTCAGCTTTATTTCTACGGTGTTATGGTAGATAATTCAAATGCATTAGCGGAGTTGCTAATCTAGATATTTTAAAATAATATATATCAACCATTCCAAAAAACAAAGTACTCATTTCCTAACCGAAACGATATCTCCGCACTTTGACAATTCACTACCCTCTCCATACCAATTACTATTGGCAATCCCACTCTATACAATATTTCAACGTAAGTCCACAAGACAATAAAAACGCAATACACGTTATTCTTACTTACGAAATAAAGGGCCATAAGCACCAATTCACGCAAATACTTACGATGGTCTGTAAACGAAACACGGGTTAACTAAAACAATATATTCATGGGAAAAAATTGCGGGCGTTTTTCCTTGCGTGGGACCAATTCACTCTATCTTGTCACAAGATTCTGTTAGTATGCATCTGGGCTGAAATGAACCTAAATGAAACTTTAGGGTTAACATCTACGGAAAAACTCTTTAATGGAAATGGTTGCATTTGAATGCAAACATAACAGGAAAATCGGCAAACATAATCCGATACGAAAAGAGCACGTAAAAGAGAGAGAAAAAAAAATTATATTCGTATTGATTTTAAGAGATATTAGGGACGTTAAGTGTCGATTTCAGCCGCAAATCCTCATTTGCGGCTGAAATCGACACTTAACGTGGAAAAAAACCATCTTTGAACCTCTTCAAAGATGTTTTTTTTTTCTTAAAAATAGTAATACAATTTTTCCATCGCACTTTGATTGACAACATTGATTTTATGCAAGGGACTTTTGTTGACAAAAAAATTATATTAGCGACATTTTCAGCTTATCAAAATTTATTTCTATTGATTCTATTGATCTATTGATTTTACTTTCGATTCTGAACAAATCGTTTTAAGGTTTGCGCATTTTAAAAATAACTCTATTTAATGGATAAGCAGGCTCAATAAGCACTATACGCTGTTTCAAATGAGAGGGAATGTTTTGGAGTAAAAAAATATATCTAAGTACTATGTTAAGTATGTAGGTAGGTACTACGAACTTAATACATTATAATACCAAGAAGAGAAAGCTTGTTCTGCCTTGACCTTTATTTTCTTTCTTTGAAAGTATTTGAATCTCTTTCGTTTCTTTAATAAGATAAGCCAGGTGTAAGATTTTATTTCAGCTCCCTTTTTATATAAATAAGTTTTTCACTGAAGTAATTTATCAAAGCAAGATGATTATGGAAATTCTCTAAAGTAACACGTAATGATCTGCTTTCCAACAATAAAACCTAAATACTCGTATGTAATACTGTAAGTGGTATTTTAATGGAAATGAAATATTTTACTAAAAAAACATCGTCGTTGCTGATAAACGAAAAAGGTTCCTTTTGTGTCGTGACCTTGTTTTTCAATAAATCTTGGGCCATTCCTGATATTCAAAAGACTTGTGTTGTGTTATAAATGGGATTTCATAAGAAACTATGTATCTGTCTAGTTTGATGGATATCTCGGTCACCCTGAACACCAGTTTCTAATTTTGTTCAATCACAGTGAGCATAGATTTAAATTACAATTACCTATATCTTGCTAGCTATTCGTTGCCAGAAAAAAAGCATTGACAGCGAATATAAATTATTTAAGCTTCTAATTAACGTTGAAATTTAGCAAGTTTTTCACTTTAGATTGGAGCATCCCACCTGGTTGGTACTTCCACCTAACAAAAGACGGCAGCCAAAATAACATTATTTGTTTCAAATAGTTTTTGCGTTCCTGCGGTGAGTAAGGTTGCCAGAACTCTTTTGGGAGGGGGCGCGGATCAGTGTCGGCAACGCGTGCGTGATGCCTCTGATGTTGCAAGCGTTCATAGGCTGCGGTAAAACAAACATCTAATTTATTTTCTTATTTTAAAACCTGCTTAAAAATAGGAAAGCAGCCCTGACGGAGCACATTACGACTTTTTAGTATGCAGATAAGATCACAAACTTTATCTTTCGTTTTAATTAACATCCGAAAACTTATCTTACTTGACAATTTTCATAATTGCTGAGGCCGAAATGTCCAGACAGTTTGCGAAGTACTCTTAAGTTTGAAAAATATTTTTGGCCATTAAAAGTTACAAGGATTCTAATAAGAATTTGGGTGATTTTAGATCCCACCCTGTCGTCGTCTCGAAAAACATTTTTTTTTTCTCTATAGATTTTGACAAAAATATGCTAATAACAGGTAAGTAAGGCCTTTTAATATTCTAGAAAGTTTACCTATACATCGTCACGTAAAACTTTTTTCTCACTTACAGGACGCTGTAGTGCTTGAAACTTATTTAGATAGAGTAGGTTTGCCCAGCATCTATACCATTCTCTCAGCCTAGACGGCTTTATCCACAGGAAAGGCATGGTCAATACGTGCGGTGCTGACTAAGCCGTGTAACGCGCCACGTGTAACGCGCTCATAAATTTTCAAACAGAAAAATTCGTTGGGTGCGCGACTGAGATTCGAACCGACGATTCCATATCGAAGGTCAAGGTCCCTCCCACTAAGCCAACACGGCTCTTTTAACACGAACACTAGCTTATAATAAATCTAACAAACCCCTTTTCACAAACAAAGCCAGCCTATTGGTTCAAGGCTAAACAAAGCTTCTATCGAAAACTGATTCCCAGCTTATTGTTATCAAACGTTGATAAAAGGACCAGTCAATCTGTTGTATTCAAATCTCTTGATGTAGCGCGGGGCATACAAAGGCATTGTTTTCCCTAATAATCCCATATATTGTGGCTCGCTTTTTACTACACAAAAGAGACGGCCCCGAAATGAAAAAGCGTTTATTCTTCCTCTATTCTCCCCATTGCTGTTTGAGATCTACCAAAATAACTAAACGGTGGCTCGTTTTAAATAAAACGAGCGGAGAATTATGATGTTATGGAACTCATTCGGAATCATAACATTTGTTCTTACTGTTTTCCTTGTTCAAGTTGAAATTACACTCTTCTGTGTGTTTGTGGGGTTGTTTTTAGAATGATTATGACCTAATTTGCTCGTGGTTTTACTCGTACAGAGGTCATAGGTACTACGCAGGTTTATTTGCAGTACTTTGTGGTAATTATGTGAGTTATTACAATAGATTTTCTGAAAGTTGAGTTGATTAAGCTTTTGGTCTTTTTATGCCTTACTAACTTTGAACCCCTTTTAATGTACCGTAAGCCCGAAAGAATAAACAGGCAAAATTTCCTGTTATTTATCAAAATCTACAGAATATTGGGATTAACTGTTCTTTTATATAATAATAGTGTAGATAAAATGTATTAAAAATTAATATTTGGGCTCTTTCTATATATATTTTTTTCTATAAAATTGCTTTATGAAAACTTTTTCAGCAAAAGCTTTTTCAGGTCTCTAGATCTTCAATTCTATTCGCACAATTTGCAAAATCGAAATAACTAAAACCATGCAAAAGTTGGTGATCTTCCTAAAAAAGGATCGCATTTTTGACGAGTCACCGCGCCCGTGACGTTTTAGTAATGGAATGGAGTGGTAGTGCATGAGAAGTGAAAAATGTTTCTTTGAACGATGCCGACGGACTGAGTTTTTATTTTCTTGGAATTCCATTTTCATTTATATTTGAGTATACTTAAAAATAGTAGATTATGCAACAAGGGCTTAAAGTAGTGTATTATGTCCCGGGCGCTATATGAAGAGAACGAGGGATTCCGACTTCCGAGCGGAGCGAGGGAGTTAAGGCAAGAATCCTGAGTGAGGGGTTCAAGATCGCCCAAGACAAATACACATTTAAGCCCGCGATGCATACTCTACTTTTTATACTTTCTGCGAGGCAATTGCAAACAATGACTGTTAAGTAGAAAGAAATTATTTTTCTGGAAGTAAATTTCCAACTATACCAGAGGCTTCAGATTGTATGCATTCTGGAGTCGAATCAAAATCACTGTCGTCGTCACTTGACATTTTTTAGAAGTTTATTCGAATCGAAACTGAATTTTGGTGTAGATAACAGCACAGCAGTTTGAGCGCTTGGCTTGTTTTTTTGTAGTATATTCTGTAGTGGTCACTTCGACATTCGAATAAATCCTTCTTCGTGCGCGGGTGAAAATGAATTTCATAAAAAGTTTTCATGTTTTTCTTTTTTTTAATTTGTAGGCAGTGCAAAGAAAATGATAACATACAGCCTAATTAGAATAAAATCTCATTGCACCCAAACATTTTTGAAACCAACCTCGACGAAGCACGATATGGGTTGCATTCCAAATTCAAATCACATTATGTCCCATGGGAAATAATTAAATTCAGTACAACATTATGACCCGGCTAGACCGTAGGACTGTAATGACTTATTTTATTTATTTATTTTAATCTTTATTGCACACAAAGAAAACAATGTACAAAAGGTGGGCTTAATGCCAAGGCATTATCTACCAGCCAGCCTGATTGGGTAGAAACAGGAGGTTGGCGTGCGACAGATTGTTTAACTTAACTAAAAACTATACAATGTATAACCATACACTATATTTAAATATGTATATATATATTTTAGGAAAGGTTTGCATGACACATAATATGCCATTGACGAACAGGTAGTATAAAAATAATAATAATAATTAGGTAAATAATTCAAGTAGAGTAGTGTATTTTCTAAACATTTATTTATTTATTTATACTTTCACACTTAAACTTAGTGTAAGGAGGACTTAATGCTAAAGCATTTTCTACCAGTCATCCTGGGCGTGCAAAAAAGATGGTGAGGCGTGACAATTAAACTAAACTTAGAAATAACTTACCTACTTAAATAGTTTACATAGTTATAGAGATATATATACCTACGTACGCACAAGTACCCACGTAGGTATCTAAAAGTGGGAGAAAAAAAAAGAAAACAATAATACCTACAAAGGTGACCTTTGAAAATAAAATAAAAAAACAAACACCCACAACTTGGTACCTACATTATGTTAGTTCAGAAGTAAGTACAGTGTATCTTTGGTACATACCTACCCAGTTCCTATTGATTTTTGATGTAGTGCTCTCTTACCAACCTTTTGAAAGCTTCCCTTGTGTCAGTCGCTTTAATATCTAGAGGCAAATCGTTCCATAGACGAACCGCCGTGACAGAGAAAGAATTAGCCATAAATGCGGAGCTGTGCAGTGGAGTTGAAAGAAGTAGGTTGTCATCAACATCAATAGTATCAACTTTGAAAATAAACAATAAACAAAAAAAAAAAATTCTAAAACTTATTATTTCTAAAATTAAATCTTTAGAATTAATTAGGTACATAATAATTTTCACAAAATGACCGAAAGTTTATCTACACACACTCATAAATAATAAACACGTTCTTAATGAGAGGGTAAGTTTGAAAACTTTTAGTTACCTATTATAACTGCTGTATCATGTTCAAAATATTTTAAGAATAAACATAATTAAAAAGTTTAGGCAACTTGCATTTAATTTGATACGAATATTCAAAGTTTATTCCAAAACCTAACAGCCTAAAGGTATTCGAACAATTATATCTAACTTTATCAGTTTTTAAAGCGTAAGAAAAGGACTTCAGAAACCTTAAAGGAAAACCCTGTTAACCATTTTTATGATAACCGAGACGAAGTCGTTAGCGCTTGCGATACGAAATGAAAAATAATAGGTACACGACGAAGCAAGCATTGTGAAAACCAGCATGAGGTTTAAAATGAATGGGTTTGAACCGCCGATATCTGGCTCTTGGAATCCTTACATGCTTTTCCGGTACGGGATTCACATAAACGATTGTTTATTGCTTTTTTACATGAGGCGATTTTCCTCGTATGGTCCATTTCGGCTGCAAATAAAACTGTTGTGAAAACGATTTAATTGTCGCTACTGAATCAGTTTATATTGGTCATATTTATGTCGTTTTGCAGAAACGTTTGAAATGTTTTATTAGAAGGCTCCGCATCGCTAACATTGCGTGCGACTTTTTAAAATTGTATTTCCTTTACTAAAACAATATCGTTGTATGTGTATTTTGGCTTGACGCTGAATGATAAAACATTTAGAGTATTTTTCTAAACTCTATCATCTGTTTCTAAGTAATTAAACTCTATAGTCGCAAAAAAAAAACATTTCTCTATAAAGTTCTGTTAAATCGCATAGGTTTAACATTGATATCGACTTCGCAAATCTAACTAAAACCATCATAAAATTGGCTTAGAAAATAAGTTTTTTAGGTGTGTGAATAAGAGTTTTTTTAACATTGAAAGTAGGATGACTATTTATTTTTACAACTCAATCCATCTAATGGTATAGGCGTAGCTTTTACCAGTTACTAAAATTTCAGTTACTAGTGCGTCCACCGCAGGGATATTTAACTAAAAGTTTCAAGGCCAAGCGGCATAATATCTACAAACACTTTATAATAAAATTGTAAAGCATTTTAAATTAGCTGGGTTAGAAAAATAGGAATTGGTGCTAAGGATCCAGGTAGGTTAGGCGTTGGGTTCCTTACAAACCAAACATGAAACCCCCGTATAAAACAGTGATATATGGCGCGGCATGCCAATGGTTTTCGTCGTAAATTATTGGCCGTGTGCCCGCTGCGATCAAACTAACCTATTCCCTATTCAACAGACTTATTGAAATAGTGCCAGGTGATTCATTGAAATCTCTATGCCTCTTCATGCGAATTTCCATAGGGAATCTATGGGTACTATATGTCGTTATTTATTCGGTGGGCACCAGCGTAGTAGATGCCCAAAAGGATGAAATATAAAAAAATGTAAGAGGTGCACGAATTTTATTACCAAAAACGGTAGACATCCTCTCAGATCTCCAAGCGATCAGGTCCTTAAAGAGGTCTAAGAGAGGTATTCAGAGGCATGAACATTTTGCAGTACCTAGCGAGTCTTCCATCAAAGGTTCTCGAATGTCTACCACAAACCGGGTGACGCAGTGTTGGAAAGCCTCCCATCCGATGGACCGACGACGTTGTGAAGGTTGCGGTAAGTCGGTGGATGGAAAAAGCTGAAGACCGTTCGTCGTGGAACTCTTTGGGGGAAGCCTATATCCAGCAATGGACTTCTACAGGCTGATGATGATGATAATGTTCAATTTAAATAATTTGTAGAAAAGTTTTTTGTTTAAATTTAGAAAAAACACTGCAATGTAGTTTAAGTACTATCAGAGATCAGTAGGTATTGCCATTGAGCGTAGGTTTATGCATTTGTATTGTCACTCTTTGAGGGAGGTCTATGTTCAGCAGTGGACTTCATCAGGATGATGATGATGATGATGAACGTTCCAAAAAACTAATCCCACACATTACTTATTGTACGATAACACAGAGTACTTATAACAACATGGCCATCAGAATAGTGCCTAGCCTTCGGCTAGTGTCAACAAAAACTGAAAACTGCCCAACCTGATTTCATTGCTTATGATAAGTACAGGCAACGTTATTCTTAAACAAACTTTCTTCTGTAAAACGCCGTGTTATGTAAAAGCATGGCTAAAATGGCAGGAAAAAGATAACCAAATACTGAACAGAAATTCTTTCTAAGCTACCTAAAAATCACTCAGCAATTCGGACGTTCTCGGACACGTCAATACTTATTTCTTTTCCCAAATAAACAAGTGCGAACTCAATTGACCAAACCAAATAATTCTATGTGACAATCCGGGAAAAAGTTTGCCAATCGAAACAATCAGCCCTCTCATCTTTATTTGTTTAATAAAGACGATCATGTGCGATAACTTGCGCGCTGAGGGTCCCGACCTCATGTAATGGTACATGGGGTCAGAAAATCAAAATTCAAAGTATTAGTAATAGGAAATGACAAACTTAAATTTTGCAGTCGCACATGTAGTTCATTGTATGATATTGACCGCAAATATCACTTTGTCTCCTAATAATTCAAAAGGATTTAAAATTAATCTAAAAAAAAAATAGAATATAGAATAGAATATATGTATTTTCTTACAAAACCTACACCTAATTAAGAATAAACAAACAAAAACAAATAAATAAAATAGGTGTAGGTCGAGCAACAAAATTGGCTCTGCCTCAGCATGAAAGATATTTTCTTGACCGCTAAAACCAACAATACTTAAATTATTTAGAAATCATTACAGCGCTTTTCGAGTTTCAGCCGCATTTTTCTACCAACTTCGAAATCCAATTTTAGGAGTAAAACTTGACGGACAGACGGACAACAAAGTGATCCTATATGGGTTCTGTGGAAATGAGGAACGGATCCTTAAACTACTATTCCTACCTCAGATGCTTAATAATTCCTTCTTCTGTGTGAAATCTGAACTCATCGAATGACGTTGAGAACCGGTTACTGTCTTCTGTAAGCGGAACATTTCTTGTTGTCGTTTCCTTCCATGACAACTATCAGACTAGTTTGTTGAAGTTGAGCGTTGCGCGAATACAGAATGGAATGAATATGACACAGCTCTAATGTACGAACAGTTTTATGTAAAATTCCATACATAATTATTTTAATGTGTGAATTTATATGTAGAGCGGCGTCACGATAACACTATGCCAACACGACCAAACACGACTTTCGATCTGAAGTGGGTTCGAACCCGGTCGTGCACCAATTTATTTTTCTGTTCGAAAAATGTAAATACGCTTTTTGTCGTGCTTTAAACGGTGAAGGAAAAAATGTATAGGCGTAGTCTTGCAACGTGCTACGTATGGAATACTCACTACTTCTGCGCTAGAGGTCGCGGGTTCGATTCCCGCTCTGGACAAACATTTGTGTGATGAACACAGATGTTTGTTCTGTGTCTGGGTGTTAAATATTTATCTATTATATATATTAGTCACTGGTACCCATAGTACAGGCTATGCCTAGTTTAGGATCAGTTGACCGTGTGCGATATGTCCGGAATATTTATATTTATACTGCAAAATGTGCCAAAATGTTTTGAGTACAAAGAGTTGATCATATCTTAGCAATAACAGCACAGCTGTTTACTGTGGCCTTAATCGAACTAAATGCAATACATTTCAGACTGTTTTGTTTGTGTTGTCCGACAGTCCGTTCTCAACAAGCAACAAAGTTCAATCATCATCAATCATGTTGGTATTAGTTACAGATCGGGTATTTATTAACTAAACTGTTGGGATTGTGCCAGTCAGGGCGAGCGAAATATTGATTTCACTTAGGAAAAAATTTAATCGGTCATTGACCTGAGCAACTAGCAAAGGAGATAAAAAAATGCGCGCTAAAGGCATCCCACTAATATTTTAAATGGCAAAATTTGTAAAGATGCAAGTATGAGGATGTGAAGATGTTTGTTATTCCTTCACGCAACTTGGAATGAAATTTCGCACGTGTGTAGTAAATAGCTTGGAATAACATAAATACTACTTTTATCTGAGTTTCATGCGAGTGAAGCCGTGGGCGGGTGCTACTTATAAACAAAATAGTACTTGGAAGAAATGACATCGGTTCAACAAAAAGAGAAGAGTTTTTTTACAATCTTTTTATAACTTGCGATTGAACTAAAATTCAAACCTATGTAACTTTGATCAAATTGTATCTACCATATTATTGGTACCATGAAGCTGCTGATGATGAGCCCGGAAGGTGGTGGATAGGAATTTATCTCTACTCTACTATCTCCGTCGCGCTAAGAGTTTTTTTACAATCTTTTTATAGCTTGCGATTGATTGAACTAAAAGGGAAACTTTTGTAACTTTGATCAAACTGTACCATATTATTGGTACCATGAAGCTGGTCTGATGATGGGCCCGGAAGGTGGTGGATAGGAATTTATCTCAAATCTACTATCTCCGTCGCGCTAAGGGGGTTGAGGCGGCAACTTGCTACTCCTGCCAGTATGTAAACCGGCAATTTTACAACTTAGGTAGATACTATTTTCTTGATAGAAAACTTTCCGGAAAGGGCAATTTTTTAACTAAAAACGTATGTTACTGCATCTTTCATTTTGTGCAGTCAGCCAAAATCCTTTCCTAAGGGTAGGCCGTGTCGTGCATTTGCAATGCAATTTGAAATGAAAACATCCACGGATACATTTCTGCAATCATCATTCGAAATCATAAGCCTTCCGCTACGAACGGCATGACAGTATTGATGCCAGTATTGCTCTATTCCTGCCTCTGAAAATCTATCTGAAAAGTTAATTGCTTGCCCCGCAATACCTGTCTGCGCAGTGTCAGGGTTGGCACCATGAAGGCATATTGAGGAAATGCTACCCCAAATTATACCAAGTGCAAATACCTACCGCTCAATACTACCTATAATATCTACCACACAATGACGATCTCGGTGGCGCAGTGGGCGAGTGCCCGACTGAGACACAAGAGTGCGGGTCCGGTTCCCGCTGTGGGACAAATGTTTGCATGATCTGCATATATTTGTTCTAGGTCTGGGTGTTGTGGTACCATGGTACTCACCAGAGCAACTTCCTATCATTTAGGGGGGATTTGCCCATACTCACCACGCTGGGCACGCTGGTTCCGTTGGCAAAGCTATCGTTGTTCAAAATCAAAGTCAAAAGGCGTTTTTTTTCAATAAAATCACTAGGATCACTTTGAAACGTCTTAGAAATTTGGTGAAGCTACGCCTGTTAAAATAGGGGACGCTGATCCATCTCCTAGATTCTTGCATTAGTCGTTTCATACGACATCCACGGGTAGACATGGAGAGGCTTATTCTTTAGCCGGGGCCACCACATCCAGCGAAAGAATATACGTGGTGAGAATTCGGTCTACAAAGTCTTGCCAATTCCAGGTAAAGTGAATGATCGAGTACTTTATGTCCAAAATTTTGTGTTGAAAAGTTGGGCATTAAACGTCCTACGTCAAATTATTATGTTCGTAATAGTTGCGTATTATGGCAACATTTACGAACACATGTTTACTAACACCATGAGTTGTGTGCTATTTGGTCTGTAGTAGCTATTAGGTAGGTACCTAAAAGTAACTGTCAATATGTAATACGGTTAATAAAGTTACGCCACAAAATTTTATGCGGAGCTGTAAAAATACGCGTGTAATTTTTATAATGGAATAGTTATGTAGCGTTTTTGCCTCAAGACGAGGCAGATTTTGAACATTATGAATACAAATGAAGGTGGTAGTATAATTTGTTTTATAGGCTACAAAAAAGATTAACAAGAGAAATACACGTTTACGTACTTTTCTAAAAAGTATATAAGAGCGAAAGCTAGTCTTGTTGATTAGTTTGCTCAGGAAGTAAAACTGATTTATAGGTCTTTAAAATTTAAAAAACGGTTTTTTTATAATTTTCACAAATTACGGGTATATTTAGCATTGTGTAAGTAAAAAAATACGTCTTATAATGGCAGCCATGCCTGTTGGTCTCGCCTATACATCCGTGGAAGTTATAAAGTAGCGCGCCAGTGACTGAACAGTTGAGGAGTAATAAGTTAGCCTTAGGAGGAAAAATATGACGAGAAGAGTGGTAGATGTTAATGTGGAAATTGTAAAGGAAGCGACAGACCAAATAAAAAATGGATGGATTATTGGTCTTTCAAGTGTTTATGGGCTACGGTAACCACTTGCCAACAGCTGGGCCGTATGCTTGTTTGCCACTTTTTTATACTATAAAAGTGGCAACCCTAAGGCTAAGAGCGCAGCAGCAAATATTCAGCGTATGAAAATGCCAGTGCAATAATATCGACAATTTTCCGTACTCAATACTACGTATCAAGATGAATACCGTACTCTCTTGCCGTATTAGAGACATATGTAATAAATTTAAATATCCATAGGTAATTCTAAAAAAATATATTCATGTGCCTATTAAATGTTTATAAACTTAATAATTAACACCAACTGCTGACCCCTTAGGAAAACACCCGTCATTTAATGTAATACAAGAAGGTTTAGCAAAGTACTCCCAATAAAATGGATCGTTTTGAAACTACGCTACTACGACAGAATAAACAATGAATTAATTTTATATATCAATCAAAGTTCTGACTGACTGACTGACAAACATGGACAGCGCACAGCTTAAACCACTTCGTACACGGTATAAGGGATTTCACTCTTTACATTATTTCCATATAAATAACATATTAAATCACTATGTATCAGCCTGATGTTGACGGTAAATAACTAACTAACTTTATGTGGAATGTCACAGACAGTTAACTCGAGTCCTGTGTAGTGCAAACTCCGCTCTCGACTGTCTAACTTAGCAACTTTAGCCTTGCAGGTACTCAGAAACCATTCGTAGATGATTAGCGTCATGTTAGTTCTGTAAGCTTCATAGTTAATAATTGTCTGTTGTTACTCTATATTTAAATATAGATATATTTATGTTGAAGTGGCAGTGGGCAGGCCATATAGCTCGCAGAACTGACAACCGTTGGGGAGTACAGGTTATCTAACGGCGACCACGAACCGGGCGATGCAGTGTTGGAAGGCCCCCCACCCGATGGACCGACGACATTGTGAAGGTTGCGGGAAGTCGGTGGATGGAGAAGGCTCAAGACCGTTCGTCATGGAACTCTTTGGGGCAGGCCTATGTCCAGCAGTGGACTTCTACAGGCTGATGATGATGATGATGATGATGACTCTATATTTTGATTGGATAATAAAACCATCTGAATTCGAAGAAAAAACACATCTATTCTAGATGATTTATTCAGCATCTGGTGGAACTTACTAGACGCATCTCTGGGACATGTTTAGATTTAGTAGGCTTGTCCAGCACCTATACTATCCTCTCAGCCTAGTCGGCCTTATCTACAGGAAAGACATGTACATGTACAATACGTGACTGACTAAGCAACGGGTTTCCTCTCGGGCAAGTTGCTCCCACACTATAGGAAGTCGCTCTGGAAATCTGTGGGGGCCTATTTTCAGCAGTGAACATCATATGGCTGAAATGATCCATAATCAGTGACTAACTTTATCGTCTCGTTAATTCTCGCCCTGTCCTTTACTAACAGTAAACAAAAGAAAGAGGTTTCGGGATGGTATACAGGTTATGCCACCACGGCTTAGGCGCTGCCGTGGTAAAATTAGTACATAATGGAAGCTGTTGATTTTAAAGTACACACATAATGTTTAATACATACACACATTTTGTATCCTCTTAAAGATGTGTGTGTGTACACACATCTTTAAGAGGATACAAAAATCATAATAAATTGTCGAGTGGGCGGAGTGAAGAAAGTGACAGCGCTATGTACTGTAATTGAATGCGGAAAGAGATAGCAAGCGTTAGAAGGCGCTCGAAAGTAATCGACGTAATCGAAATATAAGAAAATATCGATTATCTCAAAAACTATCTATTTTTTTAAAAAAGTGTCTTAGATTTAGTTACCCAATGCTATTGTCTAACAAAATATTTAAAAAAAAGTTATTTTTGTTTGATAGTCTCAGAGTATTTTCGAAAAAACTGTTGCAGAGGACCCAACTTTAAAAAATAAATCTATCGATAAAAGTTTTACCAATCACGTTTCTGTCTTGGATTTACGTAAATAAAATGCTCAAATTATCTTTGTCATAAAAATCAAAACTGTGCGTTTTGCGGTTATTGAGAAAAAACAATTCAAAAATCATAAAATAATTAAACCCTCACCTTAAGGTAGATATGCTTGGCATCATTAGGTATATCTATGGCCCCAGCTTTATTTTAAAGTTCTCAGCCAAACTTTACCCATTGAAATTCCGACTGCACATCAGAGCTAAATCTTATTTTGCTGGCGTGAAATTTCAGACGCCGCACCGCGGATGACACGGACGTGATTCAGAGTCCCGTGACACATTTCCCTGTGGGATTCTCAAATGTCTGCATGCCTTGTGCTGATCTGCTGACAACGTCATTCTTTTTAATTTCGGAGACTCTCTCTCGAGATCTCGGAGAAGTCTTGGACAATAAAGCCTTATATAATTACTCGATTGATAAAGAAATATGAAAAAGCTAATATCTGACACCTATTATACCTATAATTTGATATCAAGTGCTGAATTTAATTTAATCTTGATATCCCTAGTATAAAAATTTGACATTACTACTTATAATAAGCAACAAAAATGTATAGCAACAATAATATTGTAGTAGTTTATGTATAGTACTGTAAAATTAAGTTAGTCTGTATACTTTTGCAGTAAACAAATAATTTTTCATTTTTAATTTTTTTCATAGATGGCAAAATATGATTTAAAAAAAATTGCAGCGCCCTAACAGGGTCTATGTACCTACTCTAAGCTACGTCACACCATCAATATGTATATACATAATTGGTGTGCGTCGTGACATGCCTTTAGTGATCAAGTAGCTGTTTAGTTTTACAAAGCATTGTATATTTTACGGAAATTTATCTTGGGAAGTTTCTAAGTCAATAAAAAAGCCTAGTTTATATAATAATGTCGATAAAAACAAAACCAATCTGGGCAAATAACATAAAAAATACTATGCGGTTTCGTTTTCCATGAAGCCATCAGCATCAATGTCCTGATCGAAAATAGTCGGGAACAAAAAATTACTTCCGCAAAAACTTCCTAAATAGTTTTCATAAAAAGCACCGTCTGGCTATTGCATAACTAGGTAGAACATCAGAAACGTTCCAGATTCCATCTAAAGAAATTGGATTCGGAGCGCAGCAGCATTTGAGCCGCCATAAAGACACTTTTAGTATTGTTTCGAAGGGTATTGATGATAATTCCTCTTTATGTCTCATGACAGAAAGGGAACACGATATAGGGCTGATATATGCTATTCTCTGCTGTTACGACAAAAGATTCCCTACTACGGATAATTACTAAATTTTGCTTAGTGTTTTAGTACCGGTTAACCTCTGAAAGACAAAGACCAAAAATCTAAACTTTTAGAGGTATCTTCTTACACCATAAATAATATACATCTCAATCAGTGAAGGAAAGCATCAAGTAAATTAGCATGTACTTTGAACATGAAAATTCGAAGGCACGTGTACCTACTCACGTATTTACACGTTCAAGGGCCCGATTCTACAATTTCAATGATAATCAAAATGATAATCGCAATGTTATTATCGCAACATTATCATTCAGTTAAGATTGTCGCCACCTTCGTTTCAATGATTTCATAAGTTCATTGCTTTCACAATGACTGCCATTGTCATAAGAATGGCTGCCATTGATAAACGACTGTGACAACAGAATACCATGTGTCGAAAGTGGCCATTTTTCCATTGAACCTTCGTCATTTTGAAGCCATTGAATTAGTAGAATCGGGCCCTTGATCCTTTCTCACTGGTTCTGTCACCAACGGTTATTGGCTTTTTTATGGCTACTATACCTCAACGTGGACACTGACCTTAATGCAGGATGACCAAAAAAAGAACCTTTGACACGACAAGCAAGCGTTATAACGTTATTCGAAAATTGTTGTATAGTGATAAGTGATAACCCAGGAAATATAGTCCAAAAAATTTGGACACAGGTGGGAATCGAATTCGCGACGATCCCCTAGAGACGGGGATGCCCTAACCTCTGCGCCACCGAGTCACGATTCGATCGAAAATTTCATATGCTGGGAATTCAATTTTGTCACAATGCAGAAATAAAACACTTTACATCGCCATACTTCACTTTTATCAGTTCACTTAAAGAGTGAGCATTTTGTGAGAAAACCAATAGTACCGTCGTCGTCGGCGTGGTAGTGTATACGCTACCAATACATGCGCTCCGTAACTGCTTGCGTTATGGGCAACGATTGACACTAGCCTTTTTAGCACTTCCAATATCATGTAGAGAATACCAATAAGGAAAATGAATGAAGCGAAGAGAATGGTAGCAATAAGAATTACTGTTTAGAATAGTATCTTATGTACTATCACACTAATAGTATAAATGCGAGAGTCTCTGTCTCTCTAGATCTCTGTTTGAATGGTATCAACCAAAGAGAGATCTAGAGAGATTTACAACTAAACGGCTGGACCAATTTGATCAAATTTGGTATGGAGATAGCTTAAGCCCTGAGAGAGGCCAATTTATTAGTTTTTAACACAATTAAAAAAACACCTACATGACTCGCATGGATTTTTTTCAGGTACTACCTGCCACCATGTTAAGTAAGACAGTGATAAACTAGCTCGTACCAATAAAACCTAGGGATAAAAACGTGACAGTCGACGCCTGATACAGGTAATTTATTAGAGGGGAAAAAATCACCAACGTTAATGTCAGGAATTGGCCATTTATCTTTGGCGTGATTCGCTCAAAACGCTTACTCGTCAGCCTAATTGGAAAATTGAACGATCAAACGATAATCGCTTCGAACCATTGAACAACAAAAATGGAGAAGCTACAGCCTCATATTCCATAAAGTATTAGACCATTGACAAAAAAATGCGGGCAAAAGATCAACCCCATCGATTAAAAATATCCTTGGGACAAAAGCTGCGTAAGAAATGTTGGAGATATTTGAGAGCTTGCCCATTGCCTTATATCTAACTTGAAAAAGGTCTAGTTACCTACATCAACTGTTGCTCTTAAGATCATTGGGTTTGTAATAATAATACAGTATATTTTTTGTTGCACAGAAATAAATCATGTTTTCAGTTATTATATCTTTAGAGAAATATTACTATTTCAATAGAAATCTTCTCCAAGGCACTTTTACCGATATTTTGAATATATTTTACACAGATACGCAAAACGCATCCATTTCTCGCTTGTCCGTTTCAATACACTAAAAATCTGTTCGAATTGGAGGTTTTTGATTTTGTTGACCATTTGAATGCAAATTTTTGATCGCATGAAGGTGATGCATAATATGTATTCCATTCCGAAAGAGGCTTATTCCAAATAGTTTGTATGTATGTATAAAGGTTAAAATGGCTTTTGGAAATTCGAAATTTTTCATTGAAAAACTCTATGCGAAAATCAGCTGTTTTGGGGTCAAATCAGCTCAAACTCAATGAATCAGCTGTTTTAGGTAGCAATCTTTGATTACTAACTTCTTGTACGTTTAGTTATCAGTTCTAAAGATGATAAAAATACCAAAATTAGCTAATTTGAGGAAGCTTAGGAAAAAAAAAATTACAAAAAAAAAATGAAAATATTGTTTTTTTTCCGCTAATATTGCATTTTTTCGATGATACAATAAGCCCCTTTCGGGATGGTATACATGTTATGAATCACCTTGTCTAACCTAAAATGATTTAATCAAAGCCACAATAAAACTATATAAACCCCTTGTTTCCTGTTCGCGAGAATATTGGATTTGGTGATGATTGCTATTTTTGGATTAGGCTGTGACTTTATGCAAATGCCTGAATTAACTATAAAATAAGGATTATTATTGTAGATGGGTAATTCTCAGAGGGCTCAAAAATACGTGTCCGACTCGAAAAAACACATAAAAAGTATCCGTAGCCCTATGATTCTTTTTCAGATAGTAGATTAGCCAAAAGTAATAGGGGGGGCCTATTTTAGTTTTTAAATTTTCCTGTTCTAAATAAGTAAAAATAAATAAAAACCTTGGAAATACTGATTTTTGTGGTGCGTCCGGACCTCATGTTCTAGTGTTAATAATTTTTTATCTCATTTCCTATAAATAATAGCACTATTTCACACAGGTTCACAATAAACCAGATAGTTACTGGCTTAACAGACACTAGTACTACGCAAAAATTAGCTTTAGTTAATAAGATACAACTAGATAACTTCGCGTCCGATGTTTAGCTCTGATAGCCGTGGCGCGCACTAATTCATTCATAAAAACTGTACTTTAGTAACTACGTGAATAGTTGTTAGACAGAGACAAACTGTCAGTCGCGATCCATCAGTGGTGAGAACAGCACGTGTCCATGTCTCCGCGTCGCTTCGAAATTACGGTAAGTAATCACTTTCCGTGGCTTGGTATACCGCAAGTTCTGATTACCATGTAGACTATAAATTCGTTCATATTAATCCTATTGGTTTAATTGTTTTAATAATATATGCTTTTTGTGTTCCTAATTTCTATTGCAGACATCAATGTAACATAAACCAGCAAATTAAGAAATTATTTAGGATTTTCAACTTTTTTCTGATTTTCATGGTTTTGATTTCCATGTTTTTCGTGGACAAAAAGTACACGAAAGGTCAGTGAAACCCACGAAAATCAAATTTGCGGGCTTATTAACATATCATCATCATTTCAGCCGTTCGACGTCCACTGCTGAACAAAGCCTCCCCCACAGACAGAGCAAATTCCTTATCATGTAGGGGGATATGCCCATACTCACCACGCTGGGCATGCGGGTTGGCGAGCGCAGTTAGAGCTATCGTTTTTAAAATGAGGGACGCTGCTGCCCATCCCCTAGCTTTTTTTCCCTTAGTCGCCTCTTACGACATCCGCGGATAGGTAGATATGGAGGGGTCTATTCTTCAGCAGGGGCCACCACGGCCAGTGTTATTAACATACATAGATAATATTGTTATTGTGATTTTTGTTAATAATTTGTTTTATCTCAATCAAAATAACTTCAGCCAGGTTTGCTCAAATTGCAATGCTCGAAGTAAATACATATAGCTTATAACCAATGAATATGGGAGGGATTAGATAAGCCTATTTTACTATTAATTTAGGTATAACTCCACCGTTAGTATCTAGAAGCGTGACTGATTATTTATAAGATTGTTTGATCTCATGTGATCATGTGATTGAAAAAACGT
Source organism: Anticlea derivata (assembly GCA_947579855.1). NCBI lineage: Eukaryota > Metazoa > Arthropoda > Insecta > Lepidoptera > Geometridae > Anticlea > Anticlea derivata. The sequence goes on along the minus strand of OX388271.1, from coordinate 6,168,033 downwards.
GATAATTGATGTTAGATTTTTTGTAATACTCTCTTAGTTTATATATTTAATAACAATATTTAATTTTGTTCCTTAGTTTTAAGAAAATTAATATATTTTTATCTGCTTACTACCTTTTTTATTATAAACCTACCCGAAATTCCTTCTTAGAATGATTGTAATAGGCTAGTTCAAACAAAACGTACATTTCAACACATCAAAGTTCAATAATTTTGTATATTTGATTTCGGTGGTATGAATGTTGATCTCCATGGACACCATAATTTTAAAATTGAATAACTTTTTAACCGTTAGGCCAATAAAGTTCCCTCCACTACCAATAAATTAGTAATCAAATCAACATATAGAATATTTCGTCATTATGTGTAATTTCAACAAAAAAAAATGTGCCACGAAAGTCAGACAAAAACTGAGTTTCCGAAGAATCACCCAGATTTGAGTGGATGGTTTGAATAATAGAACAGTGTGGATGTAAAACGCTTTCCAAATTGAGATTTGAATTGTATACATTTGCAAAGTGATCAATAAATAAAAGCAAAGTCAAAAGGCGTTTATTTCAATAAATCACTTTAAAACTTCTTAGAAACTAGGTGAAGCTATGCCTGTTCCTTGCGACCAAGCCTAGAAGAATCAAGCAACAAACACGGCTTGGTGCTTATCATTTTTTTGATGATCCTTTTTCACAAAATGGAATTTAAAGCTTCAGTGTGGTGCGGATCGAACTAGGTGAGGCTCAAAAGAAAAGTAATCTCATTATAATCTCTAATAAATCATAGAGTAGTCAAATATAATAAGGAGTAACGGGGAGATCGGAACTTAAATCTTATCCAGCCCATATGGGCTATATAAACCTCACCTGCATGGAACGGTGGCACTTTAGGCTATCCGTTGCGGTGCTCCTTGCTAGATAACAGACGAGATTTGGGCGACTGAACAATAGCGGAATAATAACACACCAAGTAAGGCAACCAGCTGGAATTCGATGAAATTGAAATGAAAATGAATTCAAAAGAAGATGAAGAATGTTAGTTTTGAAAGTGAATTATCTGTGACCCGTGAAACACCAGCTTTATTATCTGAGACCGCACTAAACATTAAAGTGACATAACTGCATTGCGGGTGCATATTTGTGGCGCTCCGGGCTTGGCCATTAGCGCACGCATCATTTCACAGGCCATATTTAGTCCTTTGGTGAATTTGGCCTATTTCTCATCGGCTTGTGGGTTATTGTTTCATAGTGTCTCAGTAAAAGATTCCAATTTGTAAGCCGCTTTGATCGCAAAAAAGGCTTTTTTATCACGCACTTAATTTTTTGTATCATGTCAAATTATTTTGATAGAAATGTTATAACCTCGTCACCTCCTTATATTGTTTTGATGATGATGATGTTGATCACAGAGTTAAATAACATAACTACGTATTTGCGTGTTTAAAAAGTGGGGAGGCCTCTGCCATGTAGTGAAACAAACAGGGTACGTGAGAAATATGTGGGATACAGCATAACGTTTTAAAAACTGAAAAGTTTAGAGTCACTAAGATATAACCCCTTGATGCCATCTTAGATAAATCATCAACAAAAAATGTTTCAGCAAGTCGAGTTTCCAAGAAATGGTGACGACAAGAAGCAATATCTCAGGAATAAAATTAATATGGAGCCACCTCGGTGCTATTCCCCTAAAGTAAAAAACCGTCAAAATAGAACCAGCCGTTACGGAGTAATCAGTGTACATACCTAAATTACTGTCATCTCAACCGTCTACATTGATGCTACAGAATTACGTTTCCCCATTTGCAATTCGTCTCAAAACCACACAAGCCGCGATATTTATGAGTTTCTTACAATTTCGGAACTTCGCAACTGCCATAAATCAATAAGTTAACTTTGAAAACTATTGGTAATCGGAAAGCGATTAATTTTCTAGGGATGAGTATTCTGTCGTTGAAAACTAATTTCGAATGGATTTATAGCAGTTTTCAACTGATTCATATGGACCTATGTTGTTTCTCTATTTGCAATTCACTAAACTATAAATTTTTGTGATTTATTTATTTGGCGTATTGGCTTAATCTCTGGTTTCCTACGAAGCGGCTTCCGTAATATAGCAGGAACGCGACGGCACGAGGAGAATAGGTTACGAGTAGTAATTTTGTTTGCAGAATATATTCACAAAATCTCTTACATGATTTTAGATTAACAACATTTCTGCCGTTTTATAGGAAATATAACGTGGTTCGCCCCAAACTGAGTGCTCGCGATATTATGTAAATGTTGGTGTTTCGATGATCGTTGAGGCACTATTGTGAAATAGTACATGGAAAATCTCATCTTTAGTATATTTTAACTAATATCTAATCTTACCTTAACATTGAAACTTTACCAAATGGGAGTTCAGGTTATATTGGACTTTAAGATACTGTTTTCGCTGTATGGCCTAGAATTAAAATCTATAAACAAACTCCTTTCATAAATGAAAGGAATTCTCACATTAGTATTTGTGAACTTGCCATTGTAATTTTGGATTCTGATATCTAAGCAGCCCCTTGACCGATTTGACTCATTTTCTTACCAGCACATCTTGTTATTACAACCTGTGGACCTGTTCACTGGACAATACTGTACTCTACTAAATTCCATGCAGATCGGATTCGGATCGGATCGATCGGATCGGATCGGTTCGAAAGATATGCTCTAACGAATAAACATACAAACATATACCGCAGATTCACCAAGTTGTTTGAGATCCTGGCTTGTGTTGTTCGCTCGATTAACTTAACCGTACAGGGTGACTGGGGTGAGTACGGTTCAGAGCCCTTCTCTGTGCGTGGTGTCTTAAGTCATGATGACGGTGGCCGCTTTAATGAAAATTATAGCACCAAACTGATCGTTCGTTTTGTTATTGCAGTGATTCGAACTTTTTGCATACATTCATGAAAACAAGAGTAGTTTCGGTCAAGCTGTAGCAATCGTAAACAATGAAATAATTTGGCCGATAAAGTTTATATGACCTTCAATAAAGCCATGTAAAAAGACCCTTGAGCATTGGAACCAACGTGTGGACACAATGTTATATTTGCATAATATTAGAAGAAGTAGAGATATGTTGACTTATCGTGTGAATAAACTATTATTAGGATAAAAAGTGATATGCCAATCATTAGGGAGCCGGAGCCGGGATTAGTATTATTGAATAGGTACTTATGGTTAGTTAGCGCTGTACGATTAGTAGAATCGATGTTGCTCAGCCCTAAACAATAATCATGTATATTCACCGATCAGTGCTGACGTGTGACTGTAAAATAAGCTCTATAGCATATATTTGAAAAATAACATTGTGTCTCATTTTGACAAATCAGCCGAACCCTTCAATTAGAACATTCGCTAAAACTTTACAATACAAGTATTCTTATGTAAACTCAGCCCTAAGCCCATCCGTCTACCCCTTCATTATGCAGCGCTGGCGGTTTGCCACGGCCGACCTTTGATTTCTTCTATGAATCCTGGCTTTTATCTTATTAATGGGCGTTTAATCCATTTAAACTTCTCGTTCACCAATTCATTACGAGTCATTACGTGTCAAAAATAATACTAATGCTTGTCGATCGTGATGTGCTAGTTAAAACCTTGCACCCATTAGGGTTGTGCATTCAAACCTCGTGTTTAGGTGAGGTAAAACACTTATATATTATGCGTACTACTATCCAATTATTATCTCAATGGATAATGGCTAAATTATTATTTATTATTCTACCAATTTTAACAATTGAATATGTCGATGAAGGTAGATTTTTCAGAATCTGAAAATATAAATCGTCTTCTGGGAACATAAAGGCTCCGCAGCGAGTCCCTCAAACGGCGCAAAAATATGTGCTTCGCGCTATGTATTCAAGCTGTTTGCGGTTAATACATTTGGCCAATCGGTTAAACATAAGTCCAGGTTTATTGATATCCTACTGCAGTGTACAAGGCATTGCCGAAATAACAACCCGCGCACAAAATCGCGAGTGAATCAACTTGTATATGTATAATCTGTCTGTCTGCATATAACTCCCAACACAGTTTTCAGTTCAGCAGATTTACGAGTCGGTACTTACAACGTGGAAAAGTTATTTGCAGCGTCCAATTGAAGCCAAGCAGCTATAAAAAGCGGTCAAGTGTTAGTCTGGCTCGAGCATTATTGTTCCGGTATAACACCAACTCTGCTATGACGTCTGGATTATTCTTTCAAGTTCCAAGTTGATAGCTTGAACATGAGGATAGAAAGGCTTTTTGAGTACAGTCTGTCTAGGGAAATTAATAATAAATAAATATTCCGGACATATTACACACGGTCAACTGATCCCAAACTAGGCATAGCCAGTACTATGGGTACCAGAGACTGATATACATAATAGATATATATTTTACAACCAGACACAGAACAAACATCTGTGAATCACACAAATGTTTGTCCAGTGCGGGAATCGAACCCGCGACCTCTAGCGCAGAAGGCAGTTACTACCAACTGAACTATGAGGCCAGCCAGTTCTGCCCATAAATTCTGCTGCCAAGTAGCAATGCTTGCAATGCTTTGTCCAGTTAAAATAAAATGCATATAACTTAGATACCAACGCATGTCTCAAGGTAGCAACGCCTGCGTTATATCTATGGTATTGCAATCGTCTATAGGCTACGGTAACTACTAACCAACAGGTGGGCCTTTTGCTAGTTTGCCGCCTTAGTTGTTTAAAAAACTTCATTGGTTGGTACCTACATACTCAAAGTTTCATATAGGACCAAAGTTGTATGTTCAAGTTGAGATATAGACGCTCGTATTATCAACATAGGTACTCATAAATCAAATCAAATCAAAAGGTGTTGGTTTCAATAAAATCACTAGGATTACTTTGATACGTCTTAGAAACTAGGTGAAGCTACGCCTGTTCCTCGCGACCAAGGTTAGAAGAATCAGGCAACAAACACGATTACAGACGATTGGCGAATGATTTGGAGACATATCGGGATATAGGAGGGTTTTTGGAACCCTGTGGAAAATAATCACAATCGTATACTTACGTTTTTTGCCAGTAAAGCCGAAATTTGGCACATGTCCTTATTTTACAGTCGTGAGTCAGGTTGCAAGCCGATCGCCGCTATAAGCTGGTCGTTATTATGTTAGGGGGTGTTACTCTAAATTTGTATAACAAACGTGTAATTTGAAAACCCATATTAGCATTATGGATACTTAAAGTCTTGATTATAAAATAGAGGAATGTTAAGTTAATTTACGTTGGGTTTTTACTAGGTTTTATGGCTTATTTTATGGTAATAATAGCGCTGAGCTTTATTTTACAAGGGCTTTATGGGGTCATGGTCTTAAGCACGTTACACGTTTTTTGGTAATTACTGATAATTATCTAGTTACCCAATATAATTTTTAACTTGCTGTAGATTTAAGCTGACCCAATAAAATAAATATTTTTCTTTTATATAATATAACTAAAGGCCGTGGAGACTCTTGGCTGAAGAATAGGCCCCTCAACATCTACCTACTCGTCGATATCGTAAGAGGTGACTAAGGGAAAAGTTAGGAGTTGGGCAGCAGCGTCCCCTCTTTCACAAAGATAGCTCTAACTGTTTAAATTCCCCCTACATGATAGAAAGTCCCTCCGAAAACCTGTGGGGGAGGCCGATGTTCAGCAGTGGACTTCAAACGTCTGGAATGATGACACTACATTTCACTGTTTTTTTTACTACTAGTATACTAACTCTAAGGCTTATAAAGTGAAATTACAAAACGGTGCTTCATGTAGTAGAACCCCTCAAACAATAATTTTATTTTCAAATCACATTAAACTTTCATATTGCATAGTCAAGTGTCGCAGTAGTATACAGTATCTCATAAAATAATACTTAACAAGACATATTGTCTCAAACTACAAAGACCACTCAAGAATGAGCGCGTCTCAATTCGTCTACATATTTACCCTTCGTAAGTAATTAGATTAGTCGCACTTAGCGTTACTCTCGGCTTAATTAGCATCATTCACGTTAAGCAGGTACTCTACTCTCTATCCGCGTCTATTGTTAGATAGCTTTTACAGTGGAAGCTCTTTTAGAATGTCTTATTTTGTCATGTCTCTTTCCTGCATTTGTGGAGGTAATTTACCCTACTTATGGTGGGTCCTCCCTTCTTTTACGTAGCAACGCAGCAAAGGATCGACGTGAATTTTGCAAGCATTTTCTATAAATTGGAGAGTGACTACTTTTTTCTGGGTTTTTTTTATTGGTGCGTTTGACCACCATCTCACTTTTGTAAGTGAGATGTGGCCTAAGATGAAGCACGCTTTACCAGAAGGAACTTATTCACTCTAGATTTGAAGACTCCTAGATTGTACTCTTCCAGGAAAATAGACGCAGGCAGGTAATTTGCGAGTAAAGCCGGAAGCTCAGTTGATCGAGTGAGCGAAGCGAGCGAAGATCTCTCAAACAACTTAGGCTAATAGTCGTTGTAAAAGTTGCGTTTTTTAGTAAAGCATAACTTGAGAACCACCAAACTAATATGCATGGAACTAAGTTGGCCAACAGATTGTTCTATTAAAGTTTGCTGGTTAAGAATATGAGTTAAATCGACCGAGGGGTTTTACACCTTTTCAAGATAAAGGGGTCCAAAATGGGGTATTCAAGAAAATAAAGTTCGGTGTCAATGAAAGAGCCTTGTTTGTTCATTCCAAAACGATTATTCACTTTATTCTGGGCCATATTGTTATACTTAGAGATAGAAAAAATTAGTAAAATTTATACCAATATAACGTGAACTACTATTTTTTAGAGTTTCAATTACTTTGTAGTTCAGGTAAGATTGGATATTCGTTAGAACATGCTTCATATGCGATCACTGCAGCATCAACTTTAACCAGACTTCGCGAGATCTCAGTTCGGGGCAAACCACTAGTACCTAATTGAAATGCAAAAGTTTTTGAGTACATTTCAATGAAATCAGGATGAAACTCGGAACATATACTTATATCATGACGTTCTATTTCGTGATAGCGTAAAGCTTTATTTTAAACTAGTACCACGCAAGCAATCCATAAAATAGGTTAAACAAGTTCTTAAAAGGTCTCGACGAAAGAACTACATTAATTTACGCCGAAAAAACGCTCAGTATGTTTTAACACCGAAGAAAATTAAATTAGGTATATTACTGAATTACATTGTCTTTCATAGAAGATACTTATGATTTCAATGACAAGGGCATTAAAACCCTTTATAATTTTGCTTCTAATCTTAAACTAGAAATGTGAAAGATGAAAGACCCTGGTGATTTTGATGTATTTGCGTTGAAAATAAACTTTTCAAAACAAACTTTTCACAAAAAAAAAACAAGTTTAAAAGAAGCTTATTAAAACGATTGCCCTCGTGCTAACTCGCAGATCCTACATTATTATGACATAACTCGCTGTGATGATTTTGTATAAAACAACATGTATTTTTTGTACAATTCTCATCCAAATTTCAAAAAACGCGTAAAACAAAATTAGGTATGTAGGAATAACACTGTACCGCTGCTGTTACCGTACACAAATCTCCCGCGGTAGATAATAAAACCAGAACACGATTTTGTACTAATTTAAGTTGCCACGATGCTTTTAGCGAAGTAGGTTTCGTTCACGCTGATGTTCAGTTGGAATGGTGGCTCTGTAAACTTAACTCTCTATTGAAGATCAGCGACAGTGTTTTCAGCGTTGACAGAGTAGTGACGAAGCGACTTGTTCAATAAGCAACCTTATTCGAAGCCAGTGGGACAGCTTGGTGGAGATTTCCAGACAAGTGGTGTGTTAGATAATATCTAAAATGTCAAGGCTCCTTAATACTAGAGAATAAAATCAATTTTGCGTTTCATTATGTAAGGTATTAAAATATATAAATAAAATAAATAAATAAATATTCCGGACACATTACACATTGTCAACTGATCCCAAACTAGGCATAACCTGTACTATGGGTACCAGAGACTGATATATACATAATAGATAATAGATATATATATATACATAATAGATATATATTTAACACCCAGACACAGAACAAACATCTGTGTTAGTCACAAATTATTATATATATTATTATTATTTATTATATTATATTATTTTGTTAGAGAAAGTGAAAAGAATAAGTGAAGTCAAATAAAGTAAGCAAAGAAGCAATTCGTCACTCAAATTAAACAGCTGCAATTATTATTGTTATCAGAGAAATATGTTCCAACAAAAAATAACGATTGTTGTTGAAAATACAATTCACACCAAACTTTAGCTATTGACTTTCCGGAACATTTGGCCAAATGGAATCGCAATACTAAATCAGATATGATAGATTTTTGCGAGTCTATCGCCTATCAGCATTTATCCACTGTAAGTATTGGGAACGTGCCAAAAACTCGGTCGGTGGTCAGTTTTCTATATTTGATTAGATATTTGATTTTGTGACTTTAGAAGAACATATCCATTTCTTTTTTATCCAATTGCATCTTATTTATGGACTTCGATTGAAAGCATATGACGTGATAACATAAATATTGCAGTTAGGGGAACTTTGAAGAGAAATTAAAAATAATGAAATAAATGAAAATTTGCGAAGAGTTATGATTTTTTATTTTATATTCCTTACATTGTTTTCATTTATGATAAGAATTTAAAATATTGGAAAAGTATTACAAACGGCTGAGAATGCCAGAGTTAGATTATGTACCTAGTTCTCAACAAAAACTAAAAACCAACCCCTTATTTTGTTACCTACAAAATTGTATGGGTATTTTAATATTAATTTGTTTTTAACATGTACCTACCAACTATTAGTTTTTGTAATAATACTGAACTTAGCCTTGTGACCGAAAAAATAACTTTATGTCACCACATAGTAACGCTCGATCAAAAGGCTAAGTTCAGAGTGTTTATGTGAAAACAGCTCAACTGTATGTTATTGTAACAGAAATCGTTGTGAAAACAAGAGACACAAAGTGCTCATTTAGTTTAAGGCACTCAAACATATTGTTTTATTACATGTAAATACGTCATGTCGTCGTCGCGTCGTCGCGGTGGCGGCGCGGTGACAAAAAACATCATAATGAAGAAACTGCTTTACCGATTCCATTACCGTAAACAGAAAATTGCCATTGAACCACCACACATGATAGATAGCATCACCTCACCACCATCACCAATGCTATCTATCATGTTATATCATGTGTGCCATTGTACAGTTTCTGATTGATTGCCGTGGTGGCCCCGGCTGAAGAATAGGCCCCTCCATATCTACCTATCCGCGGATGTCGTAAGAGGCGACTAAGGAAAAAAAGCTAGGGGATGGGCAGCAGCGTCCCTCATTTTAACAACGATAGCTCTAACTGCGCTCGCCAACCCGCATGCCTAGCGTGGTGAGTATGGGCAAATCCCCCCACATGATAAGGAATTTGCTCTGTCTGTAGGGGAGGCCATGTTCAACAGTGGACGTCGAACGGCTGAAATGATAATGATGAGCAAACTTGGTAAAAAGCAGCCACTTAATCATTCTCAGCCCCAATGCTAAATCTCCACATCTACAATCTCTAAATCCAAGGCCGGCTATTTAAGCTTGAATAGTTAGTTCAAGTCACCCTGAATAGGTGCGAAAAGGTTTATCTTGTCAGCTGACCCAAAAAATACTTGACTTAAGAAGACACGTCCTGTGATTAATGGTATACTTTACCAACAAAAGCCTCGACTGACCGTCGACGGGGACCATAAAATTCTGCGACACTCATTTATCTTTCGTATTGTTACCGAAGTTGCTCTAACTGCGTTTCGGTTCTCATGAGATGCAAATTGTTTATTTGATTTAGAATCTTTTTGCCCTTATTCGCATATGCGTTTATGTCAGTTTTCTTTTGTACCTACATGAAATCTTACTAATATTAAAGATGGGAAAGTTTAGCTGGATGGATGGAAATCACGCCAGAACGGCTGAACAGATCTGGATGAAAGATTATAGTCTGGAATAGCACATACACTATTTTTGTCTTCGTGTTTAGTAAGTCATAATTTCAGCCGTACGACGTCCTCTGCTGAACATGGTCTCCCCCACAGACAGAGCGAATTCCATATCATGTGGGGGGATTTGCCCATACTCACTACGCTGGGCATGTGGGTTGGCGAGCGCAGTTAGAGCTATCGTTGTTAAAATGAGGGACACTGCTACCCATCCCCTAGCTTTTTTCCCTTAATTGCCTCTTACGACATCCGCGGACAGGTAGATATGGAGGGACCTATTCTTCAGCCGGGGCCACCACGGCCAGTACTTACTAAGTACGAAGTAAGTTAGTGTAGTAAATCATTCAAAATTCACACTGTAATCAAATTACCCTAAATAATGTCGTTAGCAAGTGGAACGAACAACGCCTAAGGCGTCACTTTTATTAAAGTCACTCATTGAAGTGATAATGAAGAAATTTTCTAAAGCCAGCTTCAGTAATTATGAAGCGAGGCCCAGAGTGTTTGTATTTCATTAACCTGCAGGCGTATTTGCAAAGCAGGTTTTTGACAACCCCATCATTTAAGTATTTGGAAGATTAATTGTTTTCTGCTGGGAACAGATTGCTTTGAATACAGGAAGGCTTTTATGAATTTTGGCATGACCACATTGAACTTATGTGTACCATGAAAATTTCCAGATTAGATAGGATATCAAAGTCAGCATGAAATAAAGGATGTTCTTCCCTGAAGTTGTAAAGTCGGGGTGAGACAACTAGTTTTTTATATAAATATATGTTTAAACGTCTGTGAGCATTGTTTGATTCGTGTTTGTATGTAATAGGTCAGTGTCCCAGGAACACTGAAACTTTAACTCATTACCTCTGTAAAGGGAAGACTAGAATCCTGAAAGACGATAAATAACGCTTATTCTAGTCCTATAATCCTTGCTCTAGGAAAATATAAATAGTTGCCCATTAGTGTAGCCTGCTGCTTTTAGGGTTGTTTACCTCATATGGAAAAAACTGAACCCTTTTTTTCATTTATTTTTGACTTTCCAACAAAACGTTACCCTTGTAGTATATTTTTGTTGTCTGTTTGTTAAGACCTTGTTTCTCAGAAACGTTTAAAGTGATCAACCTAAAATTTATACCAATTATTATGAGCTGAAAGTGCTGTCAACAAATTAAGTCAATTCGTTACAAATATATGAAAATGAATTTATATTTTTTGTATAGATATAGCGAAATTAAGAACCCTCTGGGGTAATTCCAGTAACTTTACAATTCCGTAATCTGGAGTAATTGGAGCCTTTGTAACAAAAATAATTCATGAATTTTGATTTTTTTGTCTTAAATAGGTTGGTGAAGTTTATAGAAAAAAGTGTCTGAAACTCGAAAAAGCCTGTTACGATTTCAAAATAAGTTATGGATTGGAGGTTTTTGTAGTCAAACAATTGTATACTGCTATAATAACTAAGCAAGCGAATGCATAATATAAGTTTTTTAATTTGTACATGTGGGATCTCGATTTTCCGACCCTGTGTGACGGGGTACGGAAGCCTCAGGGTGCGAGTCCTACTCTCATTTGACCGTCTTTATTTATTGCCCTCTTCGTTCCCTTATTTATTCGCAGGGTCAGCTGACTCAATAACATTTGATATATTGTGTTTTTATTACATCGTAGTAACACGCGATTTCCACTTTCTACTCTGTCATCTTTTCATTGGATCCTAAAAAAACATTTATTGGTATCTATTTTTTTGGAAGTAACATGTTCATTCTACATGTGACATGAATTTGTATGAAACAACAGGAAAGACCAAAACCATTTTCATTACTAGCAATTAACTTGTAATTTGAAACATGATATGTCACTGTTTAAGTGAACTGTATAAATTTACGTACAATTTTGAAAATTTGCACGCTTTTCGTGACTTTCTTATGTTATTTTATAAAAAAAATTAAAAATAATTTGAAAAATAAAAGAACTTTCAAACCCGTTCTTTTTGGTCTTTTTATAATCTCAATAAGTATTTTATTCAGAAATTCTGATATCAAGACTGCTGAATAATTGAGTTTGAACTGATTTGATCCGAAAGGAGCTGATTTTTACGTAGTGTTTTTCAATGAAAAATGTCGTAGAACAAAATTTACCTACCGGGATAGTATTAATATTATGAATCACCGTGTAAAATGAATTTTAAAAAGTAAAATTTTCAAATAAACTATAATAGTTATGTTGCTTTCATATCCGCATTGTAACCGATACGACTGAGGACATTGGCCAACACTAAGTAATTGACGCTGTATCAAGCTCTTATACAATAGTAAATAAAAACCTATTAGAAGTCTGTCAATATCTTTGTCTTCTCCTATTTCTTTCCTTATTGGTGTCAATAGCGAACTATATGCTGATCACTAACATAAGTTGGCTTCCGATTACTTCCTTGGAAATAATCCAATTTCTCACCAATCAACAAAAAGGGTTCCTATTTCTTAGTCACCCGCATTAGGTCAATTACGGGGTATTGTGGCGTAGATCATTTTTAGGGTTCGGGAACCTATAGTCATTACGTAAAAATTGATTATTATTAGATATGCGTTTATTTCAAAACAAAACCCATTAAATGTATCTAGAAAATATTTCAGAACTTTTGTTATTAATTTTCTCTCTGTAAATAAAGCCCTTTATAGCTAGGAGTAGGTACAATTAGGCACGATCACACAATTCTTGTAATTATCACGGGCGGCTTCTATATCCCCTAACCTTGTTAGGCCACAGCAAATCAAGAGAACAGTTGAATTGTTTAGACAAAAATCACATTACTAGATAATATAGAAAAAGTTCCTAGACAGACAGGATTACTTTCTACCGTCAAAAAGCGGTGGCAGCTGCAAAAACCAGTTATAGATATTTTCATAGTTACACATCATACTCAAGTTTCTTGTTTGAACTGTTAGCAGATCAAGTGGACGAGCCATTCTTTGAATTCGTGGTTAGAGTCCTCCTCGCGTGCTTGTAATATAGTTAGATGGTTTGTGAGAAGTTTTCTAATAGTCAACATATGCGTATGAGGACGCACGTAGGTACATACTCGTATCCGTTGGTCATTGATCATCTATATATATAAAGGAGTAATCCACTCACTCATGTGCTGACATACTCATCACGAAAGCTCGGAAACTACTAGGCTGAGGAGTTTGAAATTTGACACAGACATTCTTTAAAAGGTTTAACGAAATATGTACCTAATGCGTATATAAAATTAAATACTTAAAATATGATGCAAGCAAAAACTGTAAAGACACTGCAAAATGGCATTTAGCTGTCGAGGGGCAGAGCGACTTCAGGCCATACGGTTTTATCATTTATATAATAATTTAGGTTATAGTACGCTTTCTTAATAAGATTATTCTTTATGTACACTTTAAATCTTCTAATAGGAAGATTTGTTGCGGTGACCGGAAGTTTATTATAAAATCTTACCATATTCCCCATTAAATACCCATTTACTTTTTATAATCTAAATTTTGGAATGCACAATTTATTTTTGTTTCTTGTGTTTATATCTACTACATAATGTAGGTGTGTGCCAAATGTAATGTTTGGACTTGCCTGACTACCTGCCTCAAACATCTTTAAGGATCTGTGAGCCCGGAGTTCTGAATGGATATTTACCATCCTATGGTCCGAGAGGAACTACATTCATGAGCCAAGTTTTTACTGGCCTCATAGCTCAGTTGGTAGTAAGAGTTGCCTTCTGCGCTAGAGGTCGCGGGTTCGATTCCCGCACTGGACAAACATTTGTATGATGAACACAGATGTTTGTTCTGTGTTTGGGTGTTCAATATTTATCTATTATGTATATCAGTCACTGGTACCCATAGTACATGCTATGCCTAGTTTGGGATCAGTTGACTGTGCGTGCTATGTCTGAAATATGTCTGAAATATTTTACTCAGCTGACAAGTCAGCTGAGTAAACCAAGTCACCGAGCTGCCCCACTCGTGGGGGTTTCTGGAATAACATTCAAAAAATCCCCACTTGCTATGTCGTAGTCTGCTACAGCGTAGCAGTGGGTATTTCTGAAAAAAAATCCAGATATCCCCACAGGCCAGAGACTGCTACGACGTAGCACAGTGGGAACTTTCGCGCGTAGGTATCTTTTTATATATGTAGGTGTCAATAAATGCGCTGCTCAAAGGCCGCTGAATGGATTAGATTAGATCTTGTTGATACAGACAGTGTTACATGCTAAAAAATAAATAATATCTTTAAATTCACTGTCGGGTTTTTGAATTTTATATTTTGTTCGAGAAACTTACAATCGTCCAATTAAAACAAGACTTAGTCACCCAGTGATCCAATCAGATCTATTTTAAATTGCTGCTATCCAGCACCCCAACAATGTTTATCCTACCAAGCGCAAATAAATAACGAAAACACTACAATGCTCCTCCATCCATTACCGCTGACTCACAATAGAAATCGTCTCGACCTCTCTAAATTTAATCATAACATACAAAGACAATGCTTACACTCAGGGTTCTGTAGGTTGTTAGCATTTTATGTCATCATCATCATTTCAGCCGTACGACATCCACTGCTGAACATGGCCTCCCCCACAGACAGAGCGAATTCCTTATCATGTGGGGGGATTTGCCCATACTCACCACGCTTGGCATGCGGGTTTGGCGAGCGCAGTTAGAGCTATCGTTGTTAAAATGAGGGACGCTGCTGCCCATCCCTTAGCTTTTTTCCCTTAGTCCCGCGGATAGGTAGATATGGAGGGGCCTATTCATCAGCCGGGGCCACTACGGCATTTTATGTATATTTTATTATTACACCATTACATTCATTATCATCATCATTTAAGCCGTAGGAGATCTAGCTGAACATCACTGCTGAAGACTGGCTTCCCTAATAGATTTCCAGAGCGACTGATCTTGTGCGGCCTGCGACTCCCAGAAACCTTGAATATTCTTTCCAATGGAGGCCATCTTACGCTGAATTTTCCGGTGCATGGTCTCCACTATAGAACCCTTCTGCCCTTACGGTTACCGGTCCTTCGAGCTATGTATATAAGTTTTGACGACGTTTTGTTAAGACAATATTATGATTCTAGTACATTAAATGACAACCAGGGCATCAGGAATCATTGTACAATAGGTATAATAATTCCTGGTGGTTCTACGTGGCCCCGTACCATCAACTTTGTTGCTTTGTTTAGGCGGTAACGTAAGTGGACATTCTCAATAATTTATGGTTGAAATGCGTGTAAAAAAGCGCTGTTACGCTGGCATTTAAATGGTAATAAGGGTGTTACCATACCAATCGATCGATTTGTATGGTAGCTTTGGCTGATCGACGGGTACCTACTGGTCGATGAGTGTTACCATACCAATCGATCGACGATTGATTCATTGGTGTGGAACAGTCGACGTCGACATTTCCATTAAACCATCGATCGATGATCGATTGATGACTCTATTTGGGTGAGGAATGTCTTATATGGTTCACGATCAATCGCTCCGGTTCGATAAACATAATAAACATCTCTTTGTTTAAATATAAATACACCGAATACAATATGTGCTTCCAGAGGCATATGAAAATGAATGAAATATACTTATTTGCTCAGGCCGGTTATTTGATTTAATTTCAATATTTTGCTAGCCAAACAACGAAATAACATCTAGCATTTATATGAATTATTGATATACGAGACTAGAATACTATACCTGCTTACTAACTACAGACTATCTGCAACAGTGCGATTGCAATTAAACATTTCTAATTAGGATGAGGAAACACTTTTAATTAGGTCTGTCTTATCTGATAGTTATAACAATGATAGATATAACAGCGCTCGCCAATCCGCGTGCCCAGCGCGGTGAGTATGGGCAATTTCCTCGCACATGATAGGAAGTCGCTCTGAAAAACTGTGTGGAGACCGATGCTCAGCAGTAGACTTCCAACGGCTGGAATGATGATGATGATATTAAAATGTTAAAACCTCTTTTTTTTCAGATTATTTCGTGGCTATAGGTATTTCATTTAATGCAACGTCAACTTTTTGTTTAGATATTTTATTAACTGCTATCAAAATATGCTACATCCAAAAACCTATCCAAAGAAACTTTTTCAATCAGCTAAATAATAATGATGCTTTCATTATTACATTTACTAAAAATATATCTAAAAAGTCTGTAAACTTTCATCTACTCGTAAATAGGCTGTTTAATGTAAGAAATCTGTTGGATTTACAAATAAAATAGGTTCTCAGAAGAAACTCTAAGTTATAGTTATCGATTTTTTTCTTTAAATAATTATCCTTGTTGTGGTTTGTTGTTTTGTCCGATAGCCTAGGCACCAGTTTTAGAAGTTATCGTATATGTATCGAGTATGTCATAAATTAAACTATAAATTTTATCGCCACGCCCTTGGGCAGTTAATTCTCATATTTTGTGAAAGGCTCTCTAGCAATTCGATTGAATTTGAAACTGGTAAAAACCCTAGCAGTGTTTTTATTACCCAAAACAAGCTTTTAACAAAAAATACAAAAATACTGATTTTAATTGGAACTTTGTCATTTTCAATTTGTAATAAATAACTAATAATCTAACTATAAACTATTCATATTTTACTATGTAAATAGAAGCTCATTCTTCAATTATTTCAAGACGAAATTAGAGCAATTAGTCAGAGGATCAATAGACAAATATTTTGTAGGTATACCTGTAGAGAGGCGGTTCAAATTCGTAGAAATCTCAAGATCGTCTAATCTTATCAATATTTCTAAAACATTGGCAATAAAAATAAACAAATTGAGAACAATCAATGTGTTGAATAAACTTAGCCCTTCTCCAATAGTTGGGTAAAAACGTTCACACTCTCAATCAAGAGGGTTAATAGCAGTCCAATAAGTGCCTGTAGGGGTACTTGAGCCAACGTTGCGGCTGCGAGCTCTCCATCAATCCATTTCCATTATCTGACCAACTGTAGCCATTCATTCCACTAGTCTGGAAAAATCTACAAGTATCTTCCCGACACTTTATTCGTCTCGTACTGGGAATATGCAGGCAATATTTTGAAAAAAAAAAAATCTTCTACAACATTTTCAATGAAAATAAATTAGTCTAATATCTATGTGAGTGGAATAAAATATTACCTTCACTAAGAATGTGTCAAAGTAGTATTCTGCCTAAAGCTCCATTTAGGTTAGCCAAAAATACACCCAATTTGAGGGTGCTTATCTAAACAAAGATCTACATTGAAAATGATTTTTCTTTGCACGCTTATTTATATTCCAATAGCACTAAAAATAGATCTACTAAGTATCTTTTTACTTCAGTAAGCTTTCAAGCTTAGCGAGTTTTTATCGCTGTATAACCTTTTTAAACATTCCGACAAAAATGATGTTCTAATAGCAAAAGCAGTTCAAAAGAGAATCAAACCTAATATTCACGGAATAATTACTAACACCACGTTTGTACAAATTTTAAATCGAAGCCAAAAATAAAAAAATAAAAATAAAACTATGTAAAAATCAAGGGTTACGCAAAATATCAAACTGTAGTGAATATGTAGCTAGCTTTAAAACTCATCCAGCGATAAGCTACTAGTTTAAACTTTATTTATTTTTATGCATCCATCGATTGGTTCAAATAGTAGCTGTCAGTTTGTTTCAAACGAGCCTTTTATTGTTCTACAAATAAATAAACTGCAGCAATTTTTCACCCGCATTTATGTGCCTATCTATTCACGTTCCTTTTGAACGTGAAATATAAGTAACAATCAATGCATATTGAAACAATTTTGAAGATATCCCAGGTCCCTAACGTATGTTGCAGGGTGCCATATTCCTAATTTATCATAATAAGCCTTTGAATGGCCACTGCTGAACATAGTCCCCATAGATTTCCAGAGCGACTGGTCTTGTGCGGCCTGCAAAGGCTCCAAGCAATCTTTATTAGGACATTTCTCCATGGTAAGGGTCCTATGCTGCAATTTCGATGAAATGTCTCAACTCTAGAACCTTTTTGTATCAGCAGCCGTCGGTGTCGGTCGGTACACCGAGTTATGTGCACCGCCCACTGTCGCTCCAATTTGCCATCATTTGGAGATGTCTAATGCTTTTGCCTTATAAGTGCTTATATGCTGAATGTTGAGTTATTATGCCATTTTGACTAGTACTCCAGCTTTAAAACTGAAACTCTTTGCAGAATGCACTAACTCGGAAGTAACGCTGTGACATACGATGCGAATTACATTGATGAATATTAAAATAACTAGATGCTGTTTTTTTGCAATATACTTGTGATCAATATAAACATAAGGGAGCCGAGCTTACGCTGAAGGGTTGCTGTCAACTGCATATCAATGATCATTGCTGTCAAAAGAAAACCTATCAAGATTTCTTGAGATCTCTTTGAGAACCGACTTCTTTGTGCACATTTCGAGAGTTTTCTAACAAGCTTAATAGTTCCATTAATACAAAAGTACCAAAAAATTTAACTATTTGGGGAGAGTTGCCCAACTCAACAGTATTTATTTACGTACTTATACTTAAAGCTAAGTACCGACCGTTCTAAATAACTGGACGGATTTTCCTGTGTCCAGTTTATTGGGGTGATCGTAAATAAAATCCACCCCGTTTTGTGGCTTCCGAACAAATAATCGTTTTAACAGTGCATAGAGTAGGTGGTGCATTGTAGCGATTTATTCTAGGGCTAATAAAAACTCAGTGTAATAAACATTTATTAAATAAATTTTATTTTCTGGGACATTGTGTTTTCTAGAACATTGAATTACATATACAAGGTGATTCATAATTGTATACTATCCCAACTTATATTTACTTAAACAAAAAAAAATTACTGAACTTTTTTTCAGATTTCATCCCAAACTTTTTCTGATTACTTTATCACTGATTACTTTTTTTTTATTTATCACTTTGGTCTTTTTATCATGATCATAACTAAGTTATAGAGGTTTGACTTTAAGATTGCTTCTTAAAATAACTGAATACGAGTAGTTAAGTCTAAACTGGTTTGACCCCAAAATAGCAGATTTTGTAGTAGTTCAATAAAAATTTCGTTAATCCAAAAGTCGTACTATATTGGCAATTGGGTGTAGAATATGCCCTTTTTGATTATTATGAAACGCCTTGTATATAGGGGAATTTTAACGTACATACCGTACTCGTTTTATTAACTGATTTTAATGAAACGCATCAACTGTTTCACCGATAAAACACGTAGGCACGTGAAAATGACTGCGCAGATTCACGAAAGTTACATCTATTAATAGATTTTTTTTTTTGTAAAAGATAAATAATATTCTGAAGTCTCTGTATTCATACTGATCTATGCGTAATTTTTGTTGTGAAATCCGCAAATAAAAGTAGCGGCCGTTTGAAAGCGTAAAACCGAAAACATTCTAAATGGCTCTCGATATCGGTAATCCACTGGACGATGGCTCTTTCCTAACGTCGTTGTATTGATGAGATTCGGATATGAAAGCGCTTTTAGTCGTTTAATGTTTTTTCAAATCATCACTAAATAAAGTTCTGATTTGTAGTAAACTTTAACCATATTTTTTATTCTTTAATCAATTAGGTATACCTCTTTTTGTGTTGTTCTTTGTATCAGTTCTCCTCACCGTTAGCGTCTAAAAAAGCTACGTGTGTCAACGCATTACTGAATATTACATTGCGGCTAATATGAATAACCTATGACACTTTCCTCAATGTGAGAAGCAACATGTGTGACATTTTTGGGACAATTATTCCATTACGTGTACAGAAATATAGACATTGTTTTTTTTCTGCCTGTTATAATGTTATGAACCGGGTAACAATATAGCTTGAAAATATTTTGGGATACTTGTTGCAGGAGTTGATGAAGGAAAGCTTTTAAGATCGCAGATATGAACAAGTGTATGAATGTCAGAGTCAATTATCCTACTAATGTTATACGCGTGAAAGTTTCCGAGGATGTTTGTTTGAATGTTCGTACTTGCTTGCTTGTCGTGTCACTGATTATTTCTTGGTCAAAGTTCAGTGATCAGTTTGAGGTATTGTGGCCCTGGCTTATAATTTTTGGTGAAAGAATCAGTGTACTGAAAGGATTATAGTGCTCCTCTTAGAGGCTCCTTGCATGTACCAGAGCATATGTCCAATAAATGAATAAATGTCACATATCTTAAAATTTTTTGGTTCTAGGATATGCCGGTTTCCTTCACCATTTGAAAGTACTAATACAGCGCACATACATTTTCCGAATCCTAAATACATTGGTGCACGACCGAGTTCGAACCCACGGATTGGAAGGCGGGGCCACTACCACCACATCAGCGTGCTCTCAGTGAATGTTCATTGTTACCTGTAATAGCATAAAGCCTACTTTTTATCTAAATCAAGCCGAGGGCGGACGCAATACTATTCACTTCTCAGCTACCATTCAGTTATCATCATGCACTACCTGTCATCACCACGCCTTGTTTTATATCCTGCCCAGCTTCATTTGTTTTCCATAATCCGTTCCATAATATGAAATAAGAGTAATAAATATTGAACAGTGGGTGGTATCGTTGTTTTATATATTTGGTTTTACAAATCTAGCAAATTATCAGCCAGTGAAGGGAAGCTTAGCTCTCGGCTGTGGTAGCATCCGCCCACCAGTACACGGGCTAGTGTAAAATCACATTCGCTCGTTCACCGGCTACCAATTATTCATATGAAGACCAGAATTTGGTCTCCTTTAATAACTGAGGCTTGCATCTTTAATCGTTGTGAGGTGCTGACATTCTTGCCCTGGTTTTACTTCACTCACACTGACGTCACCCTGAAATTAATATCCATTTGATAATCTTTTGAAATTATCCCTCAAAATTCCATTTGGTGCATGGTCGGGTCCGAAACCGCGACCTTCGGATCGTAAGTTGGGTAACAAGCATATTTAGAAAATTATAGGCTTAAATGTCCAATTATCATCGTTTCTGTTGAATAAAAATAAAACCGCAGCAGCTTTAACATAAATATTATGATGAACAGCAAACAGACTACTTGAGCTTATACAGGCTTACATTAGTTTTAATTCTCCCCTTAAACAATTTCTAAAACTCTACCTTACTGCATCGTACAGCGTATTCTTCCACAATAATACAATTTAACATACAAAAAAGTACCAAGCTTTTATGAATGAAAATTTAATAATAAAGAAAATAAAGAATGACCTGGGATTTGTTTGTTGAGTATATTTTGTTTTACATAACGGAAAAGAGGCAGGAATTTCCAGCGAGTACAAAGATGGAATTTTTTCGTATTTATGTTCCATGTCGCTTGTGATTCTTTTTATTGTTTATTTTTTGTTTAACGTAAAATGTGGTTCATCATAATTTCGTTTTTCCTCAGTCAGTCCCGACATCCACGGTAGGAGATAATGGAGGGGCCTGTTCTTCAGCCGGGGCTATCACGGTCAAGACCACGAAAAACATTTTCCTCAATGTTTTTATCTGGTGAAATGTTTTGATATGGTGAAATTATAAGGTTTCCTAGATGAACTTAAAAGGAATACCTCATAAAGATTATAAAGTATTTACTAAAAGGGAAAACTAACTATGAACTTTTAGATGTCATTAGAAACCGGAGTAGACAGAAAAACAATTATTCAAATATTCTGCTCGGAGCGAAATCTAAATTCAAGGGGTCGGAAGAGGCTTCTGTGTCCTAATTTCCATAACATGCTTTATCTTGTTGCGTACAAACCTACTTAGGTGCCAATACGCCAACCCTTCGACGGCTCATTGGTTTTAATCATTGGTTATGCACACAATGCTGTAAAAGTAACTGTGCGGCGCCGAAGCATTTGTTCACTTTTAGAAATTACTGACAACCTCGGTGGTGTAGTGGATGAGTTCCCGTCCGAGACGTGAAGGGTGCGGGCTCAACTCCCGCTGCGGGACAAATATGCATGATCTGCCAATACTTTTTTGGTGTCTAGTTGTTGTGGTACCATGGTAGGTACCCTCGTAGTTTCCGATACACACGACAGGGAATCCTATTGCGAGGTCAGGACTATGTTTGTGACTGTTGGGTGTTATTTAATTATTTATTTATAATTATAGGTTCTTTGATGTGCATTCTAGCAACTGAAACAAATTGATTTTCAGCAATAGTTAGGTTATTTCAAAAGGCATTTATTTCAATAAAATCACTAGGATCACTTTGAAACGTCTTAGAAACTATAATAGTAAATGAAGCTGTGTATGTTGTACCTACTTTCCTTAGAGCCAATACCATTTCCATAAAATACTCAAGCATTTGCAGTCTAACGAGATTTATATTGTAACGCCCTAAATAACAAATTCCAACTTAATTATATCCATTATCAAGCATGTAATGACTTTAAATGGTATTTTACCCTTTTTAATTATAAAAACTTGTGGAATGGGATTTTAATGAAGAAACTTTTCTGACATAACTAATGCTTTCAGCTCTTAAGTTCGTATCTCTAGTAATTTTTTTAAGGGAAAATTTAAAAAAGGAGTTATAACCAACAATGCCTATGAAATTAATTACAGTTTGATGTCATTGCGAGGGAATTTAAAATAGCCTCGAATCGTCTTGGCGTAAAAAATCTAATTTAACTAGAATTTCCATAATGTTACCCTGATATCAGTGTGGGTAGAGTAATATTTAGCGATTAAGAATACAAGGGAAACACTCCCTTATGAATTCCAGGGTTAAAATATAATCTGAGCTTAGTTTAATCCTATAAAGGTTATTTCCCTGCGAGGCGAACTGAATCCTTATTGGCTTTTTCTCAATTTCAACACATAATATGGTTGACGGCTTATTGTTATCAAATTTAAGAGCTAAGATCTTTACGGTGTAGGTACTGATGCAATTTTCCATTCTGACCTATCCAATATAATCTTCTCTTTTATCTCGCTTTTGTAGTTACAAAAGCGATATAAAAGAGAAGATATTTTTGCTCGAAATCTTCCTCACTTTCCTTTTTTTAAGGATTTACTCTGAATGGTCTAACTAGGAGAAGCTCCCCGACCAATTCTAGAACAATCAGTTAACAAATACTTGGCTTGGTGCCTATATTTTGTATTGATGATCCTTTTCCAAAAAATGTAATTAAGAGCTACAGTGTAGTGCCGATCGAACAAGGTGAGGCTAGAGAATTCTCGGTTTCCTTCCATGATGTACTTTAAAAAGCTTACATTTCGTATTAGATGTCCAATAATTTGCCCTCTTCTTTTGTAAAGGCTTATAATAATAGATACCAAATGTGCTATCTCTTATATTTTTGCCATCAACATATATTTTTTTAGGTAAAATGTTGAATGAATATTCAACATGAAACAAGAATTTCGCATGTTTAATTGATCAATTCGACTCGAGTTTTTCTGAAATGGCGAGGTGAAAAACTGACTGCATACCGAAGGAAATTGAAATTGCTTCGCCAAACACCCTGCGGTTCAGGAGGATATTAGTCGGCGAAATGAAAAATAGTTAGTTTCACCAATATTGGTGATACCGAATACTTGTGCGGAAACACTGCATTGTCAAAGGGATTTTAAGGATTCCTGGAGCAGTCAGCCGAAATAAGCGGTAGTCATTTTCTTAAGGGTACGAAATTACCAGCGGGCGAGTGAGGACATTTTTAGGAAATTTTGATATTCCTCGGTCTAAGTAGTAAGTAAATGCTTCAAAAAGCTGCAAAATTATAGCTTTTACTGGTTATTTTGCTTAAACTTGTAAAATACTATATTTAAGATAAATGTACCAAGCTTAGTTGGGCTCGAATCTTTAACCGGCATGAGTGGAGTTTTGAGGAGTAACTAAAGAACTAAATCAGACAACAGATCAGCTTGCATTTTCTATAAAAATAATGTCAGACTGATGTCTGGAGAGTAAAAAATCACTCCACTCAATGTTAGGATTAAAACTTAACGATCAACTTCAACAATCATCAAAGCATCAATATTTACCAGACATCGCGAGATCTCAGTTTGGGGCGAACCACCAGTTTATGATAAACCCAATACTTAATAATTATTTATGAATATTTATTTAATGTCGTATCTATATCCTTAAAAGAAGCAATTAATCAAAAGTTAAGTTGTTAGTGTAAAATGATTCGCACTTTTGTTGAAGTTGAAGTCTTTATGCCTGTTGCACATCTCCACGGCAAAACCGCGATATATTATAGCGTATTCGCGGATAGCGGAATGCCACTATACATGCTTGCATCACGTTTCGCTTATAGGATATCACGTGGGCGCAACTAGCGTAGATATTTCAACTGACGCTGGCATCGTCGTCAAGATAATCCCTCCGTAGACCAAGACATCATCATCATCATCATCAGCCTGTAGAAGTCCACTGCTGGACATAGGCCTCCCCCAAAGAGTTCCATGACGAACGGTCTTGAGCCTTCTCCATCCACCGACTTCCCGCAACCTTCACAATATCGTCGGTCCATCGGGTGGGGGGCCTTCCAACACTGCGTCGCCCGGTTCGTGGTCGCCATTCGAGAATCTTTACTCCCCAACGGTTTTCGGTTCTGAGAGCTATATGGCCTGCCCACTGCCACTTCAACTTGCTAATTCTGAGAGCTATGTCGGCGACCTTAGTTCTTCTACGGATTTCCTCATTTCAGATCTTATCACGTAGTGAAACTCCACATAGCTCTCTCCATAGCCCGTTGCGCGACTTTGAGCTTGTATATGAGGCCTATAGTTAACGACCAAGCCTCAGTGCCATAAGTCATCACTGGCAACACGCACTGATTGTAGACTTTCTCTGTGGTATCTGCGACGAGAATATATGACGACCAGGACATGTTCTTGGAAATCCGGATGACGTGACACAAACGCGGAGGCTTGCTTGCTTGTGTCACTGATTCTTTCTTGTTCATCTTCAATTAGGTCAGTGACCAGGACTTGAACGAATATAAGAAATAAGTAGATAGCTAACAAATGTGAAACAGAGAAATAGCAGAGATAATATAAACGGCGGCGCTACGCTGGCATCATAGTACTGTGGAACAATTGCGTGGGAAGGAGATAGACTCATAGTCTAATCTACAAGGTGATTCATAACATGTATACATCCCATAACATCCCAAAAAGGGTTTATTCTATCAACAATAAGAAATAATATTAGCGAAAAAATACATCAATATTTTCATTTTATTTTTTTGATTTTTTTCCAAAACTTTCAGCCGTTTTTGGTATTTTTATCATCTTTAAAACTAATACCTAAACGTACAAGAAGTTTGGCATCAAGATTGCTAGCTAAAACAGCTGATTTATTGAGTTTGACCTGATTTGACCACAAAACAGCTGATTTTCGCATAGAGTTTTTTCAATGAAATATGTCGAATTTCCAAAAGTCGTAGAGCAAACTTTATTGCTAATTGCTTGCAGAATAAGCCCCTTTCGGGATGGAATACATATTATAAGTCACCTTGTATACGTTAGAACATACAGTTTTGCTTCTAACGACTTACATACAGCTGTTATATTGTTGCGGATCTTCTGTCATAGTTTCGCAGCAGAGATGTGCTACAAGCCTTAATGTATAGAAAGAACTTCAAGGGAAAACTGTTCGATCGATTGATTTATGTGAGTTTTAAAGTTTAAAAATAATAATATTATCTAGTCTGGTACAAAAGTGAATATATTTCAATCCTTATAAGATTGAATTAGATGTTTATGTATCTAGCTTTAATAATATTATCTTTAGAATTATTATTTTTTCGAGGTACCTACCTATTGACATAATCACGCTACTGACATAATCTTTAATTAGTCGGTCACTAGTATGCTATACTGACAGAGCCATATTCTACCAATGTAGAAACATCCTTTAAACGCTGGAGTTAGTGACTATCTAATCACACACACATAAATACACAAACACACACATACACACACACACACGCACACACTACTGGTTATTCTTTCATCACCCAGACTCTCAAGAGACTGGAGTTTTGAGGGAATCCCGTACCTACTCTACGAACTTTCAGAGACACACCATCGCACAAGGGTAACTCCTTCATCTCCCAGACTCTTGAGAGTCTGAAGATCTGAAGGAGAAGCCACACTCACACCCCGTGACATACACACATGTGCCTATGTATCACGCCTATGCCTATGTTCTTGTGTTTTTCTGTTTGTTTCATTTTTATTATTTTATTTTATCTAAAATCTGATTACAACTTTTGTCTGCTACTATCTAATAATTATGTAACCCGCTTACACCTAATCCCTCGGTGACCATCTATTCGAGGGGGGTAAATTGAAAAACAGCGCTGCATGCAATGCATGCAGCAAATGCTGAATTTACTCCCTTTGCCTTTTTATTATTATTTTTTTGTGTATCCTGCTCTTTTTCTAATATTTTTTCTTTTTAAAGGCAATATTTTTTTTTTTTTTTTTTTTTTTTATCAACGACATGAAAAAATTGTAGCGAAAAATAAGTTCAATATTTTTAGAATTCCCTGATAGGTCTTGGGAAACTAAAAGTTTAATGGTAAATACGATTGCTAAATGTCAATTAGAAACATGGTTAATTGCTAAAATATGCAAGTCAATTTGTAAAAACTTCAGTCGCATTTTTATTAGTACTTAGTTGATGGTTAAATGGTTATTTAGATTAGTTTAGTATATTAAAGATTATTTCATAATTTGTTATACTTAATATTCTGAATAAATAATCTTATTAGTTAGTTTTTATGTGAGAGCTTATCTCAATTGAGACTCAAATAGGCTTTGGTTCTCTTTTTTCATTTGAAAAGTAAAATGACAGAAAATACCAAGAAAAAAATAGGTGTTTTGGAACCAATTATTGTAGTCAAAATATTAAAAATACAACTGAAGAGAGTACCCATACCCATGTTGTTTGTACTAAAGCAAAGTCCGTAGTAGTTTTTATTTAAAAAAAGCTAAACATTGCCTGTAGTTGACCATATTGTGCAGACCATTTTGTCAATGCTTTCCTAAATGTTGACAGAGCGCCACCTGTAAGAAATTCGTTGAACTTTATTAAACCTCTAGTAAAACCTTTATTTTACTCAAAAATCATAAAGTAAGGTTTTGTAGATTGTTTTAGGTGTATTACATAGATGGCGCTGTGATGTGCTACGCCGTAGCAGTTTCATTGATCCTGCGTAGATGTCTCTGTTTGTAGCTCAACGCATGCAAAGTATTTGCTACGAAGTTCTACGGAGCTACGAAAATGTATACTGCGAATTTTGCTCCAATCTGTCATGTTTTGTTTGCATATAAGCCATTCAGCTCACAATTTTTCACCGGATCAATGAGCGAGGATAATCATTTCCGGTTCATCGCGGTGTAAAATTAGTTCAAAAGTATATAGTTACATTTTGTATAATTTAGGTAGTTTGACTTCTAAAGTTGCGCACTTATTTTACTTTTTGCTTTTCTTCTCCGTCTATGCTAGAGAAGAATTCTTTAGGCACCTAAAAAACGAAAAAAGTATATTTTACCGGTTAACTTTTCTGCTATCATCAAGTTTCAATGTAAGTGCGTTGACCCAAAATTCTGTATTCAATACAAGTCGTGGTAAGCCCTTCATTATCCGTTTTCCTTACTAATACGGTGCCAAATTAAATGTTCCTTTTGGAAGAATATTTCCTCTTATATTTCTCGTGTCTATATCTTATTTAGACGTCTTGAAGATAAAACATACGTAGCAAGGGAGTTTTGTACAAAATAGACCATTATTTGCAGATAATTACAAATAAATTGGCTACGCGCGTGTCAGACCACAAACAGTGGGAGCTTAGGAAGTCAATACGCCTTATCTCCTAGCTTCTGAATAATTCTTAATACGCCATCTAAGTTTGATTGCAAAAACAATCAAATAATAAAGAACATACTTCAAACCCGACAACTACTACATAGTTACAGTAGAACCTAATTAGCTGTAATAATCGTCCTTGCAATCATAAATATTATATATCTATACATATATCTTTATATCTAGATAGATCTATATATCTATCTTTTTACAATAACTTATTTTTATCAGCGGCATAAAAAGTTTTTTTTTCTCTTTTTTATTAGACAGTACTAAAGACATAAAGCTGCCTTTATCAGCTTTTATTCTGAATTCGGATAACCTATTTATAAATGACACTTGAAATGGAAATGAAACAGAAATGAGATCTGAGCATTTAGGTGTTACCGTACTGTAAATCGAATTTGGTAAACGAGCTTCGGTCTAGTCGTCAACTAGGTTAAAATAAATTAATTTGACTGAGTACAATTGTTTGTAAACAACCGAGACGGTCACAGTCGATGATTTATAAAGTTCGGTTTCGACTATTACCGCGTCGCTTCGCAACAAAAAACTGATTTTGTATGAAGGGCCAAACGTATGCTAGTGTGTTTGAGGGTACGGTCGTCATGACAACAATGCTGGGTGCAAATTCGGCGGATTTTTTTGGTGCCTATCACGTGGAATGTGGATCTTCAGTGTGGTGCCGATCGAACTAGGTGAGGTATGAAATAAAAATAATCAGGTAAAATAAAAGCTTATGAAATGTGAAAAATTGACAATTGGTGAGTTTCAGCAAATCTTCTAAAGACAGCACACGCTACACTTGAACCGTGGCAAACCTTTATCCGTCGTCTTACTGTACTGTAATATAATTTTCTAACGACTTCGCATTATTAATTTGTAAAGTTTCAAGGCAACCAGGAAACCGTCTTTAGTAATCGATTTCAAATTTTGGTGAAGCCGTTAATTTCTAAAACCTATTTGTTAATTTTTGGATTATTGATGTAAATTTATTCATTTATTATGAGCTTAGTTGCGAATAACAGGTGTCAATTCGATTATAAAATGTATAATGCAATTGAACTAATCTCTGTTATAGATTTCATACATACCTACATACATAAAATCACGCCTATTTCCCAGAGGGGTAGGTAGAGACTACGGCTTTCCACTTGCTATGATCCTGACATACCTCTTTTGCTTCATTCACTCTCATCACATTCCTCATACAAGCTCGTCGGTTTAGGGTACTCTAGACCTGGCCTTTTTCCAAAACGTCACCGATTTGGTACTTTATATAGATTTCAATGTATAAAATACTTATTTTGCTTTTGTATAATGAACATATAATTTCAAGAGTGTTTTTCTAAGGAACAACTCGGAATAATATTTCATAAAAAAGGCATCAAGTAGGTTTATTTATACTTTCTCTTGTTGCTCCTATTCTCATGTAAATGGAGTCGGTGGGAAGTTAGGGTTTTTTTTTTGTTATGCTAAGTTTATAATAGTTAATGTACCCGACATTATATTAGAATCTAGTCAAGTATGCTAATGAGGGAATAATACAAGATGCCCAAGAAAGAACAGTGAACGACAAAAAAGCAAGCGGCTCATGGCGCACTGATATACGAAACCTTGATACAGGCAGGTACAGAGATGTCTTAATGCTTCTATAATATGCCACTAATCATAGGAAGGTGGCCTATAATAAGCGGCATTTACAAAAGTGAATGTTGCCAAATCGATTATAAAAATAATGGCTCTATCTGCAGGGATGTTTCGTGCGTGAGATAAACAGCTTCGCAGCAATAAGTGGCGGCTTCGACAGACTGCATACATATTAAGTATATTTTACTTTGATGATGTTATAACCATTTGTATGGTGCTAAGCATCATCATCATTAGCAGGTATAAGTCCACTGCTGGTTGTAGGTCTCTCCCAAAGAGTTCCACGACGAACGGTCTTAAGCCTTTTCCATCCACTGACATCCCGCAACCTTCGCAATGTCGTTGGTCCATATCGGGTGGGGTCCTTTCAACACCCGGTTAGTGATCGCCATTCGAGAACCTTACATGCCGCATGCCGAACTCAAAATGATAAAATGTTATCTGACATACGCTATTTTGGCGTAATCAATAATTATGTTGTACAATTTCTTAGCTATGATCTTTCTCAACTTTAATGGTTTATTTTATTAATAATAACTAGCTTTTGACTGCGGTTTAGCTTGCGTATACTTGTTTAAAAAAAGTAACTCTATCCCTGTCATTATGAAACAGGTTTTAGACGAGGTCTAAGTGAACCCTTGTTTTGTGACGTGTTATTTCAAACAGTTGTTTTTTTTTTGTTTAAAAAAATCACACACAATCAATTGATCCACTAGGCATAGCCTTTACTATGGGTACCAGAGACTGATATACATAATAGATATATATTCAACACCCCAAGCTTTATGTCATAAAGTCAAACGTATTAAATGACACGTCACAAAACCAGGGTTTAGTTAGACCTCGTCTAAACCCAGTTTCGTAATGACAGGGTGTATGTTCCGAGTCTTTCCGGTT
Source organism: Anticlea derivata (assembly GCA_947579855.1). Classification (NCBI taxonomy): domain Eukaryota; kingdom Metazoa; phylum Arthropoda; class Insecta; order Lepidoptera; family Geometridae; genus Anticlea; species Anticlea derivata. Next base: position 6,137,651 of record OX388271.1, on the reverse strand, counting down.
GAGCCGTTACGTCTTGATTGAATCACAAACATCCTAACAAACTTTCGTATTTGTAATGATAGAGTAGGATTTATCTTGGCATGTTAGTCCTGGCCACTATTTACGTGAAATAGATTAAAAGATTACCTCGACGACCTTGGCGCCGCGGCGCAGCGAGCCAGTCCATCTGAGACGCAAGGTAAATGTTTGTTCCGAGTCTGGTTGTTGTGGTACCATTGTACTCGTAGTTTCTGATACTCACGACACAGGGAATTCTAGTGTGGGGTCAGGACTCTTGGGTGTAATTTATTTATTATCTGCCTCATATCATGATAGAGTGTTCACTATAATGTAGTTTCCAACCAGTTATTTTCTAAGTGACACTGATGAGCAACAAAGCCCTTAGATTTGGAAGTTCAAAGGTTTAATGATGGAAATGTTGTATTAATTGAAGTTAGTAAGATACAAAATGAGTAACACGGTGCTTCCTCCGATCAAAGGACTTTCGAACACGCCTCAACCAAAATGATAACCAGTTAATTGTACATTGAATTCCATCACGCCATCAATCAAGTTTTGTAACCTTGCGAGCTAGCAATCTATACTATAAAAGCTAGCTCAAAGAACATTTCATATGAATCGGTGATACTTTTCCGCGTCAGCCCGAGTCATTAATTTCATAGTGTAATTGGTATCGCATGACTGATTGAAGCCCCCGTCAAAGCCGCGTCTTTCTGTCTGTCTGAACGCAATAAACTCAAAAGTACTTACTGAACGATTCATGAGGAAGGTTTCCCTGTATCATTCATTAAGGCTTTATCTAAATCTGACTGGGAGCTTCAACATCATCATTTCAGCAGGACGACGTCACACAGACAGAGCGAATTCCTTATCATGTGGGGGGATTTGCCCATACTCACCACACTGGACATGCGGGTTGGCGAGCGTAGTTAGAGCTTTCGTTGTTAAACTGAGGGACGCTGCTTCCCATCCCCTAGTATTCCCTTAGTCGCCTCTTACGACATCCGCGGATAGGTAGATATGGAGGGGGCTATTTATCAGCCGGGGCCACCACGGCCCTGGCACACGGCACTGGGAGCTTAACTGGCGTATATGCTCTGCTACCCGTTTGAAGCCAGGGGGTCGCTAGTTTTAGATATAGAAAACCGCATAGTGAAAAGACAGAGCAAAGGAAAAAGATTTTTGTGCAAAAAATAGATTTTTGTTTTATGCAGTAAAAGGCAAACAAGGGAAACCACTGGTTTTACAGCAAGTTCTAATTACTTTAAAACCGCCTAATAGTTTTATTTCCGTAAATGTCGGATGTTAGAAACTTTAACAATATAAAGTTAGCGGGAGTTAAGCCCGACTTTGTTACATTATGGTCAACCGTATTCAAAGCAGCAGTTTCTGATGCAATCGAGTACCTAGCAAATATTGGCGAATGATTTTCAATTTAACAGGTAAAAGGCGCAAGCCATGCAAAAATGGCGTGGCTTGAGCCTAATGATTATAAGAATTATAGGTTAATGGTAGGCCCTGAGCCTTTTTGCTGCATACCAAAAAGCCTGGCTCAAAGAACCATCTTGCTTTCGAGCTTTGAAGAATCGACCAAACTCTGGACAAACTCGTCGGGCATGAACCATTCTAAGTCACTAAACAAAGCCTTCGATAACAGTACACCAACAGTATTCCAGCGCTAAATAAAAACAAACGTTCGTATTATTGTAAGAGCCTTAACTGGACACTATTATCTTGATAAGCACTTGTTTAAACTAAGGCTATGAACTAACACACAAATTTACAGGCTATGCAAGGAGGTGGACGAAACGCCTGCTAGGTGAGTGTGGAGCACTTATGCTCAAACGCAACATCCATATGGGCAAGCACATCCACAATCCAATGGAGCTAAAGGAACTCACTCACCCCAACAAAACCATAACCACCTAAAGAAAAAAAGGGTTATAAGTATAAAAGCGTTTACCGTTGGCGAAGTTGTAGCTCGTACCTCCAATACTTTTGGTAAACACAGTCGGCGACGCGATGTGTAACGATGGTCACCGTCGTCGTGACGTTGCGAAGCTCACTGGCAGTAGGCAAAAAAGGGGCTTGTCACCGATGAGTTATCAATTTTATTAAATTCTGAGCCTTTTGCGCCTTGTATTTTTGCGATTAAACGATCAGCGTGTTTGTAAAACCAGCCCTAATTTATACCGTTTCAAATAAGGCTTTAAACTGAGAGCTAGTAATAGCTACCTATAGCTTAGGGTTAGCTGCAGTGTAATATTATGCAGTGCAGTGTGCCTATAGGCAGCTACAATCAATGATAAGCATTTAATTGCGCTCTACTCTCATGTTATTTGGTTAAAAGTAGCCTATCTCAGTTTAAGTGTAGATGACTTATATGTAGATTAACCTAAATCTACTTCATCGAAGTCGGTTCAGCATCGATTCAAATTACAAACATCCAAACTTTTACGTAAAGTAAGAAGTAGGATTATGTAAATTCTGCAATGTAGGCCGAGTTCCGTGACAGTCAGTGATATGAATCGAGACGTGACTGAAATAAGCCCATGTCGGATGACGGCTATAGAATACGGAACTACGAAAAGATGGTTTTGAAATGTTGAATCAGTGCTCTTTCTACGGTTATGCGGAGTTTCGCAGGCACTGATACACACTGGCAGTAGTGGCCCCGGCTGCAGAATCGGGTCCTCCATATCTCCTTCCCGTGGATGTCGTAAAAGGCGACTAAGAGAAAAAGCTAGGAGATGGGTAGCAGCGTCCCCTATTAAAACAACAATAGCTCTAACTGCGCTCGCTAGTTTTGGACAACCATAAACTTACCCTGGTATTTTAAATCGTTGTTTATCTTTCCTAATGCTGACATACAAAAATATAATTTACATAATAAGGAGAAAAAAAATGTTAATCCTAGGAGTGTACCCTGTTTTTTATGTTGTTTTTCAAGTACAAGTAGTAAATGATCTATTCTATTCTATAAAACCAACCACAGGCAGTGTGCCCAAAAGGCTGGCGACGTTAACTTGCTGGATAGCTATATTGATCCTTTGTCCGAGGTAAGCAAGCATAGCCCTTTAGTCTCATCCAACAGTTTCTTAGATAATGCATCGAATAACAGCCACGCATCCGGGCCCCACGACATGCTACATAGAAATGTTGGCATTACATAAGAGCCTCCTTCACCTATATTCTTTGTTCTGAATAATCAAACCATGGTGAACGGGATATTAGAATTGTAACAAGTCATATTGCTACGTGACTTTATAGCTTCGAATGAGATATTTGCTGAGACATCTGAGTTCGCTTGATAAATCAATTTTGTATGTAATGTAGCTACTTACGATGCAGCACATGCTCAGAACTTTTCCTTCGTAATATCTTTCGAAGAAATACTCTGTGGCTCTGAAATGAAGGAAGCATGGAGAAAATTTGATGCGTGCGTGATGCGTCTAGTATCGCAAGCGTTCATAGGCTACGGTAACGGCTTACCAACAGGTAGGCCGTATGCTTGTGCGCAACCTTGGTCGTATAAAAAAAATTTGCCAAAATTGTAGCCAAAAAGTCACTCATGAACAAAAATCCTAAACTAAGTCAAAACAAATACCTATGTTAACCAAATTTATAAAATTTCTACTTTCATTTCATTCAGAAAATCATTTTTCATAAAGGTTATAATATATAAATTAATCAAATTTCTTCAGAAATATTTTGATGCTGAAAAGTCTTACCGGAATCTAAACTTTTTAGAAATTGCCTGAGTTGTATAATTACTCATCATATCATGGTTTTTGGTTAAATTCTTCACCTATTTATTATCAATCAGAACAACCTGGCAAAAACTTATGAAAGAAAAATGAAATCATAATAAAATTTCATATACGAATAATTTGTATTCTGAGAACTCGATCCTTTCATGGCTTTACTAGTACCTACTACGCCCATAACTTCTCACATATCTAATTAAGATAACGAACAGTTTGTTTATGTATTATTTCGTATCAGGACCAACTATTTATATGAACGGCATTATCCGTCCGGCTTAGCTGTGACACAATTATTCAAACATCGATACAAACTAGTGTCCCATTGTAGGTTGTGCTTTTTTTGGTGCAAATAAGCTCTTTTTTGCAAGCTCATTTCGCATGCGTTCCTGGAGTGTGTAGTAATGTTTTTATTATAAAATTACCATATTTTTATTAACATAGCAATTGGCTATGTCCTATTCATATATGCAGTTTCAAGGTCAACTTTATTAAACACCCATTTTATTAAGCTTTTGTTTTTTTGTATAAAATAGCTTTATATTTAGCATGTTGGACAAAATAAACTGAAGTTAATGCATTTCTTTTTTTGGGAAAGTCGAAATGTGTAAATATCAGACTAAAAGGCTCAGTAGTCCGATGATCTGTATTGATCAGCATCATCGGACTAAATCATCGGATACTAGGGGTCAAAAATTTATATAGGTGTAAAGCAGTATAACGACGTATAATAATGATGATGATGAATTACTCTACCTAAGCAAAGAAACGGCCACAGGCAGAGAACTGAAGAGCCTAGATACTCAAACTACTAATTAAAACTAGTTCCTTTATTCAAAAAGAAGAGACGAAGAGACGGAACGAGATGGGTTCCACAGTTGCGCTTTTAACAAATCGAACTCTTCGACTCCTTTATCCTAATAATATTGTTCTAAATAATTATTATTAATGCGATAGCGTATTGTTTGTTCTTCTTTCACGCAGGAACAGAGTAACGAATCGTCGTGATTTTTGCATGAATATTGTTTAAAATTCGTGACATAGGCTACTTTTTTTCGGGTTCCACGCCGCGGACGGAAGCTAATTGAGAATAATCCACTTAGTGAAAAACAACAAAATTGCGGCAGTTATTTCGCTCTCGATCCTGGAACGGGTTCTTTCTTTCTCTCGTCCTAGCCGGACGGTGCCTTCAACCTTTGGCCCTTTACTAACATTAGATTGCCTATGTGAGTATTCCATCGCTATCGACCGACGCATAACGGAGGACGGCACTCTTCCTTTAGTAAACTGAAGTTTGAGAATAAGGAGCTGATTTAAATAACAGGCTCTAAGTTGACAACTAGTCATTCAACTTTTTCAGTTTACCGCAAAGACAGAATTTTCCTGAAAAAAAAATGTGTAGTTGGATATTCCTTGATTAAATTCACCTTCTGACTTTGACTTTGTTTATTTAAAAGTAATATTTATTTCTGTAGTACGGCCGTAGATAAATGGTTTTGTAGGTAGGTAGGTTAGGTCCATACCTACCATTAGTAGGTATATGCAAAGGGTTATTTATTCGACTCGGTGAGATTGACTCATTTGATTTATTTTTACCTGTATGATACCAAATATTGATGTTGAATAAGTTGGAATATGTAATGTTTATTTTCATATAAGACATTATCAAACATAATAAGAGGCGTGGCTCTTATTCGATGCTTGATCTTGGTGGATGTGACAAATAACCGAAAGGCTGGTGCGTAGGTACCTAGGATCCCGGACAATGGATCAGTATAGCGATTCCACGAGGTAACATCGCCAACCTTTTGGGCACATTTTCACAAAGATTTAATCATAAACGCATTAATGTAATTACAATACATATCACCGATGGACCGATGACATTGTAAAGGTTACGGGAAGTCGGTGGATGGAAAGAGCTCAAGACCGTTCGTCGTGGAACTCTTTGGGGGTGGCCTATGTCCAGCAGTGGACTTCTACAGGTTGTTGATGATGATGATGATGACAATACATATGATATTCAATAATTTATTACAACATAGGTACACTATAATCTCAATAACTTATTTACAGTAGGTACAATCAAACACGAGTATCATTTCGTACGTCTCTCAAACGCCTCATCTCAAAACACATCGCGCACTTTTGTTCAACACTTTGCTCTTCAACATAACTTTCCTCGTGAATAGTTCTGCCGAAAGGCTTTCGGTTTGGTTATAATATGCTCACGTTTTGTCCGTTAGAGTACTTTGCGGATGACCTCAGAGACCTTACTGTGGTAAGTCGCACTGAGGAAGTGTTGTTGTCGCCACGACGAAGAAGAGAAGCGTGGGGGCCACCGGATTCTCTGAAAATAAGTTATTTATGTTAAGCATAAAGGTCTGGTTTCACTGCTTCTGCCACTGGTTTCGTACCACCAGCCTGGCGTAGTAATCTCCACGGATGGTTACAAAGCACAGTGCTACGCTCAAGCCTACGGTGATTTTCATTCGAGGATGCGATTAACCGTCGCCGCCGTTTGGCACGTCATAGGTACGATCGAAACATGCCAAATACAAATATTTTTATTTAAACTTTACAAATATGTTTTTTTACAGAAACGCATTTGTACGTATTTTTAACCGACTTCAAAAAGGAGGAGGTTCTCAAGTCAGCTGTATTTTTTTTGTAGATGTAAAATGTATTTGTTTGTTTTTTAACCTAGATAATTAAACTATTATTTGTTTTGCGGGAAAACGTTCAAGGAAATACGATCATTAATCAACAGTTTTTCATAAAAAAAATTATATATAATTATAAATATACCTTAATAAAAATACCTTTTCGCTCCCTAGGATGAATTTTCAAAAACTCCTTTTTAGCAAGTACATTCGTCCTAAAAGAAGTTCTAGCTCAAATTCTAGGACTAGGTAGATAAGTTAATTATTGTGATGAGATAATTATAATGTCCTTAAGCAAGATTCTTCAGCACAAAAAATAAATAACAAAAATTACTATAATTCTGCTCTCCCGAGCATCTCCATCTCTAAAAATTAATTATATCTACCAAAATTCTTGAAGTATGCAATATAAAAATGTTGTTCAAATATTTTCCGCCTCTTAATTTCCATGTTTAACATCCCACTCCAGTAACCTTTAGCACCAATTTCTTTTGAATAATCTGAATCGGAAAAGTAAAAGAAACAATGATTTCCAGACATGCGAAGTTTGGCCATTACTGCAACGTATTCGACGTAAAGCCGGGCTAGTTCCCGACTGAGCGCAAGGAGTGCGGGTTTGATTCCCGCTTCGGGACAAATGTTTGCATGATCTTCAAATGATTTTTTCCGGGTTTAGGTGTTTTATTGTACCATGGTACTTGTAGTTTCTGATACCCACGATACAGGAGGTAGGGCACAGCGAGATTTTCTCGTTCTGAATTGGAGCAGCCCGCCTGGGGAGGTACCTCCGCCTTACAGAAGATCGCAGCCAAATAACATTATTTGTTTCAAATTGTGTTGTGCTCCTGCGGTGAGTAAGGTTGCCAGAGCTCTTTAGGGGGGAAGGGGGTTCGGGGTCGGCAACGCGTGCGTGATGCCTCTGGTATTGCAAGCGCTCATAGGCTACGGTAACCACTTACCATCAGGTGGGCCGTAAGCTTGTTTGCCACCTATGTTGTATAAAAAAAAAAAAAAAAAAAATACAGGTAATCCTAGTTTGGGCTCAGAACTATGTATGTGACTGTTGGGTGTTCGCATCGACATATTTAGAAGCAAGTGCTAAGGGCGCAGTTCAGGCCTAGTTTGCATCGATCGTTACTGCCCGGAACATACTTTGAATGAATGAATGAAAATTCTTTGTACACACCTTAAAAACTAGTTTTAATAGATTATAGACTAAATAGATTTATGTAAATTAATAGGCGGTCTTATCGCTGAGAAAGCGATCTCTTCCAGACAACCTTTGTATGGAAAGTAGTCTGAATTGTACGGAAGATTAGTCGGGGTGCACTATACAGTAAACGAAATAGGTACCTATGTACTTAGATTATACTCGACTTTGATGTATATTGATCCAGCGTAAGCCTCAAATCCTCGTATCAAAGTTGTAAAGTATAGCTTATCCGTGTTTTATGACCGGAATGAGTGTTTAAGTATTAGATCTAATCATCGGTTGAGGCTCATTCCAAAGCTGATACATGGTGTAATTAGACTTTGATTGTGACTGGCATAAAATTCTGCTATTAAGGGAAAATTCCGATGTCAGGGGTAGGGAACAATCCATTCGCACGTCATACTTTGATAATAAGAAACAAGTTTTAGAATGTAATGGGCAAATGTTTACAGCAAATACTACTGACCTCATAGCTCAGTTGGTAGTAACTCTGCCTTCTGCGCTAGAGGTCGCGGACGATTCCCGCACTGGACAAACATTTGTGTGATTCACAGATGTTTGTTCTGTGTCTGGGTGTTAAATATAAATCTATTATGTTTGTCAGTCTCTGGTACCCATAGTACAGGCTATGCCTAGTTTGGGATCAGTTGACCGTGTGTGATATGTCCGGTTTTTTTTTTTTTTTTAATAATATTAAGATGATATAACCACAAGGATCCACTCCAGAACCATTTTTATTAGTAGTGTATATAATAGTTTGTGTTAATAAGGAGATGGACCTAGTTTTGTTCGCCAGTCACACAACTGTAGAAGAGACAATGTTAAGTGTTGTTTAAAATAAGACAAGTTGATGTGAAGTTAAAGGATTGGTTTAATGCAAATAATCTTATAATAAATGGAAAGAAAAACAATATTTTTAAAATTTTCTTTGTGATGTTTGGGAATACCTATAATTAATAAATTGAACTACATAAACAAATTGACAAAAGTTTATCTTTTAGAAAATGCTTAGTGAACACTAAGATACATTTCAATGTCATGATGTGATGGGGTCTATTTGTACGAGATGCCATTTGTACGTATGCAGTTAGTTACGTATGAGTAGTTTGCAGTGTGTGTGCAGTAAATAGTGCAACGAACTAGTAGCGTTCATGAAATACAGTACAATGGTAGGTACTTGGATCCAATGAACATATTGGAGCATTGTTCAATATTGAAAAGCAATAAACAGTTTATGTGAGAATCGATTGCAATTTGTAGATAGAGTCGAATCGATTCAGAAAGCTTGTCTTATTCTAAACGTTACTCGTAAGATGAAGATATTGATACTAAACTATTTTTTAGAAGATGGTGTTTTTAAATTGTATACCTAACTCTCTAGGAACACTGGTGGAGTGGTGGTGGCAATCCCGGTCGTGCACCAATAGATTTTCCATTCGGAATGAATGTGCGCTATACTATATCTCTCAAACGGTGAAGGAAAACGTCGTGAGGAAACCGGCATGTCCTAAAACCTAAAAAATACATAAAATCACGCCTATTTCCCAGCGGCGTAGGCAGAGACCACTGCTTTCCATACCTCTTTTGCTTCATTCACTCTCATCACATTCCTCATATATGCTCGTCAGTTTCGCTTCTATTATATGCCATCAAAAGCTACATCTGCTGTTAATATGTGCCTAAATTGTTCTTAGCATCAGTACACGCGAGTGAAAGCTCCATTATTGGCCCGACTGAGCGAACGAGCTTTTTCAGAAGATGTGGTGATATGAGAATTACTAATACTATACCGTCATCACGTCAAGTGCCCGAGCTTATTGCTTTCAAGAATAAATTGGATTCGATGGCGCATTACCTTTTCTATAGGTTGTAATAAATAGTCGAGATATAAGTGTAATTGACAAGGGGATAAGGGTCAACCTTGCAAGTAACGACAGTAAAAGTTAATTTTTTTCAGCCAATTCTTCCATTTTAGGTTACGAAATCTTTGTCAATATTTACGATAACTTTTAGCACTTTTTCTAAAAGTTTTCTCACCAATTTCATTCAGGTTCTTTTAACTTTATCTAAATCTGTAAGAGGAAAGTCAGCTCTGCAGCATCTGCTGCAGTCATACTTTACCATATCTCTTATTTTCTTACCTGAATTTGACCATTTCTTGCATAAAATAATCATCATCATCATAACTTAAGCCGTAGGACGTCCACTGCCGAACAAAGGCCTCCTTCATTGACTTTCAGAAATAATCATTTGACCCCTGTTCCGCCGTACCTACTCGCTACGGCTGCTGGGCATGCGGGTTGGAGAGCGCAGATAAAGCTTTTGTTGTAGCTGTTATTGAGAACGCTGCTGCCCATCCTTTAGCTTTTTTTCCTTAGTCGCATCTTACGACATCCACGGGTAGAAAATAATGCCCTATTCTTCAGCTGGGGCCACCACGGATTATATGAGAGAGTTGTTCATTGAAAAATCCATTTCATCACTTTTAGAATCTAATTTTAAAAGTTTATTTGTTTTTTGTTGAGTTTATATAGATACCTAAGTATTTGTCTTTAGTATCTACGGACGCGACGTACGGATTTAGCATGAGCATAATTCGAATTGTTTTTCAATTGAAACCTAAAAAAGGTCAATGGAAATCTTTAAAGTGCGCACTTCTTTTCTGCACATGTCACATGTCTTCAAATTTATTTTTAGGCTCTATGACATGCCGGTAAAAATTCTGTAGGTAAAATTACCTACAGAAATATAAATATATTTACTTGAAAATGATTATTAAATCACCAGTAAAATAAAACTTCTTTCGATTTATCGGGCATTTCCAATATTTAGACAGCATTGCCAAACAAAAGCACGCCTGATTGATAAATAAAAAAGCCTTCTATCCTAAATAAACATGTATTCACACTAGACTGAGCCTATTAACGTGAAGGCATTGCCGTGACGTTTGACGCACACATATCACCCCAGGACGGTTGGCATCGCCTCGCCCCGAAACAAATACCGGCTTATAACATATCCCGAGGCGAGGAGATGCCGATACGATGCTGATAAGTGTGCGACTGTGCGTCGCAGGTGAAATTTCAATTAAATTATTTCGATTGGCTTGGGTTGAGGCGCACATTAGGATTCCCTGTCGTATGTCGTAGCCGTGATCCAACCCGTGTGGTACTCGCCCGCTACACCACCGAGATTGTCATTTAGTTTGAGTTTTATTTAGAGCCACATAATTCAGACAGACCAATAAGGAACAAGTCTTTCTCGATTCCCTCAAACACAGAAGTCAAAACATGATCAAAAACTTAGTTTGCTGGATTTAGAAAAGCTTATCTATCTTACACAAGAATAAAGAATGTCGTTTCTTGAACGAAATTCTCCTGATGAAAAAACGGGAAAATGATTTGGTAAAAACTGTGTTATACTATGCCCCGGGCCATTTTCTATTAAAATCTAGTAGGTACAAGCAAAAACGTTGATATTAAGAATATATTTTTGTTTCTAAGTTCCAAGTATAAAGCTTTATGGTAATGGCTTGGCTAGCAATTTTTTACGTATAACACATACAATGATCATAGTTGTATGTTTAGACCCTTGAAACAATTCAAGAATCTTGAGTACTTATGCCTGGAGTACTTACGTATTCTGAGAGAATATTATGTATGCTTGGGGTATACATATACAGTCGTGACCCTTATCCTTTTATTTTAAATTTTCAAGTGAATATAACGTAGTGAGTAAGTGAGTCCAATCTCTATCAGAGTCCGTGGTGGATCCAGCTGAAGAATAGGCCCCTCCATATCTACCTACCCGTGGGTGTTGTAAGAGGTGACAAAGGGAAAAAAGCTAGGCGATGGTCCCCTATTATCACAAAGATAGCTCTAACTGCGCTCGCCAACCCGCGTGCCCTGCGTGATGAGTAATTGAGCATGGGCAAATCCGCCCACATGATAAGAATTCGCTCTAGAAATCTGTGTGGGAGGCCATGTTCAGCAGTGGACGTCCGATGGCAGAAATGTTGATGCAGTCTTATCTCGTAGATTAACTTACCTGTCGCTATGGCGGTGGTGTTTTTTCTTTTTCGGCCAGAGATGGAACGCTCCGTATATAACAGGGTTGACTAAACTATTAGACATCCCAAAGAAGAAAATCCCAGAGAGCAGCTCCTCGCTTTGCTGTAAAATAAATAATAATGGTTAATAAAAGACAATTAATGACTAAATGCTTTTATAATTAATTGGAGCTTCTGACTAGGTATATGTTTTGTTTTCCCGAACAGACGGTCGAACTGGCAATAATTTGATATCGCAACAATGACTGTCAACTGCCGACGCCGGATGGGGACTTGTTTACTAATAAAACCAAGGCCTACTTTGCGAGGACCAGCTGGAAATTGCTGAAAGAAATTGATTTTGAGAAGGGTAAATGTTGTCAATTCTGCAGTTGCTACATTGCATACAGCAATGTATTTCAATGAAACTCCCTTGTCTGGTAATTTTAAACGAAAAATCTTAAAGTAATTTAACCTTTTACTAAATAGGGAATTTTAAGAAGTTTCCTGAAAGATAGCTCAAGGTTTTTCTGGACAGAACTAATTTTCCTTTTTTTATATGTCAGTAGTAAAAGTTTTTATAAACTAACAGAGTACGTGCTAAACTTGAGCCAGACAAATGTTAATGTTTAATAATAAATAAATATTCCGGACTTATTCACACGGTCAACTGATCCCAAACTAGGCATAGCCTGTACTATGTTTACCAGAGACCGATATATATATCTAATAGATACATATTTAACACCCAGCCACAGAACAAACATATGTGCTTATCACACAAATGATTGTCCAGTGCGGGGATCGAACCCGCGACCTCTAGCGCAGAAGGCAGAGTTACTACTAACTGAGCTATGAGGCCAGTCATGTTTAAGAGTCATGTTGATCATTTTGGGCATTGCATGTCTATTTACAAATACATTTTATACGAGTAAATAAGCGGTTTAAAGCCGTAGTGCTCTTTATGAGAAGGGTCTATAAACATAATTGGAGGTCTATAGGTTGGTAATAGTTAAATGTTCTTCATCAAAATGCATAAACTTGATTATATTTTATTAATAGGTAATCTCGGACTTACACTTGAAACTGAATCCCAGTTATCATTGTATAACTTCTAAAGCCAAGTACTGACTAACTATTTGCATTTCCAACAATAGTTTCAACTATTAATTTTGAGTATTAAGTTTAACTAAATTGAGATGACCCAACTGATCAGCATCACCAACTAGAGTGGCAATCCCGCCAGTGTCTTGGAGACGCTTCCAACTGGCAGGATCTGAATCAATTGAGTTAACTATAGATCGTTTAAAAAGGCACATCTGGCTGTGCATGGAGGAGTGTTACTTTGTGCCGACACTAATGTTTGGAAGTGAAAGTTGGGTGTGGCAGAAAATGAATCAAAGTAGGATAAATGCAGTGGAAATTGAGAGCTTTGCGAAGTATGTATACTGTATAACTTTGAAAGATAGAGTGAGAAACAGTGTGATAAAAGAGCGTTGTGGAGTGAAAGAAGACGTAGTGATGAGGATTGAGAAAGGTATGCTGAGATGGTTTGGTCATGTAGAGAGGATGAACGAAAGAAGATTGACGAAACAGGTGTATAAGGCGAGTGTGAATCGGATCGTTGGAATGAGAAGGCCTAGGCGTACGTTTAGTGACCAAATCGGTGAGGTTTTGGAAAAAGGCAAGGTCTAGAGTACCCTAAACCGACGAGCATGTATGAGGAATTTGAGGAGAGTAAATGAAGCAAAAGAGGTATGTCAGGATCGTAGCAAGTGGAAAGCCGTGGTAACTGCCTACCCCTCTGGGAAATAGGCGTGATTTTATGTATCGTTTGCAACGGTCTTTGAATAACTCAATTTTTTCTTGTCTATTTTATAAAATACTTGTTAAGACTTTTAATTTGTAAATAAAAAAAGTTTATCCAGTAAATTAGTTAGTTTATGGGATATATGAATGAAAAAACGTTAAATTGACAAGTATGACTGTGTCTGAGTAAGTTTTTAGCTCTTGTGAAGAAACTGCAGGAAAAACCTTAGTAGTTGCTATAAAGAAACGGCGGACAAACAATTTAAAATTTGCAATATATACCATTCAAGATTATATTTTTCCAAAAAGACGATAACAAAGGCCCTTAGGGAAAAAAGTTGGCTTTTCGGAGTAGATCAATACTTGTATGAGCTCAAATCTTCCGATGAAATCAATTACGACAACCGGTGCACCGGCAGTTTCTTCCAAGAGTCTCAAAGGGCACAAATAATGCAGTCTTAAAAGGCAAAATAGTCTCAATAGGATTTAATTTAATTGAACCTGGGGTCGATACCTTGAGTCCGTGGGGAAACGCAGCCTTCTCGGTTTAAAAATATTATATCAAAGCGCCTTGATTGAAATGACGCATGACCCAAAAAATTGCCTAAATAATTATATTTCTATCTAGCGTGGAAATATTTGATCCAGTTAGGCTTTCATAGATCGTTGTAATGATCTTTAAATAGCTCAACTGTTTCTGTGTAGTTATTACCACTTACCATCAAGTTAACATTCTGCAAGCTACAGAAAGAACTTTGATGTCAGTGTGAGTCGAGGAAAAAACGTAAAAAAATAGTGAAAGAATTAGGCAACATTTCACTCAAATAGTGCAACAACGATCTATAACTCTGTAAATAAGGAACACAAATGAACATTGGCCACTCTTTGTATAGACTCGCAGCTAGAGAAGCAATTTCCTGTGGTGATAAGTAAATAGACAGATAACCTACGTTCAACCCACGTTATTGGGTATCGAACAAATTCCTTGCTCTTCAGATGTTTTGGAAGATTATTTTTCTGAAGGAAAATTCTTTTTACGACCCAGATTATAGACAAGTACTAAAACGAGCTACATCCACAAACAGATTTGTTTTAACAAAAACTAGGTAAGTTCTAATAAGGCACAAATTGAGATCAGGTCTAGGTTTTTTGTCAATAAAACGTAAGTAATTTGAAAAAGTATGTCATCTATTATTTGTTACGCTAACAGTATACCTAATCTAAACGAAATACCTATGTTCTTTATAGTAGAAAAATATATCAAATAGTTTCACAAAACTTGTAGACACTTCCTAAGGGTCTAGTTTATGCTCCGTCACGTAACACATTAGTTTGCAAAAAAGTAGGACGATAATGGCATGCAACATATTCATTTTAGGTTATGATGTTGGCAATTCATGGTCGGCCTAAATATTTGATCTTACGTGAACAGTTCCCTTTCGCCGCACCTTTTGACAGGTACTTGTAATTGGGGTTTCTTTGTCAGCAGGATAAATAATGATTCATAAGGCTGTAGGCATGTCATGAGGCGGGAAGAATGTCATGGGACGAGAAGAGTGTTAGATATGAATGTGGATGGATGTAGTAGTAGAGGTAGGCCAAAGAAAAGATAGATGGACTTTGTGAAAGTATATGGGTAATAAAGGAGTGAGTGCTGAGTTGACGACTGAAAGAGGGAAATGGAAGAAGTACAGGATGTTGTGCCGACCCCATATGATATAAGATAACGGCAAAAAGATGATGATGTCCCATTTTAGTTTAAAAGCGATAAAATAATGCACTCGGATGTTACGCATTGGATATAAACCTGGCAATATAAATGCCGTGTTCTACCACCAGCACTTCAGCGCATTAAAAACTAGGGTCGTGAAACCACTGCTTTATTAACCGGGGACGGTCATAAAAAATCTGACTGAATCGTTTGTAAGGTCGACTTAATATGAAGATCTTCAGCTTTAATAGTTATCAAGGAGATTCAAGGTTTTTTTTTGTACACCTAACGTGGCACACAAGCTTACGGCTTGACTATTGGTAAGGTAACCGTAGCCTAAGAACGCTTGCAATACCCGAAGCATCACACACGCGTTGTCGATCCCAAACCCCCCTTCCCCCTTACTCAACGCAGAAACTCAACACTATTTGAAACAAATAATGTTATACATTACACTCACTGGCAGAAAATGTGGCACCAAAACGCTTTTTGCGAATTTGTAAAAGAAATACCTAGTTTAGGTAAAAAAGAAAGGTATTAGTCTAGTTTATCAATAATTTTATGTTAAAATGAGTTAATTAGCTTATCCAGTAAAAAAGGAAATTCGGTACCTATTTCATTTTGAATAAAGTTAACCACTTTTAGTTTTGGGCTATATTTTACTGCCAGTGAGTGTATGTTATTTGAACTCATTCCTATATTGTGCTAAAGCGTGAATTGAGACTCAAACATAAATTTTTAGACCGAAATGAAACTATAGATAATATATGCATACCCATAACTGGTTGCGGTCTGCTAGCGTCCGCCAAAGCGCCAAACATGCGGTACTCATGTAGTGGAACAAAGTCACTTATCTGCTCAGATCGAAATCTCAGAGGCAATATAAGCTATTTATTTGCCAACTTGTTAATTTTGGCACCCACTTATTTTTTTTAATACTTATAGCAGCGTAAAATATTATGTAGTAACGCCACATGATACTACCATTCTATTGTAGTCACTATTAAATCAACCCCTTATCACTATCTTTGCAACCAATTTTGTTTAGGCGCTGATTTAAGTTGACAGTCGTAAAGATTTATAGTTCAAATTCGTGTAAAATAGTACTTTCACGCTTGTATTTGAATGAAATAAGACGTCATGGTAGGGCAAGTATCTAATAAAACTGAAGGCCTATTATCCACAACTAAATTTTAATCACTAGTACATGTTTACGAGTTACTGCTAGTTACTGAAACTACTAGGGCATATATCTGGAATTGAGCACTGAGTTTCAATTAGTTTGAATCACGAGCAAAGGAGCGTCTAATTAGTATGCCACACGTGCTCTTAAGGTGAGGGTTAAATTATTTTATGATTTTTGAATAGTTTTTTCTCAATAACCGCAAAACGCACAGTTTTAATTTTTATGACAAAGATAACTTGAGAATTCGGAAGTTAAATATTCACAAAAAATAAACGAACTTTTCTACAAAATTCAAAACATTAATTCAAGGTTTCGTTTCGGTAAAAGGGTCTCTTTGTTAGCTTAATAATTTATTCCAACCGCTACTTTCACTTTTTTTAAATGACCTATTTTGATAAAGTTATTTTTTGTGCCATCTAAAAAGCACGGTATTTTTCTAAGCATTCAAATGGGGTAAGTAGATCTGGCATGCAATTGCATTAGCACCATACAATTATTGAGCTTTTGCTTGCCGTGTCATTTATTCTTGCTTGGTTATCCTGAATTAAATAGCGGCTTGAAGTACGATGAAATAACCAGTGTGTGATAAATAACGGTAACCACTTACCATCAGGTGGGCCGTAAGCCTGTTTGCTTCCGTATAACATAAAAAAATATATATATATATATAACCAGGACTAAAGTGCACCTTTTATATGCTCAAAATGAGAAACGAGTGTAATTATGCGAGTTCTGAGTAGCGTAATTTACGCTGTATTCGATTTAATATAGAAGTCCGGTCTCTGCCACAGGACGAAACAAAATGAGTTGCCTGAATGTATTGTCCAATTAATTACGCGATGATTTTACGCGACCGAAATTACGCACGTATGGCTTCACAAATAAAATGGCAGTTATAAAAGTGACCGGAACTCGTAGCATGACTGTCGATTGTGTTGGAAACGGAGTTCTTAACTTAGTTATTAATAACAAATAATTTTAATGGTTAAAATGACCTTATTCGCTTTTCTCAAACTAGTACGGTGTAATCGAGACATGAAGGTATATTTTTTGTACAACGGTTGTTAAGCTCAAATCATTTTTGTACTTTTGAAAATTATAATGTTTGTTTTAACGCTTGCAATTTGCAAATCATCCTTAGTCATCATATTTTCTTAATGGTTTTAGATGATGAGCCAGTTTAAACAAGCAGCTGGAGCGCTAAAAGCGAAAACGCTACGCAAATATGTTTTGAGGCTTAACCCAAGAAAAACGCTTAGTCCCTTTAGGTACTAAAACATATATAGTTATTAACAGTTGAGATGTTGTTTTGAGCACACAAAAATTATGTTTTTTCATTTAGTTTAATTAATTTACGTACACGTTCACGACTTTTATGGTAGATATCCTCTCAGATCGCCAAGCGATCAGATGCTTGAATATGTCTAAGAAGGGTAGTCAGAGGTATGTCCGCACATTTGGCACATGCTCACATTTTACAGAAGTGAGTGTTCCATACGTGATAGGTAGCAAGCTCCCCGCTGTCAATGACAACGGCGATGCTTGAAATTCTGATTGGCTAGTATTCGACATTTTAAATCGTATCGTAAGCGTAACGCTATCCTGAATTGTTCGTGCTCGGTCCACTGACTAGTGCTGCATCACATTACGCATTGCCCTTACACTCAGCTAATTTTAGGTGGAGAGCCAGCCGTACGCTGTTGCTGTCAGCCGTACCTACTGTAAAATGATTAACGATGATCACTATTGTGATCCTACCGTATTCGGTTTGACACCTTTTTGCCGCTTAACCGACCATTCCCTAATTACCCTTTGAAACTAGAGAGTTGTAAAGAACTAACGTTTATACAGATACATAAAAAAGCCTTAAAATGTTTAAATAAAGACGGTCATGTTGTGAAAAAAGGCCATGTCAAGAGTACCCTAAACCAATGACATGAAAGTATGAGGAATGTAATGAGAATTAATGAAGCAAAAGAGGTATGTCAGGAACAGAATCGCAGCATGTGGAAAGCCGTGGTCTCTGCCTACCATTCTGTGGTAGGTGGGTAAGTTTATTTGAATACTTTAAACAGGGAAAATTAGTTATCACAAATTGTTCCTTAGTATCTGTTAACCCGAAAAGGGGTAGAGAAAACGAAACACACACACAACGACAATGAAAAAAGAGATAAATTATTAAAACTTCGTTTTTTATGGTGAATCAACCTTCGACCGTTCGGAATAAAAATAGGATCATTCTCAACAGAATCTAAGCATATTGTTGTCGAAAAACCATTATATTTCCTACAAAAAAAATCCTAATAATAGTAGTTAGCTTCACAATGGATTTTTTGTTCAGCTTAAGATTGGCATCCACGTTATCAAACTACGGTCTACAAACGTAAAAAAAATAAAAAATCCATTGAATTTTGACCTTTTAATTGCCTTCGGTTTAAAGATTATTTATTTCTCAAAGAACATATACATAACGTTCACTTATATGAGATATACAAAATTTGTACTTAAGTTTAAGTATCTACTTATTTTAGCTCTAGTGTGCTTACCTATTAGTACAATCATACGTCATCCACTTAGTACAAAAACAAAAGAAAAAAAAAAAATAATACTAAGAATTGTGATGTTAACCACAGGCCAGACCTACCCTCACTTTTATCGTCCGGTGGCCGCCTGGTCGTAGGCATTCCTTGCCAAAGTGTGCGCAAGTAGTCTAGGAGCGAGGCAGCTTTATTATTATCTTATATTGTTTGAATGAATTTGATTAGGATAGTTTTGATAAATTAAAGTTAATTTGTTTTGATTCCGTTTGTTTACTAAATTTAATACGTTTACTTAATACAAAATTGATTTGATTTTGCAGGCCTAAACAAAGTTATTGAAATCTAAAATCACGTTTTATTTAAAATATTGCCTTTAAGTTAATGTTCTTTTTAAAACTATTAATTGTGTTCTTTAGCTAGAAAATATTGCTTTAGTTTATTTTTAAAAATTTGCATACTTATAGAATCTTTTATTTCCCTCGGTAGTTTATTATATATCAGTACCCCTTCGTAAAGTATGTTCTTTTTGCCGTGATTAACCGTTCTGGGGGGGCGAACGTATAGTTTATTTGTATTTCTTAGGTTATATTTATATTTTTTAACTGTTAGTGTAATATTGGACTGGATTTTTTTTGTTAATATCTTTCTTATGAGTAAACATGTATTTATATTGAAAATCTGTGATAAATTTAATAATTTAGTTTTGTTATACAAAGTTTCTGTTGGTGTAAGGTAGTCATAACAATATAATCTTTTAATAACTTTATTTTGTGCTATTTGCAGCTGTTTAAGTGTAGTTTTGGGCGCTGATCCCCATATTTCAACTAGGTATTCCAGATGGGGTTTAATAAGAGCGTTATAGATGGTGTTTCTTATTTTAGGAGGTACGCAATTGCTCATATTGCGCAGGGCGCCAGTAAGAGATGTAAGTTTGGATCTTACAAAGTCTATATGCGGCTTCCATGATAATTTATCATCAAGCAGCAAACCTAGATACTTTTCGGTACTCGACCGTTTTATTGGGATGTTGTTTACTTTAGGTGAGTTATAGTTTGATATTATTTTGTTTTTAGCAGCAAAAATCATGTAGGAAGTTTTTGAAACATTTATCGTGAGTAGGCTATGTAAGAGCCACTCATTTAACGTGTCAAGATCTTTTTGAGCTTCGTTAACAATACTCTGCATGGACTGACCAAAATAAAAGAGACAAGTGTCATCTGCGTACACTGTTAAGTAACCTGTAAGTCCAATTTGATTTACATTATTTATATAGATAAGAAATAGCAACGGTCCTAGGATGGAGCCTTGTGGGACACCGCATGTTATTTTTCGAACAGTACTCGTGTATTCGCCTATTTTAACTATTTGGGATCTATTTTGAAGATAGGATGCTAGTATGTTGTAAGCTTTTCCAGTAATACCTAGGTTTTGGAGTTTTTCAAGCAGTTTAGAGTGACTGACGGTGTCAAATGCTTTTTTGAGGTCGATAAAAATTCCCAGACACATGTTTTTGCAGTCAATGTTTGTTTTTATATTTGTTATTAGATCCGCAGTGGCTGAAAGTGTGTTTGATTTTGGGCGAAAGCCATATTGTTGTTCAATTAAAAAGTTTTTATCAGATAGGTAATCGTTAAGTTGCGCGTAAATTATTTTTTCGTAAATTTTGGAAATGACAGGCAGTACTGAAATAGGCCTATAATTGCTAGGGTCGGTTCTTGTTCCAGATTTGAATATTGGGGTTACTTTTGCTACCTTCAAACTATCGGGAAAAATGCCATAGTCTAGGCATTTGTTTATACAGTCTGTCAGAGGTTGTACTATATATGGTTTGATACACTTAATTGATTTGGTGCTTATTCCATCAACACCAGTACTGGTGTTATCTTTTAAATTTTCTATGATTTTAATTACGTCTTTTGTCGAGCATGGTTTTAGTTCTGTTAGTTTAGTATCGTGTATATACTTAGAGTCGTACATCAAAGTGTTACCAGGTTTTTCATGATAGATAGTGGGTATCTTATCCGCTAGTTTAGTACCAATCGAAGAAAAGAAATCATTAAAAGCGGAATGTTAACGCCTCTAAGCAACCTAACTTCACTCGCTCGACTCGCCTGCAGCATACATCGGAGCTTCCGATGACGCCCGACGTCCCCACTCGGCTCTCCACGAAGCGAATCGTTTTTTTCACCACTCATCTCAATCCACCGCTCTATGCGCACGTCAGTTACTATGTACAATTGCCTATTTCAAGTTTTTTATTTGTAATTAGCTGCATTGAGTAATAAACCACTGTATACCGATAGTCTCGACTTATCATTCATAACAATTTGGTCCAATCGAGCCAAATTCGCGAATCAGCGAGTGATTTACAACCCAATTCAAGAGGGAAGTTTTTTTTATGCTCAAACGAACGGTGGTAGCATTCGACGTGGCCCGGTGGACAATCAAGACAAAGAGAAGTGTTAATCAAGGAAGGGTAACGCATGTCGTGAGTTCGTTCCAGTTATTCCCTGTTTCTAAATATTCCCTTTAATCATTTTGATTTTAAAATCAGTAATATCCATCCAATCAATCCTATTTCAAAGTTATATATATTTTATCCTTTATTGCATACAAGTGTTCTGTTCATTTCAAGTAGGTGTAGGTTGCCGCAATACGACAATAATTAATTGTGTTATTTTTGCACTTTCCAGCAACAAAGGAGTCGTGCGCGGGCGCATGTCCTTGGACGTGACCTTGTGCGAGGCGTCCGATAACGGTTATTCAAAGCTCTCAGCCTATGCTTTATCGACTGCTTTTTTATAATTTAAGTATCGTTCTTTCGCATTTTTTCATTTATTTCTAACGATTCAGCTTTGCAATTTATTTTTATTTGCAATTTATATTCTTTCTTCAATATAGTATCATTCTTTCCTTAGTTTTTTTGCATTTATATCGACCATATTAATAAAGTGTTTTTTTCCCTTTTCTTAAAATGGATTCAAAATCATTAATTAGGCGAAGAGCGAGCTACAAAACCAAGCTTACTCAATTTAAGTCATACTTAGATTCATTGCTAAGCTGTTGCACATCACTCAGTAGCATTCAAATCAATGAATTAAATATTCGTTTGTCCAAGCTCGATGCCCTCTATTCAGAATATGATGCCGTGCAAACTGACATAGAAAACCTTTCTGAAATTCCAGATGATCAGTACAAAGAGCGAGAAACATTCGAGACTCAGTACTACGGTGCCATTGCCATTGCTCGAGACTCATTAGATAAGCACGCCACTGCGTGCACCGCGGAAGCAAGCGCAGGCAGTAGCGCGTCGGTGACGGGTTCAGGTACCGCCGTTGCAGGTAGGCCCACACTCAAATTACCGGTCATACACTTGCCAAGCTTTTCTGGTCGCTATCAAGAATGGTTAGAATTTCACGACACATACACTTCACTTATACACGACAATAATTCGATACCTAATATCAATAAGTTTCATTATTTACGCGCAGCTTTGAAGGATAGTGCAGCGTGCATCATTCAGTCCCTTGATTTCTCGGCCGATAACTATGTTATTGCATGGCAGCTGCTTTGTGAGCGCTTTCATAATAGCAGACTTTTGATAAATAATCATATTCAATCTATTTTTAATATTGAATTAATCAGTAAAGAGTCTGCAAAAGCTTTGCGCAATATAATTGATACGGTAAATAAAAATCTCAGGGCTTTAAAAACATTGAAACTACCTACTGAACACTGGGATGTACTAATAATTCACATTGTATCCAACAAATTAGACTCGGTAACGTGTCGCGAATGGGAGGTCTATCGTAGTAAAACAGAAGGCATTCCCACACTCAAGGAATTTATTATCTATTTAAAGGGTCGTGCTGATTTGTTGGAAACAGTCGATGAACAGTCTAACAATAAACGTAGACATAGTGACAGTTCAGTCATACGCAATAAGGCATTCATCACAAATTCATCATCATCATCATCATCACATACACACCAGGGAACCACGAAAAATGCATGCCCGATATGTAAACACAATCATGCCATTTTTAGGTGTTACAAGTTCAAAGCCATGTCGGTTCAAATGAGAATTGAACAGGTCAAATCTTTGCGGCTTTGCCTGAATTGCTTACGTAGTCACAGCGGTAGAGAATGCATTTCGGGCCCTTGTACTATCTGTTCAGAAAAACACAACTCACTTTTACATCAACCTGAAAAATCTGAAACAAAGGATCATCAATCTAGTAGCGTTGTGTTATCTGCTTCTCACACTCAACTCAAAGATGAATCAAATCAGTCTGACACTATTACACAAAACCTAACACTTTCATCCACGAACAATCTAAACTTAGTGCTACTATCAACAGCTGTAATTAAAGTCTCAAATCATGATACCAAGCACACCGAATCAGTGCGAGTACTGCTTGATAATGGTAGTACATCCAGTTTCATCACCGAAAGACTCGCAGAACAACTTAACTTGCAAGCTTTTTCAACCCGTACCTCTGTCGAAGGGTTGAATCATCAAACATCACAAATCTCGAAACGTTGTGATGTCACAATTTCGTCGCGCTATGATGTCACTTACAAAACAGATATCAGCTGTTTCGTTGTCCCACATATCACACAATCATTGCCGATCGCACAGATCGATTGCGTTACACTCAACATACCGAGTCACATTAAGTTGGCTGATCCTACATTTGACACGCCTTCACAGGTAGACATGTTATTAGGAGCAGACATTTTCTGGGACATATTGGGCAGCAAGCGCATCTCACTTGGAAAAACCAAACCAACTTTAAGTGAAACACGATTGGGTTGGTTAGTTGCAGGTGTAATTCATTCACAATATCTATCATGCAATTCTACAGTCCACTGTCACCACCTTCAAGATACAAGTCTTCAAGATCAACTCACTAGGTTCTTTGAGCTTGAAACAGTTACACCAATCAGTAACAACTTGTCCAAAGAACATCATAAATGTGAACAATTATTTACACAGTCCACGACTCGTCAATCTGATGGTCGATTTGTAGTCACCATACCACTCAAACAATCTCCTTGTGAGTTAGGTGATTCCTTCGAACAAGCTAAATCTCGATTCTTATCACTTGAACGTAGATTCAAAAGAGACCCAAAATTTAAGCAATTATACAGCGAATTCATTCAAGAATATATTGATCTCGGGCATATGTCCGAGAACACATCCACACATCAGCATAACACTGTACAAAACTACTTACCGCACCATGGAGTATTGCGCGAAACAAGCCTTACCACAAAGTTACGAGTGGTTTTCGATGCATCGGCTGTTACAACGTCTGGCCTATCATTCAATGACATTCAACTTGTGGGTCCAATTGTACAAAATGACCTCATAAGCATTTTAACTAGATTCCGTCAGCACAAATACGTTGTAACCGCCGATATTGAGAAGATGTTTCGTATGGTCAACGTAAATGAATCCCAGCACACCTTGCAACAAATATTGTGGAGATTCGATCCGACACAAGAAATTAGGTCCTACAAGCTACTAACTGCTACTTACGGAACTGCATCTGCGCCTTGGCTAACAACGAGATGTATTGTTGAATTGGGCAAGCTGGTAGATGATGCTCCCGTGAAAGAGGCCCTAATTAATGATTTTTACGTTGATGACCATATTTCGGGAAACAATGATGCGTCAGAGCTCGTACGCATAAGCAAGGAAGTAATAAACCAGCTAAGAAGTGCGCAGTTTCATCTCCGGAAGTGGCACTCAAATAACTCACACATTCTTGAACAGTTGCATGGCCAGTTGAACACAGACTCACTGCTTAATCTTAGCAAAGATGAACATTCCAGAACACTAGGCCTAATATGGGCATGTAAGGATGATTGTTTTGTATATTCAGTAAAAAATATTGAATTTCCCAAGGAACATAATAAAAGAACAGTATTGTCAGTAATTTCTCAAATATTTGACCCACTGGGTCTAATCAACCCATCAATCTTACTGGCTAAATTCATACTTCAGAAACTATGGGCTTCAAAATTATCATGGGATGAACCACTTCCCGTAGATATTGATAAACAATGGTCAAACTTCATAATAACACTGCCATATTTGAATAATATAAAAATTCCCAGACATGTAGTTTGTGACGAACCAGTAAAAATAGAAATTCATGCTTTTTCAGACGCATCTATCAATGCATACAGTGCTTGCATATATTTTCGTTCCACAACAGCTGATAATAAAAGTACAGTGCACTTGGTAATGGCTAAAAGCAGAGTGGCGCCAATAAAACCAATGACAATGCCTCGCTTAGAGCTATGCGGTGCACTGCTTGCTACTCAATTAGCAAAAAAGGTCAGTGAATCTGTCCGACTTTCACTGGAATCTACCACTTATTGGTGTGATTCTACAATCGTTCTCGGTTGGATAAATAGCTCTAATACACATTTATTAAAAATGTTTGTTTTAAATAGAATCAATGAAATCGTTGAATCAACCGAACCTAAATCTTGGCGATACGTGCCTACTAGTATGAACCCTGCAGATATAGGCTCAAGAGGCCTTGAGCCTGTGAAACTACAAGAAAATTCTCTTTGGTGGCACGGTCCCTCTTTTTTATTGGAATCAGAATGTCTTTGGCCAAAACATCCAACACAAATTAGCGAAAAGGACTTGCCTGAATTCAAGACACAATGTCACATAACTTCAAACGAAACTCCTTCACACATTCATACACAGTCAGGCACATCCTTTCTACAAAGATATTCGGACATCAATAAATTACAACGCATCACAGCATACATACTTCGGTTCATAAATAACTGTCGTAATTTGCAGACAAGATACACAGGGCATTTAAAAATCACAGAGCTTAGTAAATCTATGCATTTATTATGTAAATTATCACAAATGCAGTCATTTCCTGATGAATATCATATCCTATCAAAAAGGGGACAGTTAAAAATAAAAAACCAACTTGTAAAACTTAATCCTTTTTTTCAAGAAGATAACGGCCTAATTAGAGTGGGCGGTCGCCTGTCTAACTCTAATTATGATTACGACACCAAACATCCAATATTGTTGCACGCGTCTCATAACATCACACAACTCATATTCAAACATTACCATACCAGTTTAATGCATGCTGGACCGCAACTTCTATTAGCATCCATTCGGCACAAATATTGGACTATAGGAGGCCGCAACCTTGCTAGGAAATCGGTCCATAGTTGTCTCACTTGTTTACGATTTTCAGGCAGAACCATTCAACCAATCATGGGAAATCTTCCTAAAGAACGTATTCAAGGCGAGTTTCCTTTTATTAACACAGCAGTTGATTACGCAGGACCCATTCTGATAGCGAACAAAAAGGGCAGAGGCTGCAAGCATATCAAGGCATATATATGTGTGTTTGTGTGTCTTACTGTGAAGGCTGTACACATCGAATTAGTCACCGATTTAACAAAGGAGTGTTTCCTTGCCGCACTCAATCGATTTATTGCACGCAGAGGACGTCCTGCTTGTCTGTTCTCGGACAATGGTACCAATTTTGTTGGCGCTTGCAATGAACTAGCAAGATTTTTGAAACAATGCAATCAAGAAATCAGTTCGTACGCCGCTCAAAATTCTATAACTTTCAAATTTTCTCCGGCTTACAGTCCTCATTTAAATTCATTGGCTGAGAGCGCTGTAAAATCAATCAAGCATCATTTGAAAAGAATTTTATCTATGGCATATTTAACCTACGAAGAAATGAATTCATTGTTACTGCAAATAGAGGCTATACTCAACTCTAGACCTATCACTCCGCTATCCTCTGATCCATCTGACTTAGTCCCTCTCACTCCCTCACATTTCTTAATTGGACGAACATTGACATTGCTTCCCTCTCCACAGACACAGGATCACTCACTGCATTTATTGCCACGATACCAGAGAGTGCAGCAACTGAAAGCTCACTTCTGGAACAGATTTTATCAAGAATATATTTCAGAACTTCAGAAGAGAGTAAAGTGGCACAGGAGCAATGCAGAGCTACATGAAGGTGACATGATGATCGTAAAGGATGACCGGCTACCACCGAACCGATGGTTAATTGGACGCATCACCAACCTCTACAGAGGCAGCGACGGGGTCGCTCGCGTCGCGGATCTGATGACATCAACTGGAGTTATACGAAGAGGATTCAATCGACTAGTACCACTGCCAATTTTGGAACAGGGTGTTCCAAAGCCCGGACCTTGTTAACGCCTCTAAGCAACCTAACTTCACTCGCTCGACTCGCCTGCAGCATACATCGGAGCTTCCGATGACGCCCGACGTCCCCACTCGGCTCTCCACGAAGCGAATCGTTTTTTTCACCACTCATCTCAATCCACCGCTCTATGCGCACGTCAGTTACTATGTACAATTGCCTATTTCAAGTTTTTTTTTTTTTTTTTTTTTTTTTTTTTTTTTTTTTTTTTTTTATTTTTTTATCGGTATTTTATCATTCATAACACGGAACATATATCTGCACTGTCTGTTATAGTTTGCGAGTTGACTATGATCTTTGGTGGAATTTTGTTTCCCTTAGTTTTATTTACTGATAGCTTATTTATTAGATTCCACATTTTCTTAGAGCTGTTATCACATTTCTTGAATTCCTTGTAGTAAAAATTCGTTCTATCTTTCTTTATCCTCTTTCTAACTTTATTTCTTTCTTCGATAAATTTCTTCCTTAAATCTTCGTTCTCTTTGTCTGATTTCATCTGTTGCCACCAATTGTTCCTTGTGTTTATCATTTCTATTATATCTTTGTTGATCCAATCGTCTTTAGGTAAGTTCAATATTTTAGTTTTTTTTCTGTTTGCTGTCATTAATGTGTATCTGTATATATTTTTCTAAGTTATTATAATCGTGCTCTTCATTCGAGTAGGTACTCTCTTCAATACTTTTCTTTAGGTTGTCATAATCTATTGCCTGATATTGTATCCGTTGCTTGGTTTTCGGCATAAATTTTGATATTTCTACAAATATTTGCTTGTGATCCGATAACGATGATTCCAATAGGGCAAACTTAAATTTGTTATTCTTCAGATCTGTAATAACGTGGTCTATAATCGTATTTGTTGTGCTGGTTTGTCGCGTTGAGTAATTCTTGTCGATTTTATTTAGTACTGTATAGGCTTCTTCTTCCAAAACTTCTAAATACTGTTTATTATTGTTATTGTCACATAATAGGTCCAGATTAAAGTCTCCGAAGATTATTGATCGCTTTTTTGTCTCCACTTGCTGTGTAAATAGGTCTATGAACTTTTTAAAATTTGTATCGCCTGGTTTGTAAATACCTCCGATGTTTAGTGCAAACTTTGGCCTTTATATAGTCATCCAGCACAGTATACATAGGTAATTGTACAATGTGCTAGATCATAATGATTACTTTTTCTAGTATATCGTAAAACATGGCTGATGACATTGATAACGATGTATTCGGTAGAGCCCCGTACCATCAATTTCGAGATTTCGTTTAGGCAGTGACATAAGTTGACATTAACAGAGATTTATGGTTCAAATTTGTGTAAAATAATTCTGAAATGCTTGCATTTGAATAGCAATAAAACGTTATATCGTAAGTATAGCTTTTTTAATGACGACCACGAACCGAAGTTGTGGAAGGCCTGCATCTGGTGGACCGACGACATTATGAAAGTTGCGGAAAGTCGGTGGATGGAGAAAGCTCAAGACCGTTCGTAATGGAACTCTGTGGGGAAGGCCTGTGTCCAGCAGTTGACTTCTACAGGATGATGATGATGATGAAGACGTCATGTTAAGGCCCAGAGCCAGAGTCGTAATGATGAAACAATGCCAATTACTGATGTTGTAGGCAGGCAGTCGCGTATGTTAGCAATTACCTACCTAGTAGGGTTCACCGTTGTAAAACAACTATAAAAACTCCACATCGCGATGTGGATCGATTGACAATATTATTGACCACCCTTATATACCTATTATATTTAAGTAGCTTACGCCCACAGCTTTGCTCGTGTGGTATACGGGCCACCGACCACACCATTTTTTAGCCGCATAACAATATAAAAAGTGATAAGAAAGAAAGGATAAAAACTGGCCTATGTCACTATGAAGCTCTTTTACTATCATCATTATCATCATCCATAGCCTCAATTTACCCACTTATGTGCATAAATGTCTCTCATCTTCAACATCCTTCGGGTTCAAACCGCAAAATATACAAGGTGATTAAAAATGTATTGTGTATCCTACCCTATCCCGCTAGGATTTTATTCTATACCCGCCAGTTGGCAATGAAGTTAGTTCTACGACTTTCGAAAATGTTAGGTACATTTTTTATTGAAAAAAAACACGATTTATAACTCAGTCAAAAACTGAATGATTGGGATTCAGGGTTTTTAGTTAGCAATTTTGAGGTAAAAGACCAATTCTGATAAAAAATCTAGGAAATAAGCTGTTCTTTAGGATACTATTCTTTTTGTTGATAGAATAAGCCCCTTTATATAATCGTATGAATCACCATTCATGCATTAAAGTATTTCTACTTGTTGCTCCATTGCCGCGTGGAAGGACCAACCAACCAACATAATTTCGCATTTATAATATTAGGTTATGTATAGAATGTTGAGATGTACTTACACTTCTATCAGGATTCCAAAATGTGAAGATGATCATCATGACGTAATACGGCGCCCACCACACCAGAAACGCCACGACGATAACGATCGACATTCTCAGCGACTTCATCTTAGCTCTGTCTATTAGTCTTCTTCTGTTCATATCTGGTGTGAAATACTGGGACTTCTCAACCCGCCGCACTTCAGGCTTGAAAACTTTTTGGCTCTCTGCAAACGAAGTAATTGTTTGAGTGGTTTGAGTATTTTAGCCCGCGAACTTTTTAATTATGATTTTTTAATTAGACCTTGTTTTGTTTGTCCGAAACTTTGGAGATACATGGCCAAAGAGTTTTAAATTACTTCAAAAAAAAACAACTCTTGCGGAATTGAACACGCAACGAGGATGTGTTGACCGCTGTTCCACCTAGCATTGTCAGACTGATCCCTTATACCATAGTGGTTTATTCACCATCAGTCAAAAGGCCCTCTTAGAGACCCTTTTTAAGTTTAAATGTGGCCCAAAATGTGAAATACATGCGGCATAAAGTTTAGAAACGAATTTGTCCCAAAAACAAATAGTTAAAAGTTTAGGAACGAATTTGTCCCCACAACTAATAGTTTATGTTTAAAGTTTTCTATGTTAAAATATAGGTATATACCTATATTATATGATATATAATATACCTTTCCAAAGATATAAAATCTGACTAAAGATAACCTTTTTTTCTTTATGATTTAGAGACTTTCGTGAAGTGTCTTAATGGTACATTTTGTTTATTTTGTCATTTTATACTTTAGTTTTGCAGAGATCTGCGATGTAATACGTAACAAAAAAATGTATATAGTAACGTATCTGCCTATTGCATTAATAATTATTAACAAAGATAACATTAAAGTAGAAAAAAACAACCATAATTGCCTTTGCTATTAATTATCTAGTAGTACAAAATGTCACATAAATGCCTATTATTTTCACCTTACCTTCATAATGTCGAACAATAAAACCATGTCTTATAATAATTGCACAGAGACAAACAAAAGCATGGTCGAATAGCCAATTATTTTATCGAACATCGTCTGCAAAAGTTCCAACAAAAATATTGCTTCTTACTTGCAATCGTCCTTACAGTAGAGACGTAAGTGGACACAAGAATCACTAGAGGCAGCACAAACATAAATATTAAAGACAGTGTTGTATATGCCTGTTCTTGCCATCTCTCAGTGTAAAACCCGTGGGTAACGCACTGATAAAACTCTTCTACGAATGGCCCCTGTGCCTCTCGGAATACCACGGCCTGGAATAAAAACAAAAAACTCGTTGAGATGAGAAGCCTTGGTCAGGATATTAATTTAGGACCTTTACCTTTTAAAAGGTATAATACTACTGTGACAGCCAGTTAAATTTGATAACGGAATTTTCAACTTAAATTTCATCATCAGCAACTTATTCAAAAACTTACTCATACAACATACATTTAAAACGATTTCTGTATGTATACATTTTATTATTCTACAAAACCCTCTGGAAAGAGAGGTCAGCTGACGAATCCAACTCGGCTGGGAAACTGCACGATGTTTTCTTGTCCTAAATACCTCATTACCGCAAGATAACATCAATAAAGTTAAGTACAAAATGTAAATTATGTAGACGAGTAAATTCGTATGAACTAGTTAATAATCTCTGGTGACGAAGTTTAAGCCCTCAAAGGCCTAATTGTTCGTAGCTCAAACACATTTTAGTCTCTTTTGAAAATAATTTGGAAAGCCGAATTATTTGGCGTTTCAGGAAATTATTTGGCTGTTATACAAACAAGCAACATGAAGTGTTTTGAACGAGCGACATCACATCTAAAACAAGTATTTTAGGACTATTTATCGTATAAATTCTAATTGCTCATATATAAAAAATGCCAAGTATTGAAAGATAATCGCATTGTATGTGTTTTATTGGTTTCTTATTTTTTAAATCAATAGGTATAAAGGAATTAATTTTAAACTGCGTTTAGCTCGTGTTTGGATCTTGCATGCTCTGTAAGCGCCGGTTATGAGTTCATTCTGATTTCAACTTTAATTTAACGACGGTAAGGTATATATTTTAAATTGCTTGAGTCAAAATGATAACCTGGCTTCATAGTCGTTAGTGAACCTCTAGCGGTCACCCATCCCAAGAATGACTAGGCAAGCTACAACACGAGTGCTTAAAACATTTCATTGTTATTTCAAGTTTATTTGCCAGTGTAATTGGTTACGGCTTTTATTTAATTATTTTTACATAACGCTTATTTTTTGAATAGGAAATTAAATCATGCAAATAATAGGTTGTTTTATGAAACGTACATTTTCGGACAAGAAATTATACAATGTCCATTAAGCCCCCAAAAATTAATTGTTTGTTCAAAGACTTCCGTTGACTAAGTAAGCCTACAAGTTCGTACTCCAAGATA
Source organism: Anticlea derivata (assembly GCA_947579855.1). Lineage (NCBI taxonomy): Eukaryota > Metazoa > Arthropoda > Insecta > Lepidoptera > Geometridae > Anticlea > Anticlea derivata. Next base: position 6,105,650 of record OX388271.1, on the reverse strand, counting down.
AAAATAAAATGACAGCCATTACAAAAAATTTCAAGTACAATATATTTATTTTCATAATAAAGTCATGTTCGAACGGCATGCAATTGATAAAATTCGTTTCAAAATGATCCTTACCCCTCTACTGACTAAGTCAACTTTTTGAGTTTTACATATATGGGTGTGCGATATAGCTCACGATATCGCAAGCTCCTAAAAGTCAAATTCAAAATAAACTTTATTCAAAAGACGTACGGATCATTTTAAAATAAATTTAATATTACGATTCCTACGCCGTTTGAACACGGCTTAAGTATTACACGTGTCCGTGTTACTCACACAATAAAACAATACGATCCAAGATTATTTGTTTTCAATCGCCTACATTAATTTGTTCATTCTTGATCGTCAGGCCAAAACGGGTTTTAAGAAAACTATAATAAAACTTTAAAATACCTGTTAAAACAATGAATTGTTTTTTTTATTTGCTGTTACAGCCGTAATAAAGTAATGACCCAAGTTATCAACGAGTATATAAATGAGTAAGTAACTGTCTCCCTTTCAATATGTTACCTTTTCACGACAAAACAGATGAACCGATTTTGATGAAATTTTGTATGGAGATAGCTGAAAACGTGAGAAAGGGCATATAGCACTCTTTTTCCGAGCACAGCACAAATGAATTTGCGGGCAGACAGGTTTCATATAAATATTTCAATTGCCTATGTGTGCTGTCTTCCGGTGCCAGTCTTCTAGTATTGACACCATGCTTATCACTTTTTTTAAACATATTGTAAATATATGTATTTTCTTTCTTTCTATATTATTCATTACTTCTTGCGGTTTTAAATCAAATTTTCATATATACAGGTAAATTCATTATATTTATTTCTTTGAACTTATTACGACTGCTTTTAGGAGTCTTTATTGAGTTGAAAATAATTTTATTGTCTTGGTTCATTTTATTCTAGAGTAGCATAATCATTCATTGCACTCTACAAGTAGATTAAAACGGTGCAGTGTTTTCCTGGATTTCATTAAACATAATATTCACTCCGTATCTTCTAATGGACATTTCATAACTTTTAATTGCAAAGTAGCGGAGTAAGCGGGAACTTGGCATTAACCTATACATTTCATAAAGTTAAGGCCAGAGTCATTATGAGACGTTTTATAATAAACTTTTGAAACTAAGCTGTAGAGTTACCTGCGGTATGCTCAGAATGAAGCTCAACACCCACGCGATTATCACTAGTTTTCCGTTTCGTGTTGCCGTCGCCATGCTCTTCATAGGATATTTCACGGCAAGCCATCGATCCACACCGATGAGCACCAGAACAAACGTACTCAAGTACAAAGCGAACATTTGTAGGAACTTGAATAGTTTACAGCCATAGTTGCCCGCGTACCACTGCACTGTAAACGACCACGCCGCTTCGCCCGCGATGCAGAATACAGTGACAAGTAAATCTGCTACACTCAATTGGAATATCAGACTGTATATCGCTGTCCATGATGGCCGAGCCCTGCGCCTTCCTCGTTTTCCTCTTCTTATGCTTATAATAGTGGCCAAGTTTCCAAAAAATGATAAAACTGCCATTGCGGAGAGCACACTCGCTCTAATAACAGTGCTTTTAGTTAGAACCGGAGCGTGTTCCAAGCACATCACTTGTGTTCCGTTGTAAACGTATATGTGGTTGGTAACGTCCTCTCTTGAACTGTTCACGAAGAAGGTTCGCAGACATCGCTCTACCGGCCACGTAATGAAGCTGTCTAGGGTTCTTTCAGTCGTGCTAAACTCCCGGTGTAGGGTGAATTCGCTCGGGTAGAGAACATTTTCGTCATATAATGTGGTATTGTTGCCTTCGTTGTCCATGTTTCGTCATACGTGTTTAGCAAGTGTTTTGAAATCTACCTGCAACAAAACTAAGAGTTATTACTTTGTATTCAAATCAAAATCGTAACATCATGTAACATAATAAAACTTCGATACCATCAATGTTATTTTGAGTTTTATCATTTAATTTTGATATATTTATGAACCTGGCAAACACGGCATAAAATAAATAAAAATGCTAAACAAAGGTCTTCGTGTAAATAATGCATGATATCGAGTATACGTCTTAATAAAAAATTTGCAGTTGATATAGTAAATTATTGGAGTACAGTCCTATCGTAATGTTGTTTGTACTATCATGAAACAAATTTTGGACCATAAGGTTAAAAATTCCTTACAAGTTCTTTTTTCGAGTTTACCGTTCAATTGTAATTCAGGATGGTTTTCTAAACGAGACAATAAGGGCCTTAGCCGTTGTAGTTACAGGAAAACGTTCCTAGGAGAATGCCTTTTAGAGATATTTCGACATGCATTCACATATTTTGGAAAAGATATACAGTCAGCAAGGAAATAGGAAATTTACATAAAACTTTTTGATGCTTATCGATCCTGTTTTTATAAGGCTCAAAAATATCTATCGGACCAGTTCAGGTTAGAGTATAGAAAAGTCAGAAATTGCTTAAAACTTTTCCTATACAAGAATAACTTAGTTCAAAATCTGCTGTTTTTGGGGTCAAATCAGTTCAAATTCAACTTTTCATTGGTTTTTTTGGGTTGCAATCTTGAGGCTAAACTTCTCGTTCGTTTAATAAATAGATAAAAAAATGGGTAGCAAGAACAAAAACAGCTAATAAGAATTTATAAACAAAAATGATGTTATTTTATTCAGTAATATTGTCAAACCAACCACCAACTTGATCAAAAAGGAGTAGGTTCTGAATTCGTCTGTATTTTGTGCTTAAAATAAGCCCATTTTGGTACACGATACTAGTTGCGGATCATTTTGTATTATAGCTAGCGGCATTCTTACAGAAACAAACAGAAAACGGCTTTCCAGAACAATTGTTAACTTAGTTCAAGAGTATGTGTGCCTTGTTATGCTTTGTAGCTACCTACTATGTTTGTATATTTACCGTAAACAAGCATATGAATAATTTAAGATAAAGTTTACCATCAAGATAATATTCATGAATGGTGAAATTGTCACGATCAAAGGGCTATTTTTGTCTTTGATATGAACATTGGTACGCCTCCAAGTGAACCTTAGAAATTCGATGATATTTGTTTTATTTCAGTTCATATAGGTACCTACTTAGAAAAAATGTTATCAAGGTAAAGGTAAGAGCAGACCTTAGTCCGCTCCAAAATGTAAGTAAGATAAGTATTTACTCCATTATGTAAGTAGCAAAGATAATATACGAAGGTACCGTATGTACAGTCGCATGCGCTAATATGTATACATTTTACAATTCTGAAAATATTGCCGCTGTACTAAAAAAATTACTCAGCAAAAGCTAGTAAATTTTGTACCCAACCATCAACGTGTACTGTATTGTTGCACCATTTTGAAAATTACGAAATGTACACATCTTAGCGCAGGTGACTGTATATATGTAAATAAAATGTGAGTAATAACATCGTTTCGTAGCAGAAAAATTATTAGTTTTTCCAGTTTTCATAACAAAAATAATACAAACAAATTGGGGACCATTTGCCATCCAATTATAGCCATAAAATGCTTCAGCCGAACATGTAAGATTTTCTAATCCCACTTATAATACGACCTTTTAATTTGGCGATCTCGTTTGGGGGCGAGTGCCAGCTGAGACGCAAGAAGCGGATTCGATCCCCGTAGCGGGACAAATTGTATGATCTGCATATTTGTTCAGTGTGTGACTGTAGGTGAAAATACACTAAAGTAAAGAAAATTATTTATTTTTAAAATCTACGTTAAGCCCGATCCTCAGGTGTTCCAAGGAGTCACCACGCATCAACCATTTGAATAGAATGAACGATCGCTTAGCGCTCAGACCCTCAGGTGTTCCACGGAGTCACCACGCATCAACCATTTGAATAGAATGAACGATCGCTTAGCGTAGGTTGCATTGTCTACCGATCAAACTGGTTTATATTAATAAATGCTATCCTGAAAGGGGCTTATTCTACACCCAATTGGCAATACAGTTTGTTCTACGACTTTTGGAAATACGTAATTTTTCTTTGAAAAACCTCTATAACAGCTAATTTGAGGAAGTTTGAGAAAAATGTTTTTTTTTTCGTTAATATTATGTCGTTTAATCTTACCCCTGTTCGGGATGGTATATATGTTATGAATCACCTTGTAGAATTGCTTCGTAGCAAATTCCACTTGTGTAGACCTTTTTGCACACTTTTCAGCCCTTTGATGGAGTCGTTCGCTTCCATTGCTTTCATAAAACAAAAGCGAAAATTGTGACTGTTTTATGTTGTGATTGTGAGGAATATTTGAAAACCAATATCAAATCAACTACTGCAGTCATCATCGTTTTCCCAATATTTTACTGTACCTTTGTAAATGTTCCAATAAGCTTTTGAATTTTTTAAAACTTTGAATCCCATTAGGTAAAGTTTCAATGGCTTGCTAGTTCAGGTAAAATAGGATTTTAAGTTAGAACATGCTAAGGATGTGATGTTTAACTTATTTGTACCTCGAGATCTCAGTTCAACAAAAAAAAAACCCCTAGACTAAGTAAATATAGCTTGTAGTAAAAAGCATATTATTATGTTCTTGACCCTTTCACCAATATTAATAGCTTAAACCTCTTGTTAGACTAAAAGGTTTCAGAGTAAAAAAGTGGCTTATATCTGGATTAAGGTCTCGCTTTTCATGCTCGTTAAAGTTGTGTAATGTATTATAGTCAGAAATTACATTAATGTGGGATTTGGTGATAGTGGGTCGTGGGTATTATTTAAGTTCCTCCATAAAACTACAAAAACCTGTATCATCATTTGATTTTGAAACATTTTGTAATTGCTTTGGTGCTTATTAAGTTTGTTTGTAAGTAAGCACAAGGAAGTTTTGACGAAGATGTGATAAAAAAATATGAATTAAAATAAGTTTTTATTTACATTTTTTTGTGCTTTCTTTTAGCTTTTAAAACGTAATTATTCACCTTAAACTCTCAACAAAACAAATCTCTGAGTTGGCGGGTAATCAAAATAAAGGGAATTTTTCGTTCTGGTACACGTAGGTATTTTAAAGTCCGACCTTTTCGTGTAAACACTTTGACGCAAGGATGTTTTAAAGTATGTTAAAGTATGGTATTTTTTAAATTAAATTTTAGTAAAAATACTTGAAGTAACCTCGAAACCCGAGAGAGCTTTTGTTCATATAAAAAATAAATATTATTAAATGGCTCAAACTTAGTTAACTTACTTACAGTCTTTACCTGGACTTGCCCACTCCTTTTTTTTTTTACAACTAACATGGCAAACAATCATACTGTTTGTAAAGAGCTCTGGCAGCCTTACTCACGGTAGGAACTATTTGAAATAAATAATGTTAATTGACTGCGATTTTCCGTAAGGCGGTGGTACCTCCTCAGTTGGGATACTCCAATTTAGAGCGAGAAAATCGCGCTATGCCCTACCTCTTCCAAAAACGTTATGTAATCAGAAACGTCTTCCGTAATAAATACAAAGAAGCAACTTTGGTACAGAAATGAAACAAGGAAAATAGGAAATAAAGTAGAAATGTAATCCTCAATCTGCAAAGATTAAGGCAGGATATGAAGAACAAAGTCATGAACAAAGAAATTCAGAATGTATGCCATAAATTGAGGCATTATAATTTGACGTACGTACAAAAGAGTTAGTATATACACGGACGTATACACGGACAAATACTTTTAATACTAGTCTGCGAGTTAAACGACTAATGACGGACAAACATACAGATGGATATGGCCACACTACAAGGATTCCTTTTTGGACTTCAGAAACCATAAATATGGAAAGACCACGTTTTGTCTAACCTAGGTATTGCGCGGTGATATTATTTTTGCATTTTTGGGAAATCTCAATTTATCATCATGTTTTACAATGTCGTCTGTTCGCGTTGACGGCACGAGCATTTACGTGTCTATGGCGCGAATATTTTCATTGCTTTTTTATTTTATTTTCTGTGCAGTTCAGTAGCATCTATATTTTTACTCACAGTCACGCAAGCTATACCAGCAAGCTAAAGGTTGGCGCACATTCCGAGCATTCGTGATGAGTCTGTCAGTGAGTGAGTAGACTACTTCTTTATATATATAGATTAAGAAGAATTTTAAATAAATTTTAGTACGAACGCGGCTTTTATCTTGAGTCAGCCAACAACTTTATTATGTAGCTGTACCCATACCTTCAGTATTCAGCAGCTGTCTTATTACATCCTGTAGATCCATTGAGATATGGGGGCTTACCCTTGAAGGCATTTAAATCTCGATTCAATCCTAATGCAAATCCAATAAAATCACGCCTATTTCCCGGAGGGGTAGGCAGTGACCACGTTTTTTCACTTGCTATGATCCTGACATACCTCTTTTGCTACATTTACTCTCATCAAATTCCTCATACATGCTTGTCGGTTTATGGTACATACTGTTGACCTGGCTTTTCAAGACGTCACCGATTTTATCACTAAATGTAAGCCTAGGCCTTCCCCTTCCAACGGCCCCATTCACACTCGCCTTATACACCTCAATCAGTCAATCTTCTGTCGTTCATCCTCTCTACGTGACCAAACCATCTCAGCATACCTTTCTCAATCCTCACCTACGTCTGCATGTTATATGCAATTCATATGAAAACAACATACACATAGTTTGCTAATATCATTTATGAAAATATGAAAATAAATAATGAATTGGCGCAGTACGTGACAACAAACAACTTGAATAGACAAACAGGTAAATATAAATACAGCCATTTTACTCACCCACACACCTCAGACATGAATACAAAAAACATGTTATGCACTTTTTTATATTTATTTTTCCAAGATTCCTGCTACCTACAGAAACGCGACCTATACCATTGAAAATCGTAGCCATTTATCTGTAAATGCTCTAGTTATTTGTATCCGCCATGAATATGGTCTCCATTATTCATGTGATCAATGACCATAAGGAAGCAGTTTCTGATCTAGATGCTTGCACGCCCTACTCCCTACAAGCTATATTTGCAACAAACAGCGAAAGACCAGGTGTTATTCGTCTAAACCGCGGATTGGTAAATTATATCATAATTTGTTTCGGTTCTTGGAAATATGATTGTATTAGCAAAGACAATAGAGTAGTAGTTTACTACTCTGTTGTCTTTGACACAAATAAGTGCAATGCTAGACAATAGAAAAATATAAAGATAAAGAAGTAGTTGCATAATCCAGAGAGTGTAAGGAAATCAATATGTCCTTGGTAATTTTTTAGTTGTCGCCTGTCAAGAAGCTTTTTTCAGAAACCATTTAATTACATCAACATCCATTTAAAAATCAAGTTTCTAGAAGGACTAGAGGCTATCTTTTTTCTCAATTTTTTTTTGTAGGGGATGAAATAAGGGTTGAAAGTTTGTATGGGCTGGTTTGTATGGGTTAATATAATTCCTCAAGTATGAGATCTGAAAATTCATATGTAGACTTTTGGTTAAAAATACAGAAATATGAGTTTCAGCATTTTTGCAAAATCATCCTTAAAAAGGGCAAACAGTTTGAAAGGCTGAAGTACTAGCTTTATGATATACCTACGAGGTTTCACAAAATAGTTTCATGAAATGTGGAATTTACAGTTAGGTGTCGTGGCAACCCAATTTCCTAAAAAATGTCCTTGTGGACGTGGACACGCAACTTAAAATCATATCATGAAAACTCAAATTCAGGTAGGTAAGTAGGAACTTTTTATATATATTGTATTACATAATATTATGTTATGTATAGTAGGAAGGTATAATAATAATGATAAATAATAATATAGATAATGTATCACCATGTATAGGTTGAAGAAGTAATTTATGAAAACGCGATTATTATGAACAAAAACTTACGGTACTTAATCATTGCCATACAATTAAATAACTACTTGTATTATGCCCCATAAATTATGCAGGAAATGGGAGCAGAATATACTGTCTTTTGAAACACCTATCCAATACTTTCGTTATAACATTATCGTAAACATTTTATTCAATTCCCGATTTATTGGTAGTAGAGTTTTACTACTTTTGGTCCCTTTTATGATTTATTGAGGTTAAAGCTTATTGACAGTCGTATTTGACATTCACAGAGTTAGGCCCTGGCTAAGGTATAAGCCCCTCAATTTTTTTCCCGTAGGCGAGGGAAAAAAGCTAGGAGATGGGCAGCAGCGTTTTATAATAAAAAAATATATATCTATTTCTGCGCTCGCCGGCCCGCATGCTCAGCGTGGCAAGTATGGATGGCCTATGTTCAGCAGTGGACGTCTTGCTGATGATGAAGCTGTTTTTTTAACGAAATGTTTTATAATATTTGGTCAGAAATTGACTCCATTATTTTCTGGCACATTATCTAAGCTAAACGCTTGTTTAATAGAAGCATGTATCTACCACATGATACACCCATAAGGCAACCCATTAAAAGTACTTTTATAGGCAACTTAGAAGAGCTTAAAAGCTCAAGATACCTTCTGGAAACCTCAAATAATATGGTATTACTTCCTCGGCGAAACTTCGCTTCGAAGAGTGAGTAATGAGAACACTTTGCAAGTTTGGACAAAGTCAGTTTCTAAGGAAAGTGAGCCTTGTCTTTTGATAATATTAAATTAAAATGAATTGTTGTTTGTTGGAAGGCTTCGTACGATGAAACTGTTGATGAGCCGATGTTTTTCAAGATTAAATTATGTTCATTTTAAAACGATCTCAGTGGCGTAGCGGGAGATTGCCAGTCTGAGAAGCAAGGGTTCGATTCCCGCTTCCGGAAAAAAATTGCATGATATGCAAATCGTTGTTTCGTTTCCGAAACTCGTGGTCTCTAACACGGATTTCAGAATCGGATCCCGTGGTCGAAATCGAACCCTATTTAGGCAGAGGCCTACCCCTCCGGGAAATAGGCGTGATTTTATTTATGTATAACGTCATGGAGATAAGTCACGGTCTATACATTTTTCGGTCCATTTATAAATGTGTCACTCAACGAAAAAATGTCGGTGTCCCCATTTGTTATTATGAAACTAAGTCTCCAAGTTAAACCCTTGAAGCTTTAATTAAAGTATGCAGTATGAACTATGAATTAAGAACGTTCTTAAAAATAAGTTATGTTAAATCTAAAAAGTTAAAATTAAAGCAACTGGAGTAAGCTTAAAGTACCCTGAAACTATGCATTTAAAGTGACTTTAACTAGAGGCAATATATCTTTTCATATATCTTTTCATCAGAAGAGAGTTCGTTGCCCTTTACACTAAATATGACTGTGTAGACTTGGTTATGAAAACAATCATTTTGATATTTGTCTTTCGTAGCACGCTAGTTTAGCTGTTAAGAAGCAAACATGTTAAGATGAGGCTTCTCCGAGCATGTCGCCTAGTACTTAAACACCTAACCAACACTGCGCTCGCCTTAATTACTTATTTTTTTATAGGCATTTTGGATTGATCATTTTTTTATCAAAAACTCATAAACGCATGTAATCACTCACTACTTCGAGGTAACACTCTAGTGGATTCTATAAAAATTATTTAAAAAAAAAACTCTTAAATGTATATGTTTAATGAAAACCTTTGAAATGTGTAACTGTCTTGTCTAGATAAAGCCATTTTCAAACGGCATATGTCATACATTCGTTTCAAAATGATACTTACCTCCACTGAACAAAGTCAATTTTGAGTTTCACATTTGCGGATGTTTGATATCGCAAGCTCCTAAAAGTCAAACTTAACATTAGCTTTATCCAGAAGACTTAAGGATCATTTTAGATTTATTGCGCGCCGTTTGAACATGGCTTAATGGATAAGGAGTCGAAAGTCTGAAAATGATATCTTACTAGCCTCCGCACCCGGCATCGTTCGCGTGATAGGAAAGAAAGTAGCCTACTTTCACATTATACAGGACATTAGGGAGTTAATATCTCAGTTTTTATTGATAAGATTTACAAATCTAGCCTGTATTATAGATACCATACATTTAAGCTGTCCATATGACACCTAAAGCGTGTGGTTATATCCGATCTTTAGGAATCATCTGCATTTTTCCCTGACATGTTCAGCTAAAAATTCACAGTCTACATTTCCAATAACGATGTTACCACGTGCACGAGAAGTAAAATCCTAGTTGAAAGGAATCAATATATTTATTAACTAGCTGACCCGCCCGCGACTTCAACCGCGTGTTCAAGGATGTTCCTAACTTCACTCTTATCACTCGTACAGTTGAGATCTTGATTTTCCGACTCTGTGTTACGTGTGTACGGAAGCTTCAGTAAAAAATTTTTTTGAATCAATTCAGTGGTTCGGTGGTAAAACCCCCGACATAAAACAAACATAAAAACAAAATGTTACCTCGTTTTATAGTGTAGATGTATGTATACCTATGTAAAACACTCACGTTACTGACTGACTGGCTGATAATCAATACACAGCCAAAACCGTAAGTACTAGGATAATTACATTTGGAGGATAGCTTCCTATTGTAATAGGTGTACTAAACAAGGAATTTCCCAAATTAAACCCCTAAAGGGTTGCAGCGGACGTTGAAGTTTTATGAAAATAACTTCTCGCGAACAAAGTCGCGGGAATTTCCTGTAGTGAAAGATAAACCGGTATCAGCTCTGTAGGGTTCAGTGTTCCGCACAAATGCTTATGTCAACTAGGTATAATTCGCTAAGGGAAATTACAAAATAAATCGATGGGTGCAATGCCGTTAGAGACTATAAATACCTTAAGTGATACTGACACACAAATTTACGTTCTATGCTTTCTATGTTTATGACTTATAGAGAAAATAAGCGTTTTATTGCCACGCTGCCCTGGATGCATTGAATGAAAGGAAGCTAAGAGAAACTCTTTTGTATACTAATTTGATGACCTCGTTGGCGTAGCGGGTGAGTGCCCGTTTGAGACCCAAGGCACCTCTTGCGTCTCAGACAGGCACTCGCTTTTTCGTACTCGCAAGATTTCGCTGCGGGACAAATGTTTGCATGATCTGCAAATATTTGTTTCGGGCCTGGGTTTTATGGTACTCGTAGTTCCTGATAACCACGATACAGGGAATACTAGTGTGCAGTCAGGACTATGTATGTGGCTGTTGGGGGTAGATTTTTTTTTTTTTTTATACAGATTCGTTTTTTTTTTTTTTTTTTTTTTATTTATTTATTCTACACTTTATTTAAAAAACGGTTACAATTTTTGTTTTTGTGCCCTAAAAACCACGTAGGGTTTGTGTATGTTTTGTTCGTAGAAGTTTTCCTGAACGATATAATACGGTAGTTAATTCGGAGTTAAATTGCAACGCTATTGAAGAAAGTATAATCACATAGTTTATAATGCAATTGCGTTTAGAATTAGTCATGAATTTCAGACTTGATATAAATTTAAAATAAGATAATGACTAAAATTAAAATTTAAATACAAGTCACTTACACGGAACCTGTAAATTCTAGGAAGTTCGTGCCAAAACATTGCGGTGACCCTGATCTTCGAAGTTGTGATCAAAATACCCATTCTTATTACCTATTTCAGTAAACAATCCCAATATTTACCTTCAGGCTTGGCAATGCTCTTGTATCTGTTGCAACTGAGAATACGCAATAATAGCGTTGACGTATGTTTACTTAATAGTGCAGGAGCAAGCTGCTAGTCATTTTAGACGCTCACAGTTTTATTTTAATATATTATATTATGAGAATCAAGTGACGCCATTTTTACACGACATTATGCTTGTCCTATTCTTACGTGTCCGTCCATCTATCAGACATCACACAAGATATTTTAAATCATTCTTTGTCGCGCAAGTCAGTGTGAAAGGAGCATTATATACTTCAAACATTTGCATCATCATGCTTTCGTGCCGTATAATTCGAAAATGTATTCATGTCTCCGATAGTTGAATAATCCGGGGAACAAATAATTTCTTCTTGCCCCAGAAAACCAGAAACCCTTGTACTCCGACTCCACAGCCGCATTTCTCTCAAGTTCATGGCTAGATTGTAATATTATTAGAGCACATTATTATGTGTAAAGTAATTATAAAAAAAATCTCTCAAGTTCCGACAACCTATGATGGACTTCCCTATCATACCGCGATTTTTATATTAAAAGGTTATTTCATGACAAAGGAATATTTAATAGACCACTGACTCTCGGGCTCTTATTTGGGATATTTGCCAAGCGTCGGGTCCTAGCATGGAGTTATTAGTAAACAAAAATAAACAGTTTCCGAATGGTTGTAGATTTCCGGTACGAAATTGGTATTTAATAGATTTTAGCTGTGAGAATAGGGATTGCAAATAGCTGTCAGTACCAATGCAAGTGGTGATAGTATACATTATTATTGTTCCTGAGGCGTCACTTCTCACTGCGTCGCGCCAAAAATCTATTGTATAATTTTTTATTACAAATCTGTGCTTTAGAATGAAAATACAAAACCTACACAACCCTCCTGCTTTAGAAGAAACTTCATATTTCTAGACTTTTACCAATGAAAACTTGCTATCTCATGTTTTTAAATCATCTAGAACTTTTTAAAAGTCAGTGTCATATTAACAAAAAACAATAAATAAATAAAAAATAATAGATATACAATTTTATAATATAAAGTGAAAAAAATATTCAGTGGAGTAATTATATAGGTACATTCCTTGCTTGCTTGCTTGTTGTGTCACTGATTCTTTCTGTATTAGGTCAGTGACCAGGTTGAGGTATGGTGGCCCTCAAAAGGCCTTATGACCGACGGTGAAAGAATAAATGTATTGAAAGGATTGAAGTGCACCTCTTTGAGGCTCCTTTCGTGTAGGTATATATTTATCTAGATACAATATAGAATGAAACCTAGGCACAACGTCAAGAATAATAAGTTATCTCTGTTGATAATAGAACTGCTCGTATGTTTCCAACGGCCTTATCTTCGTGATAAGTAATCTTCCGTGTTCCCAGAAAAAACTACCCGGCTACTCATTGAGATAAATGTAATCTGAGACTCCATGGCACAAGCTATCACGTTTCAGGGGTCAGTAGGACAAACGGGGTGTGTTTGTAAAGCCTTGGCTTTCTAAAAGCAGACACCGTTAAATAAAGATAATTTTATAAAATACCCCTGTAATCTTCATGTGTAATAGAATACAGAATACAGAAAAAAGACAGAAAGCACAGCACGCGTGAAACTTGACACCACTAAAACGAATCCCATGAAGAGTAGTTTATGTCAGTTGGTCTGTGGACGTCGAATCGTACGGAGTCACAAAAAAAATTGAAATATGCCATCGTATGCTGTTCCTACATGCAAAAATTCGGCTAGGCGTGTTAATAAAAAAGATGGGATCACATTTCACATGTAATTAGCACATTTAGAGTTTGTAATCACTAAATAATGAATAATTGCTAAAATTCATACATTGAAAAAAGATGTTGCAAACATAACCAAAATTTTCACCCAATTTTTTTTTGTTATATTTGAGGGTAAAATTGTAGTTTGAAATTGTATTTAAATAAGAAGAGCGCAATGGACTAAAATCATACAAACGACGCGACCAGAAATTTGGAAACCATCATTTTGTTTGTGTTTGCAACTGTCTTTACATTGTCTAGCTAAGGTTTTTCATTACAAGAATCACTTTGTAAGGTTTGATAATCTAGGTGAAGCTAAGCCTGTTATTTACGACGAAGTCCAGAATAATCTGAGTAGAATTATTGGAGATTATAATATGGGACGGATTGCACTGCGGTTGAAACAAATTGCGCTGCATGTACCACACGTTTGCCATGCACAACAATTGTTTGGCGGCCTAAAGTGTAGAAATCCGTTTAAGTAATTGGGTACCCAACATACAAAAATTACCCTAAAATTGGTACACCGTTTCCCAACTTGCAACATTAAAAAGCTGCGCACGGGGATGCGCAATGCTTTTTAGCGACACATTAGCTCGTACAATTTTCATCGTACGTCATTTCTATCTTTTTTTCTGTATTCTGAGTAGACAGCCTATTATAATAGATCTTCACGAACTGTAAAGAAGATTTTTTACATTTAGGTATAAAAACTAAAAAAACTTCAAGTTTGAGAAAGAAGGATTGTTGTTATTTTGTGAAAGCTTTTATCAATAATTAAGGATTTATGTAGGTGCGTCTTGCTTTCTAGTAGTGATAATATATAATACTGGATATATTTACAGAGAAAAAGCACCACCTTAATTCATTACTTATACATGATTACTGTGGCGATCACCACAGATTCCAGGGCGATCTCTATCGTTTCACCACCTATTGTACCAATAACAAGCTGAGTCTCAGCCTAAATAAATGCAAAGCTATTACTTTTACAAAGAAAAGAAACACCAGTAAATTTTCTTACAAATTATGTGGAGTAGAACTTGAAACGGTTGAAACCATTAGGGACCTAGGAATCATGCTTGATAGTAAACTGCATCTCAACGCACATATAGATAACTTAGTAAGTAAAGCATTTAAAATGGTTTTGTCATGCGATCTAGTACTAAATTTACTCGGCCATCAACTTATATATACCTATATAAATCCTTAATCCGATCACAACTAGAATACTCTATGCCCATCTGGAATCCATTCTATCATTAGTATAGTGATGCTCTCGAAGCAGTCCAGAGAAAGTGTCTGCGCTGTATGTATTATAAATGCTATCGTAGTCGTCTATCATATGAACAATTGCTCGATAAATACAAACTTACTGTATTCCGTTAATAAACAAAATATGCTATATAATCCCTACTAGAACGCATTGCCGCAATCCATGTCGTATGTTCTACACAACTCGATGCCGTACCAATGCTGGTAAACGTTCACCCTTATTCCGGCTTGTTGATTCCTTTAACAATAATTTCAACTCTCTAGATATAGCGGCAACACGAGCTAGTACATTTAAAAAGCTATTACTTGAAATTCTAAAATCTATGTAGATACCTAATCTAAGAATTTAACTATCCTTTGTTATTCCATAGGTGTCACAATTATCTCTTCATTTACCATTTAAATTACAGCCTATGTTTTATTGTTTCACTGTTTGTTTACCCAAATAAATAAAATAAAATATACAAGAAATTTATTGCGTACCTGAATTTATTGAATGCATGCTAATTAACTCTTCTGCATTCAAATAAAATCATCTAACAATCTCGGTAATATTCTTAATCAATAATGATTGGTCATAAATATAAGTAATTTATTTCACTTGATACTGGTACCGACAAAAAAAGCCGATTTTGCATTCGATTGGTTAGAGATATTCCACGTGTTCCATAACTAGTATACTTCCTGAAAGGTGTTTATTTTATCAACTTAAAGAAAATATGAAAAATACACCAAATAAACAATACCCAATACACTGGGAATCCTAGTGTGGGGTCAGGACTATGTATGGCAAATTTTGTATTTCCAAAAGTGATAAACAAATTTTATTGCTGTTTGGGTATAGAATAATCTACTCTAGGAATAGTATACATAATTATGAGTCACCTTGTAGTGCAAAGTCCATTAATTTATAACAGAATGCGAACGTATCCTTTCATTGCAGTAGGTACCTACAACGAAAAGTACGTACAACAGGACAAAGTTAAACATTTGTGTGATAAATACAGACTGATGTTTGTTCTGTGTCTGGGTGTTAAATATTTATCTATTATTGTATATAAGTCTCTGGTACCCATAGTACAGGCTATGCCTAGTTTGGGATCAGTGATATGTCCGGAATATTTATTTATTTTTATTTTTATTCACTGTCAGCTCTCCAACATTTGTTCCCAACTTTCAGCTAGCACGCTGACCTTTTTTTTCTTGTTACCTTTGAGGTTGGCTGTAAGAAAATGCTTGTAGCACTAAGCCTTCCTTTTGTGCAACTGTACTGTGTGTGCAAGAAAGTTTTAAATAAATAAAAGTAACATTTTTAATTAGCACGTCAAACAACAAACAAGTATACGGCCCACTTATTGGTAAGCGATTACCGTAGCCTATGAACTCTTGCAATACCCATAGGCATCACGTACGCGTTGACGACCCCAAATTGACAGTGGTTAGTTGACGCCTGTCAGTTGATAGGCAACCAGAGGTTCTCATTCAGCAGTTGTTAATTTTACCCAGTTCTTCGATTTATTGACTTGTCCATTAAAAGTTTTATGATCGGACAAAAAAGGACTGTGAAATTGATTTCGGAGAATTGCTCTTCATCAGAGTCATTCATAAAAGCTTTGAAACTAGTAGATGTACCTATTTAACATAAATGTTATTACTCGATTGATGAATACATCACAGACAAACTATAAAAAGCTAAGTTCTGACGCCTCATACCTATTATTTTATATCAAGTGCGTAATTTAATTTAATTTTGGCATCTCTTCTATATCACCCAGGTGGAGAGAGGTGAGCCGTTGTAAAAAAAACTTCCCACGGTACACCCACGTGGTCACAGGGAGGTGGACAGTGGGTATGAACCGAATTTTGACATACCTTCTAATTGACAAATGTTCTAGATAATTGTAATATATATTTTTTTTAATATATGGCTTCAAAATTTGCAGCGCCCTTACAAGGTCTATGTCTATCTTTATGCTAAAAAATACCATCTAAGCTGACTATGTACATGGAGCATGAATAAATGAATGAAATGAATAACTCTATGCAAACAAATTTTTATTGGTTTCTAATATGGTAGCAATTAATAACGGACTCGTGTAGGTATAATTTTTTTTTCAACCACACACAAATACCAAACAATAGGGAAAAACGGCAATTTGATTGAAATGTCACTCCCAAAGATTCTTATGTTCTTAGTAATAAATTTTCTTCTGTACAACAGAATTAATTATTTCTGGAATAATTTATTTCAGTATCAATAGACCCTCGCTATATCAATCGCCCTTTGCATTGAAATCACATAATTGCGTTTGAAAAACTAGATAGATCTTGATGGAAGGGAGATAGCTGAGCTGTTTCAAGTGTATTTTGTAAAATATACCTACATTGTATATACATAAATATACATTATTCTTTTGTTTCGGTAGCCTTATCGCGAGTTGCGACGCAAAATTTGGGGTTTAATTTGAGGTTCTGAATAAAATCAGCCAGCGCATGATTTGAAGTAAAAGCCAGCATTCTGACTACGCGTGGAATTTAAAAGTTTCTAAAGGTCCTTTAAAAAAAATGATAGTCACAATTATTGGTTTAAATTAAATTGATTAAGCTAATCATTGTGTTTTAGTATCCCATTATCGTCCCCATTTTATCAGATCAGAAACGTAATTGGTTTACCCAATACATTATTTGTAACGTGACGAGGATAAGCTTAAAATTATTTTGGTAGTAAAATACCCTCTGAAATAAATTGGAGTGGCTATAAACAAACGTGAATTTATTTTATTCGGAGAAAATGTATATTTATTCAGAGGTCGTAAGTAAAAGGTTTCATGTACAACCTATGTTAGAATACTTAAAATAATTGGACATATTACCAAATAAGCCATGGTGGCCCCGGCTAAAGAATAGGCTCCTCTATATCTACCTATCCGCGGATGTCGTAAGAGGCGACTAAGGGAAACAAGCTAGGGGAAGGGCAGCAGCGTCCCTTATTTTCACAACGATAGCTCTAACTGCGCTCGCACACCCACATACCCAGCGTGGTAAGTATGGGTAAATCCCCCCACATGATACGGAATTTACTCTATCTGTTGGGGACACCATGTTCAGCACGTCGTACAGCTGAAATGATGATGAATGATTACCAAATCAAGTATTTTGGTAAAGTTCTAATCCAGATAAGATCGTTGCCACTTGTGGTTAGACCTAGAGGAAATAGTTTTAGAGATCCGTTACCTGAATGTAAAACGGAACCCAATACGGGACTTTATTTCGTTGTCTATGGCGGTTGTGATTTCTAAGAAAATACAAGTGATTTCGCTTTGGCATAACTACATGGGGCCCATGGGCGAAGTTGATGCGATTTTGCGGCAGGTTTGCAAGCGCATTGCCGCTTATAATACTTACTGGTTTCCTCACGGTCATCACGATGATTCCCTTCACCGACCTTCGAAAAATTATGTTTGTTTAACATAATTCATGCAACTATGAACCAATGTAAGTACGTAAAAATTGCTCCGTAACAGTTACAGACCCACATAGCAACATCATAATCAGATAACCACCCGCACTCTATGGAAGCGAATACTGTTTTTATGATCAAAGGCATGCGGTTTTATGTCATTTTTTTGTCATATCACGATTAAAATCATGAGAGCAAGGACAAAAAAATAAACGCGTATCTCAAATTGCTGTAGATCTCAATAAAGTCACGGGAAAATACTTCAAACGTAAGCGTTTTTTGATATCATATTTTCTTCATTTTATTTCACTTTACTTATAGCATTTTTTTATAATTAATTTATTTACATAAAGAAAATCATAACTAATTTATGTATTTACAACAACTTTATAAAATACACAAGAAACAGTTGAACTATCTAAAGAAAACTATATTATATCTATAAATAGCTTAATTGAGCCACTACTAGTCGGAAGCGTCCCCAAGACGCTGGCAGAATTACTCCACTGGATTGCAATGATAATTCGTTACACAACAACCAGACCCGGAACAAATAATTACAGATCATGCAATAATTTATCCCATTTGAGTCTCAGTTGGGCATTTGCCCTTCACGCTGCTACTGAGTTCGTTAAAGTTGCTTGCGAAACTATACAATGTACCTAGGTAAATATTCATTTCCTACGTCTAAAAATTTCCGATAGCATTAAACGAGCAAAGCAATTTAATACGACGGCAAAAAAACTGTCAAGCGCGAGTAAGACTCACCGCCTGAGGCTTCCGTTCTATTCACGGGGTCAAACTTTAAACTTCTTTTCGACTTTTAAATAGAAACTTGACTTTTTCATAGCAATTTGAGCCATAGACCTAATATTTTTCTATCAATTTTAACTTGATACTTCAAACAATTTCTGAAGAAAACGGCCTTGACTCACGGACAGACAGACAGGTGAACAAAAATGTGATCCTTTACGGATCCTGTATTTGCATGATGAAGTACGGAATCCCAAAAATACAGATAACAAAATTATAAAGCTTCAGATCCATTTGGAGTATACATAATATTCATATGAGCATCTAATGTATTTAGCGTCATCGCAATCTTCCGCCCTTTTATTTTTGTCAAATGCCGTAGTTAATTCCTATTCGTCGTAACATCATAAGCTTTTACGTTAGTAGGTACATTTGACGTTTCATGGGAATATTTCTTGTATTACTTAGGTTTAATAATAAATCGCTCTCTTATGAATTCCTATTTCTTTGGTATGGAACCATTGGTCGTGGGTTCGAATCCCGAATGCACCAATGGGTTTACCAGTCAGAAAATCTAAACACAAAAATTCTAAGTGTAGGTGTGTAGTGTGTGTAATTGACAAACTTATATTTGCGTTCGCTCACGTAGTCATTGTATGACATTGACCGTAAATATAACTTTGTTTCCTAAAAAACCTCGAAATTCCTCAATTTCAGACTTTCCCCTTTAATTGTGTTACAAAAGCTCCTAGCATTCCAAACTTCAGAATTGTGAGGTAACAGTGTGAGGGGTCAACGGCTGTCAGCGATTTATAAATGAAAAAAGTAATTGATGTTTGAGTTAGAACAAAAGTTCAAGGCGTGTATCTCCTTTCTCTATACTTTGACTACATGCGAGTGAAATTACGCAGGTACTGCTAGTACATAATATTTCAAAATAAATAACAGATTATTGTCTTCGAAAAACATGAATTCTGTCTAAAAACTATCAATTTGCACTAAAATGTTATTTGTGACTACGACGCATATTGTACGTCACTATACCTGCTGTTGATTGTTTTATGGAGAATAAAAATACGCCACATGTTATTTACATTAGACATATAGTCACTATGTATACCTAAACAATAGGATATTTGGGCTTTCATAACAAGGTAAAGTCAAAATTTATTCTTTTTACCTGGTTATCGGAGTGCGATGTCATCTAAACTATGTGTTTAAAAATTCTGAAAATTCTGAAGTCCAGTGTTGATTTAGTTTTTGAGAGTTGAATAAAAGCTACTTTTCCCATCATCATCATCATCCTGTAGAAGTTCACTGCTGGACATAAGCTACCCTCATATAGCTCACCGATACAGCAAGCCCTTAAAAATAAAACTTAAAACTGACTTTAATTATTAGAAGTATGAATCATTTTGAAATAAATATTGTCCCAAAAATAACACAACAGTTGAAGTAAGGTCTTGTAAACGCTGTCTATATCCCCGGTATTCTTAAGTGGTTAATATTTTCACTCCACTCACACTGAAATCAGTCTGTCATTTTTTTAAATCTGACCTCGAATGTCCCATCACCACGTTCTCAGCTACGCCTAAGACAGAACCAGGTAAATGCAAGATCTGAACCGGCTGCGTCGAGTCGGTTTGGAACAGTCATAAGATTTTTAATAGTAAACAACATACAGGGTATTAACGGCCATATACTCGTAAAATGTATAATCGTTTTGACCTTTTTCCGACTGTTCCTCTCTACCAAAGCGCCCAAAAACCAATAACATTCAATCATCGAAGAATTCGATGTTTAACGACCAATGCATTGCATTGGTAACACATTCGTTAAACATTCAGGGATTTTATTACAAATCCTAGGCTTGTTGAAACGCTGGGCTCTGTAAAAGGATAATGAGTATGAAATAGCTCTGCGGAACGAAGTAAAATAGTCTTGGCTTTCTACTAAGGAAGAGTATCATATCTGCTAGTAATGGGACGACCTCGGTGGCGTAGCGGGCGAGTGCCCGTCTGAGACGCAAGACTGCGGGTTCGATTTCCGTTCAGTCGCGTTCAGTTCTTACACCTTTACTTTTAGTTTGATATTAATTTCGTTACTGGTTTCTGTAGAAGGTCGATGAATATAAATTAGAATGAATTTAGAAGTTTAGATAGAGCTTCAGAATATGGTACACATTCAAACTATGAGATTCCCGCCTGAGTATTTAGGATAATCAAATAAACTTATTTTTTTGTAGTAAGTATTATTTTCGGTGCTTATTTCATTCGAAAAGTTAAGTTTAACTTTTTGATTAATCCAAATATTATATAAATAATAGGAGTTTATTTGTTCAAGAGCATCCGCATTGTATACACTTAATTTTTGTGATGATCATATAATGATTTTCGGAGACGAACAACATTCTTTTAGTGAATTTGGTTGTTTCTCATTTAATCTTAATAGTGTTAAAGTATAATAATGCAAGAACATCTTAAACAAACATTCAACTTATACGATTGTTAAAACAGATATTTTTTACTTACCTTTTTATTTTCATTGTGTATTTAATAATCATCATCATCATCATTTCAGCCGTAAGACGTCCACTGCTGAACAACATTAGCCGGGGCCACCACAAATTTAATAATGAACATGTGAAAATAATGAGTTTCACTCACAGTAGGTATTTTAAACACAGTTTGGATGCCTGCCGCTTGGTAAAAATTTCGCAAGTCAAAATCGGAATTATTATATCGACTCCAGTATGTATTCCCCTAAGCTCTATGTTGTTTAACTTGTAGATTCTAGTTGGTAAAGGAAGTAATTTGTCGTATTGAATTAGGGCAAGTCAGGCGTTTATGACTGAAATGTGTGGCATTTGTATGGAACCGAAACAAATAATTTGCGTTCATTATCTAATTCTATAATAGGTACCGTCGACAATAAGGCACCCATATTTCCCTTAAGACGACTGACGGCGACGACGTTTCGTATTTCATTTTATAATTAGAGCTAAGTACATTATGAAATGGCTTTGAATTAATCTGATTCAACAGAATTTAACTTTGAATAAGTAGGTATATAATATTACATAGCTAAAGTTAAATTTTCTGCGCGATTTCCAATTGTGAGCCAAATGCTCATGAAATGTCGTTTATGAAGGTGATTTTAGGAAAAACAAGGCCCATTATTAGAAAGCTCTAGATCGATTTCAAAACCCACAAAAACCTAGAATCTATAATCAATTAGTTTTCGTCAATTTCATCGATGTTCTTGAAGCCGTTTCTAAGCCAATTACAAATTCAAACAAAGCTTGCCCATTTATGAAAATACACATGTTAGTAGCTTGCTTCACGTGAATTAAGCTTTTAAAGGATTAGCAAATTAATAATAAAAATCGTCTTATTTATCATCCAAACTAAATGGAATCGAACATACCGACCTAGTCGTAGGTATGCTAACAATTAGAACTCTAGTTTGATCAATTTGATACGTCCATTTGACCACACGAGGCTTGCTACGAATCAATGCCAATATTGCACCGTGTAATTCTACTCTTATAGTTGAATTTTGACCTCGTTAAAACTTCGCAAACCTAACCAGTTTTGATGAATATATTTAAGATACCTATTCAGAGACCTTAGCTTGAACTAGTAGCAGCAATTACTAGTTATAACTAAGGCGACCAGAAACCTAAATGTACAAAAACGGTAAAATAGAGAAGTTTTATTATCCTCACAAACCGCCACTAAAGCTTCACCTCAAGGGCAATTTACTCTACGTGAGAACTTAATACGTTACTTAGTTACAACATAGGTACTACTGACAAGAAATTTGTTGGGAGTCCGTTTCATAGCAAAGTTGATGGTAGTCCTCTAAGTAGATTGGAAGTTAGCCTTCATAAAGAATACTAAGTACACGTACTTCCCGAGTGATATCAGATACAAAAACTAAAGCTAAACAGAAAATTTTCTCTTTGTTTATATCAAATCGCGTGGGATTTATACTAATAGAGATTGACTGTCCTCTATTAACGCTGTTTCTAACCTGACAAAAACACTATGGAGCCGTTTTATATACGTCTATGCTGAAAACATCCCTAACATTTACAAAAAAACATAATTAGGTATATAGAGAAAAGAGCTCAGAGAAATTTGTGCGTGATGTGATATGATATATATTCTGAGAACTATGTCAGTGATATTAGTTCTTGTTCAGGTTTTTTCTTTATAAAATTGATATAAACTAAAATATGTTTTGCTTGCAATTGATGCACTCTAAGGCTTTCTGAACCCAAAGGGAGAAACCTTAAAAATGTGTATCTTTAAAGAAACAAATTAAATGTTCTTGTATTGTTTGTTTGATTGATTTTCTTGGGAATACCGACTTGGTCAACTAGTTAGAAAATGTTTGTTTCGAAAGAGTAATGGTTTGTTTACCTGTTATTGTTGTTATATGTATATAAAACTTACAAACACTGGAGTAACCTTAAAATAGCTGTAGGTACGTCAATTGTAAGAACATTAATACGAATATCAAAATAGCTGTAGGTTTTCAATAGCTGGCAAATCGCACGACGTTTCAACAAGGCTTGAGAGTAACAAGGAACGAGCCTACAGATTGCCAATCTACTGAGAATTGAAAATTGAAACCAATCAATGAATCGAACACTTTGCCAGTGTTTGTCAAAAGGAGGAATGTGGAGAAAATACGAATTAAGTAAAAAGCTACCGAAGACATCTTAAATCATTTTTATCACCTTTTCCGCCTTTAGCCGTTTTCAACGGCATGCTATATGAAATCTAAATGATATTTAAAATATATTTCAAAATGAATAATTTTGAAATACTAATACTAATTTTGAGTTTGATATTTTGATGGCTTGCTATATACCTACTCGTAGCAACGACATCGCAAGCTATTAAAAGTCAACTTAAAATTGACCTTATTCAGTAGATGTTAGGATCATTTTAAAATAAATTTTGAATGGCGCATCTTTCGTCGTTTGAACCCGGCTTTATGTGGCTAGTCTTCATCTAAACTTTGGATTTAAACGACGACCAAAATTTCTAAGGAAAAGCGCATTGTGTATCAAATCGAGTATATAATTAATCATTCTCTGTCACGTACGATAGAAACTGCTTGAAACTTATTTGTTATCTAGTACGATGATATAATACCTACCTTTATCTGTGCTAGTAATTAGGTAAAATCATTATTCATAGAAGACAGTTATGTAACCGTAATTACAAAACACTCAACTAATAGCTAACTGACGATCTCGGAGGCGTAGCAAGCGAGTGCTCATCTGAGACGCAAGGGGTGTGGGTTCGATTTCCGCAGCGGGACAAATGCATGGTCTGTTAATATTTGTTCCTGGTTTAGGTGTTCTGATACCATAGTATACACGTAGTTTTTGAAACCCACCCCAAAGGAATCCTAGGTTGAGGACAGAATTCCGATATTATGAGGCCACTTCTTTACATTAGTAGGCAAAATTGTGGCCAAACGATGGTTTTTACCTAATTATTAGTAAATATTACCATCAGATACCACAGGCTTACGGTCCAAGCTTGCTTGTTTTATACAAGATGGTTAAATGTATTATGATGTATTTTATCCGGAATGGGGCTTATACATACATACACCAAATTGCCAAAAAAGCTTAACGACGATTTCGTCGTCTGATAACATACCTACATAATTATGAATCACCTTTTATAGCAAATCAGTTCAGCTGTTTCAGGTAGCAATGTCGAACTTCTCATACGAGATAAAAAGATGGTAAAAAATTATAATTCTAGGAATAATATTTGAAATAAAATCTCATTTTTGGCTCATATTTTATCTATTTATTGAGTATTTATTGAGAGATTAAGCCCTTTTATAAAACAAGGTGATTCATAACATGTATACCATCCCAGATTATTATTATTTATTATGTACATGAGAGTTGCACAGAGAGCCATGGAGCGTGCCATGCTCGGTATCAAGCTTATAGACCGTGTTACCAACGTCAAGATCCGAAGTCGTACGAAGGTCAAAGATGTTGGCAACCGTATAGCGGAACTCAAATGGAGTTGGGCAGAACACCTGGCAAGGCGTGGTGATGACAGGTGGAGTAAGGCGTTAACTGAATGGCGTCCAAGAACTGGATATCGGAATGTTGGTCGTCCAGCACAGTGAGGAAGAAAGTCAGGAAGTCAGGCTGTGGATGATGATACCATCCCGAAAGGGGGTTATTCTATCAACAAAAACAAAGAACTTTAACGAAAAAAAACATCAACATATGGGAAAAAAAATATTTGATTTTTTCCAAACTTTCTCAGAATACTTGTTTTTTGTATATATTTTTAGTCTTTATAATTACTAAACGTACGCGAAGTTCGGCATCAACATTGGTACCTAAAACAGCTGATTCATTGAGTTTGAACTGATTTGATC
Organism: Anticlea derivata; assembly: GCA_947579855.1. NCBI lineage: Eukaryota > Metazoa > Arthropoda > Insecta > Lepidoptera > Geometridae > Anticlea > Anticlea derivata. The sequence goes on along the minus strand of OX388271.1, from coordinate 6,080,392 downwards.
CCAAAACAGCAGATTTTTACATATAGTTTTTTCAATGCAAAATGTCGAATTTAGAAAAGTCGTAGAACAAACTTTATTGCCAATTAGATGTAGAATAAGCTCCTTTCGGGATAATATACATATTATGAATCACCTTGTATACTAGTTACGGAACACGATGTAATATGAGAAGGATTGGTTTTACTAAATCATTGCTCTTCACGTTATTACCATGTTACATAGTAGTTATCATTATTTATCATCATAAACAGGTGATAGTGCTTGTTACATATTCATAATCAGGCTTTGTTTTAAATAGTTTTCTGATTGTCGTATCATTAGTTCCGTGGTAGTACTAAAGGACTAATTACCGTTGGTAACAGAACCAGTATGGTGAAAGGATTGTGTGTTTGGGAAGGTTATACCACTCCAGTGTACAATGGTATGTCATTTAAAATTCGTTTCAAAATGTACCTTACGTCCATTGATAAGTAAGTTTTGAGTTAGATACAATATAGCTCCACGATATTGCAAAACCCTCAAAGTTAAACTCAAAATTGACTTTATTCCGTTGACATAAAGATCATTTCGAAATTAATTATAAATAGCATATCGCACGCCGTTCGAACACGGCTTCAGGTTTTATTTCATAACTAGCTTGGGCCCGTGGCATCACTCGCATGGTAACTACATAAAATGTAGCATATATGGTAGGTATTCTAGGCAAAGAACTCAATCTATTCCAAGTTTCATCGAAATCGGTTGAGCTGTTACGGCGTGATTGAACCACAAGCATCCTTACAAACTTTCGCATTTATAATTGTAAGGATTGTGTATTATTTAGTGTGCAACTGAAAATTCTTTGTGTTAAGCAACTGCAATGAAATTCAAATCAGCCTGATGTCAATTTCAAGAGAGGTAAAACAAGGGTGATCCAAAGTTTTAGACCATTATATTTATATTTTCAATAACTTTTAAATAAAATGTATCGCTCGCCGTTTGAACGCTGATTAAAACCGTGTTTGAGTACGATGTCGTATGGTTCTGTTACTAGATTCAATATGTACCCGGTTGATATGGCACATACTTATAGGTGTATAGGTGTATTGTCAAATTTTATATATTTCACTGATAATCTGTTCAAACACAGAAAATACTTTTCAATATATAAAATACTTTTAAATTGTACAAATTCCATTGTATTTTGTAGTACTCATAAAGATCAATATTTGTTCAAATGTATCGGATTCAAAGAAGTAGGTTTAACAAATACAAATTTGGTCACCTACGACGCAATTCATTACTTATTTTGAATATTCATCGTAATACGGTTATTTGCATGTTCATGAGTCGACAAAGTATTCAGTTTTATATTTTAAATACACTAAGATCTGTCGATAATTTTACTGGTTCACAATGCAAAACGGTTTAGAAGCTACTGCTTGAAGAAATTGTTAATGCAGTACCCTTAAAAGATATTGCATGAACAAACCTCGGTGGCATAGCGGGTTATTGCCCGTCTGAAACGCAAGGGGTTCGGGTTCGATTCCCGCTGTGGGACGAATGTGAGCCTGTTCTGCAATTTGTTGTTCGAGTCTGGATGATGTTGTACCATGTGATGGTAATCATTGTTCATGGTGTTTCTGATACCCACGACACAGGGAATCCTAATGACTATGTATATGACTGTTGGGTGTTAATTATTTTATATTTTAAGTTAAATAAAATAGCATGTAAAATTATGTAAACATTATTTTTCATGTTTTCTGTAAAGCAACACACAGCTGTTATTGTAACTCCTACTGAAAAACAATGAAGTTTTTCAACAATGAATGTTTTTCTAGTACGCAAATCAGACTGTTATTTTAGAACGAATTTTAATATGTTATTTAATTAAAAGTCAATCAGCACAATTGTTCTGAAAGAACAGTTTATTTTTTAATTATTACAGTATGAAGGCGGTAATACCATCCCTTGTATTTTTTTTAATTAAATGGTATTTTTATTGTTTCAATAAAATTTAAATAAATATGAATATAAGAATATTTAAAAAAATATCATAACAACTTACCTGCATTTGTGCACCAATAAAAATTCACAGCTTAATTCGAAACGTTCATTCGTTTCCAAATTTGAACCAAAACAATCATTCGAGAACCGAAAGAGTATCGCTCGAACTCTTTCCACGCGACAATTTAGAACGGCGTCCGTTTACAGACTGAAGACTGAAGACACCGAACAGAAATGCATGATACTCGCTGTAAACAGCTTTCATTCTTGCAGCCTATAATTTCAACAGTTTATTTTCCTGAAAGGAGCCTTTGAAACCATATTGGAAACTTCTCTTTTCAGTCGCAATGCCTACTATGCTAATAATACCATAACTCATGATAAACAACAATACTTGTTGTTGTCGTGTGACACAACAACTAGTTTTTCTACAAAGAGGTAACATTTGTTTGTTTGTTTGCATGTAGGGAGTAAACTCTGGAACTAATGAATAGATTCTTCGAATAAAAATTATAACAGATAGCAGGTATACTATCCTTGTGTAATAAAAACTATATTTTATAATGATAAAAATAAATTTTGAAAACTGAATATTTGTAAATCAAGTCGGAAGTTGGCTTAGGTCTTAGGACTATTTTCTGATATGTGACAACTGCGCGCTAATTAAGTCCGTGGCTTTACCACAAAAAAAGAAGTATTCACCGAGGTAATAGAGTTAATTTTTAGGAGAAAATCGATTTGGAAAAAAGATGGTTAAGTGCGAATAGGGCTCGAGCCCTGAGAGGCTTCTCTACACACGTAAACAAGTGAACTAAACAATATAAGTAAGTTAAACGATCTGTCGCACGCCAACCTCCTGTCCAATCAGGCTGGCTGGTAGATAATGCCTTGGCATTAAGCCCACCTTTTGGGAATTGTTTTTTTGTGTGCAATAAAGATTATATAAATAAATAAATACACGTAACGCGTTATCGGAAAATCAAGATCTCAAGTGTACGAAGTGACTGTGAGAGTTTTTTTTTTATTGTTTATGGTTAGGCGTTTGACCACCATCTGACTTTTGCAAGTGAGATATGGTCTAAGATGAAGCACGCTTTACCAGAAAGAACTTATTCATTTTATATTTGAAGACTCCTAGATTGTACTCTTCCGGGAAAACAGATCGTTCCACTTTTTGTCAGTACTTACAATAAAAGTAGAGCAGAAGCGTTTGGTTCGACACTGTGGTAAGTCGACCAGGTAAGGGTGGTATTTACTTGTGCGTCTGCTTGTCCGGTGGTGGAAGGGGGAGGGAGGGATGAGGTCATACAAATCCTGCGCACAATCACCAAAGTGGTACTTGTAGAACACCGACAGTCTGGCCACACGCCGTCTGTGTTCAAGGCTCTGTAGGTTAGCCTCCAAAAGCCAGTCATCTCCTATGAGCCTAACAGCGCGACGCTCAATCGAAGTGTGATTGATTATGTCGTTAATTTGGGGCTTTTATACAGAGAGCTATGCTTGGAGTTTCACTGCGTGATAAGATCCGAAATGAGGAAATCCGTAGAAGAACTAAGGTCACCGACATAGCTCTCAGAATTAGCAAGTTGAAGTGGCAGTGGGCAGGCCATATAGTTCGCAGAACCGACAACCGTTGGGGAGTAAATGTTCTCGAATGGCGACCACGAACCGGGCGACGCAGTGTTGGAAGGCCCCCCACCGAAACGTATACACAGTAAAACAAATGGATGTAATTTCAAGTGGAATACATCCACATCTGGTTCCTAAGCAATCAACATGTTGAGAAGTGCGAGTGCGTTCGCCGTCGGGGCATACCGCGCGGTGTCGGTGCGGAACACGGGTGGCGCAAACAAACGACGTGCGCGCGCGCGCAAGTACCTATTGGGCACGTAAAGCGTACACTTTGACAGAGCGGAGGGGTTCTCAATGCTTCCCTGTAATATCAATAATTTAGTTTACATACCTGCTTAGGTCTCGTGATTTTATATCGTACCAACAGTAACAACACCTTGAATTCAAAGTTTCTTTGTGTGAAGTTTTTCAATGTGGTATTTCCAAACAACTTTAATCATTAATTTTTTTTACAACCAAAATAGCAAATTGCTAGTTAGTTATTCTTAAAATAATGGAAAACGTTTGATGTTATTCAAATTTCATAATTATCCACTCAAACACTTGAGTTTTGTTAGAAATCATTAGAGGTATTTTGTAAGTCATAAAACAGAAATAATCATTTATGCACCACAATCGTCAACTATATAAAAGACATAAAAAGTCGGAATAAATGAGATGCGAAAATATTTTTAAACCTTCATTTGTATTCAAGACAATACTCCTCTTTATAGAACGACGAAAAGATGCTGCACTTATTGCATATATGAATTACAGATACGTTTGTGTGGAGAATAGTAATTGATCGGGTTATCTACGCTTAGTGATCTCTGAACTAAGTTTCATGAATGGGCGCTTTATTTATGTATGACAAAATATGTATCACAAAATATGTATGTACCTATGTGTCCGATGATAACTATCAGGTCTTATGACATTTTAGAAGTTTAATGTCTTTGCCCACTACAACCTATCATACCATGATCGTGCTATGAACATATCAAACACGTAACGGACACTACTGTGACCACTAGAACGTCTTCGTATTTTCTTCGTGAAATTGCTGTCGGTCCGGTCATGGCACGCTACGGTTTTGGTCGGTAACGCAGCGTTCTAGTGGGCATTGTTTAATTTTAATTTATACAATGAATATTTTTTTGCACGTGCCGATACAGTTACGGTCATATATGATCCGTTGTAGTGGGGTCCTAAATAAATAACTAAAATATAGTTCGATTGTCGCAAGGGTTTTTGAATACCTGAATATGTTTATTTTAAGGTACGGGGCCTTACATTATGGCGCTTATGACGACGATAATAATATAGGTATATCAGTCAATCAATGCTTACGAATCAAATGCCTGACTGACATGCAGTCAAAGTCAAGAAGTATGGGGGCCCAGGAGTGTGCGAGTCTGGCTTTAAAAAAACACAAAGAAAATACTGAGTTAATTATTTTTTTATTATCATGTTCACAGTTCGAATAAAACTGGAAGCAGAATGCACCCCTTGAAAATATTTCTACCGGCGCCCATGTCAATAGTGTTTAATATAGGTAAATCACTTATATCGATTTGAAACGTCTTAGAAACTAGGTGAAGCTACGCTGTCCCGTTTTAAACAATGCTGAGAGCCTTAACCGCTGATTGGAGAGACTGTCTTCATTAGGTAGGTACCTACTAATCGTTTGATTGACTACTAAATTACCTATAAAAACATAGATTCTAAGCAAAATTACGGAAGACCAAGCTTTAAAAAACAAATCTATGGAGGTCGGTTTAACAATCATGTTTCTATCTTGAAGTTAGGTAGATAAACTACTCAAATAATTACTACCATAAAATACGAAGCTGTAGAGTTTTTAATTAAAAAATGACTTGAAAATGCTGACTCGGTATTCCTTTTAAATTTTTATTGATAAATAAAGTTTGAGCAAATTCAAACACACTCCAGAAATGGTTCCAATGGCTTTTTACTTACAGCTTTTTTAGGACTTCTTTTTAGGATGCCGTACCTCATTTAGAAAAAGGAAGGTTAAGGCTTTACTTTTTGGATCCTTATTAATTGTGTCTAATATTTATATAGATTTGTATAAAAAAATCTCATTGAAAAATCCTTGGGAAAGTTGTCAATTGTTAGTATACGGGCGGCATAAATTGTGAGTGATACAATCGAGGAATGATAAGCATCTAAAACGTGTTCTGTAAATAGAATACTATCTCGAAAAGGCCTTACAATAAACAAAAATAAAAAAATATAAATTCTTATATTGCTATAATAAAGCAAGTCAAGCCATTGGTGCAACTTAGTTTAGAATTTATACTATTACCTAGTGAAATGTGGCATTGGTTCTTTATCAAAGCAATGACAAGAACCTCACAATATTTAAGTAAATAATTTATCATATTTTATAAAGACAAAACTACTAGTTACAACACTCGCAAGTCGTAACGACATTGTATGTAAAGCAATCAACGGTCATTCACTGATGACATTGACATAGTGTATTTTTTTATTTGTAGTCAAAATGTATCTTATAGGTAGGGGTGTAGAGTTTAATGTTATTTGACGACCTGAATGGCGTAGCGGGCAAGTGCCAGAGGCGCAAAGACATAAGCAAAAATGGTGGTGAAAGGGTGATAACATTCCGAAAGGGGCTCATTCTATAAAAAAAAAGAATATAAAAAAACTAAATAATAGTATTGTTTATTTGTAGATTTTTACAACTTTTTCAAATTAAAAGTTTTTAATCTTGTTATCATCTCTATAAGTTAGAAGCTACCATCCGCGGCTTCGCTCACGTCGTACCTACAAGAAGTAGCACATATGCTTTTCTAAGTAAAGAACTCTACGTATTCCAAGTTTCAACGAAATAAATCAATTGTGTCATTACGGCGTAGTTGAATAACAAACATCCAAGTCTATCCAATCATATAAACATCCAAACACAACACACAAACTTTCGCATTTATAATATTAGTAGGAAGTATAGGAAGTATAGACAAGTTCGACATTAAGAGTACTACCTAAATCAGCTGGGTAGCTAATTGAGTTTGAACTGATTTGACCCCAAAACAGCAGATTTTTGCATAGCTTGCTTGTCATCTCACTAACTCTTTGTTGGTCATCCTGTGTGTATAGGTCAGTGACCAGGTTGAGGTATGATGGCCCTGAAGAGGTTATGACCGTCGGTGAAATAATCAGTGTAGTGAAAGGATAAAAGTGCGTCTGTTAGAAGCTCCTTTCATTCTGCATGAGTTTTTACAATGAAAAATGCTGAATTTCAAAAAGTCGTAGAACAAACTTTATCGCCAATTTGGTGCCCATATAATTTTGGGATAGCATACATATTCATATAACGGTTTGTAATACATTTTTAATCATCAGTTTACAAGAAAACGTCCCCTTATTAAGTTCCCAGTTTCCACAGCTGTGCCTCAGTCTGTCCATCGAAAGGGTGAACCGTAATCCAACAGGCGGTCTCAGCTATTGCCATTAATTTGTTACGCTACTGACATCAGAAAAAAGCTTTTAAATTCACAAAGTGGTTTTACCTAAATATGAATTTTCAGATCCCTAACTTGAGGAATTAAGGATTGCCCATACCAACTTTCAACCCCTATTAAACCTCTTCAGGATTATTTTTTGAGACAAAAGATAGCATACGAGTAGGTCCTTTTCCAGGATATAATCTATCTCCTTGCCAAATTTTATTACGATTCGTACAGCCGTTTAGTTGTGATGAGGTAACAAACAAACAGAGTTCGTTTCGCATTTTAATAATAATACTTATGGATTGGCCATGGTGGCCCCGGCTGAAGAATAGGCCCCTCCATATCCACCTATCCGCGGATGTCATAAGAGCGTCCCCCCTCATTTTTACAACCATAGATCTAATTGCGCTCACCAACCCGCATGCCCCGCGTGGTGAGTATGGGCAAATTCCCCCACATGATAGGAATTCGCTCTGTCTGTGTGAGAGGCCATGTTCAGCAGTGGACGTCGTACGGCTGAAATGATGATGATGACTTATGGATATCGATTATTCATCACATTTAGGAGGTAATTTTATAAATAAAGGCTTTTTCTGTACTATCTTCCAATATTATAGTCAATTTTAAGGTTTGAAATAAATAATTAGCAAGCCTTTGCAAACATTTTATCCATACTAAATGGACATAAAGACGACAGGAGACACGTACATAGCATTCGTTTTTGTTTATTTATTGTATGAATTCTTTTACTATTATTTTTATTGATTATTTATAACTGAACCATGCTCTCGTACGGTGAAGGAACACATCATAACAAAAGTAACGCTTAGTCAACTCGTCAACTAATAATTAACCCCGAATATCATAATTATTTTATTTTTATAGTGATACACACTAAGGGAACACTATGATTTTATCATATCCCAAATAAATTGAGTCGTACGGGATTTGAACCCGCAACCGTCCTCTAAATACTGGGATGCTCTAACCAAATAAGCTACGGAAACATTAATTTCGTATCTAGGGGAAGGTTTAGTGTTCTTAACCTGTCTGAGCCGTTTTTTGGGATATATCCTGTCTACGGGACAGGATATAATATAAAGATGGTATAGCACACATATCGGCATAGCTCGCAGAATTAGCCATTTGAAGTGGCAATAGGCAGGCCATATAGCTCACAGGACCGACAACCGTTGTGGAGTAAAGGTTCTCGAATGGCGACCATGAACCAGACGCAGTGCTGGAAGGCCCCCCACTCGATGGACCGAAGACATTGTAAAGGTTGCGGGAAGTCGGTGGATGGAAAAGGCTCAAGACCGTTAGTCGTGTAACTCTTTGGAAGAGGCCGATGTCCAGCATTGAACTTCTACAGGCTGACGATGATGATGATGATGATGGTAGAGTCTTTTTCATGAAAGATGTCCCTCAGGGGGGGGGGGCGTGGTAGTCTTCGTGAAACGGAATTTTGCAATAGTAACAATTTAGTTCCGCTAATTACCGTCGGACTTCTTTCGTGAAAATGACTATAAAGTCATTTGCGCCGCTGCTATAAAGCAGCGGCGAAAGCTAAGGAAGGGCATCTAAAAACATGCCCCAGGTACTACAGCGTATAAAAAGTTCTACCTGACAGGGTATACCCTTAATTTATTTGCGCTATATCTTTGAAGTGCAAATAAATTAAGCGTTAGACGTTCTTTGACCCTTGGGTATGCAATTGATTGTGACATGACAAAGATTGGCTGCTCAAGAAAAAAGTAATAAAGGATAACTGACAATAAAAGAAAACTATACCGACATTTTTTAGATTACAGAGCTTTCTACGAGATTTCTCTCGTGTATTTTTTAGTAAAATGGTTATTTTTTGTTGCAGAATTATTTCGTTTCATTATTTATTGAGGGCTTATTATGAACAGAGAAACAGAAATAGTCTCATGAATGGAATAATGTTGTTAGATAGAACCAAAAAAGGGAGATGATAATTATTGCAAGCGTTAATAGGCTACGGTAACCACTTACCAACAGATGAGCCGTATACTTGTTTGCCACCTTAGTTGTATAAATACCTATGTATTGTATATATATAATGTTTTTTTAAAATGTATTTTGTTAAAAAACACTTAAAAACAAACCTGCGTTTGTTTTCATATTAACATGGTAACCAAAATCTACTGACATACCTACTTCAAATTGTTTTTAATGCATTTATTATTTTCCCCAAACATGGCACGTTAGACTATATTTTAGTTCAGCGGCCCAATTAACGAAAGCATAGCGCTTACGATACTATAGCAAATATTAATATTGGCCAATCACAATTCAACGATCAAGTCACATCAAGCATCGCCGATGTCATTGGCTAATAATTGACTTTTACTTTCGTATCGTACGCGCAACGCTTTCATGTTTAATCGTGCCTACCCTACAGGACTAAATTCCTTATCTTTACTTGGGTGTAATTTTTCACTCAGTTATACTGACATCAGACTGGCATTATTTATATCACAAATATCTGAAGCCTAGAAAAGCCCAAGGAAAACTTGTTTTATAAAATCGTTTCCTTCACGATTGCCCGAATTATTTTCTCGGTTTTATTTACGAAAGGACTGAAACCTTTCACACCTTGTAGTAGAGAGTTCAGTAAGGAGAATGTACAGAATTGCTTTTTTAACGCTGTATTAAATTTCGCCGAATAATCATAATGTCGAATAAGAGTTTGCAAAATATAGTTTTGCATAAATTACGATACCCCTAACGAATTTTCCCCGATTAATTATTTTGCTGAGTGTGCTTTTATTTAAATGAAATAATAAAAAAATAATAATAATAATATAGCGATCAATAAAAATAAAAATTGTTTTGGGATGTGTGAAGTATGTGTACAAAGCTTTTTCATATGACACCCCATAACGTGTATTAGTATTTTTTTATAAGAGCACTTTATTTTAGCAACCCCTTGGTCGTTTTAACTCATGTTCTTACCAGCAAACTTTGATAGTAATACGGGGCGAAACACTAGTAATAACAATAATAATAATATCTCAGTCTTTACTGGACCTTTTCTTCCGACTCTTATATAATTTGGTCCCGAAATAAAGAAATCCCCTGAGTAGATATGGACGTTCTCCAAAACGCCCTTGATGAAATTGTGAGGAAGTGAGTGTACTCCCAAGCTTACAGAAAAAAATATTATATATGTATTTAACAAAAAAAAAATTGCAATGGAAGTTTTAATTGACATATTTATAAAGGAAAAGTCCCCGACTTTCGTATTCGTAAAGCGGCAATAGGTTTTCAACCTGTCACGTATGGAATACTCACTACTGCAAAATGTAGGCTAGGCCAAATGTTCTCTTACCTGGAGATCTGAGAGGTTGTCTCCCTAAGCATGGTGCTTAGGGATAAAAGACGAGAGCCTATTTTTAACCGACTTCCAAAAGGAGGAGGTTCTCAAGTCGGCTGTTTTTTTTTTTTTTTTTTGTCTGTATTTTACTCGGTATCTCCGCCAATAGTAACCCGATTTTGATGATTCTTTCGCTGGTGTATAGATAATGTGTAATATTCGGGGATTGCAACTTGTCCTGTAAAACTTAAAAAAACGTCATCATCTCTTCAAAATCACGACTTGCCGAATTTCTCATACATTACGCTACCCTGCAAATTTCATACTCTTAGGATTTTGGTTAGGCTCTGCGTTGATTTTCAAAGTGAATAAAACCACTACGTTTAATTGTCAGTCAGTCAGTCAGTACCGTAAAAGTTATTATTGATGATGAATGGATACAATGTCATACTTACTTTTGTTTTTTATTCGATAGTGTAGGTGGCCAGTGTCATCCTCAGTAGGTAAGCAAAACGCAAAGAGGTTGATAACAAAAAATGAGGTCGATATTGATCTTGTACATGAATTTGAAGTCGGTTTTTAGTTTTTGTAAAAAATATCTTATTTATTTTTTTATTTATTGAGGTCCAGTTAGGAATACACCGAAGGTTTATTTATACGTATCTATAGCTTCCGTGTCAACTCTACAATCAGGTTCTCGCAAGTTGAGATTACTTCGGCTTTGTTTGGTTCAAAAAATATTCAGACCTTCGATGGCCTTCAAATTTATTTGAAAGGGCTGCAGATCATTTGTTGTACCACTAGTTCTATTTTGGTTACACTCTGTTCAACCGGTGAGCAGGATCATGTTAATGTGGATCTTACTCGTATTAGCGGTGAAAGGATATTTCCATTCAATGCGTACAGCGTGACTTATAGAAATAAAGACCATCAACTTTTTTATCATAGTACAAATATTGCATACATTTATAATTTGTCGAAAACCGTACAATGTACAATTTAATAAAATTTATTTTCTCTTTTTGTCTTTGATGCTTATCCTATGGCTATGTCGGTGACTTTAATTTGTCTACGGATTTATGAATAAATAAATTATATCTGTTATAATAAATAAATAAATATTCCGGACATATCACACATGGTCAACTGATCCCAAACTAGGCATAGCCTGTACTATGGGTACCAGAGACTGATATACATAATAGATATATATTTAACACCCAGACACAGAACAAACATCTGTGTTCAGTCACAAATGTTTGTCCAGTGCGGGAATCGAACCCGCGACCTCTAGCGCAGAAGATAATAACGATATAATAACAATTAACGCTGTATAAAAATGTATATTTCCAATTTTATTCTCGAACTCTTTCATATTACCTGTTTTGGTCATTTTATCATATTTTTAAGTAAATATTCAATGTGCAAGGAGCCCCAGTTCTCCAATTTATGTATACCTATTGCAAAACCGTCTCGTCGGCTGTAACCACCCCAACAGTTTGGGTACTAAGATCTACTAAGAAGTACTAAGAAGAGAGATGTAGTGGATAACATGTAGCAGAAAGTACATCAAAAACAATGATAGGCACGATAAGTCTTTGTTGTCTAATCAATTAACAATCAATCGGGTCATTCCTAACCTATTTCATTTCACTTCTAGGCAAAGGTCTTTAAAATTCCTTCAAACTGGGTCATAACGGTTAATGTCCCAGTTAAGTGGTCTGAGCTTTTATTAGTTTGAATCGGGATTAGGGTCCTAACCTCGGTCACAGTTACTTCTACTATCCCTTAGATCTTTTGTTTCCGTAAAATCCCTACCATAAACTTTCTCAAGGTTCTTTGTTTTATGACTGACCTCTCGCTTTATTCTTATTTTACTACTCTTCTTATGTTTGTTTGATGGGAGTGAGTGACAAAATACCGGCTGTATAGACTGATAAGTTGTGTCTAACACTTGTCCAACTATTCTAGGTACGTTGTACCCAGAGGTTAAAATTGTTTAACCTATTAAGTACTTATCCTATATTTTTACTCGCAGATTATGACATAAATACCTAAATAGTCTCGTCAAGTGTGCACGAAAGGAGCTTCTAAGAGGCGCACTTTAATCCTTTCACTACATTACTATTACTATTCACTACTTTCACGACACTAGGGTGCACTACGTCCTTAGTGCACCCTAGTGTGATGTCAAGAATTGCTTTACGAAATAACGGAGGTTTTTCTATTTATAGCATTAACTGAAAAGTACATTTTTAACGACAAACGGATAAATTTTTCGTGCCAACTGCTACCCACACTGTAGATTAAGAAAGATTGTTAATTTATTACCGGAAACTAAGTTGGATTTTAGTTTGAAACGATGTAAAAAGTCTTGCTAAGTGACGTTTAGTTAAACTGAATTAACTGAGATTGGCTGGCTTATTCTAATTAAATTAACTTGGACTCCTAACTTTAATCGTCGTGAAGAGGACGTAGAGAGAAAAAAAAACGAATTATACAGCATTTGACGACCTCGGTGGCGTAGCGGGAGTGCCCGTCTGAGACGTAAGGGGTGCGGGTTCAATTCCCGCCCGTGACAAAAGTTTGCATGATCTACAAATATTTTTTCCGGGTCTGGGTGTTGTGGTACTATTGTACTCATAGTTTCTGACACCCACGACACAGATAATCCTAGTGTGGGGATCTATTTATGTGACTAAGAATTCAAGATTAATTTTTGATTTAACATATAAATTACTCATATAAGCTATTTAAAATAAGTAAATCCTTATAATTATCCCTGATATGACAAACAGTGACGTCAATGTGCTATAAGTAACAGAGTGCATACTGTAATGCTCGGTTCTCCTCCCTCACTGATGTAATGTAACGTTACATTACAGGTGAAACTCTCGATGAGGAAGCACCTTAAGGTCAGTATAAATTTACTATCAATATATAATTTACTATGTATATACGAGTGCGTAATTATCGGTTTTTTTTTTTTTTTGTTTTGATTCCGTCGTATAGAACGTATACCTACAAGTTGATTCATAACATGTAAACCAACCTAAAAGGCTTAATTAATTATAAAAAGATATATTAGCGAAAAAATATATTCATAATTATATCTTTTTCCGATTTTTTCCTCGAACTATTTCAAATTACCTACCTGTTTTGGTCATTTTATCATCCGTATAAGTCAATATATACGTACAAGAAGTTCGTCATCAAGGTTAATACCAAACAGCTGGATAAAATTGAGTTTGAAATGATTGGACCCCGAAACAACAGATTTTTGCATATTATCTAAAAGTACCTATCGTTTATTCATATTTTGAATAAAAAATGTTGAATTTCCAAAAGTACTTATTCTACACCCAATTGGCAACTTACAGTTCCCAATTGGGTGTAGAATAAGTCCCTGTCGTGATAGCATACTTATTATGAATTGCCTTGTAGCGATACCTATAATTGTATTGTTTTGGTATTGGGCATTTTTAAGATGTAATTTGCATCAAATTGTTATACGAATATAATTGTGCACTGACAAAAAACCACACGTGTTATAAAACAAAACATTAAGGTCAAGTGTTAGTCTGACTTGCTCCCTCGAGGTTTCCGTTGTAATTTGAAAATAAACATTGTAAAAATTTATAATATCTAAAACTACAAATACAGCGATATCGAATAAAGTATTATAAAAATAAATATATAATACGTTTTCACCTTGAAATGTTGCTTCGAAACAAGAATTTCAATTTTAAATTATAAAATTATACCCAAAAACTTCCCGTGGTGTGATCCTAACTAATAATAACTAATTTTTACTATGTAGTATCTAATTTATCTATATGATCTATATAATATAAGTAACTAATTTATCACTCAAATGTAAGACGGAACCCGAAAACATCAAGGACTTTTGCTCTATCTGATTTTACCTAAAACAAATGAATACTGCAATCATAGTTTAATGATGTATGTTTATATTACTAGATGAGTCATCACCATTCATAAAATTCATAACTTTTGTGAAGTTAAGAAGTTTAGATCAAACACAACAATTCGTCGGCTGTAATCTCTTCTTGAGAAATCTTTTTATGGTTTAAATGGTTATTTTGTCATATTGGTTTTGTTTTGAGATTAAGGTTTCAATAACGCCGTAGGACTTTGTTGTTGTTTTTTTTAATTACCATTTCAATAAATAATGATATCCTAAATTTTCTATCAAAAATGCAGGTTTTCACGTGTGAAAATATTAATTTCGGTGAAATATGGCTACAAAAAAAATAAGAATCTGGTTTTATCCATTGATAAAAACTATAATATGTATAACATCCCGAAAGGGACTTATTCTATACAAGCTTACGCCCGCAGCTTTGCTCGTCTGGTACCAACATAAAAAGTAGCCTATATGCTATTATATGCAAAGAACTATATACTACTAATAGAAATTGGATGAGCCGTTACGCCGTGATTGAACCACAAACATCAAAATATCGTCACAAACGTTTGCATTTATAATATTAGTAGGATCCTATCGGTGATTAAGTTTGTTCTACGACTTTTATCATTTTTGAGGGTTAAATCAGTTAAAACTCAACTATTCAGCTGTTCTAATTTCCAATCTTGATGTTGGACTTCGCTTACGCTTAACAACTATTTATATATTTACCTAGATGATGAAAATACCAAAAAAGCTGAGATGAATTAGTTTGCGAAACAAAAACATAGGAAAATGTGATGTTTATCTGCTAATATTATGCTCTCTTTTTGTTGTGATAGAATTAGCCCCTTTCGGGATAGTAAACATAATATATTATAAAACACCTTACCCAATAAGGCTGTTGAACAGGACCTATGAATACTTACAAACTCGGAATCCATCAATTGGTTGTCCTATAAAAGCTCACACCAGTTGCGACTACAACAGGTTTTTAGTAATTTGCAATCATCATTCATCACAAATTCACAAATATCACATCACTATTTGTTTGTTTTAAATGTGAGAATTATAAAGATTCACTACAATTGTTGATGTATTGAAACCATTTAGGTACACTCCTATTTTTTATTACTTTAGTCACTGCACTTAATTATAACTCAGCCTTAAATATAATAAGTTGTTACTAGTTTTGACCGGGCACATCTGAGACCGCTTATGTACTAGTGCATACTAAATAAAAGTATCTCTTAATGTTCTCTGAGTTTACTGTTTCCTTAGCACTAGTCTCTAACGTTATCTTGCCAACAACTACGTTACGTTATAATAAGTTGTTACTAGTTTTGACCGGGCACATCTGAGACCGCTGATGTACTAGTGCATACTAAATAAAAGTATCTCTTCATGTTCTCTGAGTTTACTGTTTCCTTAGCACTAGTCTCTAACGTTATCTTGCCAACAACTACGTTACAAAGCAGATGCAAATAAAAAGACTTCACGCCCCGCCGATGTTATTGGCCTGCTGGTATTTGTAGTTCGCGATGGTCTCGATCTTCAAAAACTGCTGCTATAGCAACTAGTTTATTAGCGTGAAGTCGAAACCAGAAAGTAAAAATTGCTGATACCTGAGTATAGACACTTCATTGCTCAATTAAAACTTATTACATTCAAGTTTTTGACTTTACAAAAAAATGTTTTATACCGTGCAGAATGCATAATAATTATTTATAGGTAGATATCGTCGTATTCTTAAACTGAACGCCCTCCAAGGAGCGTTGACATTACACAAAATTAAACACAGTGAAGTGGCATTCAGTTTTACATTAGACGTTCTATGTATATGGTTCAAAGATAGATAGATAGATTGATCAAATAGATTCCAACAGCCTTAGCAAAGAATAAGCGGTTTTCAATCGAGACAGCTCCGATTGCTTACTCTACCTATATAGCCGCACATCATTCCACCTTCAATTTGAAGCCTTCAATCGCATAATATATCGTAATACAACACAATTTAATGCCATCAGAAGCGATACAACACGGTGCATCTTATTTATTAAATAAATAAAAAAAAATTAAATACAGCGATGCCTCATAGATGATAAAATCGGTAGGGATAAGTACCCAGATTCTTTGTCTGCGAGGGCGACACAAAAAGAACAAACGGCCAAATGAGACGTTTCATCAATATATGGAGCCTGGGCCTGCAATGTGTATTTTACTTAAATTGACTTCGTTCTAAGGTACATTAAGATTTTCTTCGACAAAGAGAGCAACACACAGCGCTACAAAAATATGGCGGATGGACATGCGTGAAATGTCATTTTGACAACCTACATTTATCTGTTGACATGTTTTTGTTTAGCTTCGTTGTTTTGTTTAGGTACGGTGTTGTATAACGTCCATCCATCTAACGCATCCATATAGGTACTCCACAAAGCGAAGTGTAATGTAAAATACTTAGTTGCGTTAATATAAGTTATTTCCTGAAATACCTACGTCTGATTATTCTACTGAAGCCGGGTCAACACAGAAGCAATCAATCCGTAGAAGATAACAGGTCGTAAAAATAAAAAAAACCTCATAAAACTACGAAACACACCCAAGATAACCCACGCTTCCACAACTACTACAACGAAAAACGCAAAACAAAAACATCAAATCAATCAACATGACATGAAAAATATGTCAATGTCATGTCAGACGTCAATTATAAACCAACATGGCGAACTTCAAATAGTGTTCACATAGTAAAAAGCTTACCAGAAGAACTTTTCTTGTACCATCGCATTTGTCTTCAAATTAATGAAATTGTATTTTTCTTGTAATCTCCTATTTTTTCCTAATTTTTCTATGTAGTGTACATGGACCAGGCCCAGAATGAAACGACTCCACATCATTTTCAAAATACGGGTAAAATAAATACTCAACATTTTCAAAATAGGGGTTTTTCTCACGTATAAATCTGTCGACATAAGCAACGAGAATGTTTCGATTCATCTAGAATCTATGTCTCATACATACCGTACACACATAGTGAAAATAATGAACAAAAGATAATTTTATCAAATCGTAAATCTTTTTACAATATTGTCCCAGATCTGAAGATACACTAAAATTCAATTTGTTCCTCCTGGTAATGGATGCCTTGACATCAGACATACAGGAGGAGGCACCCTGGTGTATGCTGTTCGCCGACGACATTGTTCTTGTCGGAGAAGACGCAACTGAGGTCCAGAGCAGGCTGGGAAAATGGCAGGAGAAATTGGAGAGTGTTGGACTGAAGATCAGTAGAACTAAAACGGAGCATCTGTTTTGTGACTTCGGTGGTCCCTCCAATTTCATACCGATTGCCTTAGATGGTGTATCCCTACCAGTCTGCTCCGATTTTAGGTACCTCGGTTCAGTAGTACAGAATGATGGTGAAATTGATAGGGATGTGAGGAACAGAATAAATGCAGGATGGATGAAATGGCGACAGGTCACAGCAACCATGTGATCGGCGAATGCCCCTTAAACTTAAGGGGAAAATTTACAAAACCATCATAAGACCTGTCGTATTGTATGGATCTGAGTGTTGGGCTGCCAAAGGAACGGATGAAAGAAGATTGCACGCAGCGGAGATGCGAATGTTAAGATGGATGTGTGGAGTGACCAGAATGGATAAGGTAAGGAATGAGTATGTAAGAGGAAGTTTGAAAGTGGCGCCAGTGACGGAAAAGCTGAGGAGTAATCGGTTAGCTTGGTATGGGCATGTCATGAGGAGGGAAGAATGTCATGTGACAAAAAGAGTGTTAGATATGAATGTGGATGGATGTAGGAGTAGAGGTAGGCCAAAGAAAAGATGGATGGACTGTGTGAAAGTGGATATGGTGAAGAAAGGAGTGAGTGTTGAGATGACGACTGATAGAGGGAAATGGAAGAAGAATACATGTTGTGCCGACCCCACATGATGTGGGATAAGGGCAGGAAGATGATGATCTGACGATACACTAAAACTATAATTTGTTGTACAAGGTGATTCATAATATACCTATAGGTATACTATCCTTATAGTAGAGGCTTATTCTACACCCAATCGGTAAAAAAGTTTGTAACTAATACGAATATTGAAATTCGAAATTTTTCATTAAAAAGCGCTATGCTAAAATCAGCTGTTTTGGGGCCAAAAATAAAATCGGACATTATGATATTGTTTTCGCTAATTTTCTTTCTTTTTGTGGATAGAATAAGCCCCTTTCGAGATAGTACCTATACATGTTATGAAACACCGTATATATGCTATATGAAGATGTTTAAATCAAAGAAACAACTGCAGAACAAAAAACTTTTACGACTTTGTAGATTAGTAATATTTTTTGTGGTGTTATAACAGTCAATAAATAATAATTTATTTCCTCTACTCATGATTACTCATCAGATATTGGGTAACTGGTACCTAATCAATATAAGTTTGTATCCGTTTTCGGAAGTGATTATGAGTGTGGGGGAAATTATAAATACTGTCACATAAGTCGTACCTACTTACACCACTTCGTTTCTTGATTGTCAATGAAACCAATTTTAATAACAATAATAATAAAATAGCCTTTTATTCAGATCCCTTATCCCTTTACAATAATTTAAACTTAAAAACTAACACTGGACTTATAAACTATTTAAACTAATATCTGTTGTTTTGTTATCTTTCCTAGATCTGTTTGCCTTGAAACCAATTGTGGACGTTATAATTAAATTCACCAATTGTGTGTTAATGTTCACTGCTTGCTTGCTTGTTATGTCACTGATTCCTTGTTGGTCATCCGGTATTAGGTCAGTAGTCAGGTTGAGGAAAGGTGACCCCTGAAACGGGCCTTTGACCGTCAAAAAAATATTTAATGTAGATAAAGGATTAAAGTGCGCCTCTTAGAGGCTATACTAGTATAGCGCACATAAATTTTACACTAGTGCCAATATAACCACACCACCGGAGCTTTTTAAAAATTCACTTGGCTACGTAATTCACTTTTTTTCATTGTGAATCGGAAAATTTGGTACGAATTAAATTACTGATATGAATTAAATTACTTAATTCATATCATACCAAATATGTAATCATAACATAATTTGATCTGTTGTCTGTCAGACATATTATGTGTGACAAATAACATTTCACATTATATTCCATTATACCTTTTGACAGCATCCATACTAAAACATGTGGGTAAGTTTATGCAACAGCTTCGCACGGTATTTACGTTTTTCAGTGTGAAAATAAAGGATTTTACCCACTACAACGGGTCATACTAGAAAAGTTACCGTATCGGCAAATGCAAAAAAAGTTCTTTGTGAGTATAAATTAATAATTATGGAACCTTGCTCACTAGAACGTTTCGTCACTGACCGACGTACCGTGCCATGGCCGGACCGACAGACAGCGAATTCATGAAGATAATATGCTCACGTATTAAGTTCATATGGACACAGTAGAGTCTGGCAGACTCCGTTATGTTCTAATACGTCCATAGCACGGTCATGTTATGATACGTTGTAGTGCTTTTACGGTAAAAATCGGTGAGACTATAGTGGACGGTGGCATGTCAGTGGATTAAAAAATGTTTGATAACATTCAAGAAAATTCTGACTGCAACGCAAGTTAAAGTATAAGATACTGATAAAACTGTTTTTCTACATCAAATTCAATTATCAATGAAATCGATAAAATTTCTATTTCATTTGAGAATAAGGTAGTGGAATACCCTCGATCGCTCAAAAGAATTTGTAATAAGTTAAAATCCCAAGAATGTCTGAGAAACGGTTCTACTTCAGTTTCCAGAATTGTAATTAACCCACCCAGACGCCTACAATATAATTAAAATAATTACATACGTAATTCAAATAACTTTGGCTATGAAATAAACGTCTAAATTTGAACAAACAAGTATAGCAAAATCAAATAAATAATGCTCATCATCATCAGCTTGAGTGAGTCCACTGTTGAACATAGGCAACCTTGGGGGAGAACACTCCCCAAGGAGTGCTACGATGAATGGTTTTTAGCCTCTCCATCGATCGATTTGACCGCCAAAGAGTGGAACTCGTTGCCGGCGTCTGTGTTTCCGAATACCTATAATTTGGGTGTCTTCAAGAGCAAAGTGAATAGGTTTCTTCTAGGCAAACGTGCTACACTGTAGAACACATTGTCACTTAACATCAGGATTGTGGTCAAACGCTAGCCTATTTTCTATAATTTAAAAAAAAAAAGATTTCACGCGACCCCCGCAATGTTTTCGGTCCATCGGTAAAAAAATAATTCCATACCTAATCAAAATTTAAAATTTGAAAGGATTCAAGGAAATTTCTTGTCAGAATAAATAAAAGCCACAGCTTGTTCTTTAATGTGAAGTTTTGCCTCAAATATTACTAACTAACTAACTCAAATATTAACTACTTTCATATTAATTAATATGAAAGTAGGTAAATACGCGTAGGTATCAACAGTACAAAGCAGTTGAGGAATAATACGAAATCACTTTGTTAAATTAATTTGTGGCCGTGGACTGTGGGTGGTAATAAATGAAAGCACTTCAAACCCATTAAATTTGAGTTAAAGTTAGTATCATAATCCTAATCCTACTAATATTATAAATGCGAAAGTTTGTGAGGATGTTTGGATGTTTGTTGTTCAATCACGCCGTAACGGCTCAACCGATTTCGTTGAAACTTGGAATAGATAAAGTTCTTTACCTAGAATAGTATATAGGCTACTTTATATCTTGGTACCTCGCGAGCGAAGCCGCGGGCGGAAGCTAGTAATATTATAAATGCGAAATTGTGAAGATGTTTGGATGATGGTGGTTCAATCACACCGTAAAACCGTGTTCAAATGACGTGCTATATGTCATCTGAATTGTATTTCAAAATGATGCATATCTCTACCGATTAAAGTCAATTTGAGTTTTACATTTAGTGCTTGCGATATCTTTGAGCTATATCGTCCTACGCCCTGAAATGTAAAACTCTAAATTGACTTTCATCAGTAGACGATGATCAGAAGATAATTTTTAAGTAAATTTTAAACATATTATATGACTAAATAAATAAATAAATGACATATCGCACCGGCTACGGCTTAGCGACTTAACCGACTTTCTATGAAACTTGAAGTAGTTAGAGTTATTTACCTAGAATAGTATAAAGGCTACTTTTTATGTAGGTACCACGTTAGGCGAGCAAAGCCGTGGCCGTTAGCTAGTAACTAATGTAATAAATGCGAATGTGTTTTTGTTCGGAGGTTAGTTTTAAGTAACAATTATGCTAAACTGTGGGATAATAATTATGTCATATAATAATATTCGATTTGGAAATGTTCCTTACGTCTGCAAAGTAAAGATAATTTTTAGTTTGACTTTTAGTATTCTTTTCCATCAAACAAGTGCTAGGCAGCTATGATGCTATTATGCGAGGATGTGAAAACTAAGCTGATTTTATTTTGATTTCTTTTTTGTTTACTTTTCGGTCCTATCTTCGAAGGAAATAAAAATTTCTAACGAAATTACGAAAATAAAATTATAGGTGTTCTTTTGTATATATTATACTAGTTGTCCCGCTCGCGACTTCGTCCGCTTTTGTTTATTTATACCAACCTAGACTATTTTTTTACATTATTCTTGCCAAAGTAGGTACTTTTTATGTAGCTATTTCCTTACTTCATAAGGCTTCTACCTACCATCACCGTCCCGTCACCGTCCGGTGACCGTCCCGTTACCGTCACCATCTACATCACTGTTACCGTCACCTTCATAGTCTTATTTTTTTGTTATTTATGTGACATGAATACCGATTTTTATGTCTCTAACTTGAAAAACATAGGACTTTCAAAGAACCTTTCAACCCCCATTTCATCCCCTTTGGGGGTGATTTTTCGTAAGATTATTTCTTTACAAATGTTAACTCTCTATAAGGAACCTGCTTGGCAAATTTCAATTGTATAGGCATAAAGTATTCCCATACAAACTCTCATCCCCTATTTACACACCTCGAGGGTTGGTTTTCAAAAAACTTTTTGTAGGTATTTTATTATTTTGAACTATTTACCTACCTGATAACCGATTTTGATGACTCTTACTTCAAAAACTTAGGACTTTCATACAACCGTTCAACCCCCTATTTCACCCCTTTAGGAATTGAATTTTGCAAAATCCGTTCTTATTGCACGGTAACATCTTTTAAAGAATGTCTGTGTCAAATTTCAGACTCCTCGGCTCAGTAGTTTCCGAGCTTTCGTGATGAGTATGTCAGTACGTGAGTGAGTGGATTACTCCTTTATATATACACACCGGCACAATTAGCGGAACACAAAAAAAAGCTGGATTTTAAAATCTTTTACTTGAGGAACTGGCCAGTTATGATATTTTTTTAATTTATTGTCAAATTTGAAAATAGAAAATTAGATGACATACACTTTTTTCATTCATTTGTTTTTATTTTCCCGAACAATACGTTTTGTCAACTTGTTCAAGTAATAACTACGTAATTGTAATTTTTTTGAAAAATTGCCCCTAATGGTTTTTTATAAATTTGTTATTCTATAGGCAATTTTGTTTATTAAAAGCTCTTTATTATGCCTGACTTAACATCACTGGAAATCATTAGGGCTGATGAAATGAGAAGAAATGGCCATACCTACAGATCGATTGCCTCAAGGCTTCGTCAACCAGTATCAACGATTCATCGCAGCATCCAGCGGTACAGATCGTCTAATTCTCTTGTGAGGAGGAGGGGTCAAGGTAGAAAAAGATGTACATCGAGGCGAGATGACAGTTTTTTACAACTTGGAGTTCATAGGAATACGCGATTAACGGCTGTACAAGCTCGAAATGAACTGGAAGACGTTCGAGGAGTACGAGTAAGTGAGCATACAGTTCGCAGGAGATTTGAAGAAGTTGGTTTAGGGTAGTATATACCTGCCAAAGGCCCAAAACTTGAGAGACGTCACCGCGTAAACCGATTAAGCTATGCGCGAGAACATCGTCATTGGGATTTGAACGAATGGCAGCAGGTTCTCTTTACTGATGAGCGCAGAGTTCTTTTAAAACAGTTTGATGGGAGACAGCGATATTCGCTGTCTCCCATCAATCTGTCTGGAGACGCAAAGGAGAACGCGACTACTGTATGTGCAGTCTAATTTTGAACACACAGTGGCTTATGGTGGCGGCTCGATTATGGTTTAGGGAGTAATATGTTTGGGAGCTCGCACGGAGTTAGTGATAGTCACAGGAGGGACCATGACAGCAGATCGATACATCAGAGACATTTTAGAAGAACATGTTGTACCATTTGCCCCATTTATTGGTGACGACTTTATTCTAATGCAAGATAATGCTCGTGCTCATAGTGCACAATCGGTACAGGCATATCTGAGCCACGTAGGTATACCGGTGATGCAGTGGCCAGCAAATTCCCCCGATATGAATCCGAAAGAGCATGTCTGGGACTTGCTAAAAAGAAGGGTTAAATCCAGAATGCCACCCCCCAACAATCTGAATGAACTTGGAAACGCATTACTTGAGGAGTGGGAGCGGTTGCCTCAAGGAATCATCGATAACATAATCTGTAGCATGCCCAGACGAATGGAAACCGTAATCAGAGCAAGAGGGGGAAACACTCGTTATTAATTTTGCTTTAATTTTATTGTTAAATCATTTAATGCTTACTTTTTTTTATTTTTTGTGATGGTTCATAATCATCTTAAAATTTCACTTATTTCAAATTTGTATATTTTTCAATAAAAAATAACGAAGACTTTTCAAAGTCGTTGTTAAAAGATGTTAATCAATTTGTTATTTTGTGTCTAATTACATTTTCGTCAAATACATGCGTTATTATCTCATAGTCTCACTTTTTTTTCTGTTCCGCTAATTGTGCCGGTGTGTATATATAGATTAAATATATTATAAATATTTAAAAGAAGTACCTAATTATTTGCTAACTGTCTTCTGGTGTCAGGGTAAAAATAAAAATTCACATTGAAAAATACTACAGCTCATAATATAATCAAAGTTACACTTTCATTTCAACAATGATCACAAAAGTTTCATATCTTTTGTTTACGCACCGCAAAGAACATTCTGTTGGCATACAACTCAAATTAACAATAAACAATTGAACGTTTTTATTTAAAAATAATGTACTGGAACAATTTTGCTTATTTTATAAACTCTAAAATTTGCAATACAACTTTACTTTTATTTACAATCATTTACGATTTATTTACATGATTTTATTTACAAACTCTAGTTTTAAAAATCTTAAACAACATTTTGGTCAAATCTTAAAAATATGTTAATATTTTTAACTATAAAAATTAAGCTTATATAACTTTTTTGCAAAAGCTTATAATATTTAAAATTTAGTTTGGATAATACAACAATACATTAATATCATGTTGAAACATATAGGTGAAAATATTATTTGGTTTTTGCAAAAGAGTAAGTATTACTATAAAGCATTTTGACTAGACTTTACTTCAATGGGGGCATAACAATTTAGGCTTACAATATTGGAACAATAAACTCAACTGATTCCATTGTAGGTATGTCATTATCGATTATTATCTTTGTGCGTTTGTGACCGTTTAGTTTTAGAGTGACAAAACAGATTTGTTTCTATGATAAGTACATTCAAAACTTTTTTATTTAGAAAATGTATTTCTTGTAAATCTGGTGGATATTTGTATACTGTATAATGAATGGCTATTAAAGATCATAAACCTCAAAAACTACGCGATGATTTTTTATTGTTTTATTTAGTTTATTTTAAAAAAATTGAAAGCTCTACTGTTGTAAGTAATTTCATTTAAATTTTGAGATCTGAATTTCCATAGCTTTCTAAATGGCAGTTTAGTTTAGCTATGTATGCAAAACATTAAGGTTGAGTACAATACCTGGGGATTTTTTATTATAGAAAGTTTAAAAACTGTCATCATTAATAAGATATTTATTTTTATGCGAATGACTAAAAAGTTAGGTTCTTAATTAAATTAAACGTTATTCTAGTTAAAATCTAGTTGGTGTTTTGTATAAATTACTAGTACCAAATTTTAATAGGATTCTTGTATACTATCTATAGGTTCCTAAAACTACTTTTAATTTAGGGTTGGTTTATTTTGTTAAATAAAATATTTAATAAATATGTTTTGATTTAGTTAACGTCAACAAAATACTTCTTTTAATATTTATCTGACCATTTAAATTGTTTGTTAGTCGATCATATTTTTATTGTGAATATGAAGTTTTAAGCTCATATTCTGATAATGTGCTCAAGCATGAATCGTGACTCAGACATCATTGTTAAAAATTTTCAATAAAAAATGTCATAAAATCTATAATGAGTAGGTACATTTAGGTCATGTGTAATTTTTATGTGAAAATCCTTCAAAAAACACATGCTGGTATTTCGATTCAGTTTGAGTAAGTACCAACATTTTCAGAATACGGGCCTTAGTGTTTAATTATATTTTTCCGGAAACAACAAAAATATTTTTGGAGAAATTCGTAGTTTTAATTATATACCTAAGTATAAGTAAGTAAATGAAAATATTTGTTTAAAATATTTTGTCAGTAGTTAGTGGTCCAATGTTTTTACGAAAAAACTAACCTAAAAGAATATGGATAAAAATAATAAAAAAAGATTGAGCAAAACATCAAAAATAAAAGTCAATGAAAAGCCATATCGATAGGTCATATCATTATCAGTAAAACGACAAAAAATAAGAACTCAAATAATTTTTGATCCCAATTCAAGTAGGTTCATATACTTACAGGTAATAGATACAATAAGATTTTAACCTTCATAGTCTCTTATATTATTTTAAAAAATACTATTTACATAATATTATATCAATAACATTAGATAATAAAACTGAACTATCGAAACTTCGTAGTGTTTTAGGCACTATTTAGACAGCCATGAATCTTACTTCTTATAAAAGCATTTTTTATCTATTCATAGAAATTTCATTAAAATCTACGTGTCAATAGGCAGGTAGTAACATTTTATTTTTTACATATATATTATTATCATATAAAAGAAAATTAAACCAACGTAATCAAATAAAATCAATTTGAAATAAATCCCGAAGCCAGTGCTATGCCTAGAATTACCTATTTATTACAAATTGATTCTATTTTTATTTTATTTATTAAATGTATTACTTTTTTTTCTTTTATCTATAAAATGCATTATTTCAAATATTTGCTTCAGGTTCTTGTTATTTAAAATGCAACAATATGTATATATAATGGTGTTATGCAGTTATTTTATATGTATAAAGTACAAGGTAACTAGTTCGAATTTTCAAAGTGTTCTACAAATTCTATTTCTTTTAAGAAATCTGAGAAATCTTTGTGACAGCAATTTTTATTTTCCATTTAAAAAAACGCGGACAACTTCATGCTCAAAGGTTTCTCAGTAAGCAATGCGAATACCCACGATGGTCATTAATTTCTCAATATGGTATCATGTGTACACACGTAGGATAAACAGTGGTACGTCAAAACGCCAAAAACGTGAGACGTGTCACCTAAATCTACTTGATAATGATTGTATCCAAAATATCGTCTAAATTATTAGCTAAAGCGTCTTTAGATAAAGCATCTTGTATAATCACAACAGCGAGTCCTTTCGCGTCAATTCATTTCACTATCTAAACAATATCACTAAATAAAAGTCTGGCACTTCCGAAACTTGGGAACAGCGAGGAAAACTACGGCTGACCTTGTCTCGCACCGTGTGGTCCGTTGGTGTGACGGAGAAATCGTCTTACTTTATAGTTTTTTACAAATGAATATATTATTCAATGGAATTCCTTATAATATGAACTATTTAGGAACCTATGGCTGTTGGGGCAGAAGAGTTAAAGATTAGAGACCACGCTCTAGAAAGCGCAGCGTAGGCAGGGCCTCCACTAGATGGAAATACGACCTTATAAAAGTTGCTGGGAGCCGTTGGATTCGGGCCGCATAAGATCGGTCGCTTTGAAAATCTATGGGGCCGGTCTATGCTCAGCAGTGGACGTCCTGAGGCTGAAATGATGATGATTGTGATCTATTTAGAATCGTGCTTATTTACAAGATTGAAGAATACTGAGAATGACTATTTATTATAATAAAAAGCGTTGATTTATTTAAAGATCTACTATTTTTGAAAGGTTGTTTTTGTAGGTTTTGAAGTCAGATTTTAATTTATTTACCTAGGTACTAAATTATATTTTATTTTATAATGATTCGTAGTGTATTTTACAACTATTGATTTAACAATCAGAATCAGTAGGTACTTGATATTATTCGTAATTGCAAGTCGAGTTTTTTTTATGTTTAAACGCGTTATATCTCAAAAAATAATTCATATGAGGCAAATTTATAAAATTTTGAACATAAGTTATAATTTCAGTCTTAAAAAATTACTCATAGCAAAGAGACATACGTATCTCACAAGAGAGCCAGGATTTTTTAACTTCACTTCCATTCGGAAGTTGTCTTGGTAAACTTCGTATCCTAATTAGTTAAAATCAAAGCGGTCTTGAATTTTTGTGTTATGGATACCTAACGCAACACAATTCTTACAATGCCATCTATGTATTACTTACTTAGTAACATAAGAAATGGACTCATGCCATCTAGTGGATAATACAAAAAGTGGGCAATTTCGAATATAGCGCCATCTATCGGCTAAACAACTATGAAAGTAAAACGATTTGTCCGACAACCAGATAAGATAAGGGGTCAGAGGACGGGCGCCGAGTTTTGTCGAGTTCAGCACAGCAGTTCGGAGTTGGAGGGCGGTACTCAGCTAGGCAGCGGAGGCCGCGGTGGCTGTGAGGGGCTAGAAGGCTGCTGGGGCGTGGGTGTGTTGGCCACAGTGCTCTCGGGGGCCGAGTGAGTTCTACCACTTGGCGCGAGCACAGGGCTTTGTGGCCATGGATGCGTTGTTGGGGCTGTTATTGTTCTGGAATAGGAAACAAAGGTGTAAATACTCATGATTCCTAAAGAATACAACTAGTAGTATAATATCACAAAAATGGCTAATTCTAAATGAAAAGGATTAAAATATAAATAAATAAATAGTAAATATAAATAAATATTCCGTATATATTCCATATCACACACGATCAACTGATCCCAAACTAGGCATAGCCTGTACTATGGGTACCAGAGACTGATACAAACTGATAACAGCCAGACACAGAACAAACATCTGTGTTAATCACACAAATGTTTGTCCAGTGCGGGAATCGATACCGCAACCTCTAGCGCAGAAGGCAGAGTTACTACCAACTGAGCTATGAGGCAAGCCAAAGTCAAGAAGTTTTCTCAAAGGGTTATTTACCTCAACAGAGTGAATGCTCATACTATCCCCACTCTATCAAATTATTTTAGTGTGAACAGACGTAGAGCATTCTTTTGTTGTTTTGTCTGCGTTCACAAAGAAAAAAAGAATGAAAAAGCATGAGAAAGAATGCTCATGTTCTAAACTCTAGCTCTATTCTATGTTCGTTTGGTTTAAACCAGCCTTAAGAGTATAATACCTCGCGTATGGCGTGATCGTCGACGGTGGTGTAGGCACAGCGGCAGTGTCTGGATGGAGGAAGTTCCTTCTCTGCTCTGCTCTCTCCCAGCATTGCTGCAAGCACCGAGCGACAACGTCCGGTATGTTGTTTACTTGTTCCTGAAATGTATGATAGGGGTCATGATTACCTACTTTGAATAAAATAAACGGTGTCAATAAAAATATATTATTTACAACTAATTTACATTGTGTCATCCTAACTAATATTACAAAGGTGAAAGTGTATTTTGTTGGTTGGTTTATCCTTTTTTTTCATGCAATAAACGGATTAACTGACTTACGTATTTCGGATTTAAAAGATGACTCATAATAATTATGTTAACCAGCCCAGCCAGGCCTGGTTAACATATTAAATTATATAATTAAATTTTACATTAGCAAAGCTTTTTTTTCGAACTATAAAACTTGATACTAGACAAACGGTTGGTTTAATTGTGCAGATTTACCTGCAACGTAGTAATTTTTTCTTCTAAACTAGTCAGCCTCTCTTCAATTGTATCTTGCCTCGTGCTCATATCCGAGACTATTTCATACACCGTATTCTGGGTCTGCAAAAGAAAGGGGTCCTAATATCTATAACCTTGTAGTTCAATGTTCACTGTAGTACATATTTACAAATTACATGTGTTAGTCTGCATTTGTAAGTAAATAAGTAACCAGAAAAAATTGCCTGATTATGTGCGTGTGTGTAAAATGTGTGTATTAGTGTAATTTGATACGTTTGTTTGTTGATTTACAAGTTTTCTCAATGAACTAATTCTACATCTACTTACTATAATATAAATCTACTACAAGCATCATTTTACTTATCATCAGACATGCGTGTTTAACAAAAAAAAATAAGATTGTCATGCTTCAAGCAGATGAGAGTGGTAGGCACGTACTTTTGGTAGTAACGTAAATACTGAACAGGATTTAAACTTGCGCTACAATAGTACAATTTAGCTGATTATTCAAAGGTGTTGAAATTCTAGAATACCTTTATTCTAGTTTACACTGCTAATGGATACAGACCAATTCGATGATACCTACAATGCCATATTACTTATAAGTAGGTATTCTATACCTAAACGAGTCAATGAGCATGAGTATAGCACTAGCCTATAATATTTAAAAAAATACCTTTGCCATATCCGTTATTGTATTAGCATTATCCATTAGCTTTCTCTGATCCATTTTCACTTTCCGTAATCTGAAATGAGGAAAACATTGATATAAATGTAAAGTGTTCTATAGCTGTCATGGTATCCTGAAAAGGATTTTTTCTGTAATTCTGTAATTCTGTAATTCTTTATTGCACACAGAAACATGATACATAAATGGTTATTTCAAAAGTCATGTACATAGGCGAGCTTAACCCTCAAAAGAGTTTTCTTCCAGCAAACCTTTGGGGCTAGAGAGATTTGATAATATAGGGAGATGCAACGTGTACAACAATTTAGGAGAAAAAAAAACAATAATAAATGAAGTGAAAAATACCACTGTAAATTAACTAAAATAAACTACCATAAACAAACGACACAAGAACATACCTACATAAACAATATATGCCCACATAACGAATATATACTTACTTAAACAATACATACCTACTTGTACAATATTAAATATATACCTACAATACCAATATTTACAGAGAGAGATAGTGCTCTTTAACTTTTGCCTTGAAAACTTCAAGTGAAGGGCTAGCGCGGATTGCATGGGGAATAGAGTTCCACAGTTTGACTGCGTGCACTGTGAAAGAACCACTATATCGGCTAGATGAGTGAGTAGGAGTCTTGAGAAGAAGGGACAGGATTGATCTCTTTTCTTTACATAAAAAGAAATAAAATAATACAAAAACTAACCAAAATCCTAAATTGAATTGAAATTTGCAGGGTAGCTTCCTGTTGTAATGTATGGGTGCACAGGCAGGAATTCCCGACACACAACCCCTAAGGTTGAAGTTTATGTAAAAATAGCAGCAAGCGAACAAAGTCGCGGGGATTACCAGACCATACCACTGCCCATTAAAAAAAAAAATTTTTTCGGTGATTTCAAGAGATGACGACGTTTTTTTAAGTTTTACGGGAGAAGTAGCAATCCCAAAGAAATTAAATTAATATGGGACCACCCCGGGATCATACTCTATACACCAGCGAAATAATTATCAAAATCGGTGATTAAAAGTTGTTATCTATTCGGTGCAAAACTAAGCCATAGTACCCTTTACATTTATAAAATACCGGGTAAAGGTACTTTGTATAGCCAAAGCATTTTACATGTAGGTATAGTAACATTATTTTACCAAATACAATGTACCTTTTAAAGTCGTACAATTTTGAAAACACAAAAGAACTCGCTCCATTCTCCAATCTTTGCGAATCAATTTTCTATTTCAGCTCCATCTTAACTCTCTGTAGTAATTGCGATTTACTTACGAATAAATGGCTAGCAAAAACTTCCTCTGATGTGTTCTCACTCGGCCCGGATGGACTCGTTTCACTAGCCTTGTGTGTTTGTATATTAACCACGTTTCTCGAAGTACGTTAGCTGCTGCATTTTTCAGCTGAAATATTTCAATTATATATCTTTCGTCTAATTCTTCACAATCTACATTCTTTCTTGTGTCTATAGTGATTTCATCTAGCTTTTTAGTTGATTTAGCTTTCATCCTTTATTTATCAAACTAAACTGAGTGTTAGAAAATTACATTGTGTCAGTCACACTTATTTTAATTTATTTATACTACATTAGATTTTTAATTGTTAGTAGCATCGACGCAAAACTCTCATTAAATATCAGCAATGTTAATGATTGGTAGCTTATCCTAGCATACAATCTTACCTCAATCTTCATTGCTTGTAACTTTCACAACAGCCTTACCTTTTTGAATCACCTTACCTTTTTCGTCAACTGTGTCTCCATCATGAAGTTATGGACATGCTTCTCTGCTCTAGTTAACTCTAACTTTCTCGAGGCAACGGTCACTAACAATGCCGTACATCCCGCCCCCTGTTAATTAGATTAACAATAACTGTGATCAACTTATATCACATCAATACTTACTCTTTTAGTAAGTTGTGTATCCATCATGAAGTTATGAACGTGCTTCTCGGCTCTAGTTAATTCTAATTTTCTTGAAACAACCGCGACTAATAACGCTGTGCATCCAGCTCCCTGTTAAGTGAATATCTTAATGTAAAATGCAAGCGAACGTGTAGAAGCATTCAAGAGGTCCCATTCCAATAAGGCAATTCTGAAGGCTAAAACTTAAATTTCAAATTATATTTCAGCTATGTGCTATCTTTTTATTTATTATTATTTTACTGTTTTTGATGAGGATAATGGATACAAGCATACATTTCAATAGGTATAATTGAAATATTTATTTTGAGACTATCATTGCCTCGATTACCCTCTATTTTTATGCAATGAATAAGTATTTATTATTATTATTATTATTTTATAGTTATTTATCTCTTTTAAATATATTGTGCTAAGGAAATATTCTAAGAAGAGCCCATAAAAGAAGGAAAATATTAAGCAGTCTAACTAAGAAACTTGATCTAAAAGTTTATTTTCGTTCCCACTTTTATAAGCCCCGAAGTAATTTCATTTTTTAGATAATAATATTTATTTAAATTTAAACTTTTGATAATTGAGTGCATAATCATCTAGAGAGTGCACGAATAATTTGATTAAAATCCAAAAATTACGTATTATCTAAATTTTAGTATGAGTTATATTTATTGGGTGCAATAGTTAATTTATTAAACACTTCTGTTTAAGAATAACTTTAGGAAAAGTGAGCCATTTTAAAACAAACTTATTGTGCAATTCAGTGAAAAAATTGAAGTGAAGAGAGAACTAGAAATAGTAAGGAGAAATGAAGCATTCCATACTACATAATAATATATAAGTTCTAATAGCTGGCTTTAACAGGGAAATGGACGTTATTTTATTAAAATCAAAATTAAACCGTACTTGTGAAAGTTTAAGTGGTAAAGATTCTCGGCTGCAATTACTACGAACAGTAAAATGCTGTTGAATAAAATTACCTATAATCAAGAAGTCGTGTACATTGAATGTGATCATAACGTGATATAACTTTATTATAATATGTGTGTAGAAACATACATTCACAATTTCAACATCAAAACGGGTTACGGCAGAAAACAAAGATGCTTGCGAACATTATAACGCAAATATTTATAACATCGAAAACATCGAATCGTGAACTGAGAATGTCTCAAAAGTGTAAAGCATTTCAGTGTAGTGTGTGTGTTTGTTTGTTTGTTACATTGATGAGTGTTGACTGACTCGTTAGCTCAATAATGAAAGCTAGATACTGTTGCAGCAAAAGCATTCCAACAGTGTTGACGTGATTTTGCACATATTCAAATTAGTTTACAAAACAATAGCTACTAGTTCAGAACTTGTGTCAGTCAACACGAACATTCATTAAGTTTGTTTGTAAGGAACTTACCATAATGCCGGTGCTAACGGCGATACCTCTGCCGCAATATGTGTTTGGTACTATGTCACCAAAACCGACGGAGAGAAAGGTAATAGCGATAAGCCACATCGCATTCAGAAGGTTAGCGTGCTCTTCATCGTGAAACCTGAATCGTCAATAAATTCCAACGCTTACTCAATGATATGTCTACCTTTGAGCTTAGAGCAGCCTATTTTATGATGGTTCATTCATAAAACCATAATGTAGCACGCAAGTTTCCCTACGCTTCGTATGAATGTTGGAAGAAAATGAAGTAAGGAAAGAAGGAGACGAAGATACAACCGTATCGTAAAGAGTTTGACTTTGATTTCAGATTAGAGAAAAATTGCTTCAAAAATTTGTGGTAATATTAATAACACATAAAATGGCTCACCTTTACCATCCTAACATTTGCAAGACGAAGCAAGTGTTATCTTGCTTTGCCAAGAAAACAATCCTAGCTAAATCATAATGCAGGTAAAAATTCAAGCGTTTGTTATTTCAATCCAAAGAAACCTAGTCTTTATACATACCACCATACCGCAGGTGAGAGTTATGCCACGGCCGCAGTATGTGTTGGGTACAATATCACCGTAGCCAACACAGAGGAACGTTATAGCCGTCAGCCACATTGAGTTTAGCAAATTGGCATGGTCTTCATCGTGGAACCTGAGAGCCAAAATGCCCGACAAGACCACAAATAATACTGATAGAAAACTTTAAATTGCATTAGACGTCAAATAGGACAAAAAGACTTAATCATGGCCATAAAGTGAAAAATGATTGCCTTTCAATGTAGACTTCGTTTAACATTGATCGAAATATGTCATTCGGCACCACAAAATACTATCTGCATGCTTTGAACGTTACTAAGTCTGTTGAATACTAAACGGATACAATACGTACTAATACCGAAAAAATATTTGTAAATATATCGTGCATTCTAAACATTTATCTGGACTTAATATCAAATATACTTGTAGCCATGCGTGAATTGATTGAGTACCTCATAATGATCAAGATTATGATTACACAGGAACATTAAGTGAAAACGGGGAAGAAGAGAAGTTAGGAGACACGTAAGAGAGATAGTTCACAAGCATATCACCCATGACGAGAGGAAGAGGTTACTTGTTTTAATGCATGATCATGGTTAGTGCAATGGTTTTGTGCAAATTTAAAAATACCTATATTCAAAAGCGACATTACTAAGTGACATTAAATCCTAGAGCCATTTTGTGCGTTAACATATTTAAAGTAAACTAATATTTACTGTGTTATTTGTGATTTTTCGTGATATTTTTTACATTTTATTGCTTTTCTAAGTGTTGTGGAAATTACAGCACATTATCAGTTTACATTGTCAAATCATATGTGCTTATTTCAATCATTAACAAGCAACTTATATTTTTACATCGATTCATTATTTTCTACATCTAATACATAAACAGATTAAATATAAATCAATAGCACTTGTTACAAATTACTTATGAAGCACTCTTTGCAATAATAATACTCAAAGTCAAACTCTTGTATTTGGTTGCGATGATAATGGTCCTAGCTTCGCTACTAAATCTTTCGTATATTTAAACATTGACAGAACAAAAACATAGTGGCTTGAAATAAAGCATAACCAATTATGTACAACGCCACAATACAAAAGCGATAGCATGCCCATTGAGGCAGTATTGATGATATCCTTAAAACTTTATTCAGTGTCGTACATGTAAAAGACATCAAACTAAATGCAAGCAAACATACAGGTTTGGAACATAATGTAAAATATTAATGAGACCAAAATGTTTTGAATCAATCAGGTTGATTTAATGAAGTCCCATTTCAATTGTAATGGCTTTGATATCTTATTAGAAACCGATCATAGTTATTTCATATTAATATCATAGTCGCTTACTATCACACAACTCACAACATTTACAGCGATACTAACCTTTCGCACTGTCTCAGGGTCCAGCTTGCGATTATCCAAAGAGATACCATAAACACTAGTAAAACAGTGCCGGGGCAAATTGTCATAAGTGTCTTCAAGACAAACCTGGAAAAATAATAACAAGAAAATTATTTTTTTAGTTTTCTACTGAAAATAAATTATTTTTTGAAGCTGAAAGAGCTCAAAGGCTTCAAGTTTAAATTATGCTTGCTTACCTTGTGTTAAAATTAATTCTGTTTAAAGCTCCTATACTTCTTGAAGAGGCATCGGTGAATAATTTACTATGAAGTAACATAACCCTGCATATAAGATAGAGCCGAAAGAACATCGGCAATGATAGTGTGACGTCATATGGGACCTGAAATAAGAAAAGCGTGTTAAAGCGTTTTGTATCAGTAGCTTTAGAGATGGGCTGTAATCAAATAAAACAATAATAATCCCTCTATGTCACGCATGGTATTGGAAAAGGTCTAACATCCTTAAGGTTTAAAGTAATATAAAATAACAAATTCTTGTGCTTTGTGCTGTCGTGAACCCTACAATTATTGAAAGAATTATCGATATAACTCACACCTTAGGAATCATGCAATTTGTCAACCATGCTAACCAATCGAAAAACTGCTTTCTTTATTTTCCTAAAAGCTCATTTGAGACAATTCCGCTTATAATTTCAACAAATCACATTAAAAGATAAACCACGACCAAGCTACAAAACATATTCAATCACATAATGTCGAACGATCACGGACATAAAACAGTGTTCAACAATGGTCACAAAAATTATATCATGCTCAAGACCAGGACGCCACCATCACTCAAAAAAGTTCAAATCAACGAATACAGACCTGGATTTGCTTATACATCGTGCCCTAAGGAGAAAAATGTATGATGAATATATTTTTTCAGCTGAGTATTTTTATTTCATCTAGGGAAAAAAATGTGTGATGAATATTTTTTCAGCTGTACCTACACTTTTTTTTAAAGTTTCTGTACCTACCGCTTTATTTCCGTGCTTGTTCCGTTGTTGCATTAAACCGCGCCGTGATTAACTATCAAGATTAGTGTCTTAGTTGTTTATTATTCTCTAAATAAATATATTAAGTAAAAGCAAACTCAAGAATAATGAATATCTAAACGACTTCATTCAGTAGTACAAAAGCGTTAACTTACATTAATATAACGACAAATTAATTCATGAAAAAGTAAACTGTTAAGGTTTTTATTTTCTTTTCAGAAACTAGTTTAGTACCTCATCACTAATACTGCAATGTGATACGACAATCTACCACACTATTTAACAATGAAATGAAATAGAGTTTTAACGTCATTCATATACACCAAGAACAAAGTGAGACCGAAAATTTACCCTTGCGGCACACCAATTTTAGTAGATGCCTAGATTACTTACAACTTCTACGCCAATAACACCGCCCTTGTTAGCCAGTTTTGTTGTCCATGTGAATGTGTACTGGCCAGGTATAGGATGAACGGCACAGATAGCAAGTTCTAGCGTTATTTGAGCTATCCTTTGCCACGTCATTGCTATCCTCCAGTCATCAGCGCAGTTGTCAATCATAAATAACTGAAACCACCAAAGACCTCGATTGAGTACCTTATAATAATAGTACAGTAATAACGCGGTGAAAGAATCAAGATACACAATAATCAACATACTTTTTATGATTTTTGTATACTTATCTGTCTCTATAAGACGCAAACGCGCAAATGATAATCCCACATGGGTTACGTAGGATTATTACCACTGCGTTTTGTGCCTTGTTGTGGCCAAGCACCAGTAAATTTTTGCCGAATAATTTGAAACTAAGTACCTACTACCTATGCGTGAGCTATTGCCTGAATATATTATGTTGTGCATTTTTCTACTTCATAGTTGTGCGGGACTAATAAAAATATTTTCGTCTGTCCAAAATTT
The DNA here is from genome assembly GCA_947579855.1 of Anticlea derivata. NCBI lineage: Eukaryota > Metazoa > Arthropoda > Insecta > Lepidoptera > Geometridae > Anticlea > Anticlea derivata. The sequence goes on along the minus strand of OX388271.1, from coordinate 6,043,065 downwards.
CTGAAGCAAATGTCATTTGGGCCATGGTGTAGTTGGTATCTCATTGCTAAATTCTAGGCAATAATGGGAAGACAAAGAATCCGATTCGAATCCCGCTGGTTCAATAATTTTAGGTGGTGTTTACATTAAATAATCTTTTACAAATAACGCACAAAATAATGGTTCTTACCTGTACTTCTAAAGCGTGATACGCGACAATTAGGCCAAGTAAAATCACAGTTGACATTGATATAAGCGTCTTCAGCGCTTGTGAGTAAATTGATGCCTGAAATATACGAAATTAACGTAAGTTTAGTTACAAAGCGATGGTCTACGAAAAAGCATTTACTTCGGTGCGGTCATGAATATCAGTTGAACGAGAAGGTCAATTATTTTCGGTATTATGAGACTAATTGGAAACAATAGGAAGGAAATCTATGGTCTGTAAATGTTCACACTTATCTTGATGGTCACTCTATTTATAACTAAATTACCTTTGTATAAACGCCAGCACTTGATAGCTCGTTTTCTATAACCATAATAATAATACCAAACATTCCCATAACTAAAGCGTAGTCACTTATTCGTTTCCGCTTTTCAAATAACGCCTTTCTTCTTCCTAACCTGAAACAAAAAAATACTATTTGTGAATTAAATCCTGTAATACTTATTTATTGATGATCGGTAATTATTTTACTGTTTTAAATATTTTGTCGCTTATTTTATACCTTCTATAGAATTGTATTAGTGCCCGTGTAGGTTTGATTTCAATAATTAAAGTAAAAAATAATGTAATAAAAATATATAGGTATAATATAAAAATAATATAAAATAATGTAGAAATCGATAACCCGTTTGTTAGTCTACATTTTTTTTTGTTTTTTGTAAAATTTAAACACGTTGATATCAAAAACCAGAAGGGTAATAAAGCGTGTTTACACTTCGTTCGTTGGTATTTGTTTCAAGTGCGGCTACGTAGAAATCAATAAAAAGTCTATATATAGATCGTTTAGAAGTCTGTCTCTGAACAAAATATTTTAATGAAGGTCCATTCGATTGCATTGCGTTATATATATTTACTGCTTTACATAATAATATTTTATGTATTGGTTCTATTCTTATCACCGATATTCACACAATTATGAAAGTTTTGAGATGATCCTACTTCCTACTAATATTGTAGATGCAAAATATATTTAGATGTTGGTGGTTCAATCATGCCGTAACGGTTCAACCGATTTTTGATGTAATTTGGAATAGATAGAGTTTTATGCCTAGAACAGCATGAAAGCTACTTTTTATTTAGGTACCACGCAAGCGACGTCGCGGGCTAAAGCTAGATAATTTATTTTATACTTATTGTATATATATTTTATACTTATTGTATAAAATAAATTGGCGAAGCGCATGTCTCATATGGCCTTGAGGCTTGGTCGCTAACTATTGGCTTCATACATAAACTCAAAGTCTAAGCTATGGAGAGAGCTAAGAAAACCGGAATAAAGCAGTGGCCACTCCTTGAGGGAGGCCTCTTTTCATCAGTAGACATTATGTTCATTAGGCTGATATTGATGATGATGAATAATATTGCAATTAACATTTCCGACGAATAAAATCGATGCGAACCCGTTGCAGGTTATTTCAGTACGTCCAAGGCTGGCCGGTCATTATTATTAGAATGTTTTTTGTTAGTAGTACTTATTCATTAATAGTATCATTGCTACTTAAATATACAGAAGATCTAAGATAAAGACACTCTTCCAATGCTGTGCGTGGACATGCTTTGCACATAAATCCACTTAATATCCGTAAGTTGCGTATACTGCAATGCCGGTGCTATGGACACGTCTTCTACCGACCTCGACAGAATAAAAAAAATAATTAACATTATCGTCATCAGCATTATTTAAGCTGTAGGATGACCACAGCTGAACTTCTTTCCAGGGCGACTTCCTATCATGTGGGCGGAATCTGCCTATATTCGCCACGCTAAGCACGCGGGTTGGCGAGGACAGTTAAGAGCTTTCGTTGATAAAATAGGGGACACTACTGCCCATCCTCTCTTACGACATCTATGGAGGAGCATATTCTTCAGCCGAGGTTTACCATGGCCTTTTACTATATAACCAGTAAATTTGATCAATGTAAGACATAAAAGGAGTTGAAAATGATTTTGTCGACCCACGTGCATCCTTCGGACGTTTCCTAAATTGTATTTTAAAAGCCGTTAAATTACTTTGAACAAAAATGACTTTACCATTCTAAAATTAAATAAAAAAAGGACGCAAAATGGCCTCTAGCGGAAAATTGTGGGTCGCAAATTAATGAGTGTTCAATATCGGACGTGAGGCATCCCAAAGGTCGAGACCGTGTCGAAAATACGCATACTCTTTTCTCTTCGATCGTCGTGGCACTAAAGTAAAGCCACATTAAAAGGCCACATTTGATGTATGTCAGTCTTAGCTTCATAGTGAGGTGACCTGCTTAAAATTATCGATAAACTGAATAAATTGATATGGTTTTCAAACATCAGTGAATCGAATGCAGTTATTGTGAAAAAATAAAATAACATCAATTCTTCAAAAATCATTTATTGCTTATGTAGAGTTACAAGTTTATTTTGACGAAGTGTCAAATGCCCGTCAAAAATGACTTTTAAGCGTGGCCGTACTCTAGTTTTTCTCGATTGTAAAGCTTTAGACCACTCACCAGGTTAAAATAATAACGTAGGTCATAAATTAGTAATTAGTACACTGAAGTCATAAATTTCAATTTTTACATTCATTTATTTTTATCCAACGATGTCATTAAAATTTGGAAACTGTAATTTGAATAGAGGTAGAAAGAAGTACAAAAGTATGTCATCTTTTATATATTGAACCTATATCTGTGGAACCCTAATAATGGTTTTCATATCATAAAGGGTTTTAATATGGTAAAAAGGTTGATGCCAAGCTGATGGAGGCGCGATTTGAGCTACAACTTTTTATAAACATTCCTGCATTCCTGATGTTCATCTAGGTTTTGAAAGAAAACAATACATTTCGTAATATAATACGAAAAACTTCAAAACCCATAAAATCTTGATAGCCAAATTCAAATAGCAAATTTTTTTATAATTTCGTTGGGGATAGGTTCAAAGTCGAGTCATCATCATCAGCCTGTAGAAGTCCACTGCTGGACATAGGCCTCCCATAAAGAGTTCCACAACAAAGTCGAGTATATTCAACGAACTTAGTTATTTTCTTAATACAATTATATTTCATGTATGAATTGTAGTTAACGAAGCCGTGTTCAAACGTCTAGAAATACGTCCTTGACATGAAATCTAAAATTTATTTGAAAATTTTTCGACTTCTGCATAAAGTCAATTTCAAGTTTCACATTTGTCAGTGTGCTTTTTACTCGTAGCTCAAGGATATCGCCAGACCCTAAAAGTCAAACTCAAAACTTACTTTATTCAGAAGACGAAAAGATTATTTTCAAATAAATTTAAGATGACATATCGCACGTACTTTCAACACTGCTTCGGGTGCAGGTAACTTTACTACATAGCACAAAAGCTCTAGAAATTCAGGGACCAAATAACCCATCGTGACCTTTATCTAAACCACTTCTGAGTCTCGTACGTCATCTGCCCTAACCCATCGGTCATGTATTTCGTCTATATATAGGGTACCTATGAGCTACTCAACTTTGATGATACATCGTGTATATTCCGATCTCGTGGGAACAGACTCAGCGGGCTTTCGGCGTAAGATTGACCCCAACTTTATTACAGTGGTTATTGGCTCCTTATAAACCGGGAGACTCAATAAAATGTAATAGGAAAAACAATAAACATACTATGTTGTTGATACTACAGTATTCTAAACTTATTATAACGTAATGATTCAGTTTGATAGTCTTATAAGACTTCATGTTAAAATGTAAGTTTGTGTAAGTGTATGCCGTGTTGAAGAATAGGCCCCGACCATTTCTAACTGTGGATGCCGTAAGAAGTGACTAAGGGAAAAAAGCTAGTGTATGTACAGCAGTATTCCCTATTTTAATAATTTTAAGCAATTAATGAACCACACATAATTTAATTTGTACATAATCTGCTTGCTAGAAAAACAAAAAAGAACTCGGTCCAAAGTAAACTTCAAAAATTTACAATTAACTAACTGATGTCATTTTCACGGACGCGTTATCCGGAGCCGAGGGGTTAAGAGTACGTTGGTCTTTTCCTTTTAACTACAGCCAGTAAAGCAATTTCCGGAAAATTACAACGTTGCTGAAAACCTTGTCTCGTAAAACTTGCACCACGAGAATAGAGATCATTAAAACGCCTCTCGCTCTGTAATGAAAAAACTTCTACACTAAATGCTTAATAGTACTTTAAACTTTGGTATTATGATCTGCAAAAACGTTTATTATTCCTTCCTTCATCTATATTTCGACACAGTGTGCCATAGAACGAAGTTAAATTTCAGAGTGCTTATTTTTGGTTTGAAGTTGACGCACTCGTGGAACTCATTTTGTCGTAGTTTTTTCCGTATGTTATAGTTAGGTTGTGGTACGAGTATATTGTCTCTGTAAATAAAAAGATACCGAAGTATTTTTTCTGAACTTTTCTCATAACTTCCAATCAAAAAAAGATGTAACCCGTCCATATCCCTCTCTTAATAGTACCAATGTAGATAGGTATCTATCTAGTACGTGGTGGCCACGGCTGGAGAATTGGCCCCTCCATATCTACCTACCCGTGGATGTCGTAAGAGCCCACTAGGGGTAAGAAGCTAAGGGATGGCCAGTAGCGACCCCTATTTTCACAAAAATAGCTCTAACTGCGCTCGCCAACCCGCGTGCGTGGTGACATTGGGCAAATACCCCACATGAAAGGAATTCCTTCTGGAATCTGCGTGGGAGGCTGTGTTCAGTAGTGGACCCCCTTCAGCTGAAATAATGATGATAATAAATAGCACCCAACAGTCACATACATAATCCTGACCCCACACTAGGATTCCCTGTATCGTGGTTATCAGAAACTACGAGTACTCTGATGATCTAGTTCATTTTCAGAGCAAAGGTTCTCCGTTTAATGGAAATTCTGTCTTAAATCCGGTTACAACAAACGGATTTTAAATCTTCTGGTTATCTAGTTATGAATGAAATCGTGTTTGATCAGATAGCGTAACGTGAGCACATACTCTATTTGCATTGTACTAGCTGACACAATGCTAGGCAAATAGCACCCATATTCTAATAGTATTACGGTATACACTGAAAACTTTTGAACTGAAAAATTATTATCATATGCGCTTTTGTGATGGCGCAATGCGCGCCTTCACAAAAGCTTTGTTGTTTAAATATTCCTTCAATTTGCTTAGTTTATTCTGCAATAAACCGAGAACATATATATATGGGTAGGTACGAAATTGTATTATTTTTAAAACGGAATTTTTAAATATTTTGACTTAGCCCTCGGCTACCTGGTAGGACTTTTATCTATTTTTAATCATCCCACACCCAAAATTATTTCACCACACTGGTTCCTTTACCAAGTGAAATTGGTATTTTTAGGGCCACATCCTGCCACTGCTGAAAATAGGACTCCTCTTTTAGCACACAATTCTTTTTGATCCTACGCCAATCAAGACCAATGTTTTCCTTAGTTCAAATAGTAAGATGATTAAACAATATATTATATATTTGATTACTTTGATGAAAGAAGCTTGAGCATGCCAACCCGCTAAGCCACAAAAGTTCTTCTCGGGGGTCTGCCCGTCTGAGACGCAAGAGACAAATGTTTGCATGATCTGTAAATATTTGTTCCAGGTCTGAGTGTTGTAGACTGTGGTACCATGATACTCGTAGTTTCTGATACCCACGACACAAGGAATATTAATGTGGGGATCAGGACTATGTATGTTACTGTTGGGTCTTATTTATTTATTTAATTTGAACTACGGTTAGGCAGATTAAGAAAAACTTGAAGTAAGCCGGTTCGACTATGCAATAGATTATCAGAAATCTCGCGTATTTTTTGGCTAGACCCGTTGAACGTACTAAAAGTTTGCTTAAAAGCTTTATTATACGCTTATGATTAAAATGTAATGCACTCGGATTATCATGCTGGTTGAACATCATTTCAATTCAAGTGCCCTGATCCAATTTCCACTTTACACTTTACTCACACAAAACGTCTAACAAAGATGAGAGCGAAACAAGGCGAATCGTAAATGTGTTGAACTAACTGCATTTGAACTCTTAACTTTCGTGTCACCCTTACTGATAAAAAGTGAACACGGTCCTCCAATTATCGAACTAGGATTGAAGGTTGTGAATCTTGAAAGGTATGGAGACGGTTTTGGGTTGAAAGTTTCTGAGAATCTAAATCTTGAGCTGCATTAGATTTTGACTGGCCTCATAGTTCAGTTATTAGTAACTCTGCCTTCTGTGCTAGAGGTCGCGGGTTCGATCCCCGCACTGTATAAACATTTGTGTGATAAACACAGATGTTTGTTCTGTATCTGGGTGTTAAATATTTATCTATTATATAGGTATATCAGTCTCTGGTACCCAAAGTACAGGCTATGCCTAGTTTGGGACCAGTTGACCGTGTGAATATGTCCGAAATATTTATTATTTATTATTAGATAACTTTCTAATGGACTCCACGTTTTCGCAGCATGCTTGTAGTTTTCTGTTTGGAATATAATGTTTATATCCAAGTAGCTTTTCCTCTGCGGGGAATATGTTAGTAAATGTCTTTATTGCACGTACACAGCCAAGTTTCACAACCAGTTGCGTACTGCGTAGGTTTTTTTCATAAAAATATATATTGAAATTACAAGATAAATATTACAGGTAAGTACGCTTTACCAGTTTACGAAAAGTAGTCGGGTTTGTAATGCCATTTCGTTAAAGGAGATATACTAACTAAGCCTGACTTCTGAAACCTTCACTGTGGTCCAACACGCGCTTGACCAATTTATTTACAATGCTACCCGTGTGTTACATTCCATTATTCTTTTATAGACACTTATCTGATTCCTTTATTGGGTTTGCGCTTTGTAGGCACGTGCCATCGTAGAATCGCAGGTACTGGAGGGTAAGCACTAGTTTGGGCGTTTTACTAACATTAGCTAGCCTCTCTCAAAATATATCAGTTCAATCATTATTTTAAGTTAGGACGCCTTTCCGTCATTTGTTTGATTTTGGCGATCAACTTACCTACTATCGAACTAAAACATTCTAACCGGTGCTTACTACCGGCATCTACCTCGCGTTATTACCTTGACTCCATCAATGTCTAATCAAGGTCACACACCCTATGTTCATACAGTATTTAATATAATTTAAGGAAATCGTACAAAATTATACAATTTTACCATAAACAAGCTTGGCTTTTGTGCAGTTAGAACTGTAGAATCAGATTGTTAGTAAATACATCTCGCAGTATATACGAGTATGGCTTGAAGAACAAACATCCTAATCAATTACTGCTTTGGTGTTTTCTAGGTCAATTCCAGATGTAAAGTTATGTGCAGCGTTGGATGACGACTTTTGTAGTATGAGACACGATTGTAAACACCATTCTGTTAGCCTAGTCGGTTTTTACACACATTTCTTTGTCTGAGGTAATTTAAGATTGCACTTGCCTATATCCTATATTGGGTTTATGCTTCGCTGCCCCTCCGCCTTTGTACGTTCCGCCGCCGAGCGCGCGCTCTTCGCCGAAGCGTGGATACTCCGAATGGACGCCAACTAGTGCTACGCCCGCTTCTTCGGTCGCCGCATCCCGTCCGCCGCCGGAGTACGCCTTCATAGCGCCCGGGATCGAGAGCGTCGACACCGGCTTCCGCAGCTGCAATGCACAAAATAATAACATTTAACTTTCTAAATAAATTTTCAGATTACAAAACTAGGAAGGATCTGTATTTCAAAATAAGCTAGCTTGCATAGTTAAGTAGATTATACCGTTACGCTGACCCTCGGCCCTGAACGGTGAATTAGCGTTATTACCTACAATGTAGCGTTGCTTGAGGAAAGATGCGCACACATTCCATAAAAATGAAGTCCCATATTACTTTATTCTGTGAATAATGGTAGTAGACCTTTTTTTAGACACTAGTTTATTGTACGACTTTTGGAGTTTCGAAATATTTCATTGAAATAACACTATACAAATCGGCCGTTTTGGGGTCAAATAGGTTCAAACTCAGTTATTTAGCTGTTTAAGGTAGCAATCATGATTATACCATGACCTATTGTATTCGTACATTTATTAATTATAAGACAAAAAATTAAAAAACAGCTGATTGGAAAAAGTTCGGGAAAAATCTGAATATATAAATAAGGTTTCTTTCTCGCTAATATGTTTTCTTTTTGTGTATATAATAAGCCCCTTTCGGGATAGGATACTAGTTACAGGACACGCTATAAACTTACTTACAAAAATACATATACGAGTACCTTACCGAAAAAAGTAACTGCAAATGACATTGCTTGTAATCATGAAACAGCCACAGTAACAAGCTGAATTTATTTGCGAGCAAACTAAAATCCCTAGCTGCAACTTAAAGCCTTTCCGCTACGAGCGGACTATGGAGAGGTTTCGTTCGGCGTAATAGTATAATTTTAATGTAGGCACTTCTCCTGGGAATTAGTTTACTGGAGTTAGCTGGTAAACAAGGTGATTCATAATATATATACCATCCCGAAAGGGGGTTATTCTATCAACGAAAAGAAATACTATTAGCGAAAAAAAACATCAATATTTTAATTTTAATTTTTTTCTCAAACTTTCTCAAATTTTGCTGGTTTTTTTGTATTTATATCAACTTTAGAACTAATAACTAAACTTACAAGAATTTCGGAATCAAGATTCCTACCTAAAACAGCTGATTCATAGAGTTTGACCTGATTTGACCCCAAAACAGCTGATTTTCGCATAGAGTTTTTTCAATGAAAAATGTCGAATTTCCAAAAGTCGTAGAACAAACTTTATTGCCAATTGGGTGTAGAATAAGCCCCCTTCGGTATGGAATACATATTATGAATCACCTTGTAGAGCAAGTTCATTATACATTTTATGTGGTAGGTAGCATTGGAATGCAAGATTAATTTTCATAGAATTTACTGAATATGGAAGTGGATATGTAATCAATGTAAAAATACCCACACCACAAGACGTTGGAAAAACTACACTACTTGTCGGGAAACATGGTCGTCAGCTATGAGTTTGTTGACTTATTGACTATAAGCCCGTGTTATAGTTAAAAGTTATTCTTTGCCTACTTCCATCGGTCGGTTGTGTTCTTCGAAGCACTGCATTGCGACGATGATATCCGGTGCGCATGAGCTGTTCGGATTGTTGCTGTCAGCGATAAAGGCATGGTTAATATATCTCGTAGTGGAAAGGGTCCTAATCTAGTTATACCGTAAATTGTTGAACCTTACATTGTTTCATGTTAACCAATGCTTAATTAAACTCTACAAAGCTTTTTAATTATAACTTCAAAGTCATGTCTTTTATGTTTATCAAAGGTATGGTCTGCATATAATTCAATTAATATTATATCAAAGTTGATTTTGATAGCATATTGTATGCAATTCTATGATGAAAATTGCACGTTCACATGAATTTATAGCATAAGACAAATTGTAACAATGTTTTACACTATTAAAATAAAAGTTAGTCTATGATTGTTTCTAAAAAAATCAATCGCATGTATTTTTAGGAGAAAACAAACAATACTTCGTTTTAAAAAAGATCACTTTTGTTTACTAGAAAAAAGTATAGATAATACTTTATTTTGTAAACAAAAGTTAACTTTTATTACCGTTAAATTTTCACAATCTATAATTTTTGATGTTGATTATGAAATGTCACACTTTTAAAGTTTAAGACAGAGACACGACCAATTTAAATTGTTACCATAAAAATTAAGAAGCTAACAATAATAACTCCCAGGTCACCATCTAAAACGTAGCCGTAACAGAAGCTCCAAATAATACTGAACAGAAGTGCGACATCACGTCGAGAGTTCGCATAAAGTTCACATCCGTCGAAATGGTGCCGTTTGATAAAGTATCAGCTGAAAAGTTCTATAATTTATTCTCAGATCTTCTTTGCTGAAGAAATTGAGTGTTAAATTAATCATAATTTTAGAGAATTTTGAAACAGGCAAAATGGAATAATGTCATGAATACGTAGGTAACTAATAAAAGGGTGTGATCTGACATCTATGGAACCCAAGTCAACTTAACCTGCTCGTGGTTAAAATCAAATAGGATCAGAGGTGTTCATTTCAATAAAATCACTAGGATAACTTTGAAACGGGAAGGTGAAGCTATGCTTGTTCCTCGCGACCAAGCCTAGAAGAAACCCCTTGCTTAACTTGCCGACCAACAGACAAGGCTCTAGAGCTCCTCCTACCAACTCGCCCTGAACCAGAGTGGTGAGTTAGTTCCAAATCTCATGATGATGAGTATAAACCGTTCATCATGGCATGGCAGGCGTGGTTTTTGTGGGAGGCCTATGGTCAGTCCAGCAGTAATTGAGTAACAAACGTCCATGCATCCAAACTTCGCATTTATAATAGTAATAAGATGGCAATGCAATTGATGCATTGTTTATCTTTTGACAGAATTGTATAAGTAAAGTCATTCATGGCTTAGTATAAAAGTAAATACAGTGATCAAACAATGATCAAAGTTGGAAGATACCGTCTAAGTCTAAGTCTCGTCTAAGCCTTCATTGGAACAACTAAATTAGGCCCGTTAATTTAATCACAAACAAAGCAAGTTAAGTAACAGCTATGAAATGGAGGCGTAATATTAACTTTCCTTAGATTTATGGAACACACATAACTTTATACTACAAGGTGATCATAATGTATACCACCCTTAAAGGGGCTTATTCCATCAACGAGAAGAAAGAATATTATATTAGCGAGGAAAAATATATAAAAATCATTTTTTTTCCCGAACTTTTTCAAATTGTCTGTTTTTTTATCTGTTTATCATCTTTATGTATGATTATTAAACGTACGAGAAGTTCGAAATCAAGATTGCTAGGTACCTAAATTATTACTGAGTGAAATAATTGAAATTGAGTTTGAACTAATTTGACTCTAAAACAGCTGATTATTACTGAGTTTTTTGAATGAAAAAAGTCATATTTCCTAGTCTTAATAAAAATATAGTTCCAATTGGACGGAAAATAAGTACCTTTTGGGGGTACCTAATACATATTATGAATTACCTTGTGTAAGAAAGACTGAATAAAACCTTCTCGTAGATATAAGGTAGGTATAGTAATGATCAAATGTTTGCATGGTCACCCAATATTTGTTTCAGGTCTGTTACCATGGTATTCATAGATTCTGATAACCACGATACATGGAATTCTAGAGTTGTGTTAGGATTATGTTGAACTAGCTAGCGCAGCTTTATTCGCGTGGTACCTACCTGAATAAGACGCAACAAGTTATCTCTACCGTTAATCGTTGAGGAAAACCATTGCACGCCTTATGATATCATCTTCAGACCATGGCTCTCATCACCAATTAACATGAGCCCAAACCCTCCATCGGACTCCAGCATCGGACCTGATCCTCATAAAGGTATCGCGAAACATCCCAAACAAATTAGCACTTATTAAAATGCCGTAAACGACTTTTAAGGGTTCTCATATTGACCTTGGGTCTTCATCATATTTCGCACTCAAGAACTAAAGCGGTTTCCTAACGTTTAATCCGTTGAAAAACACTTTAATCGGGCTTAAAAAAATTAACTTTATGTTTTTTTACAATCCAAAAAGTTAAAGTAAAAGTATATTTATTGCAATTACATGTGAAAAAGATGGTACATACAAAATGCGTTTCGATGTAACTTACCCTTTATGGGCATGCAATTATTATTATTTGTCTATTACATTATATTAATAAAAAAACACTTTAAAAAAGAAAAAAAATAGAATTTGAAATAAATAAAATATATAAATAAATATTCCGGACATATCACACATTGTCAACTGATCCCAAACTAGGCATAGCCTGTACTATGGGTACCAGAGACTGATATACATAATAGATATATATTTAACACCCAGACACAGAACAAACATCTGTGTTAGTCACAAATGTTTGTCCAGTGCGGGAATCGAACCCGCGACCGCTAGCGCAGAAGGCAGAGTTACTACCAACTGAGCTATGAGGCCAGTCAATCAAATCAATTAAGGTTATTAATAAAATAAAATTACTTATATTGAAAAATAGAATTTGAAATCAATTAAGGTTATTAATAAAATAAAATTAAGTCAAAAAAAAATAAAAGATTGTATACATGCATACCACCAACCAAGTGAGCCTTATTCTTATTGTTCGAAATTAAAAATCTATATGACCAGCGTTTTGGCTGCACTTTGTCTATATAAGAATCGGTCAGTTAATCAGGACTTTAATTCTTATTTATAGTGATTAATGTTGAATGGATGTAGATATACATTTATAGAAATTAATCTGGCGTCATTATTTTGTGTTAATGGCTTTTTAAATAACATGTTAAATAACATATACCACAAGTACTACAAAACTAAATGTAAATAGGTAGGTATATAATTTCTTAATACTTACACGGCTATTAACAGCCAAGGCACAAATGTGGGCCGATGAGAGATCAATAGTCACATAAATAGGTTGATCCAAATACAATGGGTCAGGAAATGTCACGAAAGTTTCTAGCCGAGAAGTAGTAATAAACATAATAAACAGGTTATATTAAGTTGTATAGTGACTGAACATAAGGCGTATATAGATCAAGCGTAACCAAATAATAATGTGACTAGTCTACACAGGAAGGGTTACTTATTATGCGTAGAATAAAGTCCACGCTATGAATAAAGGGCTGCGAAATTTGCGTAACTTATTTATTTTATATTGGACTCACCACCTCCACCATCTGCGGTACCTTCTACGGTAAACTGACAGCTGTTGAGCCAGAAAGGTTCAAGAGTCCACGTGAAGTGAAGTGTGGTACAGTCCCCCAGGGTTTAAGATAGTATGATAATGCTCCATCGCATGAACAGAAAAAGTCTTTTTCCCGGCAGGGACTCTATCTCTGCCAAAAATAGTTAATCACGCAAATAGCGCAAATAGTTGAAAACTTCTTTACCTACTACCCTATCAATTCTGAAGCACTATCTTTCGTCACTGAAATTTAAAGTAATGTGTATTTTCACCCACGCAAATTTCACAGATCAGAATTCATGGACACTCTCAGTAGCTAAGCTCACACACGCACACATGATAGTGTTTCCTCAAACTAATAAATTTGACTTTTTAATTATGGTGGACTGGTATTATTCATTGGATATTGCATTGTTGAAAACAGATATTCGAATTATTACAGTATGTGTAGTAGACGCGTGTTTGTTTGTCGATGTTCAAAAACTCAAACATGGCAAGTTTTAATTCGCTGAACATGAACTTTTAACCTTTGCATGGAAAACCTTTTCTGAACTGCAAATAATTAGGTATTTCGATTCTTAAATGTTATTTAGTGCACCTGCTATTAAAGGTCGAAGTAACAACGATTCATGATGATGATGTGATGTGCCAGGTCAAATGTAAAGCAAGTAGCTCGTTAAACACTTTTGTTAAGGCAGATGTTGATACCGATATATTAAAACAGTACCTAAGCTGAAACGGTGAGTGACAAATTCTTTGGCAATGTTTCGTCAATAATTTTTAATTCGCGTTTCGTTCTGTTTTTTATTTTAATTTTTTTTTGTGACTTCGTTGTTTAACTTCTGCTTTACTGATATTTTTTTGTATAATTTAATTTCATAACCATCTGTGTAAACTTTTAATTCACCTACAACATACATGTTTCTTTATTAATGTTCAGTATCTTTCTGTTACATATTTCTTTCTCTAGCTCTAAGTTTTTCTAAAACTCTAAAATAAAATAAGTCCAACATTCATATTCGTTTTCGTCGATTTTAGAAGCAAATCCTAGTATGGATGGATGGATGGATGGAAGTTTGTTACTCTTTCACGTAAAAACTAATGAATGGATTTTATGAAACTTCACAATAATATAGCATAAACATCAGAATAACACAAAGGCTACAATTTATAAGGATATTGTGTGAATTGTCCAAAATATGACTACTAGCTAATCGAAATACTAATCCTGCGCAGAGGAAGTCGCGGGCACCAGCTAGTTTAAGATAAGGTGGATCTGATAGTGTGACCATGACAAAGCCAGTAAGAGAGAGTGATTGCACTTCTGTGAACAAAGTTTCATTACAATGTTTTATACGCCATCTTGTCCTTTGAGAAAACGACAATCTAAATTGACTACAAGAGGAAAACAAATGATTCTAATTATATTGTCTCGAATTCATCAGTCACTGTCTTGGCTGTTTCTCGTCTAATGAAAAGCAAGAGTTTATTATTCCTTTAGAAATGGTTACCTATTAGAGATTTGAAAATGACATGAATTGACTGTGAAGTGTTGAATCTGAAGTTTATGAATATATCGGTATTATTAGTTTTCAACATAATAATATCAACTTATCTTGTAATACTGATTAATTCTTGGTCATCCTGTATTAGATCAGTGACCAGGTTGAAGTATGGTGGTCCTGAAAAGGCTTATGACCGTCAGCGTCGGTGAAAGAATGTAATGAAGAAGAAGTGTAAGTAAAGGCTGCCTCTCCGAGGCTACTTTCGTGAACATGTCACATGTTTTCAAATTTTTACCTGTACATTCCGGTTTCCTCACAATGTTTTACTTCACCGTTTGAGCGAATAGCGCACCTAAATTTCCCATATGGAAAATCCATTGTTACACGACCGGGATTTGAACCCACGACCCGATCGTGTGGATCGGAAGGGGTCACTACCACCATTCCACTTGTGCTCTTACTACTTCTCTAACATAGTTTGTAAATGAACAAGCAAAACTTTTAAAATACTTCTGACTTAGACATTCAGAAGTATTTAAGAACTTTTGCTCGTCACCTTTACCTATAACGTGAAAGCACCTATAAGTGTTAGTGGTAGCAGAGATGTAGGCAAGTATCTTATATTTTATGTGTCTACATGTTTGAGGATACTCTGCGACCATATCTCCACGATAAAGATACTTTACTCAACAAAGGCAGAAAAAATATACTCCGTGTTTCACTATTGTGAGAACGTGAGTGCATAATAAATCATTTTCAGGTTGTACCAACAATATATCAAAGCAAATAACTTCCCATATCAGATGTCCATCTATCCGGTTACACACACGTAAACTACTATATGACCGCACATGTTGGTTGCCGTAAATAGCTAGGTAGATAGTCTGTGGTTCTACCCTAAGCACCAGTTCCTGACGTTTATAATCGTTAGTGAGTCATCACACCCGCCAATTTAGATAAAATAATCTCTGATACGTATCTCTGTATCATCTTGGTGGTGCGGTGTGGAGCAGCATTATGCTGAGATGGAACATATTTGACGCAGAGACTACTTGGCAATACGGTACTTATCTAGTATCAACTTTTAACTGTTTGTTGTTGTTATTGTACCTACATAATTGTGTAGTTTAGTTTTTTGTGATTCTGGTATTATCTGTGGATATGTGGCAATTATATAATATTCTATCTCTATTTCAATATGTAAAAATAGGACTTTCACTAAAGAATCACTAGTATTATTCAAAAACGTCTTAAACCAGTGCTAAGGTGCTGTCTGTCCGGCGATATAAAGGAAATAACAAGATACGAATAATGACATTTTTATTATTTTTCCAACTGTCATAGAGAGATATTGCCAGTTTATCTGAAAGGTATCAAGGTTGACTATAAAAAGATAGAAAAATGTGTTCAGCCCGATTTCACCACAATAAAAATGTCTACATACATACCTTACCTAGTAAATAAAATAAAATATTTAGTATTCATTTTTATAAGAATTTTATAAGAAGATTTGAACTCAAGATGAAGAAGTTTTAACTATCGCTCATACATAGGTAAGGTACTTTGATGAAATTACCATTATGTTATAAAAATATGATTGAAAATATATCTCAACTTTAAAAGGTTTCTGATCTGCGTTACAAGATAAATGCCGTACACAAAACAATGAGACTGTTCCATATTTAGATTTAATTAGCCCTATTTTTCAAGACGGTAAAGGTCATATTGATTTCCTTAGTCAAAAAATGCATAACCACCGAACAGAAAACCTTTGCTTATTTCGAAGTCAATTAAAAAGGAGATGCTGCTGAAATTAATTATGTCATTAACATTGGTTTGAATATTTCGTTCATGACTATTCATCATAATCATTTCAGCCGTAGGATGTCAACCGCTGAACAGAGGCCTCCTCAACAGATTTCCAGAGCAACCTTCCTATCATGTGTGGGAATTTGCCCATAATCACCACGCTGGGCACGGGGGTTGGCGAGCGCAGGTAGAGCTATTGTTGTTAATAACGTTGCTGTCCATCCCCTAGCTCTTTTCCCTAGTCGACTCTTACAGCATCCACGGGAAGTAATGGAAGGACCTAATTTTCAGCCGGGGCCACCGCGGCTATCATGACTATAACGACGTAAACCAGAGACAGCGACATGAATATTTTCTCCAAAAATACCTAGCTGAAACATAATGTAGGGACTATCTTTCCAATATTTGTGAATGTAAAAGGGATAGGTATTCAGATAGCACAGGAAAAGCGTTTGACATATTTACGACACGTCATTATCTCGATGTGGAAATCCTGTTTTATACTATCAAGAGAGATACCGAGTTTTTATTGGGTTCCGTATGAGGTAAGATTTGTGTGTGGTGCTTTGGAAACTACGCGGTATCCCATGTAAAGTTTATGGTACCTGCCATCCTTGGAGATATCGGAGAGCTAATATAACAAACCCGTCACAGTATTTTAAATGTAGGTACTTTTAGCAAAATTTATAAAAAGGGAGGTATATATTTGTTACGTATGATGGGTGGGTCACAAAAAAAAATGTGTCACAGTGTGTCACAGTGAATTTGGTATTATAGTAATTTTATTCAACGGGGCGACAATGTAACGTAAACTAAATAAGAGTAAATATATTGAAATACAATCTTGAAATTGTTTAACATAGAATGTTTAATATCTTATTAGTTATTTTTTCTATCACATTTGTGCTAAGTTTGATCACTACTCTAAGCAGTTCAGTGACTTCGCTGTACCTACTTAGCGCACAAATTTGTAAACCGATTCAATTAATAATCGTAAAAATTTACCGTTTACCCGTTATAATACACGCCCCCGTGATAAAAATTATGTAATTTTGCAATTACTTCGTTCCTTAAAAGAAAACAGTTATTTAAATTAGTATAAAATTAGTTAAATATGAAAACGAATATTTATAATACCACCCGATGGAACGACGACATTGTGAAGGTTGCTGGAAGTCGGTGGATGGAAAAGGCTCAAAACCGTTCGTCGTGGAACTCTTTGGGGGAGGCCTATATCCAGCAGTGGACTTCTACAGGCTGATGATGAAGATGATGATATCTATAATAGACACTATTTATTATATTAATTTTTACGATTATTAATTGTATAAGACCCAAACTCATTATTTATGACAACGTATAGATTAATTCGCTTGTCTGAGTTCTGCTGTCGTTTCTTAACTTTTGTGAAGTCCAATTTTAGAGGCTTGTCAAATATTAATTACCGACAAAATATATATATAACTGACAGCGTTTTACGCTGTCAGTTAAATTTATTAGTTAGGTACCTGCTGTAAGTGGCTGTTTTATTGTTCTGTTGCCCGATTAATATTATGCCTTTTTAGTGTAAGCTACAGAGCTAAAGTTAAATTAAAATCATCATCATCATCATCAACAACCTGTAGAAGTCCACTGCTGGACATAGGCCTTCCCCAAAGAGTTCCACAACGAGCGGTCTTGAGCCCTTTCCATCCACCGACTTCCCGCAACCTTTAGAATGTCATCGGTCCATCGGGTGGGGGGCCTTCCAACACTGCGTCGCCCGGTTCGTGGTCGCCATTCGAGAACCTTTACTCCCCAACGGTTATCGGTTCTGCGAGCTATATGGCCTGCCCACTGCCACTTCAACTTGCTAATTCTGAGAGCTATGTCGGTGACCTTCGTTCTTCTACGGATTTCCTCATTTCGGATCTTATCACGTAGTGAAACTCCGAGCATAGCTCTCTCCATAGCACGCTGTGTGACTTTGAGCTTGTATATGAGGCCTATAGTTAACGACCAAGTCTCAGTGCCATAAGTCATCACTGGCAACACGCACTGATTGTAGACTTTCGTCTTGAGGCTCTGCGGTATCTGCGACAAGAAGATGTGACGAAGTTTCCGAAACACTGCCCATCCGAGTTGGATTCGTCGGTTGACCTCTTTGTCGAAGTTGGACCTACCTAGTTGAATCGTCTAACCCAAATAGACATAGTGGTCTACAACTTGAATGGTATCGTTCCCAACTTGTACCGGTATGGGTGCAACATGAGTATTGGACATGATATTAGTCTTGCCCATGTTCATTTTAAGACCCACCTGTTGAGAAACGTTACTGAGGTCTCTGACCATTGCGCCAAGGTCCTCCAGCGATTCTGCCATTATGACTATATCATCGGCGAATCGAAGGTGAGTGATGTATTCGCCATTGATGTTGATGCCATGTCCTTCCCAGTGCAGAAGCTTAAAAACATCCTCCAATGCAGAGGTGAACAGTTTCAGAGAAATAACGTCTCCCTGTCTCACCCCTTTTTGCAATTGGATAGGATTTGTGCTCTGGTCCTGGAGTCGGATAGACATGGTGGCCTTGCTGTACAAACACTTCAACACTTTGATATACCGGTAGTCGATCTGGCACCGCTGTAGTGACCGTAACACTGCCCAGGTCTCGACTGAATCGAAGGCTTTCTCGTAGTCCACAAACGCTAGACATAATGGCCGATTATACTCTTCGGTCTTCTGTATAATCTGCCGAAGCGTGTGGATGTGGTCTACGGTACTAAAGCCTTTGCGGAACCCGGCTTGTTTGGGAGGCTGGAAGTCGTCAAACCTACGGGCGAGCCGGTTAGTGACAACTCTCGAAAACAGCTTATAGACATGGCTCAGCAGCGAGATGGGCCTATAATTCTTCAAGAGGGTGTTGTCACCTTTCTTGAAAAACAGTACCACCACGCTCCTGTTCCACGCCTCAGGCGTTGTACCTTCGAGGATGACGGAATTAAATAGCTTCTGAAGGACTTTAAGTATCGGTGTTCCACCCGCTTTCAGAAGCTCTGACGTTATTCCGTCCTCCCCCGGTGCCTTATTGTTCTTAAGCTGTTTGAGGGCCGTCCGGATCTCGTATAGGCTGACGTCCGGGATGTCTTCGGTATAGTGCCGGGTCAGACGGGCTCTTACATCGCTTGCCGTGCTTGGAGCAGGACTTTGCGATGAGGTGTACAGTTGTCCATAGAACTTCTCGAGCTCTCGTAAAATCTCAGGCTTCGACGAGACGATATTGCCGCTATCAGTCTTCAGTTTCGTCAACTGACTTTGTCCAATAGACAGATCTTTTGCGAACACTTTCGAGCCTTTATTGCGCTCTATGGCGCGTTTAATACAAGCTGTATTAAAAAGGCGCAAATCGTGTCGCATGGACTTAGAGATCTGCCTATTGAGCACGCCGTATTTCGTAATAAATTAAAATGGGTTACCTAAATTATATGCCAAACCCTGTTGTCTGTAGTTAACGAACCGTAGAACACAACGCAAGCCGCACCATTTTTACTATATGAAACTTTTGTTACAACTAGACTTCTGCAGAATTTAGCTACCCCATTTTCAGATTACCTACAATTCCTACGTGTTTCGTTTATAAAGTTTTTTGTTAAACAAATAAGGCGTGCCCCTCAAAAAATTGGCATGTTCTACAATTTACCAACTAGACTAGGTTTCTTCTTCTTCTTTTCGTGGCTCTCCACTACTGGAGGTTAGCTGTCAGCTCAGCGAATTTCCCTCTGTCTTGCGCCAAGCGAAATAGATGTTCGACGCTGGCGATGTTTGTCCACTCCCGGATGTTCCTCAACCATGATTTCCTTCTCCTTCCAACGCGTCGTTTGCCCCTTACTTTGCCCATCATGATTAGTTGAAGCAGTTGGTATCTTTCGTGTCTTAACACGTGACCAAGATACCCGACTTTCCTTCGTTTGATGGTCTGCAACAATTCACGAGTCTTGCGAACGCGTTGGAGAACCTTCACATTGGAAACTTATTGTCTCCAGCTAATGCGTAACATCCTACGAAAGCACCACATCTCGAAGGCTTCGAGACGCTTCTGAGTGTAAGCTTTTAGGGTCCAAGCCTCGCTACCGTACAACACTACAGGCCAAACGTAACAATGGAGCATCCTCACTCTGAGCTTCGTAGATAGTAGACTAGGTTAAGTTGTATAGAACTATTGTTGCAACTGGACTCAGGCAGAATTTGGCACCCCCATTTTCAGTTCACCTAATACCTCGCTTCACATTGGTTCAAAAGTTGGTCCATTGCAAAATTTGATAACAGTCTTGTTTTTCTTAGTATCTGGCCTTTAACAATTTTAATAATGTATCTGAATTTATACTATGAATTCCGGCACCATGCCTCACCTCACGCGTAGAGGAACCTCTTTGATTTAAGCCGCAACATGATCTTCTCGTGATTTTAGACATTGTTCATAAACACGAATTTACTTCAAACTTAATTTAATATTTATTATATTAAAGCCTTTCGACTACACCAATATCAAGTTCAATGAAAGCGGAATGCTAGCAACGTTGAAGAATGGTGCTAAGGCTGTTCATTTCAGAACTTTTTTTTTTGTTATACGGAGGCAAACAGGGTTACGGCCCTCTTGATGGTAAGTGGTTACCGTTGCCTATTGACATCAGCAACACCTGGAGCATTGATAATGCGTTGCCTGCCTTAATCTTCTGTTAGGCGGAGGTACCTCTCCAGGCGGGCTGCTCTAATTTAGAGCGATAAATTCTCGCTGTGGAATCTAAACCCTACCTCCTCCTAAAAAACTCCACTGCAAATGAACAGGCAAATTAAAAAGCTCAGCAAATTAAGAACTTCTCCTTCCACTTTGCGAATTATATTTTTTGATCTCTTTCGGATCTGAAGTCTGAGTTTTGTATATTGTATTTACTTTTCTCCTTCATAAATCAGTTGAGAAAATTATGATTTTTTTTGTAATACAATCATAGCCTAATTCCAAAATATGTCCACACTAATTTCAAACAGACACTAATGAAATTAGAAAGGCATTAAATCACTATTTCGTTGTGCTTTTTTCACCAATAAACATCAGGTCGAGGTCACTGGCCTACTAAAGGTGGCGAACAGAAATAGCTCTTTCTATTTATGAGATACAGTCTATTTTTGCGGTCGTAGTATTTGGCGTGCGTGACCAGAAAACGCCCATGTCATTTCGCTGAGGGCGCGGACGGCCGATGAGCTCGAAGACAATGGTAGTTTTCATTTTTCACTTTAAATATGTCTGTTTTTACCGACTGACTTATATTTATTAAAAAATATTTCAGGACAGTTATGAAATAATAAAATACCTTGTTTTATCTTAAAAGAGATATAAAGCTTTAATGGATCGTTTTCTAAACTTTCATAAAACATTGACTTTATCAAATTTCTATATTAACGAAAGTTATTAAAGTAGCTGGAATTAAACTTCTCTATGCATGGACGATGTACTAGAACTGTAATCCCACTAAACTAGAACAAACTGTTCCTGATACGCTTTCTAATCTAGTTCTCTAGTACATTTTATCGTTCAGTATCATATAGAAAAATTAGAACCCAGCACAGAATTATTAGTCATTCTAATTTAAATGCACGTTCGATCCGGTATTGATTTTAGTTCTTTTGTTGATTGGTCTTTCAAAATAATGACAAACAATATTATTCGGTCTTCGTTATAGGAACAACCAACTGAGAATAATGATCGAAAGGTAATGAACGAGACGGAAACATCATTTTTGTTCGACTTTTTCGTATAGACTTGCAGTACGTACTAATGAACTCATAGTATATATCTGAACTAGTACACTAAAGAACTATTGATCCGTGCTATTCAACTGCAACATAAAAAATGTATCGTACAATAAATAATACACTTTATGTTCTTACCATAAATATTGTATGAATCGAGGCGTGAATCAATACTTCCCTCCTTGTTTGCTATCTTTGTAGTTTATATTCACGATAATAATTTCTGAATAAATATGTGTAGGTATTTTCTGTTTATCACAACCTATTGTTTTGCAAACATTTATGCTCTATGTATCCTACCACCTACATATTATAGTATTATAAACAGGTAAAATTTGTTTGCTTGTATGTAGAGGATAATTCTCTGTAAATACTGAATCGATCAGATTCTTTCAGTAATAGAAAGTTACGTTAACCCTGAGTTAATATAATAATTTGTGTAAACACGCAATTTTTTATTCAGTGAAGATGTGGGCGTAAGCTCGAGATGGCTCACGGTGCGGTGTAGGGTAGTAATCCCCTGACATTTCTAGTAGTTTTGAATCGTTAAATTCATGCAGTCAAGAACGAGCCTCCAAAGAGATCTATTTAAATTAAATATCATACATAATTCAATGATAAAAAACCGACTTCAAATTCCTGAATATTTACCTGATCAATATCTACCTCTTTTTTTTGTTATTAACCTCTTTGCGTTTTGCTTACCTGCTTAAACTTTCGAAAAAAAAAAGTAAAGTAATTATGACATCCATTCATCATCAATAATAAGTAATAACTCTTACTGTACTGACTGACTGACTGTCAATCAAACGTAGTGGTTTTATTCTCTTTGAAAATCAACGCAGAGCCTAACCAAAACCCTAAGAGTATGAAATTTGCAGGGTAGCGTAACGTATGGGTGCACAGAAAGGAATTTACGACACACAACCCCAAAGTTTAAAGTTTATGTAAAAATAGCAGCAACCGAACGAAGTCGCGGGAATTACCATATCATACCACAGTCGACAAAAAAAATGTTTTCAAGAGATGATGACGTTTTTTTAAGTTTTACGGGACAAGTTGCAATGCCTCAGCAATTAAATTAAAATAGGACCACCCCGGGATCATACTCTATACACCAACGAATGAATCATCAAAATCGGGTTACTATTGGCGGAGATATCGAGTAACATACACACAAAAAAATAAAAAATACGGCCGACTTGAGAACCTCCTCCTTTTGGAAGTCGGTTAATAAAATACTATCTATAATAAAATAAATCATTTTGACAGTTGTGTTGGCCAAAACTCGAAAACAACATTTATAGTCTTACTTTTTAAATCCTGCTAAGACAAACTCGCTCCTGTTTCCTGGTCCAGAAGATTATTTCTCACCGGCTAAGATCCTAAAATTACACTTTTTGCCGCGAATTTTCCTCTACTTCTACAATTTAGTTCAGGTTTGCAAACATCTTGGCAGAATTGGAGGTTTTGATAATACTGCGCTAAACGTAAAATAGTACAAAACCTTTTTGTTTCGGTTGGGCGCACAGTAAAATGCAAATTGTGGGAAAACAGACAAGTGAGGAAAATTCGTAAAACAACCAACATTGTTCCATTACCATCGGAATCAAGTTTGTTCACAATGAACGGCAAATGAAAATTGATTAACCAAATTACCTTTCGTTTTGTCTTATAGAACGGTTTCCAATAAAGTTTTGGGAAAAGTTGTGGTTATTAAACAAAATAAATTAACTGCAAATTTTCGCAAGCGTCCTTTGAATCACAATAGGATAAAATGAGTAAGTCCATTTACAGTAAGGAACATATTTTCAATAGGCCACTTATAGAAGGGCCTAGTTTGTGCGAAACCCCATCAAGTTTTGGGTGTGACCTCTAAAAACCAGCTTTGTCATCCATGTAGTAACAGCTCTTGAACTAAATAAATCGACGTCACTTTGCAGTCACTGTTTATTGTTTAAGTTATGGGTGATTAGATGTGTCTGTTTGTGTCATTATTCCGCCCATATCGATGTCGTCAATTTAATATGCATAATCGACTGCTACTGAAAGTTATTGCGTCACATAATAGTCATTAATATTCATGATTGCTTGTGCTTGATGGGCTTGGAGGGAACTTGAGCTCATTCTGTGATAATAAACCCTTCTCACATTCTACAAAAGCCTTGGTTTCATGAACATCAGTTATGAACTTATGATATAGCGGGTCACCGTGACTGTCAGAAAAAACTAACATCAACTGCGTTTTTGATCCGCCGTTTTTTGTGAAACTGCGTGTTTACTATGAAATCATCTATTATTTAATCAAAGTCGTTACTACGTATTAAATAAATAATAAATATAAATATTCCGGACATATTCACACGGTCAACTGATCCCAAACTAGGCATAGCCTGTACTATGGGTACCAGAGACTGATATACATAATAGATATATATTTAACACCCAGACACAGAACAAACATCTGTGTTAGTCACAAATGTTTGTCCAGTGCGGGAATCGAACCCGCGACCTCTAGCGCAGAAGGCAGAGTTAATTTGAGCAGATGTACAGTGTTAGATAGATAGATAGCTAAACTCTTTATTGTACACAGAGATAAAAAATAACAAAAAGGAGAAACCAAAAATATTACGTACAATGGGTGGCCTTATCGCTAAAAGCAATAATATCTTCCAGACAACCTAATTAATTAACCTAATTCTTAAAATCTTTTATTCAACTTTGAGGACTGATGACAACATTTTCTTGGTGATCATTGATTTGGTCTAACAGTCTGTTTATCTATTCTGACTATTATTAAAAACTACTAAACAAATATTTATGAAAATATAAATAGATAATAGTCATGGTTTTACCTTTACCTACCAAACTTTGTATGAAAATAAGACATTTTATACAAATATTTAATTGAAACTTTGCAAAAACATTTTTAATAACAAATAATGAGATTCAGTCAGTAATTTCTAAAAGTATATCTACGTTTAAAGATGAATAAGTTTTTGAAATTTGATTTAAAACAAAAGTTGAAGGCGTCTCCTTTGATCTTTTGCTATATTGCTTTAGAAATAATTTCCATTATAAAATTTTAGACACATCTTTCAGTGATTTCTCACATAGGGTTTGAAAGGGTTAAAATGGGAGTGGGGGCGAAGTTTGTAAAGCATCGGTAGTCTAAACTTAATTTTATAGTTAAAAGTTTCGGGAAAACTGTTAAAAACTTGCTGAGTTGTCCTCCACGTGAGTGCAACGGCGCGGATACTGCTTGCTTATTTATAAAATTGTTAACACATTTAAATTATTAATTAAAAAAGTGCATAAGCACATGAAAAAGGTAAATAACTATCAAAATTAGCAAGTTGAAGTGGCAGTCGGAAGGCCATATAGCTGGCAGAATCGACAAGCGTTGGGGAATACAAGTTCTCGAAGGCCAACCATGAACCGCGCGACGCAGTGTTGCAAGGCCCCCTCCGATGGACCTACGATATAGTGAAGGTAAAAGACTAAAAAAGACATGGTCAGAAATGAAAGAAGTATTTGGTGACCACTGAAACAATTTTATTTCAATCGGAAGCGAGGCGATATTTTTTACAGGTTTATGAACGGCTTACAGGACATTGTATGCAAGAATTTGCATAAGTCCAGTCCAGCACTGGAGTTCGACAGGCTGATGATTATACATGAAATATCATGATTCCCAACTTTCAAAGTGCTAAAGGTAAAAACCACTTCTACCCCACTAAATTTTTAAACGTCTCATAATCCCACTTAGCATCTACAACAGCTCGTAAACCTTCGTGAAGATTTCAATTTTTAAGTTAAGATCAACTTGATAACGGTCGTTTAATAAAGCCGCTCCAGAGTTTTAGACGAAGTGGGTTGCATTTTAAATGAGGGCGGAATTTTAAACGAGGTTCATATTATATTAATGGCAAGGAATTCATTTTTTATTGATTTCATGTCAAAGTTTATGCTAAAAAACGAAGAGCTTTCATTTTCCTATTTTACATAAAAATTCATGTAATCTCATGTGAAACTTAAGGAGTATAAAAAGGTACGATAAAATTCTCGTCTGTCTTCGGAAAATAACTCGATATTGCAATATAATCGTCCCTACTATAATAATTAATAAAACAGATTCATTTCCCTTAACAATTAGGTTTCTTAGATATAAAATTGTGTACAAAGTTGGTAATCTTTGGTGGGATTCATTTATGTAAAGTCGTTTGAGCTACAAACAAATATCATGCAGTACTGCACAGCTGCCTTACAGTGTCTGTCGGTTGTAAATAGATAATAATAAAGAAATAGATTTTTGAATGCCTTTTATTCTAGACATTTACCATAAAAATGGTATTCAAATATTACGTGCTTGTGTAGGTACTTACTTACATCTATGTTGAAAGAAAAGTTATACTTACGCAGCTTTCCTACCCGAAAAAGCTTTATTCGATGAAAGTCAGATGCATTTTAAACATATAAATAATCTCAAAGAAGATTGAAAGCCACTGTTTTGCCCGTAAACTTTTGTAAGCGTTGGCACCAACCAGATTGCTTATGAAACTCATAGTAAAGTTTTATTTGCGGTGGAATAAATAGATATCATCAAATCCGCTTAATAAAGTACGCTCAGTCAGTTTGCTAAGTTTACCGCAGCGAGTAATGAGGTCAGCTGGAAAACTACATTTCCGCCTAATGATAACTAACAATCTGAGGGATGAGCACCAGATGGAAGTTTCTGAAACGCTTGGTTTTAAACGATATTCTTAATTTACATTTCACTTCTTGGCTTATCAGTAAGCGCCGTCCAGACTGCGAGTATTTTTGGCGCGTACAGATGATGTTATGAGGCCGCGTTCAAATGGCGTGCGTACATCTTCTAATAAAGTCAATTTTGAGTTTGACTGTTAGGATCTTGGGATATTGTTGAGATACATATTTTATCTCAAGCCCTTAAAATGTCAAAATCAAATGGACTTTATTCAGTAGATGTAGTGATCACATTGATCAAGGGGGACGAGGATGGACCGGTTCTTCCGTATATGTTTGCCTAAACAGGCTGCGATAAATCATCTCAAATTCGTTTCAAAATAATCTTTCCATCCACTGAATAAAGAAAATTATGAGTTTAACATTTCTTTAACATGGCATGATTTTATTTTTGTCATTGTGACACCGACCCATATCGTTCTCTTCAGTTCCTGTCCATTTAAAGGTTGTCTGGAAGAGATCGCTCTTAGTGATAAGACCGCCCATTGTACTTCGCTATTAATTGAATGTTTGTGTGTAATTTGTAAGATGTCCTTGTGGTGTACAATAAAGAGTTTTTCTATTCTATTCTATTCTTGACTGCTAAGCCGGTTCCAAACGGCGTGGGATGTACTAAGTCGCGAGTGGTGGAAGATTGAATACTACGGCAGAACAAAATATTTGCATGATCTGCAAGTATTAGGGTACAGCATATCCACAGTACTTGTAACTATCGACGCTCACAATACAAGGCATTTTAGAGTTAGTGTTAAGGCTTCAGTGTATTCCTTTATCCCTAGTCCCTACTTATCCAAAACATACCTAGCGACCACTCGCAAATTCAAATTGCGCGGCACTACAAGAAGAAACGAAACGGAATGCAAAGAGTGGTGGAAAAATCGAGTATGGCTGCCGTTACCTTGTGAAGCCGGGTGTGCCTAGTAGCTATCTTTTGACACTCGATTCCAATCGTATGTGTGTGACTGTTGGGTGATATTAAAAACCGCTGTTCACAAACTGATTAACAGGCCCCGTTATTAAACGTATTGCCAATCAAATGCGTCTGCACTTTTTTATACGACTTTGAACCATAAACCCTTGAGCTTGTTAACTTATGTCACCACCTGAACAAAATCGCAAAGTTGATGGTACAGGGCCCGGTCTTTTAAAGGCGCGGTTAATTAAGTTACCCTTTTGTACTAACTGTTACTATGACCTATGACTTCTAATCTGTACGATGAAGTTTGATTCTGCGATGAAGGATGCAACTAGCTTTCTCAGGTATTCAGGGTTCATTAAGATAATATAGGGGAATACTCGGAGTAATAACGACCAGACTTAAGAAGCCGCCGAGCTTAGTAAAATCTAAAAAGCTCTTCGTGTAGAGGCCTGAAAAGTAACACAAAAGTTGTATTAAGATATCTACTACAAAATGCTTAGTTCCGGACATTGATTTGCGAAGTTTAAAAATGGAATAGTGAAATGTTTATTTAGCTACCAATAAATACAACTCAAACTTAACAGACCACAATATAACGAGTTTTCTTGTAGTTCGTTGATATAGACTAGCTAGATCTTACTTACATATTATGCATGTTATGGCTTAAGTAATGGCTCTAATTAAAGCAATGTCATTTCCTTACGTCGCATCAACCAATTTAAAGTCATCTTAAAGAGGAACGTTGTTTTTAGGAAAGTGGCTTTAGGCCGCGTGTCGCGTTAATATAACGTTACGGTATGAACCATTTTGCACATCCACTTTCGGGAATTCGAAATAAGCTTGGCATAAACCGCTTTCAATATGTTCCAATTTTGTTTTGTTATTATTTTTTTGCAATAATATAACATATACAATAACACTGCGGGTTTCCAATTGGGTTATTATTTATGTATGTATTTTGTAACAAGACGATGTCAATTTGAAGTTTAGTAGAGAAGTTAACAAGTTTATTTGACTCAATTGTTACCTATCGGATATCTAAAATATATTCACACACTTGTTTAATTTTTGCGAAACCACGACCGGTTCTACAGTCGAGGTACATTCCACTAGGTCAACACAGCTCTTCGATAACAAGAGTAGGCTAATGTTTTAAAAATATATCTTTATTTGAGTAAATTATTATCGGGGGGATATTTAGCCACCATCACTACTTTCCTTTTTCGAGCATAATAGGGATTCGAAATTGTAAGAAGGTTTTTGCAACCCTTTTTGTGAAAAAGGTCCCATTAACCTACCTCTACTTGACTGATACAATTATTCATTTTTGAATCGTAGGTCAAAATAAAATAGGATGCATATCCAATTTGAACAGAAATAATTACAGAGTCAATGTACACACACTGAAAGTTATGAAAAGGGTTTTTGTATAATTCGATTTCCATTGAAACTTTTGAACTCTTTTCAATGTCCCATACATTCTAAATAGACGAGTAAAGCATTTTAAATAACTATTTTACCCAAAAACTATAGTGTGTAATTGTTAATCACTCTCCGCAATCCTCAAAGACTCTGAGTAGGTAAGGTAGGTACGGCGGATATTTTTAATAAGCCAGTTAAGTCATAAAAGCCCCTCCATATCTACCTACCCGTGGATGTACTAAGAGTCGACTATGGCAAAAATCTAGGGGATGGGCAGAGATCTAGAGCTAGCGCTGATAAAATAAGGGACGCTGCGGGGAGGCCTATTTTCACTGGACATCCTACGGCTGAAAACGATGAAAGTCATGAAATATTTAAATTACTCGAAACAGCGAGAGACAATTCAATTACCTCATTAAACAAAACTATGAGAGCAGGCTATACGAGAGCAAACTAGTTAGCTCGCGGCCTTTGGGACACGATACAAATAATGGGTACAGACTATGTAGAGCTTTATTGGCCTAGTGGGAGGTTCCTCGTCTTCATAAGATCGTACGGTCAAATCCCGGTCAGAAATGAACATGAGCATTGCTACACACGTGCTTAATACGGTGAAGGAAAATTGAAAATCGTGAGAAAGCCCTTGGCTTAGTCAACACCGCTCACTAAGCATGTGTTTCCGGTGGATAAGGCCGACTAAGCTGAGAGTATGGTTAAGGGTGCTGGGCAATCCTACAACATCTGAACATTTTTCAGTCAATATAGCGGCCTGTAATAATTGGACAAAGAAGCCGTATTAAATATTTACAATGGTTCATTGAACTCTGTTTCCTAAATTTCAGCATTGATTTTCGTGTTTTGGTCATAATACTATTATATTATGGAGCTTTAAATAAAATTAAAAACAAGCAGACCCAGTTTTTAACTCAGTCGAATCCACCGAATCTACTACAAAATATCACTTAAGCAGGGGAAAAAGGCTCAGTCGTTTCTTCAAACGAATTTCTCAAGGAACTACTGAAAACAATCTTCTACAACCCAAATATCTACAAGGATACTTCCTTACTCTTTCCGTAGCAAAAAAAACAACGCACGTGTAAGAGATTTCAGATTATGTCTTAAGTACCAACCACTTCGAAACAAAAGGACAAGACTTTATCATTCAGAATTTTACGGTTATTATATTTGAACACGCAAATGTCAATATTAATGGAAGAAAAACATAGTCATCCTATTTTGTAACGTGTGGTTTTGATAGTCAAATATAATTCTGTAATGGCTCTGACTGAAAAATAGGCCGCTCTATTTCTTTAAGAGTCGCGAAAAAAGCTAGGGGCTGGGCAGCAGTTTTATGAGTTGAGTTTCGAAAGTTCCTTTCTTAGTGCACCCTCCATTCTAGTGAAGAATAGAAATACTTCTTAAGTAATAAGTCATACATCTAGAACTTCTTTCTAAGGCTGTGCGTTGATCATTCAGTCAGCCAGTCAGTAACGGAAGAGTTTTCTCTACAACGTGTTCCGTAACTAATATATTATACCGAAGGGGACTTATTCTATCAAAACAGAATATACATGACGGAACATTTATTTTTATTTTTCCACTTGGTTTTTCAGAACTTTTTTTAAATCATCAAAAAAATCAACTGTATTTTTGTCATTTTATTATCTTTATAATTAATTTATGAACGTCCAAGAAGTTCGACATCAATATTTCTAACTAAAACAGCTGAATTGTTAAGTTTATGATTTGACTCCAAAAGCCCAGAACAGCTGGCATAGAGATTTTCAAATAAAAAAATCGTAATTCCAAAAGTCGTAAAGAAAACCTTACTGCCTATAGGGATAAACATACATAAAATATAGTCACCTTGTTTATGATTACAACAACAAAATTTACCAGTCATGTTTAAACTTTTTGTCCCTTATGAGAGAGTGAGTTTGTGATTTATGTTTTGTGCTCAACACTTTTTCAGTACAGTATGTAAAAGAGCGTGAAATTCAATGCCTGTAAAACATAGGGGGCGTGTGTTGTTAATGGTATGTTCAATCGCGTAACAAAAACGTTTTCATTGCCCACCACTGTGGAAGATAAATGTATGGAAATGAAATACGGCGAAACACGATGGTATAACAAATCTCTTGTTCTACTTTATTTTGAAACTGATTTCAAATCTCTAGTAGATGATAGGAATCATTGGCATTTACATTTCGTTTACCTTCATGCTTCAGATGCGTTTGAACCAATTCATAGGGCATGAGAAAAGCCTTTAGTCAAAAGCCGGGAAAGCCTTGAGTCTATGAACTCTATCGCCAGCTCCTAAGTTTAACAAAAATAACATTTCCAAAATTCGACGGAACTCTTTCACTGATAGACTTACAAGAAAGTAATATAAAACAATTAAATTGACTGAAAAACCAGGTGAAGCTATAAAAAATAGCAGCCATAATAAATGGCGGTGGCACAGCCGTAACTTTATTTAATGACGAAGATAAACTAACTCTTGCCACTTAAGTGGACGAGAGAAATCTGCGGAAAGCTTTCAAACCAAAGAACCGACTGTCATTAAAAAGTCCAGCCTCGGTATACACAGCTTTACATAAATAAACAAAAACATCAAAATATGAGAATGGAATGACTGGGTCACTCTCAGACAGCGCATTATAACTAAACTTTGATAACTAACCCTAATTTTGTCAGTCGTGATTGTCACTCCCACTGAAAATAATCTGACTTTATTTTCATTTCGAAACTTCTACGATGATGCGAGCCCAGTGGTTATTAGAATAATCACCGTAATTAATTTTGCTTTACCTCATTTTGCATCGCTGTTTATTTTACTCTTCTACCACGCAAAGTGGTAGTGGTTCCGGTTTATATCAGAAAACTTTTCCGAATTGCTCAAAAGAAGGATTTTGACGTTAATCTGTAACGTTAAAATGTTTTAACTACGAGTAAGTGAAACACCAATTATTCACAAACCATAGACAATTTTAAATTTAGCCAATCAATTTCAAGCATTACCGATTTTATTGGTTAATTTGATCATTAATCATATCTTAAACGAAACTTTTACAAAGCAACACCATAAAAGTATTAAAAAAAATGTTGTTCATAAAGAGATTTGACGCGAGTAATTGATGTCAAACGTCAAAAATATTATGGCCTTAATTTGTTCGCAGAACCCTCTGAGAGAAGCGCTTCATTATTATCTGTATACTTTCAACTCAATGCTGTCTAGATACTGGCACGAAAGAAACAGTCTAATAAGGCAGCAAGTGCGTGATTTATTTTATTATAATTCGTTTTTGTCGCATGTTTTACGTTTGTTTTCTTTTTTGTTTCAGTGGCTTCAGTTTACAGTAGTGGAGTGGCGAGAATTTGTCTCAACTGTGTAGTACAGTTTATGAGAGACTGAACCCATGTAGCCATAAGCTTATTAAAATACTAAACTGAAACACAACAATTCAGCGCACGCTGTAATTTCAGTTAGAAAACTAGCCTTAAAGCATTCGAAATTGATGGCCTATTAAAGCTCGCGTAAATGTACAGTTTCATTGCGTTGCTACATAATAGCTACCGAGACACTGATTCTTTGAGATTTTTCTACAGACTTCCTACTAAGACACACAAGGTTCGGCCCAAGCAGAGCTCATGTAGGGGCCGAGCTGCAAAAGGGGTCTCTTACACACATCGACTGATAATATTTAGGGGGTGAAGGCTAACCCCCTATATCTAACAAATGTACCTACTCGAAAACTTCCTGAGAAAAGTATGTTCTAAAATAGCATGGCAGTCAGTGCGTCATAATTTTCTCGCCCTTAAATTTAACGATGAATTTATCAGTATGATGAAGACATTTTTATAGAATAAATAGGTACGTATGAGTGTAATTATAGAATATCTTTAATACTTTTTCCTGACGCGGCTTGCTCAGGGAAATATTTTTCCATAAGCTAGCCGCGTTGAGGAAAAACATAGCCAATAAACTCTAACCTCTTAGGTCAAGCAATGGAGAATTTTTCCCAAGCTACAAGTAGGGTTATTATGAAGAAAATCATCATAACAGAAGAAGCAAATGAAGAATTAGAAGAAGCATTTAAATGCATTGAAAACGTCTTACGGAATTAGTTTGCGGGTTCCATGAATATTTTAATTAGAAACTTGACGAAATTTTACACTTTGATCGACGTTGTTTGCAGTTGCCTATTATAATATTCATTATTAAATAGCTAGGATGAGATGATAAAAACCATTACATAAACGGTTTGTTTGTTGATACAATTACCTAAAATTAAAGGAGTGATAATAGCTAGTTAACGGTGGTGGCCCCGGCTAATGAATAGGCCTCTATATCTACCTACCCATGGATGTCGTAAGAAGTGACTAAGGGAAAAAAGCTAGGAGATGGGCAGCAGCGTCTCCTATTTTCACAAAGATAGTTATCCTAACTGCAGTTGCTAGACGAAAAAGCCTCGGTTTTTCATCAATTTTCCCGCTCGGGGCGATGATTGCAAGTAACTTGAAATTGACGTGTTAATTATGCCTATTAGTATTTATGCTCAGAATATTGTAAATAATTGTGTGGTCTGGTATTTTTATTCAGTATCTTTTATCGAACCGTGAAACCCAGAGAGATTAACAATATACTTACACGTGATAGAACACCACATAAAAAAACAGGAAAATTATTTGGATTAATTTAATGACGACACAACCCCAAATAATTTCATAGGTTAACGATATTATATTGTATCTTAATTAAAATATCGGTAGCTATAATTGAAGTGATTCAGTAGCAGTGGTTAATGTGGTTTCGCTCTATATTGGCGGTCACCATGTTCAGTATTACATGGTGAATAATAATATAACAAGTGATTGAAGCAATTCGATAGTGAATTTACTGCAATCAATTTTCAATTAAAATGTGTTGATTTTATAGATTCTATCAAAAGAAATTGAAATATAAAAAAAATGGTACTAATGGCAATATTACTAAGTTGTAAGACATACTGGCCGTGGTGGGCCCGGCTGAAGAATAGGCCCCTCCATATCTACCTATCCGCGGATGTCGTAAAAGGCGACTTAACTCATTTTAACAACCATAGCTCCAACTGCGCTCGCCAACCCGCATGCCCAGCGTGGTGAGTATGGGCAAATCCCCCCATGATAAATAATTTGCTCTGTCTGTGGGGGAGGCCATGTTCAGCAGTGGACGTCGAACGGCTGAAATGATGATGATGAAGACATACTTTCTTGAAGTTGGTAGTTGATGAAGTTGGCGATGGAGAAATTATTCCTAATCACATAATAAGATTTGGGTCCTAAAAGTCTTGTCAGTAAGAAAGCTTTCTAAGATATTTTTCATCAAAAACAAAAGTGCTGACTATTGCGCCTTGTTTCATGCTCAAGGCTTCTATCTAAAATAGTCGTGTTATCGCCGGCTAGTTGTCTTGATAATGTGATGGGGTGAAAAGGCTATTATAGTAATTACTACAAATTATTTCATGGAATGACCAAAATGTTGTGCTCTAGCATTGTCGAAGATGAGCACTTAATTTTAGCAAGCTTATAATATAGCCGCTTTCGCCTTTCTTGCTTACGCCAAGGAAACCGTATACATTTTAAAAGTGCCATAGCAACTTACTCCATTAAAAAACCAACTCCAACTCTACTCAAAAGCAATTACGTGAGAAAGGTCCTGAACCGGGTACCTGGTACCTAGCAGAAAGTTACTCAAAGTGCGGAAGTTGAAGAAATATTACAGCGGAAACAAGAAATTGTTATAATTACTGTACCTTTTATACTGTGAAAGCGCTTGCAACACAAGTTTTAAGAAACAGTTTAGCTTATTGGATAAAATTACTCAAATTACATGGCGATCCATTGAATATGTGTTTTTAAAACATGAAATAAACAATTTTTATTTATTTTTATTGAATATACCAAATACATAGATAGCGCGGCGCTAAAATACTGCGTCGCTAAAATACTACTTATTGTTTCGTTCATCTTTGCCCTATAAAGTCCACTGCTAAACATAGCTTAGAAACATAATATTTGATGACCTCGGTGACGCAGCGAGCGAGTGCCTATCTGAGACGCAAGCGATGCGGGATCGATTACCGCGTGTTTTTTGTGGTACTGTGGTAAGTTCACAGTACCACATAACACATTAAGCAATTTAAAGAGTTATTTTATCAAAATTAATTATTATAAAGGATAAGATTAAAATATATATTTTTATGTTAATGATGCAGTTTAAATTGTATTGTTATAGCCAAGTTTCAGTTTGGTAGCGCGAAACGGTATTGTAGTTTTCCGGAATTACAAAGTCCTCACCACCTGGCATTATCAAAATTAAATGTAAAATATATATGAACCGCTTGCAAATTAGCTTTTTCGGTTTTCGTTGCATGTCAGAGATCTACTAGCTAGACGGTGGCTCCTTAAATTGCGCCATATCAGATCGTCGCGTCAGAGCGAAGCTCGGACCTTCAAAATCTTTGGTCGCGTCAAGATGTGATAAAACGACGTGCTAATCGTGCCATAGGTAATTTTAAAATTTATTTCAAAATGATCCCTGCGTCTACTGAATCCTATCCTATCCTACTAATTTATAAATGCGAAAGTTTGTGAGGATGTTTGGATGTTTGTTGTTCAATCACGCCCAAACGGCCGAAAGGATTTGGATGAAATTTGGTACAAAGATAGATTATAGTCTGGAATAGTATATAGGCTACTTTTTATGTTGGCACCACGCGTGCGAAGCCGCGGGCGGAAACTAGTAAAGTCATAATTTTTAGTTTGGCTTTTATGTCAAACTTAAAACTGACTTTAATAAATACTCGTAAGGTTCATTTTTAAATAAATTCAAACGTATTTTAGATAACATAATCCCCTGAGCATATCCCATGCCGTTTGAACAAGAGTGGACTTCAAGGGTACGTCAGTTCGTATTGATATTGTGTCTTCTAGTTATAAAAAAAACTCTGACACAAGTGTGAATTACGATGGCAATTTCCATGAGAAGTGTGCCAAACTTGTTTAGTTCGCAATATCAAATACTAAAGTGTCGAGATATATACGACTATGGCAGTAAAATACAGCTTGCGCAGCTCCTATTCCGTACACGTAAATATCGAGCTTAGAGTAACAATACGCTATAACTGGAACGATGAAGCATTTATTTCTTGGGTAAGAGCTCTTTCAAACTAGTGTTTTTTTTGCGCGTATACAGCCGTTTTAGCATTCGCATTTACAAGCGCGCTTCAAAAAGTCCTACTCGTGTACATGGGCTTATTTCGGCGTGTACGCTCGAACCGGTGCTGAGGAGTATCACACTCAGTGGTGGAGTGGGCGCGTCAACGCTTGTACGAATTGCGCGTATGGCAAACGACCTGCCTATACGCACCTACATGACCTTCTAAAAACGAACTTCTACGCTCGTATAAAATTCTAGTCTGAAAAGGCTCTAAAAATAGTTACAGAGATAGAAATAGGCTCACGACTTTTATAACCAAGCATGGTAGATATCCCGGCAAATCTCCAGGCGATCAGATCCTTAAAAATTTCCAAGAGGCACGTCCAAATTTGGCACAAGCCCACATTTTTGCAGTAGTGAGTCCAAATTATGCAAATGCTGCCCTTTTA
This sequence comes from Anticlea derivata, assembly GCA_947579855.1. Lineage (NCBI taxonomy): Eukaryota > Metazoa > Arthropoda > Insecta > Lepidoptera > Geometridae > Anticlea > Anticlea derivata. The sequence goes on along the minus strand of OX388271.1, from coordinate 6,006,271 downwards.
TAAAATGAAAAAATAATTTGTATTGCTACTCGTAGTTATGATTCAAATGATATGTACTGAATCTATGAGTTATTTACAAAGATAGATTTGTTTTCATAATTATTTCAATATTGAGACTTATTCACAGTATGGCGTCTTCAAGAATCCACGAAACAATCCAAATCCTAATTTTATCTAGCTCGCATGTTAGGTGACGTCAATAGTTTTTGACTGAATTATTTAAATTGACAGCTAGGAAAAAGAAAAGTGGGGTTTTCGTCCTTCGGAGCATTTTTTCCCATTTTTTCTTTTCATAAAAACTTTCCTCGATTTACGAGGAATAATCAAAAAATAAGCTAAATTGGTCCAGCCGTTGTGGAGTTTTACGCTTAGTAACACATTACCGATTCACTTTTATTTATACAGATTTTTTATGTTTAGTACCGAAATGCAGGGAGAAAATCTATCCTTTTAATACTTGCGTACCTGCCCTTAAAATTTATACCCATTTTAAAGTCTCTCTGGGACCATTTACATGATTTACCTTGTACAAAGGCTTTGCCGATCGTATCTAAGCCGAAAAGCCACGTGGCTAAAATATAGAAAAGGTTTTAACAACCTAAACCGAAATCGCAGTTTTTGAGGTTTCATGTAATATTAAATCAGATCATCATCATCATTTCAGCCATAGGACATCCACTGCTGAACATGGCCGCCCCATAATTTTCCAGAGCGCAATCCTATCATCTGGGGGATTTGCCGATTTACTCACCAATAAGCTGGGCCCGCTGGGTTGGCCAACGCAGTTAGAACTATCTTCGTGAAAAACTTTGTGTGAAAACCCGCTAATGACAGTAAAATTTGCTGCGAGGTGCAATCCTATCATGTGGGGGGACTTGCCGATTTACTCACCAACAAGCTGGGCCCGCTGAGTTGGCGAACGCAGTTAGAGCTATCTTCGTGAAAAACTTTGTGTGAAAACCCGCTAATGACAGTCACATTTACTGCGAGATTTTCTTAGCGCTAGTTCTCTTTGCTTCGAAATAGCGCTACGTGTGATGGAGGTTTTAAACCAAGGCTTTACGTCACATCTAAGCCGAATACAAACGGTGTACGATATGTCATCGACTCATGTATCCTTACGCAAGCACCGGAATCCTCATAGAGAGATTTCAGAGCTCGAACAAGGTTGCTGCTTACTCCATACAACGACAGTACCTACCAAAGTTCATTCCTCATCACTTTGTCATAGGCCTTTTCCAAATTCACGAATGTGCAATAGACCTTTTGACCAGTGATCAAAAATTTGTCGGCTATGCATCGCAAGGAAACGACCTGATCCGTAAATTTAGAGTCATAAATAAAATGGCCCAGCTAAAAATACTTTGGTGTGAATTCTTCAGAGTGCCATAAAATCCTCGGAACGGTAAAAATGAGCCTCTTTGCTCCCTCAGACGATAAAGATTATGAAATAAGATAGCGTTGAATACATTGGATGGGTTAAAATGTAACCAACGCGCAACGTAGGTAGGTACAATAATTATATTTTCATTCATTTAAATTCAAACAAGCCGTATTGTTCTAGTGGGAGCTGTAAGGTACTCCAACTCTCAATCAGAACGTCGTGGTCTCTGACGCTCCCAGCCGTGCATTAGTTAGTATTTTTATAATCGGCGATGAGCTTGCAACCTATGGAATACTCACTACTGCAAAGTGTCGGCATGCGTGAAAATGTTTAGCTTACAGTAACTTCATAAACTCATCATCATCGTCATCATTTTAATTTTCATATGGACTGGGTATCCTGACTTAAAGTCGGGCCAAAGGCTGGTGAGCCTATTCACGGATTTTCACTGTGTGATAATATTCATTGAAGAACCAAGGTCACCGACATAGCTCTCATAATAAGCAAGTTCAAGTGGCAGTGGGCAGGCTATATAGCTCGTAAAACCGACAACGGTTGGGGAATAAAGGTTCTCGAACAGTGACCACAAACCGGGAGATGCAGTGTTGAAAGGAACACCCTTGAACCGACGACATTGTTAAAGTTGCGGGAAGTCGGTGGATGGAAAAGGCCGTTCATCATGAAACTCTTTGGGGGAAACCTGTGGCCAGCAGTGGACTTCTACAGATTAATGATGATAATGATACTTCAACAATGTGCCCTAAAGTACTTTAATCCATTTACCACACTTTTTCATGTAAAGTCACCATATTTCAGTGGTAACTGACGGTAATTCAGGATGACCAAGAGGAACCCATTGAGAACCAACGAAACAATAATAGCTATCAACTTCGTGAAGGATTAATTATCTTAACACAGTATGTAAATAAGTAAGTTAATAATCATGTCATTCGTTTCTGAACACACAAATGTTTGACATTACGTCAGATGTATTAATTATCAGTAAACTTGGGAAACTTGGATGATCAGAATGCGAGAGACATTAGTGAATGTCTTGCTGTACCCTTAAGCCACGTTTAAATGGAGTGCGATTTGTCTTTTAAAAATGATTCTTACATCTACTGAATAAAGTTACTTTTAGTTTAACTTTTAGGGACTTCGATATAAGATCGTATGAGGTCAGGGTAATTTTGAAACGAATTTTAAGATAAATGTCGCAAAACTTTTGAATACGGCTTCTACCAGATTGAAACATTGTCATATCGTGTTCCTTAAAAGTTCATAAGACCATTAAATAACACAAAAAGACAAATGAAGTTTCAAATGAAGAAACACAAACATTGCTAATATTTGCCTAATTGACGTGATATCGTGAAAAAATGTACACATTTTTTTCAGTTTATACTAAACTTGGCTGACATGCTACCGCGTATCTAGATTGCCAAGACTCACCAGATTATAATACTTTCACTTTAAAAAAAGTTATGAAATGCCAAACCCTACCTTTACCATGCGGAACTGTGGCGAGACTAATGTTTGCATGATCTTGTCCAGTACAAGTCTTGGGATCAAGACTTTTATTTGTAACCGTTGCATGTCATTTTTGGGTAGAGTCAATTAAAAAAAAAAGCCCTCTGTACAAACGATATGCCCGCGTCCGCGCTTTTTTGATTCGTATAAATTGAGGCTAATTTGAAGGCGCTCTCATCCTGATTTCCCTTGGGATTTCAAGTGATTGTACGTACGTCAATGTAACGAAGGCTTTATTTTTTTAGCTGTTACAAAGTTGTCGGCCTGAGATAGGTATTCCAGTAAAAGTATAGGTTTTTCGGAGAACCAACGGCCGTTGGGCCTGAAATCGTTCTGGAAATCTACTAAAAAGGCCTATGATTAGCAGTGGACGTCCTACGGCTAAAATGATGATGATGATGAATGGGCCTACACAAAAAATATTAGATTTGAATTTAAAGATTTTGTGTTAGTTTCATAAACAGCGGTTAAAACAATAGCGATTGTTACGTTAAAGGATGTTTAAAACTGACCCGATTTAAGAACAAACGAGCTGAATAATGGTTTAGTTTAAGTATTAAAGAAAAAACTCAAACAAATCATACAAAATGAGAAAATTTACTTCATCAAGCTATTTCTCTCAAACCTATTCCTAATTTCGTCCTAGTAGCAGAATACATCGCTACGTATTACGACGTATGTGCATCAGGCTTCAGGCGGGGCAAGAAATGAGTTGAGCTTTAACAAATGGTCGGCCATAAAAATAAATAAAACTTTGGGCCTGGGTAGGCTTCCTTTTATCAGGCCGTTCTAAGGCGGCGAGGAAACTCGGGTCAATCCCTTACAAAATTTTCAGTTTCGTATCCCCTGATAATCTTGCATTGAAGTTGGGGACGGTCAAATTCGGATTTTAATGTCGTATTTTAGGGTTCTATTTTATTGAAAGTCGTATAAAATCCAATTAGGTAGTAGTTCAGATAAACGAGATATTTTTATTTTACGAGCTAAGCTAACCTAGCTATTATCAACTTTTTGAAATAAGGTTCTTTCCTAACTTGTAAACTGCGTTCAGAAACAGCTTTATTAAAAAATAATATGTCCATGTATCTATCGCTTATCAGTATTTTCTTTATATCACTATCACAGTGTTTTAAAAAAAAATACTGATAAGTATGTTCCGAACGATGCTATAGTCTTGCAAAGTACATTCACGGAGTAGCGGCTTCTTCTTCTTCTTCTTCTTCTCGAGTCAAGGGCTCTTTCAAACTCTACTCGACCAATATGTAGCAACCTCGATGGCCATTTCCGTTGCCACATTTAGGTCCTCCCAAGTGCAGGTGGCCGTGCACAGTGGTTAGGAAAGCAGGTGCCGCATGTCCTGTACGGGGGCTCCGCACTCGCACTATACTCTGGACGAGTCAATTATCTGATTTGGTTATTTTAGCCGTATAAAAAGCAAATCAGTTGCTTCGTTGCCCCTCTGTTCTACGGTGCGGACACAATATTGGCAATGGCAAAGCATACTCCTACAACGGGGAATAAGTATCTATTCCTACTGTAGCCTGAAATAGACACCAATCAAGACATATTTTTAAGTGATTATGAAACACGAATAGGTTTCATTACACAATAAAATTATGACTCGGAATAAATAGTACAAAGTTCTGCTGTGTTTGAATATTCAAAACCGTGCCTCGAGCCATTTTACAGGAACAAATTTGAATTCTACATTGGAGTTCGTTTGAAATTGCCTCCAATTAATCTGTAAGGGCAGCTTCTAATTTTCTCACCGAGTTACGGAAAAATTACAAGTTTTCTAATTAAATGTATCATTTATGTACCCAAATTTCGTTCTGTATATCTTAGCCACTGAATAAAATATTTACGCCATTTATTATTGGGTACAAGTTATGGATTTTCGTCAGCTTTGAGTAGGCACATACGAGTACATACATGATAACATTATATATACCAACTTTCAATAGCAGCTGTGTGTTAGAATGACTGTAAAACATCTCAAAACCGAACTCTAAAACGGCTTAAAACTGTTGTCAAAGTACACAAGTGAGACGTTAAAAATAGGCCTATCTAAAAGTTCTACCTACTAATTTGTCTGTATTCAACTCTAGTTGCGAAACACTTCCAAAAGTCAGATAAAACGGGAATTTTCAAAGAGAAAAAGTTTTTCATTCAAAGCGATATGTCTTCAGAGGATTAGATTAGGTATCTCACCAAGACAAATGATATTTTAAAAGTTTTCAGTTAATGCGCAATCAAGCTGTTAAAGTTGCAAAAAAACTTTCGTTTAACCCTTGGGTAGCATCTTGATTATGATTAAATATAGAGAACAGGATTTCGTTATCTTTGTTAAGACGTTGTCATTATACAAAAATAAAAAATAAAACTCAAAAATGTGGTCCACTTTATTGACAACATTGCAATGATTTAAACTCATATACTAACTTAGAATGGCTTTTTTAACTGTTAATTCGGGTTTTACATAGTAAAAATGTCCAAAACAATGCAAACAGAATCTCAACCCGAAGTTATGTTCACAAAAACAAGGCTATAACTTCATGTAGGTACATATTAGTAGAGATTTATATGAAGCTACTTTTGTCTATCCAAAATGAGATCAGTTGTCCCTTGGCACAAGTTTCTACCGCTACAGAATCGACTGCAACTATTTGACAAGTTAGTAAACCGCGCATGAGCAAGAAAATCACGCTGAGGGTACGTAGTGATATTATCTGGGACAAACATCTAAAGAAGATTCATACTCATGCCGTGAATATGGTATTTTGGTTGATATAATTTTGTAAAGAAATTGAATATTCGGGTAATGCTTCTAGTATCTTGCACATGCCACATGTCTTCGAATTTTTAGGTTCTTGGACATGGTTGGTTTCCTCACGATATTTTCCTTCACCTTTTGAGAGCAGCGAGTACAGCGCACATACATTTTGCGATTGGAAAACCCATTGATGAACGACCGGGTTTCAAACTCACGACCTGTAGATCACAAGGCGGAGCCACTACCACCACTCCACCAGTGATAATATCAAGTGATTGAATATATTACTTTATTCTGTATCCACTCAAGCATCTTGTATTATTATCGCACAAAAAATCATCATTAAAAAACTACTAAGCTTCAATAATATTTTTAGCTTTTAGCATTTTTTTTAGTTGGAATTTTATCAACGCAAGGATTGACCTCTGCCTGAATTACATAGCAATGAATTTTGATCAAATGAGCTTATGGAGTTGTTGACTTTTCCGAAGTAGCAAATGAGGCTGAATATAAAAAACGCTTCATAAATAATTAAATTAAAATATCCTAAAACCCTATTATCAAAATTGATAGATCTAATGAATGCCTTGCAGACCTTGTTCACGCTTTTATTATTACTGATTGCACCTTAAAGTTTCCCCAAACTAAAGTTCAGCAGACCAAGATTAATTAACCCATCCAAAGGTTCTTTGACATTTTTATAGCTTAATTGTGAAGGAATAGTCCGTTTAAGTCTGAAATATTAGCTGATAAAAGTTTGGTCGCGTTGAGTAAAACTGTTCAGAAAATTAGCGGTCCATAGCTTTTTTAACAGCTTTATAGTTTTAGATTAAACAACACACCAACACCCTTACTCCCGCGTAGAAAAATGACTAAATATTTTTTTTATGTATCAGCTGTTACATATTTTCTGAGTTCCCAGTTATTGATCTTCTTCTTTTCCCCTTACTGACCATTATTGATGGATCAACCTGTATAAAAGTTTTCCTTATAAAAGTTAGTACTGATGACTGGTAATTCAGTAATTGCATTTACTAATCAATTGCAGTATTTTTTATCAGAATGTATATTCCCTACAACTTACACTATAAATCAAAATAGTACTTATAATTATCATTAATTTTTATTTATGAAATCACCGGTCTCTGTTGTAGAGACATGTAAACTTTTGCTGAAATACTATGTTGGTAGTATTCATAACTCTTAGTATTTTACTAGGTTTTATTTACAGAAAGAAACTTAAAACGAATACAAGTTAATATTTACAAAATATACAAGAAACAGTTGAGCTATCTAAAGTATTTTCCTTCACATTTAATTCATACAAAAAGGGATCGTTTATACAAAGTCAAACGTCAATGCTTTTTAACTCTTTGGTTGAATCCAATATCATTTTTTCCTTTGCCTACCAGTATTTCATGTTCCATTCAGAGGCTTGTCGTGTTGAGGTAGATTCATTGCGAGCTCGATTGACTCTCAATTTATCCATTTATCACGATAAATCCTCGGTGTTTGACTTCACTGTGGTTATTGGTTTGGAAACTCGATATTTCTATGTGTAAAATGGTTTTGAAAGTCAAATAAATAGACGACCTCGGTGGCGCGACTGAGGGTTCGATTCCCGCTGCATTTCTGCATTTCTGAGAGCTATATGGCCGCATATATAAGCTGCATTTCTGACACAGACGATATAGGGAATCTTAGGTTTTTTTTTATTACAAAAAACTGCTGATCCTATCTTATTTTGAACTTGTTTTTAACATGGTAAGACTTTGGCAAAGCTAACGAATCATGGTTAATCTTTTTTACCACCATCACATAATAAAATCTTCTGCTGGACATAGGCCTTCCCCAAAGAGTGCCACGGTAAACGGTCGTGAGCCTTATCAATCACTGACTTCCTGAGAAGGCTCAAGACCGTTTGTATCAACTTCCCGCAAGCTTCAAAATGATGTCGGTCTATCGGTTGGGGGGCCTTTTTCTAAAATATATATTATTTAAATAAATAATACCAAGAGCACTTCAGATATATTTGCAATATAATAATATGGTGGCTCTATCAAAGCTTGAATTTTTCTTGCGTAACGTCTTATACAAGTTGATTCATAATAATATGTATGCCATCCCGAAAGGGGCTTATTCTACACCCAATTAGCAATAAAGTTTGTTCTATACTTTTGGAAATTCGTCATTTTTCATTGAATAAACTCTATGCGAAAATCAGCTGTTTTGGGGTCAAATCTAGTCAAACTCAATGAATCAGCTGTTTTAGGAAGCAATCTTGATACCAAACTTTTTGTACGTTTAGTTATTAGTTCTAAAGCTGATACAAATGACAAAACTGGCCAATTTGAGAAAGTTTGTGAAAAAAAAAATTAAAAACTAAAATGAAAATATTGATGTTTTTTTTCTCTAATATTATTTATTTTTGTTGATAGAATAACCCCCTTTCGGGATACATTTTATGTATCACCTTGTATACGAGAGCAAAGGGCTTAGGAGTGTGCCATATCATTGAGCTAAATCGCCCACCCCTCAATGTCAAACTGCCAATTGACTTTATTGAGTAGACGTAAGAAAAAATATTTAAATGACAGATCGCACCGTTTTACCTAGCTAACCTAAAGCCGTGTAAATCTAAAACACGTTTCAAAATAAGCCTTAATACAACTGAATAAAGTCAAGCAAAGCAAGCCCCTTCATAGGAAAACTCAAAAATGACTCTTTTCAATTGACTTAAACATAACTTCGAAACGAATTTAAGATTTCACATCGCAAGACGTCTTGAATATTGTTTCATAAAGTTTCACAACTAACTCCTTATATAACACTATACAACCAAGGTTATTCAAATTAAAATGTAACTCCACACTTCGAATTAAGTGTTACCTATCCCACCTTTTAGGCGTCCTTGAAACTTATCCGAGTACTGTACTGTTGACTATTCACTTAGACAGTGTAAATATTCCCTATCGCGTGTACTTGGGTGTCCAAAAATAGGATCACGTAGCACAAGGGAGAAAAATGTTTTATTTTTTGGCTCCTATCTTATTTTTCAGGATAAAATACTGAGGTGGTAAAATACTTGGTATTCGTAGTGAACAAGTTCTCACCTGAGACGCAAGAGGCGCGGAGTCAAACCCCGTTGCGGGACAAAGACTTGAATTAGCAAATGTAATTTTTTTTTTTAAGTCTGGATGATTAAGTACCATGCTATGTACAGTTTGAAAATAAAATAAAGCTATCTTTTATTTTGAGAAACATAGAAAAAATCTAATAGTTAAATATTTTTAGAATCAGTTCAGTAGTTCTAAAGACTACCCTCTAATTAAAAACAAACAAATTTTATCTCATCAAAATATAAGTAGTTTAAAATACGGATCTCAGCAGTATACATTTTACAGTTTTATAAAAAACAAAATCTAACTGTAACTTCTAATTTTGTTCTATTTTTTAGACATTGAGTTTTTGAGACTCCCTGAAGGGTGAGTTTCGGTTTGTTTGTTCGCTATTACCTATGCATGGCAGAACAACCTTTCCGTATGACAACAGTAATTATTTTATGAGAAACGGCCCTCTGTGTGTTATGCGTGACTTGAATTTGTTTATGAAACATAAATTGCAAGACCACATTCATGCAATGATGTCATATTGAAACAGACATTTATTTATGCACACATTATTAGACTTGGTAACTTTTGGCCTCATACACGTAGAAGAACCAAGGTAACCGACATAGCTTTCAGAATAGCAAGTTGAAGTGGCAGTGGGCCGGCAATATATCTCTCAGAACCGACAACTGCTGGGGAATGAAGTTTCTCGAATGGCGACCACGAACCGAACGAAGCAGTTTTGGAAAGCCTTTGGAGGAGGCCTATGTTCAGCAAACGACTACTAAAGGCTGATGATGATTATGAATATTATTGTACACAAGGTGAGCTTAATGCTAAAAGCCTTTCCTAACTTATATTAGACAATCTTCTGTATTGTATCGTTTAGATCAAATGGGGAAAAGGGAATATAATATGTTGGCCAATAGATACTGGGTACTTCTTTGATATACTGCTGTCCAAAAATTTATAATAACTGCACATTCCTATTTAGTTAATTAACCACAGTAATTGAACAAAGCGGCAAAAGACGCTATGTAAATCTTGCATATTATTCGTTTCGATTAAAAACTTAAGGAAAAGTTATGCGAAAGGGATACCTATTATGATTATACGAGATATTTAAAGCCAATAAAAACCCAGTGGAGAGGACAAAACGGCAGAGCCATTCGATTTCGCAACCAGACTGCACAGTTTGCAGCCTTTTCAGGTCGTTAACGATTGAACAATATTACTTTTAGTATTGCAAACGACAGTAATAGGGAGTTTGTGTTGGTTCCGTTGCGTCATAGTGCTTTAACCATCCATGGTATTTTGTCGAGTGTATTTCTTACTCCCCTCACAGTGATATCAAGCCCTGTTAAAACGGTGTGCGATATCCAATGATTAAAATCTATTTAATTTTTTAAATTACATAGTTTGATATTTGAGGGCGTGCTTTACAGATGTATCTCAACGAAATGACCAGCCCCCAAACTTAGTTTTTGAAACGAATTTAAGATGGCATTATCTCAAGCTGCTTGAACACTGTTTGCTGCTATTTCAAATTCAGTTATTTATTTTTTATTTTCTCATGTTATTTTCCCATGATTTTTTTTCAAGATGTCTAGACATGGACTAAACTTGCTAAGGAATATCTCTTTTGGGCAGTCGCAGTTTGTGAGTTTCTAACACAATTTTCTCAAATATTTTGTCACAAGTGTGTGTGTGTGAAGTGTCAAAGTGGAATTATAAGTCTTTTTTGTTCACCTTGGATTTAAATAACTTACCTTAGCGAATACAGTGTGAAGAGAAAATAAAATCTCTCTTTTGTGAAGAGAAAATAAATTTTATTCTTATTAGTGTCCTCTGTTCTCATGCACTATCGTGATTTCAAAATAAATAGTCTGACTAGTTGAAGCGACTAAGATCTGTGCCCACTCTGGAACAATGGAAGAGGTGAAGTGGTAGGCAGATGATGCAACGACCCAGTTTACTTCGTAGTTAGTACTCAAGTCGTTCAAGTTGAGTAAAGATAGATGACGGAAGTGTTGGAATGATTTGCAAGATGGCCTGAATCCATGGTATGGTGTAGAATAAGACCCCTTTGAAATATACATATAATGAAATATCCCCCGATGGACCGACGACATCGGTCGGTCGGTTGGTTTTTGGGCAGGCCTATGTCCAGCTGTGGACTTCTACAGGCTGATGATTATGATGAATGAAACTTCATGTACCTATAACATTGGCATTGCTGCAGTCACTTTGTTGGGTTCATTAGGTCCAAGTCTTTATTGTTAACTAACACTAAATATAGCTGTTAACTTCGTAGCTTATGCTATCATATTGCTGTCATCATAACCACTATGATCACTGAACCAGCAGTAATTGCTGTACTTTAGTTTTAACAATGGACTTAGCCATTTTTCTTAATTTTCTCGTCAACACAACGATCGTTTTCATAGGTATCTCGCAAAATGCCCTTCTGAAAGGTCATCTGAGACAGCATATTTCGAGTTTACGGTTCATAAAAATGCCGAGAAAAAAAGAAAAGGAGATTGAAAATGTTCCTTTGTCCTTATGAAATCTTGGGTGAAAACGTCGCGTATTGAAGTATAATACGGACAGTGTATTGGAAAGGCAGTGTGCGTGCATAACTTCGGTGATAATTTAGGTGTTATCGGTTACAGCGAGTTCTTCAAGAGAGAGACACAACCTAACACGGTGAAAACAGTGAAATGATAATAAAGTCCACGTGGAAAAATATTGAACTAGAATTTTAGGTTTCCTAATGAAAACCTACATTCATTTTAGATAACAGCATCCCGTGTACATAGGGCACTAATTGGTTTTCGCTACCACGAAATTAGTACCGGCTTCAGCCTAGAATACCTCTAATTTTCATTTCAAAACGGTATGCATAAACTGTTTGCATATCTGAAGGTATTCATGGAGGATGAGCTTACTAAAATTGCTTCAAGAATATCCACATTTATTATTAAACGAGAAGCGAGTATTATATCTCTGCAGGAACATAAGTAGGTATATTGTTCTCAAGCAGATGCTTGAGCTTCGCACAGGTAACGTAAGTTATGAATAAAGTTGAAACTGCTGGGAAAACATAGCCCAATTTGTTTCATTGCAGAAGTTAGTAGGCCAAATAATAGCGAGACCCGCTAAGAAATAAAAAATATCAGTAAACATGTCCTTATAGTTGATAAAATGTTTTAGAAAGAGAGATAACTAAAACATATGTTTAATTTAAAAAAAATATTTTTATTTGTCGTCTGTCGCTAATAATAAAATACTGTCGTTGTGTCATGAATGAAATTTCCCCTCCCTTATGAGATGATTACCTACTATTCTTTGTATAAGGCAGAAGCGTCTACATAGACGCAAGGGACTTGTATGTTCAAGTTCATACTTAGTTAGAGCAAGAAGTCAAAGTCTTGACTTTGCGAGGATTACGCCAAGCCGAATGATGTTGTACTTACTAAAACAAAAACTAAGCTTTAGGTAACTACTATGGACATTAGATGAACGCATCTATTTTAGTGATATACCTACTTACCTATCTATATGTCAACCTTTCAAAAATAAATGATAATTATTATTATTATTACTTGATCACTGTGACCCAAGCACATTTTTTTTTTTTTTTTTTTTTTTTTTTTTTTTTTTATTGGAGATGGTTAGGCGTTTGACCACCAGCTCACTTTTGCAAGTGAGATGTGGCCTAAGATGGAGCACGCTTTACCAGAAGGAACTTATTCACTCTAGATTTGAAGACTCCTAGATTGTACTCGTCCGGGAAAACAGACGCTGGCAGATCGTTCCACTCTTTGCCAGTGCTTATAATAAAGGTGGAGCAGAAACGTTTGGTTCGACACTGTGGTATGTCGACCAGGTAAGGGTGGTAATTACCTGTGCGTCTGCTTGTCCGGTAGTAGAAGGGGGAAGGAGGGATGAGGTCATGCAAATCCCGCGCACAGTCACCAAAGTGGTACTCACAATAGAGTTACACTACACTGACGTTACGATAGCAAACTAGCCAATCATAATGAAAAGATTTCAAGCGTCGCCGATATCATTGGTCATGTTTGCGCGTTATGTTTCCGTAAATTTATTTGTAATCACTCATTTTAAAGTTATCGTAACTTCATCCGCATCTCCGTATTCACATAGACAATACTTTATTTCAAAACTTCGTTCAAATCTAGATCAACACAAATCGGTTGCTAAGTTCGCTTCTTCATCCCCACAGCACAAACAAACTAAATGACGGAACTCAGCAAAGAAAAACACTGATAAAAGGTTATTCATCCAGAATGGATTTCTTACACCAATAAAGTAGATTCTCTTTCGCATTTCTCGAGCCACAAAATGGAGATACCTTACAACGTCATGACAGGAAAATGAATAGCTATTTGTTCAAGGTGAGCTTATTGGACTGAGGACTTATCGAGAAGCTCCAACATCTTTAGAGGAAAATAACCAAAGAGTCGTGTATATTTAAATCTACTTTGATTTTAAGGTGCGTTCTTTTAGTTAATTGCGATGTAGTTGAGATATCGCACATCCTCAAATGTAAAACTTGAAAGTGACTTTATTCAGTATGTCTACTGAAGGATCATTTTAAAAAAGATTTTAGAAGGCTTATGGAAGGCTGCCTTTTGATCATGGCTTTAGTCGACAACAGAGTTAACCACTCAGGATCACAAGGCCACTACTGCAAATATTTTAATAAGTGCTTTATATTTTGTTAAAATAAACATAGTTTGAATAAAGGACGCAAATTTAATAATAATTTAACCTAACGAATATAATAAATGCGAAAGTGCGTTTGTGTGTTGGTTGATTGTTTGGTTTGTTATTTTTTCGCGCAGCAACGGAGCAAAACCGGTGACATAGGCTATTTTTAACCGACTTCCAAAAAGAGGAGGTTATCAAGTCGGCTGTTTTTTTTTTTTTTGTGTGTATGATACTCGATATCTCCGCCAATAGTAACCCGATTTTGATGATTATTTCGCTGGTGTATAGAGTATAATCCCGGGGTGGTTCCATTTTAATTTAATTCCTGAGGGATAGCAACTTGTCCCGTAAAACTTAAAAAAACGTCATCTTCTCTTGAAATTACCACTTGCCGTAATTTTTTTTTGTCGACTGTGACTTGTATAGTATGGTTATCCCCGCGACTTCGTTCTGTTGCTGCTATTTTGCAGTGACCAAAACGCATTCTACAAATTACTGAGTAGAATTTTCTATTCATAAAAAATTTACTCTTGCAAAACCACGGTGTAGAATCTATCTGTACGTTTAAAGAAGCATACCAAGAACCTTTATTTTCCACCTGCGTACAGCGATACGAATGCTTCCCCCAATCCTGACACTGAATGGATGTCATACTTACTTTTGTTTTTTTATTCGAAAGTGTAGGTGGCCAATGTCATCCTTAGTAGGTAAACAAAACGCAAAGAGGTTAATAACAAAAAAAGAGGTCGATATTAATCTTGTAAATATTCAGGAATTTGAAGTCGGATTTAAGTTTTTGTAAAAAATATCTTATTCATATATAAAAAATAAGATAAGTATATTTCCACAAAAAGTTAATTGTTTTGCAATGTCAGAGTAATTATATTTACAAGTAGTGTTCGTTGGCGTTCATGTATTTTTTGAACCCTAACTTCCGTGCTAGTTACGGTAAAACTGTGTTACGGCAAGTTAATATCACATGACAAGCCGTGGGCAGTAGTTAGTAATTTATATCTGAAAGAATGGTTGAAAATAAAATACGTTAAAAAATAGTATGACACTGAACTGGTTCATTTATATTTTGGACATCGTTGCGTGTTCATGTCCTACCCACGTCTAAATTACTGGCTGACATGCGTGCTTGCGACTCTATCTTGAATATTTTAAGACTACTATGTTTGGCCTGAAAGTTTTTTACCCGGCTCATTCCACAGTCCTCGGGGATTTTCGCTTCATCGCGTTTAAAGCGCCTTCCAGGGAATGAATATCAAGGAAAGGGATTCACGGCCGTTTCTCAACACCGTAACGATCTGCGTTTCACGTTGTACTTGTCAGAATATTACCGAAATTCGAGAGAGTGGTTTGGTAAATGTTGGCGAAAATATTAAAGTTTCTGAGCTGCCCATTGATAAAATAACAAGTGACTTTGTGCTACGAACAGCTTTATCCTCATGCCTTATTTTGCTTATTACATAAAATACGTTGCAATAAAAGTTTTATATAAATATATATTTTTATGTTGGTAAGTGGTTACCGTAGCCTATGAGCGATTGCAATACCAGAGGCATCATGCACGCGGTGCCGACCCCGACCCCCCCCACCCCCCCCCACCCCTAAAGAACTCTGGCAACCTTACTCTCCGCAAGAACACAACACTATTTGAAACAAATAATGTTATTTGGCTGCGATCTTCTGTAAGGCAGAGGTACCTCACCAGGCAGGCTGATCCAATTTAGAACGAAAAAATCTCGCTGTGCCGTACCTCCTCCTACTATACTATAATAAATCTATAATCACACTTCTTTAATACTTCGATTATTTGAAATGTAACACAACCTAATTTAGTAAATAGTGTAAGCTTTGTCAAGTACAAATGAATATTAATGATCGTTTAGAGCCGTGTTCAAACGGAGCGTCGTAACGTCTATATTTAGTTTAAATTTTAGGGAATTGCGACATTGTTGAGCTATATCGAAAGCCCTCTAACGTCAAACTAAAAATTCACTTTCATCAGTAGACATAGGGATTATTTTGGAATAAATCTTAAACATATTATAACAGATGATATGAAGACAGCGTATTAAGACGGATCAAACTATATCACAATTTCTGATAGATATAAACATGTTATGAGAAAATTACCATACAAAGCCTCAAGAACGAATAATTAACGGAAACGTTACTACGCTACCGCTACGCTACGCTCACTCTCACGATTGTAAAATTCAAATTACAATGACATGGGAGATAATGACATCGGCGATGCTTGAAATGTTTAAATTATGATTGGCTAATATTTGTCATTTTCCATCGAATCGTAAGCGTAACGCTATTATTCGTGTTCAGGCCATTATACTGACATTTATTTTCTGAAAAATGTCTTTAGTGCGTGTCCAAATTTAGTAAATCTCAAAAGCTATGTCAAACTTAAATAAATGTTAAAAATCGTATAAATCTTATCGTATCTGATAGTCATGATAGACATGTTACGAGTATATTACCATACAGATTAAATAACTAGTCCAGCATACACAATCGCCCTTTGTTAGCAAGGCCTTCATCTTATCCTAATGACGTGTCACCCATTCTCTACCGTAACAACGTATTGTAAGTTGTACTAATTACTCTTAAGCGAACAAAACGCCTGTCTGTCCGTACAAACACTCATTTAATTATGCAGGCAGTTGCGAAAACATTTAGTACAGTTTGTTTTCGGGCACAATTCCCATGAGTTTCCATATAGTCTATTTGGCTAGCAAACAGGCGTAAAATGAGTGTTTACTGAAAATTGTTAACCTTCATATTCATATACACTTACCTACTAGTTAGATAGATAAAAGTATGTCAGCCTCTATGTTTATTGTAAGAAAAGGACTGGGTGAGGAAAAACGCTAATCACGTGACCTATAACTATTATCTGTTATGAATAAATTACTATTGACTATGAGAGCTATCGAGTGTATAAAATATACCTATTATAAAACAGTAAATCCAAAATCGTATTTAGTTGATCATGAAAACATGTTGCAAAAAAATATGCATCGGACGACTTTGTCTGTCTGTTCTAATATTGATTAGAAACTTTGAAAGAAAGATAGAAAGATCATTTATTTGTCCCCAAGAACAACAGTTGAAAAGGCAAAGGTTTAAAAATAAGAAAAAAGGCAGCAAGTATACAAAGTAAAAATAGAAAAAGATAAATAAAAAAACATGCTATAAGATAAAATTAAATTATGTATAGTAATAATATGGTGACTGTTGCATGGGGCCAAAAAGGTCCCTATCTCAGCATAAGCTTTGCTTAATTATTTTTAATAACAATTAATGAGAGATGGATGTCACCAATTTTTAAATATCCACGTTGAAAGATGTCAAAAACATGATTGAAGTTTGAGTATGAAGGCGTGTATCTCCTTGCTCACACTGTGAGTCTCCGCGAGTGAAACCGCGCGGGTACAGCTAGTTATGAATAAAAGGTACTTTTTATGGAAACCATGGTCTGTTTCAGATATCTACGTTTTATTTATACATCGGCACGTAAAATCATGGATTTATTGTTCGGTTACCCTTCGGATGAAATATGAGATCGTATTCACGTTTTGTTCGAAACACCGGAAAGGCTTGGAATATTTCAGTAGGTGACCCTTAAAAGCAATACGGCACTCATTCTATTAGGAAATGATAAATTGTGCGGTGTCGCAGATCGATCGATCGATCGATCGATCAAGGAACGCAGGAACCCGAACAGGAGCCTAATACAAAATGGAGTAGAAAAATGATATTCATTTTTAGGCAGGTTTAATTAAATTCCTTTTCAGCATGGTTCATAAAATTATGAACGTCCTTATTTTCAACCAAGTAATTTTTCAATGAAAATTTAAAACCTAATTTATCAATTTTCTTGCATTACCAGTTTATTTCAAACCGATTTAAAAAAAGACAGAATGTTAACCATCCATTCGATGGCTATGTATTTTTTTTCATGAATACTCCGTAACGGCTGATCCGATTTTGACTATTTTGTAGGAAATATCCTATCCTATATAAAAGTAATCCTATGTAAGGAATTATCCTATCCTATATCAATTTAATTTATGAAAGATTATTATGTAGTTTAAACGCATCAAACTACATAATTACCCACTTGACTTCACTATCTTCATTTTTGTTGATTAAAATAGTTGTCTAATTGAGAGGAACTTTTATCCTCTGAAGCTTGATGCCAGATGGCTGTGAAAGCCTCTCATTTGAGTTTAAAGTTAGAGTAATCAAATCTTTTAGTTTTCCTCTCCACTTAGCAGATAAGTGACGGGGAAAAAATTGCTCGCTTTGAACATTTCCCAAGTTGTTTGTAGTCTACTCACAAAGGCTCACTACCTGCTTCATTAAATTGAGAGTACTGAAAAAAACACTAACAACCGTGCCGGCGGCGGCGTTGCGATGAAACTCTTTTATAAATAGCACAATAATAAAAATATAATATAATGTAAATAAATAAAGGGGGTCGCCCATGTCCAGCAATGGGCTTGATGATGATGAAATTAAATAAAATAGCAAAATAATTAAGTTAAAATGATTGCATCCTGATTTTTTTTAAGTGTTCTTTCAATGAAAAAATTTAATGTTGAATTTCCAAAAGCCGTAGATTTTTGGAAATTATAAGCCTATTTCGGGATGGCATAATTATGAATCATCTTGTATAATGAAGAACAGATGAGCTGTACCAAACTTAAAATTCTTCCCAAATTTTAGAACACACTACTTAAGCGATAACGTTTCCATTACACTGAAGACACTAAGTGCGTCATAAAGAGATACCTCGGAGCAAACTTAAAGCTTTGCGCAGACAGGCATTATATATTTTTTTTACCTATTTTATTATTTTATTTATTTGTGAAATAATCATGTAACTATTTTTCATAGATGGCAATACTTAGAGCTTTGCTTATCTTTTAACAGATTTTTATGTTTTTTAAGCTACAGTAATTATAGCAACTCTGTAAACAGAAACGCGTAATAAGGGTAAAGGTTAATTAACTAATTTCAAGGCAACTTTAATTATTGGCAGCATTTACATGTAATTTCTGTTTTACTACTTTGCTCCGTCAAGTTGAATTCAAATTTTCATATTTCAAACCCCAAAAAGTTTTCCCGTTACGAACTCGTAAGAAAAGGCTTATAAATCATAAAGAAAATTCCGACCCGTGAGAGGTTTCATTCCTAATGAAAAACAACGTTGCGTCGGCGTCGTCACAATTCGACAAGCAAAGTTTTTATCGCGACTTTTCAGGCGAAAAATATATTTCGTGAATAATAAATTACAAGTCAGTCGTATCAATAAACGTTGTCCGTATTTTTCAGTTCTCTCAAATAGAATAAATATTCACTTCTTTTAACGGTTTGGGATGTTTTATTCCGACAAAGATTCTTTATTGGAATAGGTTGATAAGGATCAAAAATAATAGCTATACCTATTTCTAACATAATGCCATAAACACAGTATTCTTTGAAAATTATCAATTTTTCAAAAAGTGAAAATTTTAACAAAAATTGGGAGTGTCTAGTCTAAATAATAGTAACAGTACATAGTACATAGTAAATAAACTTTCCTCTCTAAACCGCAAAGACTATTTTCCATTTAAAGCTTTTTCTGACTGCCAAGCATAGCTATAGCACATTTTAAAACAGTTGCGGCAGAAAGTGGAAACCAGGTAAAGGACATCCATCTGCCGGTACCTTTATACAATATGTAGAAACTTTACATAGCTTAATGCGCGTACCTATCACGTTTCTACAGTCACAGTGATAGTTGTTGCCAAGCCAAAAATACGCCGAATACACTTAGTCTGTAAACTACCTTCTGGGACTATTGGCGCTAGAATGGACGTTTTATGAACGAAGTTAAACTGGACGCGTCCCTCGTGTCTTTATAAAGTTTCGATTTTTACTGGAAAGCGAAGAGATTCAGGCGCCGGCAACCTGTTTCTTACATTAATGCGTCTTAAGCCCTCATTTTTTATTCTTATCTCCATAACCGACTCCGGAGGTAAAACGACCAGCCTATTATTTTGATGATGCGACAAAGCTCTGAATGTGAGTCAACTTTGAAACGAGTCTTTTTTAAGGCGATTATGCGATGTCATTGAGCCGTTGTTGCATTTTCCTTTTTGTAGAGAACCGTCTTGTAAAATTAGGTCTGAAAGGCGGACAAATTGTCGCACACAATTCACTTTAACCACAAAAAAGATGAGGATATTTCGTAACTTCTTGTACTTTAGCAAAATTGTAGACTGGAGCAGAAAGTAACCGAAATAAAAGTATTGTTTAAAACCATGCAAGTATCGATAAAATAGTGACGTACCTGAAACGACGAGAGTTCAGCAACAAAGCAGACTATCATCGACAGTGTTATATCGCCGCATCAGCTAGTATAAATAAGTCGGCGGTGTCGTCGACTGTACATGTCTCGGTGGTGCATCGGTCTTGGACTCGTTCACCTCGCCATAATTCACGATTATCGGTAAAGTCAACAATCGATATTTCATAGTCAGTGTCACTTCACTTATTCAGCACTTGCGCTTAGATTTTATTTCTCTACTAGCATTAAAAAATCTACACTATTTTAGGTGATATGACTAGGTGAAATCACTGGTCTGAAAAAATTACGTTTAATAATGTCTGCGGTAGTGGCCCACACCGAAGAATAGGCCCCCCATTTCTACCAGTGGAAGTCGTTACAGGTGGTTATGGAAAAAAGCTAGGGTATTGTCAGTAGCATTCCCTTTTCACAACAATAGCTTTATCTGCGCTCGCCAATCGCCCAGCGTGGCGAGTAAGGGAAAAAACTTCCAACCCCCCAAAGATTGATTCAAAGACCTATGTTCAGCAGACCAGAGGACGCTCTACAGCTGAAATTATGATGATGATGAACTATGTTTATTCGTATTATATCCCTAATTTTGAGATGATTTAATTTCATCATCATCATCATCATCATCAGCCTGTAGAAGTCCACTGCTGGACATAGGCCTCCCCCAAAGAGTTCAATGACAAACGGTCTTGAGCCTTCTCCATCCACCGACTTCCCGCAACCTTCACAATGTTGTCGGTCCATCGGGTGGGGGGCCTTCCAATACTGCGTCGCCCGGTTCGTGGTCGCCATTCCAGAACCTTTACTCCCCAACGGTTGTCGGTTCTGCGAGCTATATGGCCTGCCCACTGCCACTTCAACTTGCTAACTCTGAGAGCTATGTCGGTGACCTTAGTTCTTCTACGGATTTCCTCATTTCGGATCTTATTCATTCGGATTTCATTTAGTAGGTATAAAAATAGTGATGTGTTATTTAGAATAGAGTTAAAGTTAATCGAACTCAAACCAACTGTTTATTCCAAAAACTTTTAACCCTAAGACCCAAAAGTGTTTAACCTTTATCAACCCAGTTTATTTCAGACAGCCATTCAGCCAATCACGTGTTTGCAATGACTCATGGTATGTTACATTCTGGAACATGGCCTGTCTGATCAATGTGCTTTGTGTCCGAGCTTTCTACAGCTCAGTTTGAGAATTAACTGCCCGGCCTCCGAACACGATCGCTAAGCTCTTGTGTGAAATGAATTGACTCGTGTGAGCGTGTGCCAATATGCATTAAACTAGCTAGATTCAGATTAGGTGTCAATATTCAGGATCACTAAAAATTTTGTATAAATACGAAAAAGTGACTACGTGACTATCTATTTTCAAACAGCATTTGGAGTACCTAAATATTTTAAAGATTTTAGCCAGTTATTTTTCGAAATTTGTGCTCTAGCAATTGGTGAAGTCAGGTTGGTGGATGGTGATGATGATACATTCAGATAAAACATGGTGATTCATAAAATGTATTCCATCACGAAAGGAGGGAAAGAAAAATAAATGGTTTTTTTTTCCGGAACTATAAGTCACATCTATATAAGTTACATAAAAGTTAAAGTTTCATTACAGCTAAAACATTTTTGCATAGAGTTTACCTACATATGTATACCTACACATGTACCTACAGTATACCTACATAGAATCTGCTAATCTACTTATAAGTACCCGTTTTTGATTATTATCTACCTACTGTTTCTTTTTTGCTTTTATTTCTGTCTGGCTGTATTTGTGATTGTCGAATAAATAATATATATATATATCTATCTACAGTTAGAAATTACGATTCACTTCATTTTTCCGAGCTTTCCCCTCTTGCAAACACCTTGGGTAGGAAAAAGATCTCACACTGCGTCCCGTGGGAAAAGGGTTTTATTGCGTACCAAGTTGATGGTTCGTTTTCTTTGGAAGTGCAAAGGATTTCGCTTGTTCTTACAAAGTCATAAGAAAAATTATGTTGATGTGGATGAAAATTTGAAAAATTATGAATAAAGATTTTGTATTGTTTCCAGGAATATTAAAATGAAGTTCTTGACTTTAATATTTTATAGAGGTAAACAATAAATTCCGCTTTTAGTTTGCGCTGAGTGTACTAAATTGAGTTCCGATTTCCCAACTAGATATTGCTACTGTATCGTCTTTATAACAAGGTAGTTAGGCGTTTCTGTATATGTGCCAATTCACGTCATTTTGCTCATTCGCGAAAACATTGTTTACCTACATTCAATTTACAATCTCCTCCTTTTTCGAAGTCGGTTAGAATATGTACGTAGGTACATATTTGTCTTTTCTTTTACAGGAAACGGAATTTATGAAACTCATTTGTAAAATATGAATTCCCAATTGCAAAAATGAGTAAGCACTGTGTAATTAATGAGCCGCCTGAAAGAAAATAAAAGTTTCTAATTTTGCCTTTTTTTTAATGTTCATCGTACCAAGTTGAGACAGAAGAAAAAATCAATAGTACGTCTACCTTCCAAAAATACACAATGGAAAACTTGTACAAGGGGATAACTTTATTACGAGCTGAACACACATCAAAGGAACTTCCTTAGAATTTTATTCATTAGAGTTGTTATTGCTGCTATATGCCGGGACTTCGGAACTTTTGGGCACATAAAATGTCATTCATCTACTTGTGAAGCAAAACAGCGTTTTCCGTCTTTGTGAAGAATACTAGTGTTATATTAAGGTTCCAATATCCAAAAAAATTTGAGTAATAATAAGTGGCCAAGAAAAGCCTTTGAATACAGCTTGTTGAGTAGTTTCCACTTATTATTTATTTCTCTATTCTACTCTACTGGATAGATACAGCACAAACTAAAAAGCACGTTTCATTTACAATAATGGGATAAATATCTACAGCTTTTAAATAATACACTGTCTGTGGTTCTATATGCTCTGTTTTGTATTTGTATTCGAATTTAATTTTAAGTTCTTTTCTTTTAAGTTCTTTTTAATTTTAAGTAATTCTAAGTTAATTTTTATCATTTTTCATTGAGGTTATTTGTGTATTTCTGTTATTTTTTTTCATAATCATAGTTTCAGCCGTAGGACATCCACTGCTAAACATGGCCTCCCCAACATATTTCCATAGCGAATTCATAAAATGTGGGGGGAATTTGCACATACGGGTACGCGGATTGGCGAGCGCAGTTAGAGCCATCAATGTTAAAATAGGGAACGCTGTTGCCCATCCCCTAGCTTTCAAAAGTCAAAAGGCGTTTATTTCAATAAAATCACTAGGATCACTTTGAAACGTCTTAGAAACTAGGTGAAGCTATGCCTGTTCCTGTTTTCCTTAGTCGCCGTTTACAATATCCACGGTTAGGTAATTATGGAGAGCCTATTCTTCAGCTGGGGCGACCACGGCCATCTTGTGAAAATCATGGAGAAAAATGAATCTTACTTAAAAATCAATAAATGAAGGCAGTATTATGACAAAACTTTGACATTTATTTATTATGGAGTGTTCACCGTTGGATAAAAATATAAAAGTTAAAACGGCACTCATGTCGACCCAATTTCACGTCTACGTAAGTGTTACCACGTTCTGTTCCCAAACAAATTTATCTATGCCCTCGCCCAATTTGCTTACCCGCACTTCTACGGCGCCAAGATTTTATTGCTCGCAAATAATAAAACACAGATAGCCCACTTCGTATCTACCAATCAATATTGCCAACAAAACAATTTCATAATCTGCATTCACATAACCAGTAAACAAGTTTAGGTTTATGAATAAAATATTCTTGTAGCAGTTAGATTTAAATTATAGACATTTGCATGAAATTTTAGTAGGTTTTTAGGTTCTAATAAGTTAAGTGACATTTTTATGACCAAATCGGTTTCAAAGTATCTATTTATGACTCACTTCGAGTCGTTATAATCGAAAATGTGGGCTTTATTTATCGTTTTCGAATGACAAATAAAATTAGTTTTTTCACTATTTAGTTGGCATTCATAAAATATTTATTTCGTACATTGGTGACGATTCTGTTGTTGCATTATCCTAAACTAACATAATTTGATAGCATTACAAATGTTGCCGTCTTTTTCTTATAACAGTGAAACGACAAAGATAGATATAATTTTGGCGCTGTCAGTTTAGCAAAATTCAATAACAGAATCGAAACCACTGTTTCTTAATTTGCTATGAGTGAAAACACAATCGTCTTTTTTTATTCTGTCTCTAGGACTATGTATGTGACTGTTGGGTTTTATTTATTTATTTAACTTCTATCTATACAGACGACAGTACAATTCACCAAAGTTCCTAGTGTTTTATGAGAGAAAACTGCATTTGTTTGCTGCTGACTGTACAATCATGTTTTTATACGTTCGTCCAAAAAGCCTACAGAACTTTTTCCTACAGCCCAATGAGCTTAAAAGGGAGTGGCGCGCCTGAGTTAGCGTTAATAGTCTTTGTATTTATTGTAGCAATCCAAGATTGTGGGAGACTAGCCGGCGTCCAACGCGGTCGATGCTCGCACCGCAAGATCTACGATAAGATTTTCTTCGGGTTCCCAAATGTGTTTTGACTGAAGTTTCGTAACTTGCCAAGCATTGGGATCCTCAGAAAAACACGACCACTATCCCCAAACATCGTAGATAACCCTTTCTGTTCTCCAAGCACTCAGATCCTTCAAGATATATTCTAAGGGGCGTAGTCAGAGGTACGTCTAAGCATTACATTTGATACATGCATAAGTGACTATAAACATAATCATGACATGCTTAGAATGGTGAAGGAAACCAGTAGGTACCTAAGTATTTTTATAGCAACGATGGGCTTGTACACTCTTGCAAAATGTGGGCATGTGCCAAACGTTCGGACATGCCTCTGACTTTTTTATGTTTTTTATACAACAGAGGTGGCAAACAAGCTTACGCCTATGAGCGCTTGCAATACCATAGGCATCACGCACGCGTTGCCAACCCCTTCCCCCCTTCCCCCCTTAAGAGCTCTGGCAACCTTACTCACCGCAGGAACACAACACTAATTGAAACAAATAATGTTATTTGGCTGCGATCTTCTGTAAGGAGGTACCTCCCCAGGCGGGCTGCTCCAATTCAGAACGAGAAAATCTCGCTGTGCCCTGTGTCACTCCTTTCTTACTCATGTCGTCTTTTACACAATCTATCCATCTTTCTTCTATTTCTATCTATCTAATCGACTCTATGTAACAAATGATATAACAATTCTATATGGTTAGCAATAACAGAGCAATGTTGAAACACGTATAAACTTCATCAAAATCGAACATGTTGTCTGTCTGTAAAGCTCCTTCTAACATAGGAACGTCCTCATCCAACGTATCGATTTTGTCATCAAGCCATTTTATAGTTACACTCATTGCAAACATTCTAGGGTATATCATTACCCGTTCCAACAAACAATTTATCATAGCTCTGAACTAAGAAAGCTGCCTAAGAATGATTGATTCCGCTTCTTTCATATTCATGATTGAGTGAGATATAGGTCAACTTATAGATATATTTTTTGAAGCCTTAGATAAATTTATATAGATAGGTACGATAAGCCATTCTCAATCAATTCTGTTATTGTGTTTTACATACCTACATATAATTTATATCTGAATATGGGTTTTCTGTTGTTTTTAGAATTATAAGTATTTGGTTTTATACTAATAGCTGTTTTAAACAATAAGACCGACTATGCCGTTACTTGCCCTGGCATCTGAATACGTGTATGCTTATCCTTAGCTGTACACAATGGAAAAGAGTGAAAAACGAAGTTAAAACTTCCTATAATGGGTAACTCTATTTCCTGGTTACGGGTAACTCTATTGCACAGTGGGGCTCATTCACCAGTTTAAGGTCGCACAGCGGGCTATGGAACGGGCTATGCTTGGAGTTTCTTTGAAGGATAAAATCCGCAACGAGATTATCCGACAGAGAACCAAGGTCATCGACATAGCCCAGAGAATTAGCAAGCTGAAGTGGCAGTGGGCTGGCCATATATGCCGAAGAACCGACAACCGTTGGGGTAAACGAGTTCTTGAGTGGAGACCACGTCTAGGCAAACGTAGTGTGGGGCGCCCCCCGGCTAGGTGGAGCGATGACCTACGAAAAGCGGCGGGCAGTAAGTGGATGACAAGGGCCGAACACCGGGCTCAGTGGCGTGTATTGGGGGAGGCCTATGTCCAGCAGTGGACTAATGTGGGCTGATGATGATGATGATGATGGGTAACTCTATTTATTGGTTTGCGACAAATTACGATGAGAAGGTCATATTTAACCTAGATCATAACACATCAAATTTGAAATTCAATATGACATAATATAAGATTCGCTTCCCTGGAGATTCAATAACAGCCGTAGTATTTAATATACGGAGAGTAATATTTCTTTTTATTGTGCCATTTTTATGAATGCATGGTACCAAATCGCTATATTAATACACAAGTCTGCATTCGTTTAATATATCGTTATATAGGATGCTGATACTTTGTTCTTAAAAGAACTTACGTGCTTTGGTTGTCAGCTAATTTCTAAATTATCACAACGAAAGATTTTTCAAATCAAGAGTGAGGTTAAAGTTGTCATTATTTTACACTTTAGAGATGGATTCTTTTAGACAAGATAAGACAAATCTTTCTGTTTGTTTTTCTCATTTTTATTACCGTTTTGAATCTAGAGAAAGAAAATATAGTAGCTAATTGAGTTACTTTTATTATTCAGTGACTTGCCGATATAATGAGTAAAAAGTGAGTCTACCTATGTATGTAATTCGAATGAAACAGACGATATATTTTTGATACAGCGACAGAGAGACAGCGATTTCGTGTGATATACTGTGAAAATAATCGGTAATTTATAAGTATTTAAAAATAGATAAATATTATATTCTATTGTTATGATATTACCTACTACTAGTACATAGTAATGCCATAAAGTCTAATTTCTGTACAAATGCAAGCGTGTCAGCACTATTTTACACCAATTTTAACTATAAATCTTGAGACTGTCAATTTAATTCACCGCCTAAACAAAATCGCAAAGTTGATAGTACCGGTAAATAGCAGTGAAAATGATGACTTTTCCTTAACTTCATTCGGTCTGAACTATAAAAATGTATGTAGGACGCGTATGCTACGCAACTATCTTTGATGACAAACTGGTCACATTACTAATTGGTGTGTGATGGTCCTATAAAATAAAATGGGCTTGGTCCGTTGTTTATGCCCCACACGCTATTTTAGGTTGAATAATCAAACGATCTACTGACTGCCTACTAGCAAAATAAGCATAGTTTTTGTTTAAGATTTTCAAATAAGTTTAGAAATAGTTACAAGCCATCACTAAAACGGTTTCATGGTTTCTTATAAGCAAACTTACACTCTTTTAATTTTATAGAAGCTTTCAAACACGTACCTACTAAGTTATTTAAAATTAAATGTTTTTACATAAAATTGTAAGGAAATGAATACATTTCCCAACAATTCTGTGTAACATACATCAGTGATGAGAAAAGCGAAAATGTTTTCCTTCAGCAAATACTACTTTACTTGCTCAAATACGATGTCGAGAAGCCAATTTGGTTCGCCAATTACATGAGAAGGCTTTAAGCAATAGTAATAAGATAAATGTTTTTATACCCAGTGGCGCAGGTTTATATCACAGCCATTGCAAATGCACCCGGGCATTAGTATCATCCATATAACTTACTAAAGCGCGACCACACATAAAATTTACTAAATCGTCAAACACTAAGGATGCAAAGTAAAATAAACACTATCAGTCTATTATTTTTGAGGTCTCTTGACACGTATTTATAAATCGACGTTACTGTTAGCCGGCGTAATTTGAGCTCGGACTAAAACGAGGATCGCTTCAAATGGTTTTACTAATATGAGAGCTGCATCTATGTTTTATTGAGTTGTTTTAGTGCGGAAGTATAGTGTATAATTCCGAATGTTTTAATCAGTGATTTTATACCGAAAGGGGCACCGACGATACAGCCCCGTGCACGCTACGTTTCCAACTGAATCAACCCCGATTCGATGCCTCCGCCCAACAGAGAGCGCTTGCTCGAATCTCCCTTGAATTTTTTACGAACCCTAGCATTAGGAATGTAAAGTTCAAAGTAGCTTGCACTCACGATTGTGGTGGAGAATAATCGTGCTTCACTTCGTATAGCGGCCAATACGCATGTCCACGACATTGTATATAACTTTGTATAGAGGGAATATAGTTTCCCTGTACATTTGGATTTCTTGAGTTCAAGGACTTTATGTTATCTGTTTGAGTTTTTGGGCGTTGGATCTCTCTATCAAGTTATATGAGGCAATAGCTTTCGCATACGGTTTTACTCGCACGGTACTCTGATAAAAAGAAGCCTATGTGCTTCTCGCTACCGCTATGGAACTGAGTAACAGACATACGCACACTTCTAAAAATTCACATTTATAGAAATTAGGTAGGATGGTTAAGGTCATGGTCCCTTATGGCTATTTTGAATTTTTTAAACGAAAAATATTAATTGATTCTTCTTAGCTTTGTCACGAGAAACAGAGAAGTTACACCCTTATATAAGTTCCGAAGACGAGCTCAAAGTGATCCTTGTTATTGTATAAACAGCTTTTATATTTAAATAGTATCAAATATTCCTACTTAACTTTTTGGATGCGAAAGCTTTATTTTCACTTTAGTGACTTTTTCTAAGACTACCAATTAGGTTTGTATAACACAATAAAACAACTATTTTAAATCGGCTTCGATCAATTAGCAATAAAAACCAATTTAAGCTCCAACCATTCTCACAGTTCTAGTAAAATAACACAAAAATGAACTCAAGGTTACAGTTTATTCCCATACCCACCCCAGATTCTTGGTTGATCAATATTAATGCATATCGTTCCCTGAACAAGGTTCATTCTCACATATCCGTGATGGGTCAGAGACGTAGATGGACAACGCTCCGTTACGATAGCAGGGTACAAAATATGCGGACGTTGAAAAAAAACCGATGCTGTGGCATCAGTTTTGGCTAGCACACACACCTACATCATGTTTAAAAAGCATTTTTAAATGGAAAAACTCCATGCTAAGTCTGCTATTTTGGGCTCAAATCAGTTCATACTCAATTTATTAGGCCCCTCTATATCGTATACCTTTTTTTTTTTTTTTTATACAACTGAGGTGGCAAACAAGCATACGGCCCACCTGTTGGTAAGCGGTTACCGTAGCCTATGAGCCTACCCGTGGATGTGCCCGTGAGAGGCTAGGGGATGGGCAGCAGGGTCCTCTATTTTAACAAAGATAGTTCTAACTGTGCTCTCCAAGTAAAGGTTGCGGGAAGTCGGTGGATGGAAAGGGCTCAAGACCGTTCGTCGTGGAACTCTTTGGGGGAGGCCTATGTCCAGCAGTGGACTTCTACAGGTTGTTGTTGATGATGATGATGATGTGCTCTCCAACCCGCGTGCCCAGCGTCGAGAACATGGGCAAATCTCTCCACATGATAGGAATTTACCTTGGATATGTTTCAACGGAGGCCATAATCAGCAGTAGATATCCTACAGCTGAAATAAAATTATAATGATTAAAAATACTCTTTTCTTTTTCGTATTGACCCTTTCAGTGCTAGTTACGAGAAATTTCTATGAGCTAGCTTTTTTGCCTTCTGAATACCGCCATTTCGTATAGAACACGTCACGAGCACGCATGTTTGTGAATGACCAGTGTTATGTTACAGAACCTTTCACTGTAATGAATATTTCCTCCATGTGAGAAAGTTACCAGCTATTTTATTTCAGCAAATACTGATAAGTATAGGGCGTAGCTTTATGTGGAAACGCCATAGTAATTTCTGTTATTCGTAGATTTTATTGCAGTATGATTTTTGGTTTTCCGTTTCTATAGAAGTGACAGTAATAGACATAATATACAAGGTGATTCGTAATATGTATGCTATCCCTAAAGGAGCCCCCCTTATTTATCTATTTAGCATATAAACGGGTAAAGTATTTAGCATAATTTATTTTATTAGTTTGTGCTGTGCTTGTGTGTCCAAAATAAATGTTTTTCTTTCTTTCTTTCTTTCTTTCATAATAAAGGCTATTTAGTAAATTAGCGGAATAAAATCATCAATATTATTGGTGCACAACCACGACCTTCGGATCAAAGGTCGCATATCTTAAAATAAATACTCCAAATATGTATAGGGCCTTTTAACATCTACTTTTCAATCTATAATGTAAAGCCACCACGATACGGATATACCTCTATAGTATGAAATTATAGCGTTTAGTAAGAAAAATTCTCCGAAAAATAATTGTCTCTCGAAAGACTTGAAGGACATAACTTCCTACTTATCTTTTGACGGATTGTTATAAGCCCGTTTCTTTTCTACTTTGTGTTTGGTCGATTAACTTGTTGAATTACTGCTCTCCCAAATTTCACCATTATGTAGAAAAAAATACATTTATTTTTCTATCCTATCTCGCAATTATATCACAAAGTCGGTGATCGGTGGCTCAGCAATGAGTACGAAGACTTGCGCGCATTCATCACTATCAACAGCTACGTCCATACATGTAGGTACACTTTGATCTTCAAGGGCTTAATGTAGAGTTCGTCTGGGGAAGTACTACAGAGCCTGAAAATTCTGCCACCAAATAGCGATGAAATTAAGGGCAGTGAGTCTTAACAATGCAAGTCTTAGGGTTATGGACACGATACAATCACCACTTTAGCAACGTTTAATGGGTATTGCAACCATATTGGGTAGCCGCTTACCATTAGATGGGCCATCTGACAGAACGTTGCTTGATAATATTATAATAAAACTTCCTTACACTCTGATATGCATTGTCGCATAATATAGTAATCTGTGTAACAAGTTTTTGAACGACTGCATATAGTAAAGACTGAACTGAACGCGTCTGATATTCAACATTGCCTGCAACATCAAGTGATCTTTTGACAGTTGAAGTCGCAAGACACACTAAAGCGCACAAGTAGGAACTTATAAAAGGACATAGTTCTGAAGTATGATATAAACTAAGATCAAGATATTACATAGATAAACTAATATCTAGTACCATTCCGCTAATCTATTTTGCACTTTGTTGAGCTTATGAAAAGCTCAACAAAGTGCAGGCGCGTGCACCGTCCGCAATTAAAAGCATACTTTCGTGCAGTAGGCACAACTACATTCCACACAAGCAAACTTAACTATTAGAACGTGTTTGCTTGTTCTTATTAAATTTGTATTGTGCGGAATATGGTTGTGCCTACTGCACGTAAGTAAGTTCTGCCTATCTTTATATTGCGGACGGTGTGGGAAGTGCGCGCATCTGCATTTTGTTGAATTTATGATTACAAGATTAGCGGAATGGTACCAGATATTACTTTGTTTATTTAATATCTTAAAAATGACTTCCGCAAAGACAAGTTTGGATCAACTTACTATTAAGGTTCAAATTGCGTGTTTTTCTTCTGCATGCGGTCATATTGCATGCAAGAGAAAAAGACGCAATTTAAAGATGAAGGCACACATTTTGGACGTTCCCATTCGGTAAAGAAAACAAGATTACAACACTACCAAAATCGAAGACCGTGCGACATCAACCAATCTCGTCGAGTCTCGTGATAAATGATTCCATGCTATCGTTATCAATACAAACTCCTTCTTTTGCAAATGACTTTGCAGAACGTCAAACGAAGCCCCTTATTACTGGACTAGTTTGGACAAAACTGGAACATTTTAATGGATTTAAAGCAAACAAGACAACACAAATCCATGCTTGGAAATTTCGCTAAATCATTACTCTTTAAGTTTTGATATTGCTTACGAAAATAGAAAACTGCTAAACACTTTAAAAAAAAACGTACAAAATTTTTGATACGTAAATAATAAAGATTCAGAGATCATTTTAGTTCTCTTACAACGTCTTTTTTATGGTTCAAAGTAATTAAGGAAAACATTGTAGTAGCCATAGTTGGGCGCTACGAAATGTACTACGGAGTAGCTACGCAAATCTACGGCGTAGCGGGCAAGCTAACTATTTTTGATCATAATATTTTAGTTCTACTGCAACTTTACTGTGACTGTGTAGAGTACAGATAGAATTGAAGGGTACTCGTTACTCAGGCGATTGTTAGATAGAGCACGACGCGCCTTTGTTATCCACGCAGACCATTTCGCTGACGAGATGGCTATTACTAAATTCTCATTTGCGTTTCTGTTTCTGGGACACAATAACTAGCTTTAGGGCAAACAGACGGTTTAAACGCTTAGCTGTTGTGACTTCTGTTTAGGCCATCATATGAATTAATCGAAGGCTATCTCTCTGGGAACTTATTATTCCCGTACGAATTTTTTCTATAAAAAAAACTTAAAAGAAAATTAATAGGTATCCAGTTGTCAATTCATATAAATAATAAGGGTTTTTGAGGCTCAGCGGAAATGCGGAGTAAAAAGGCACGTTCCAAATTTAGATTACGGACGAAGCATTGCTTAAAAATTAAACACAATTCATTTGAGTTTTCACCGCATCAAAGGTCAAGTTTTTATCCAGCGTTGATTTGTGCCGTATTTATGCAACGTGAATAAAAATTTCGCTTGCCGGATTGTCAGTCCGGTTGCGGTTCGCCAACTGGCCCCCGCAAAAACTCTGTGGAATCCCGGCTTCATTCTGATTCCGTTCTGCTTGTGGCCGGATTCTGTAGCTTAAAAGCCGAATTTTGTGTGAAATTGTTGTTTAAATTCGGCTGTCGCCAACTTTTTTAAGGTTCTGTGGTTAGAAAATCTAAAATTCACATTCCATTCAAAATGTGTTTCTGGTCCGCGTATACATGTAGGTATGTATAGTTTTGAGATAATATGTTGTAAGCTCTTCGAATTCAAAAAATACAAGTTAGAAAATCAATGGTCAGTTTTAATTACTATTTTTTATTTATTGTAGGTACGAGCTATGTACAGTACAGTAAAGATTATTAGATGAATTTGTTAAAATATTAAATTTATCATAATACCTTA
The DNA here is from genome assembly GCA_947579855.1 of Anticlea derivata. Classification (NCBI taxonomy): domain Eukaryota; kingdom Metazoa; phylum Arthropoda; class Insecta; order Lepidoptera; family Geometridae; genus Anticlea; species Anticlea derivata. Next base: position 5,973,325 of record OX388271.1, on the reverse strand, counting down.
TAGTTTGTATGATTTAAACGATAACAAGCTACAATAATATCAATTCTATAAACATTATAGATCAATAAATCATAATTTTAAACCTGTCCGAAATAGCTGGAGCCAAACTGCAGTGTCTGCAATAAGAGGGAGGGGAGATAAGGGTTTTATGCTCACAGAATGACATGTGATAAACGAGATTTTTATGGGATCAAGCGAGAGGCAACTTTTCGCGGCACTGTGTTTAACACTTTTTTTTGTGCGCGATAGGAGCCTTAAGAGGCGCACTTTAATCCTTTCACAACACTGATTCTTTCATCAACGGTCTAAGGCCACCATACCTCAACATGGTCACTAACATAATACAGGATGACCATGAAAGAATCAGTGACACGACAAGAAGAAGAAGAAGAAGAAGTACATTTTAGAGAGGCTCTTGACCATTTGTCTCAACCACACCCTCGAATACTTTGATCACATCGCAAGATCAGACAGTCTGAAATGTCTAACCGTCACAAGGGGGATTGTGGGACGTTGACCCCGAGGAAGCCGCACGGATGCACTGGACTGACCAAATACGTACACATCCCCAATTCAATGAGGCTAATTCGTGTCACTGAAGATTGTAAGAGATTGAAAACCCTGATACAAGAGAGATCATGACGAGAGGTCGCGTGTTCAAACGGCATGCGACATTTAATAATTATTCTTCAAAATCATCCTACTCCGTCTACTGAAAGAAGTAAATTTTGTGGTTGACTTTTTTGTGCACGAAAGGAGCCTCTAAGAGGCGCACTTTAATCCTTTCACTACACTGATTCATTCACTGACGGTCAGTCATAGGCTCCTTTTTAGGACCCCCATACCTCAACTTTGACCTAATACCTACAGGAATCTTGTCGTGTCACTGATTCTTACTTGGTCAAGTAAGAAAATTGACTTTATTAGAATAAAGTTGCAAACAAAAACGCAAAAGAAAAAAAATAGTAGTATAAGAGTCATTTTGATTTTGGACACATCCTCCATATTTTTGAATAATTATAACACACCTTCTGAACTTAGTTCATCATTTTAGCCGCAGGGCGTCCACTGCTAAACATAGGCATCCCCCATTGATTTCCAAAAACAATAAGACAATAGATAGACAAGACATTTTACTCAATTGAAGATTTTTTGAATAACGACTTATGTTTATTTTATTACACACAGACATCAGTACATTTTATTTTTATTTCTTATCTGATTATTAGTTACAATTAATTAAATGTTTTATTTTAGTTTTTCGTTTAGGTAGATTACATTTGTTGACTTGTACAACTCAACTAAATTTGTACGCGTTATCGCAGATCACAGTGCACATTACTCTTTATTGACATCTTTATTTTAGCTGTGTATCACAAATAAACTATGGATAAATAAATGAATAAATAAATAAGTTTGGGGGGTTTGCCCATACTGGGCATGCTGGGCATGCGGGTTGGCGAGTACACATAAAGCTATTGTTGGGAAAGCTGCCCATTCAATAGCTTTTTTCCCCTAGTCGCCTCATACGATATCCACGGGTAGAAATGGAGGGGCCTATTCTCCAGCCGGAGCAACTTAGTTAAATACTATCTATCCATATCTATTATATCTATACTATCTATCCATAGTAATCAAAATATAACCATCAACAAAACAAACGTACAAACTATAACAATTATTTCGTGTCAACCCAAATATTTCAAATGGTCAGAAACTAACTTTACGAAGAAACTTTTAAAAAATAACTCAAATATGCGACCACATACCAACACAGCTAAAAATAAACGAGTTCTGGTGGATGGCATGTCAGTTTGTGAAACAGGATTTTGTTGAAGCTCTCGTTCCCAAATAGAGGAGGTTTGAGGAGAGACTAGGTTTGAAAACTCCAGTGATAGGATTTTGAAAAAAAACATACAGTCAACAAATATGAATTGTAAGCCACTATAGAACCTTGCATTTTCGATTCCCGCTGAAGGACAAATTTGCTTCGGGCCTGGGTGACCTTGGTACTCGTTGTTTCTGACACCCACGACACAGGAGATTCTAGTGTCGGATCAGGACTATGTATGAGACTGTTAGAAAAAAAACATCTCATCACATCCAAGTGAATGATATCTGAAACAAATATTCATTCTGAGCTCTTTCTATAAATAGGAGAGCCCTTTATTTCTTATTTTTTTTAATGTTTTTTAAATAAATCTAAGTATTTACAGTTGTATCTCAGTTCTAGTTCCAAATTACACCAACGTAATAAAAACCAAAAAGAGAACGAAAACGTCCCTAGTTCAAGTGAATTGCATAACTAAGCGATATTTCCATTATTCCGGAACTGTCGTTGACTGCTTATGTCTATCGAATATTCTGGGAAAGCTTTTAGTCTGAAATATTTATATTCCAGTCACAGGTGACCCAGAATGTTTCAATGTTGGTCTCAAAATTTAGCCTGATATTTTGATCGATGAAGTTTAGATAAAATTATAGGTAACGCGACAGACTTCATGAAATTAAAAATGAGTTAAAAGACATTTCTTATAAGTGGTAATTTAAAAAATCATTCAACTCGTTGCTTTTACAACAGTATTAACCTCGTTTAAATAACCCAATTTATAACATATGGCGCTAATAATTCCTCTCATTGCGATTGCAAATATGAGCTTACAAAAAAGAATATTACTACTATTATAATTCAGCATAGAGATAGATTATAGTCTGGAATAGCACATAGGTTATTTTCCTCTATGCGAGCGAAGCCACGGATGGAAGATAGTCGTTAATAGTCCAAGTCCAGACTCATTTAAACTTATATTCATATTCAATAACTTTATATAACTTTATATTCATCGAAATTTCAGCCAAAAAAACACAAAAAGAGATGTCTTAGAGAAGAACAGACTGGTATAAAATCGCATTTGCCCCGTTCAATTGAATTGAAGTATGTTCAATTTGGCTATATGGCGATGATACACGGTACACTGCAATGGAATGCAATAAGCGTAATTTTGAAAGCATTGTTCGACTCACATATGGATGTGGCGTATCTTCATGCCGCAAATAAGGCGAGGTATTTACGAGTGACGTATAATATACTCTATTTTTTTGTGTGAAGACTTACCTGTACTTAAAGACTGCCTTAATTATTTCCGTGCTTGTTGGCTGATTATTCTACGCTTTGTTGCGAGGAAGCCATGCCTAATTCAACTAATGTGATTGACATTACGATTTTATTGAAAAACAGCTTAGTGGGCTATTCAGACAGGACTTTATAATAACATTAAAAAAGAAAAAAATCTAGATTACACAATATGAATACAGAAATTTTCTTACCAACCGCACTAACACCATGTTTGTTGAATTACATTACTATTTTTATAACTCATGCAATCTATTTTGCGGTACACGGCTCTCAGTGTAATTCCAGGTAAAAATATTAGAACTGGACTTTTCAATAAGTCTAACAGTTTGTTTTACAAAATACCGCATGATGTGTAGCAAATATACCGTTTGTACTCTTAACTGGACAGGTATTATATTTATGCTTTAGTGAATTCTAATAGATCGGTTTTCAGTTAAACCATTTCAAAGAACACGCATACATATCGATGTCCACATACAGGAAAGACTCATTTTATTACCTACACAAAAAGCCTTACCCAACTGAAGCGCTCACCAACGTGCTATTAGCAAAGTAATACTCAAGTTGCTACGGAATATTAATCTTTATTAGGGTGTGTCAAAGACTCGTAATTCGTAGATGTTGAAGGTCGTTTGAGTTGTTTTCGTGGGAGGCGTATTTCCCCAGCAACAAAATGTGAATAAAACGTTGTGCATTAATTGTTAGGTTTTCACAGTCCGTTTATTGGCGCTTCCTTTTATTGTATTAATGAACCTGTTGTCGTTAAAAGGAAATACTCTGGCTCACACAGCTCCGTTATAGGGGGCCTTGTTGTACTATAATATTTAGGGCATTTTGGGCGACTATGATTTATTTCATTTCTATATTCAGCAGAAAAAACAAATAAGAACAATGGCTGCCTTTTTACGAGATTGTGACAGAAAAATTGCATATTTTTACCTTAATAGACTTACCATAGCATTTTTATTTAGTACACTCTTCTATGACATTATTCTTTGAATGGAAATTACTGTCAAACTTGTTATTTTTTCAACTCACGTCTAAGGATACGAGCTTGGGCACCATTCATTATGTCCATTGATATTTATTCAATTTATTTTAAAACCATTTAGGTATCCCCAACAACGAGTATTTAATTCACAGAATGTTAGGGTTGCCAATTAGAATTCTCAGTAAAATAACGCTATAGGCATAGTTTCTGACCGACGACGGAGGAAATACCGAATAAGTCACGATTCTTCAATTTATTGGCTTAGATTCCGTTTCTACTTGACACCAATAGGCGCTCATCTGCTAAAGTGCATGTCTTAACCCTATTTCCTCAACGCCCTATCAAAATTCAGCACCGGGTTTCTCTAGCGTGTCGCAGATGACAATTTCACAAGTGTCAATAATTACTGAATATTCTTAACTTCGAAATAACGCAAAAAACGTTAACAATAATGACAATTAGGGTGAGCTTCGATCGACGGAATAGCGGCGAGTAAAAGATTTGCTAAATCATTAAAACTCAATCTTATTAAGTCCTATATTAAGTACCTACGGCTGAAATTACAAAATCGCGGCCTCATGCACGCGTGAAGCGATCATGTCTCACATTGCAATTTTAACCGTGACGTCATGCAAAGAAGGTTGCATTTTATTATATAGCAAATCAGTCTCTTCTTCGCCACTACGTTCGTTGGCGCTGCCTCTTTATGCATTAATATATTTTCATATCATTTTTTAAGCCTTGCTTGGATTGAATTCCTTTGTGCTCTAGTAAGGATTTAAAAAGATTTCATTTCAGATTGCTATCGAAATGCGATATTCATAAGCCGTTTGTGAAACCAAAGCTAGATTGAACAATTTACTTTAAGCTTTTTGTGATGCTCGGTTGTTAAAAGCTTTTCCTTTTGTCATTTGGAGGGAATGTATAGTAATGGTTTTTTTTTAAATGCTTTGCAATAGTTTCCCCGACTAATCGAGTTTACAAACAGTGACAAAATCTAGCTTACTTTATTTAGTACATAGTTTTGTGAAAATAGCACGCTTTCACAGCAAAGCTATCGACGTGAACTCGAAGCGTCAGCGACGTGGCGACTGTCAAATATTATCAAACCGTTCACGCTTAGCATCAAATGCACAAGCTTACTCAGCGTTCAAATCACGTACAGCGTCAATTACAATATTTCCACATTGCAAACGCTTTGGCCTATCAAGCCGGGCCACAGAACAGACGAAGCTATTTAGTGATCGTACAGTGCACTACCGGGACCAAAATGTTCTGTATAACCACAAAACAGGCAAACCTAGTACCTACAAGTTAGGCTAGTGGGCGGAACTGACGCGCTACCAATATTATAAGCACATGCCCGCAACTAGATATGTATAGCTTTTTAATACGGTATTGTAACCTGTAAAGACATGGCAGTGCAAGTATCTACGCAATTTATTACGTATCACTCAATGTGTGGTTATATTCATTCACTCTGACCTCGGTGGCTCAGCGGGTGAGTTCCCGTCAGAAACGCAAGTGGTGCGGTTCGATTTCAGCGCGGAACAAATATTTGCAAATATTTGTTCCGGGTCGGAGTGTTGTGGTTGGCACTCATAGTTTCTGATACCCACGACACAGGGAATCCTAGTGTAGGGTCAGGACTATGTATGTGACTGTTACTATGCCCTAAATTCTTTCCTGTGCTCTAAACCATTTTTTTTATAAAATTGAAGTTGATCTACATGCGAAACGAGTAAGGGGCTATGGATACATAGAGCTATGATCGTAATTTCACTACGTGATTAAATCGGTAGAATAACTTACTTTGTCAATTACCAAACGTCTGTTCTGGCATGATGGCAACTCTATTGAAAACGAAAACTCGTAGGCTCTAGCAAAATTATGAAGAAGCCAGACTGAAGTCAGTAAAACAAAGAGGATTATAAATTGAATGCAATCGCGTAATCCGCTTACCCCAGCGGACATTCAATTCATTTCACTGAATTCATTTGGGTCGACTATTTGTAGATCCCCTGAGGGTAAATGCCTTTGATATCTAATATAACTTGATATTCATATAGGTACTCGTAACTCACAACGATTTGCAAATATTTTTCTCAGATCGCTGATAAAAAATAGTAGTTTTTTTTTATATTTAATTCATATCGCTGACTTCATTTGTATGAGGGCATGTAATCGCCTTGGATAATTTAACTTGTCAATCTCGCTGGCGGAGTGGGCGAGTACTCGTCTGAGACGCAAGACGTGTTCGACTTTTCGGGGTCTTGTTCTTCTTCTTGTCGTGTCACTGATTCTTTCTTGGTCATCCTGTATAAGGTCAGTGACCAGGTTTAGGTATGGTGGCCCTGAAAAGGGCCTATGATCGTCGATGAAAGAATCAGTGTAGTGAAAGGATTAAAGTGCGCCTCTTAAAGGCTCCTTTCGTGCACATGTCACATCTGCGAATTTTTTTTTAGGTTCTAGGAAATGCCAGTTTACTCACGATGTTTTCCTTCACCGTTTGAGAGCACTAACATAGCGCACATAAATTTTCCGAATGGAAAATCCATTGGTGCACGACAGGTTTCGAACCTACGACCTGTGGATCGGAAGACGGGGCCTCTACCACCCCTCCACCAGTGCTCCTTGGGGTCTGCTTTCGGGGTCTGGGTGTTGAGGTACTGAGGTAAATTAAGAAAACAAGTGTACCAGACTGGGGTCCAAAAAGTTAATCAGTTACCAAGTTACTACAACGAGAATCCAAATTATAGTTACAGCTCAAGGAACTAGTTCTTAGTTAGTTTTACTGCGATATTTTCTAAGAATACAAGCCCCCTATTCTAGTCTATCATTTTAACTAACATTTCACGTAAAGTTGCCATCAACATTGAACACATCCATCAAGGACTAGGCCATACATAATTATGATAAAAAAGAAATAATAAAAACAATATTGAAAATCCACTTTGTTAATATATTTTTTCACCACGAACATCGCTCGATCTACTAAATATTTGTTCATTTGTAACGTTGCCAAAAGCCTGCGTATGGTAATGCAATATCTCTTGGCACTTTGCGACTTACCACCGCGGTATCGCATTAACTCGGCTTTGGACCACACTCAAGACGAGAAGAGCCTTGATCACGTAAAAGTATCATTAATATGCAAACACTTTGTATGATATTCATTTGATTTAAAATGACTCGTTGCTCTCATTAAATGCGTTATTCTACGAGTCATTTTTGTTTTGAAGCCTTTAGTTTTTACCAGGGACTGAATAACCGGAATATAAATGTACCTTTAAATAACGATATGACGTCATACTGATAAATTCCGGTTAACCGAATATTTCTCTACCGATAAATATAACGGTACCGGAAAATCTGGCTTCGCAGTTCATTTCGGTTTATTTCGCTACCGGTACCTATAACCGAAATAAATAAAGGTTTTCTTTGATGAAACGCGCCCACCCCACCACCGCGGCGCGATTGTCCTAGCGAAGTAGCCGTGGCTCAAAATTTCGGTACCGAAATCTACCAGTATGAAATAACGGTACCGTAATGCCCTACCGGTATTACGATACCGAAATTTTTTAACGGTACCAGTACCTATAACCTCTACCGCTTTCAGTCCCTGGTTTTTACCAGGGATCGGAACCGATTTGATTAATCAGTTAGTAACCGTTATATACTAGGTTTTCATAATTTACCAATTCAATAGTCAGTGATTTGGTCTATAATTTCTATATGTCATAACGTTTTCGTATTTTAATTATGATTGTCAGTATTGTTTGTCTTAGCTGCTCCGGTTCCGTGTGAATGTGGCCTTACGTAACAAATGGCTATCGAGAATCGATGTCGCGCCGTGGACGTGCCGGAGTCGTCACGAATAATTAATCGGTCAACCGTTTCTCGTCCTACTTCGGAAATTGGGCCTTTGAAACCTTTTTAACCCTTAAGAATGCACGAGGAAATGAAGCAATTAAACTTGCATAGAGCAGTAATTGGTTAACCTTTTCTTTGTTAAGTTGAGTAGCAATTTTTCCAAGAAAACACGTTTCAGTTCAAATACATTTGGTTTACTGTGAATTGGAATTATTCACCTATTTTGAGTTTCTTTTTGTTGATGGAATAAGCCCCATTCTCCCAAAACTTTTTCATTATCTGTTTTTGATATAATACTAGTTACGGAACACTTTTTTGAGCTCACCTTTTAAAATTCCATCATTCAAAATAATTAAATTATACATATTTTAACAAAATATACATTTAAAATTGTTTTTTTTAGTTCATAGAAGTGGTAAGCTGTTTTTTGTGTTTTTTTCTTAACTTTAGTACCTGCGTTAATTAGGTCCTCCTTGCTTCTTTCTCTTAACTGGATTAAGTTGTGCTTTATAGTCTAAATTTGTCTTAGTCATTGTACTGTTTCTGTTCCAAATAAATAAATAAAATAGGTATTTTCAAAAGTTTATATATAACGAATCATCAAAAAAACAAATGTTTGAAAATAAGTCTACAATCAGTGTAGGTTGAGTAAGTAAGTGAATGAAAAACCACAATTCGCATTTGTATAATTTGAATTGTACCTATCAGTGGCCAAACCATTTCAGAGAACGGTTCATAGCGTGCATTACAGTAATCAACATAATGGCCCTTATTTTTCAGGTAATAAGTTTATTTTTCCGTCAAGCTGACTGCCTTTGCATTAGTTAATAGGAATTTGATGTTTGTTTACTGTTAGGAAAGAATATCAGAATAAATAATGTGCATTCGTTATAATGAACTTTTTTAGCAATAAGATTTAACAAAACGGTATATCTTATAGAATTTGAGACTAAATTGATTTTTCCTCAAAATAGTAGGTACCTTCTTACCTTAAAATTTATATATAGAAAGCAGAAGTCCACTCACTCACTGACAGACTCATCACGAAATATCCAAAATTAATGGAGGAGTCTGAAATTTGGTACAGGCACTCCTTAGGGGGGTGTAGGCGCACTAAGAACGGATTTTGCAAAATTCAAATCAATCTTCTACGTCAACGTCAATCTATAAAAGTCTCATTGTTTTCAGGGCAGGGAGGTAGAAACAAATGTATATAAACAAGCGGACGAAATCGCGAGCGGTACAACTAGTTGACCTATGTATTAATAACGGAATTTTTCCTTATAACTTACATTCATTTTTCATTAATTTCATAAATTATCAAGAACCTACACAGTACCCCACGGAAACTAGTAATTTTTCGTTTCTCACGCGAAAGATATATAAGTATATTCCACGGATCATTTATTATAACCCAATTCTTATAGTAATTCAGTATTCTTTGTATAGAGTAGCCGTAGGTATGCTAAATATTAAGATATTTTTATGTTTTAAGGCAAATTAAATAACCGATTAGGGTTGGTGAGCTTAATCGCACCCCCAAATGTCAAACTCAAAATTGACTTCGTTTAATGCAGCGAATTTTATGACATATCGACGCCATATCGCATGCCGTTTGAACACGCCTTTAGTGGGAAGTGGACAGTGAAAAAAGCTAGCAAACTTTCGTCTTAGCATATTTTTTGTCTTCAATCGTCCTACTCAGAGTACTCAGACTCACCTTTTTATATAATCCAGTTTGCTATCTGGAGCACACCGACACCTACGAAGCCTGACAAATACAGGAAAAAGATGTCATTAAGGTACCTAATACCTTAGTAATTTCTACTTTCGTGCTCATTCCTTAGCACTCAATTGACATACTTGATCCTTGCAAATCCTCGGATAAGATTTAATTCCTCTTTATATTTTCTTCCCACTTTTATAATATAATATCATTCTGTTATTTAACGTTTTGAAAACTAAATAAATTTTGAATTCAAGTTTAAGGACCCAGCCCAAACAGCTGGTAGAGCACAGGGGACATGAAGTCAGGTGGGTCATATTTTGAGTAGGAACCAGTGAATGCTGAGTGAGGCCATACTTAAAATATGACCCCACCTGACTTCATGTCCCCTGTGCTCTACCAGCTACACCCAGGAGGACCTGATTCAGGCGACCGATGCTGAAATTGGCCATACTGGGCGAAATATATTTAACTTTAGTTGAAACATTGAAACGATAGAAACGAATATCTTCACCAAAATTAAATAAACTACTCCAATAGACATAACCTATCAGGTTTATTTTTTATATAAATCTTTCCAACAAAACAAAGTTTTTTTTTTACGGACAAACTACATAACCCATGCAATTTTTTTTTTTAAATTTAATTTCCTATACCTAAGTCGGTGGATGGAGAAGGCTCAAGACCGTTCGTCATGGAACGCTTTGGGGGAGGCCTATGTCCAGCAGTGGACTTCTACAGGTTGATGATGATGATGATGATGATACATAGGTATCATCATATATTTCTATAGAGAAACCATCGCAATACTAGCTGTTACCTAAGATAATATAGTAGATATTTTTCTGTTACGGAGTCATCGGTGTAAGCCTTAGGTACCTATAATAAGGTCATGTCTAGAAACACAACTTTTATTTGAGTCAAAAAGTAGTTAGTCTTGTGGATAGTACCCATACACCACAAATATCAACATCAATTAATAATCACAATGATCTATGAACAATAAACATCCAGATGTAACATGCCTGTGAGATTCCACAGTCTACATACAAACTAATATTGAAACAATATCCAAATTATTGAAAGCATCGTCAAGTCATATTTCGAAAGCACTACTAAAATGTTCAATATTGGGTTTACCTGCGTCATCTGATCCCGGGGTCCTGAACAGGCCTAAAACAGAATTTAAAGGTACTTTGTATAATGTTATAGCGATCGATATTTAATTTCGTTTCCGATCCTACCAATGGAAACCAGCGTACTATAAGATTTTGATATTTAAAAGGCTTATTCGTAGCCTTGGCTTCTCAAGAAGCGGCAGTAGTTACACAGTGGAAAGTCAGCTAATTATAAAATCAAGCAGCGTATTTAAATCAAAGAATGTGTTTGATTGAAATTAACTGCGTCCACACGACACAAACTTTAATCTGCGCAGCGTGTTTAAGCAGCCTTAGCTGGTGCAATTGAGGCGTCAGGACGGGAAGTCTGAAGTTCGTGCCGAAGTCAACGCGTCTCATTTACACCTACTTTAGTCTGCACAATACGCTTTGCAGACTAAAGTTTGTGTCGTGTGGACCCGCTAACGGCTACTATGGGCTTTTTCGGGAACCTAGGTTTGATGCCTTACAATACAAAATCTAGATTTAGTAAATAATTGTAATTTGGCATTTAAAATGTGGAGACCAGTTTCAGACAGCAGACCTATAGTCCGATGAACTGTTAAATCAACATGCTTGTATTATATGAAATAAAGTGCAGCATTTAATATATTAGCGTTTAATAGGTAGTTGTAATAAGTAGGTGTGCTTGTAGCTTTCACTAATTGCTGTTAGTAAGTTGAAGTGTATGTACAATTTAAAATCTGACTTCTCTAAAAATCCTCATTATTCTAATCTACTTATCAAATTTGCATAAAAACCCCACCTGGCCAAGTAACTTGAAGAAATAATACTTTATCAAGAGAAAACGGGATTCATTTCTTCCCATAAAGGTCTGGACTTTTTCAATTCAAAAAGATAATAACTGGAGAACATACAAAGAGCCTGTTTTAATGATAACCTTAGTTTTTTATCAGACTTCAGAAATCTCAGCGATCGGTCTATGTCATGGGACCTTCCGTCTATAACCGATTGCCAGTAAAGATATGTGACGCACCTTCCACGCCTGCTGCCATTTCTGACGAAATCAGTTTTCGTCGTGGAACTCTTTTGGGGGAGGCCTATGTCCAGCAGTGGACTTCTACAGGCTGATGATGACGATGATATGATAAAAAAAAATTGTTAATGACATGTTACTTATGGTGTATTAAATAAATTATGTATTCTGTATTCAGGCGCGGTCCGAGGTTGTTGTGTTCTAATACATTTTGTGAAGTCAATGTTTAAAAACTTGCGTGTAAATAATGATAAATAATGATTGAAATAGCTTGGTCATTTAACAAATAAGGTTGAGTGTGATTTTTTAATGTATTTAGTACTTTTTTTAAGTCAAAGATTAAGAAGGAAGATAGAGATAGCCAAGTATAAATTGCGTGAATTATAACATCTAAAATTATATTTATATCCACTGAATAAAGTTAATTTCGAACTGAAAATTAACTCTAGATCTTCTTTAGATGACACATCGTACGTAGTTTAAAAGTTAGGCTATAGAAGAAGATCCTATTGTTCTGTTGATGCATCTATCAGCTCATTTTTTGGTAGTTGATTTTCGATGCGGAGAGTGTGCTGCTGTCGTTGGTTTTAGTAATAGGAATAATAAATCTCAAAAATGGCATGAAAAGCTCAAGCCAGATTTTTAGTGTTTTCGCACTAGTGAACTTACTGGAAGTTTGCCAAGATTATGCTTGGCTCCACAGAATCTATGCCATATTTGAAGCTGTATGCGGCGTGTTTTGTTTTCGATTTTTGATCTGGTTCATTCATAATGTTTGTAAATCTAGTACACGTCAATAACAGACAACACAACTTTTAATATTTTATGCAGTACTACGTTGCATTGGTTCGCCTCTTCATGATTCCATACATCAAAATATAACAAAAACCTATTTTTCAATTGAACCGTGACTTCTGAAGGAATAAAAGCGTTTTAACTGGAAGTAAAGTATGTTTCTGATGTTTTTAGTATTTAAATAAATAGATAAAAAATAAATAACACCCATTAGTCACATACATAGTCCTGACCCTACACTAGGATTCCCTGTGTTGTGGGTATCAAAAACTACAAGTACGATGGTACCATAACAAATATTGGCAGATCATGTAAATATTTGTCCCTCAGTGGGAATCGAGACGGGCACTCGCCCGCTACGCTACCTAGCTAATGTTTTACTTCTCTGCTTATATTCCCCATTCCAAAATCAAATTCCTTTTGTCTTTTGATTTTAAAATTACCAAAACTTATTTCAGTCGCTAATTGATGAGCATGGATTTTTGTACTGATATCCAGTACCGGACATGATAATTTATAGATTTTTTATTGATTAAAATTTAAACAGTATTTACATGAGAAAAATACTCCTTCGAATGGTAGGCACCCGTAGTTTACGTTAAGTGCTTGTTCGGAAGGAATATTTCACGATGAGCTACGCCACAAGTATTCATAGTAAAGTTGTAAGACAAATCCCACCTGTTTTCTCTGTACTCTCGACTAGGAATCTTTAGAATTCGCACCTTTCACAAGTTTATGTCAAGGATTCTTCGTTCCAGAACATATTTTATGTTCAAATAATTTAGTACCAGGTAACAAGACACACTTGAACTTTATTGTGCATCATAAACTGAAGTGTCATTTATTAGAGAAACGCGTTCGGCTCTCAGCTGGTTGTTCATAATAAACGTATTTATGACCCTTTGTCTCAGTCAGTTATTGAACCTATTCTACCTCTTACGCCTAATAAATTGTATAGTATAGCTAGAGAAATGCAGGTAAACGAGTGCTGAAATTTTGCATATACAAATAGTATGATAGTATGATTTGTATGATACCTAATGCATTGTAAGATAAGTGACATCATTCTAAATCCAATATGGCGGACTGCCAAAGACCGTGCATTTGTTCACTTATCGACAACTTAGCAAACCGTCCACTAAAATTTTCTGTAGGAGATGAGCAATCGGTCCCTTTTGACTAGTTATTTTTAGAAATTGTTGATAGCTAAGCGATTATGTGCCATCGCACAAATGCCATTGGATAATGAACAATTATGTAGGACCATTCTTATCACTACGTCAGTGTCACTGCAAAGCTGTCGCCGTCCAAAGACTAAGCGAGATCGAGAAGTCTCATTAGGAAGACTGCGGGTTTTAAAGGTAGGTACTTAAGGAACACCCCCGGTTTCTCAGTTTCTTGTTTCCACTGCTCTCACACTCATTATTATTCCATTAGGTACATTATCTCTCTTGTATCCCCGAGTTTGTAATGTCTCTTATGTATACTCATACTGCAAGTGCAGTGCTTTGTTCGCGTTTAACTCAATTTGTAACCAGCACGTGGCAAGTTTAATCTTGTAAAATACACAATACAGGATAAAAGTTATGTAGAAAGCGGTCTCGCCGTCTACCAGACTAAGTACATCTTCTTGGAAAATCAGATCTCCCGAACAATTTTTCAATTATTCATCTTTAAGGTTCTTTAGAATACTGAGGCATGATCAAATCATCGTGATTTCCCTCACTTTTGAGAGGACATTCAATAAATAAGTAGGTACTTAAATAATAAATAGTACAAGCTGTTTTCTAGTAAGAAAACAGTCGGTACTGATTCTGACGCCGATAACCTGTTTTCTACTTACAAGTGGATTCATTACTTTGTTTCATGAAAATCACTCGTCCCTCTCATAATAACGAATTCTTATTAACACTGCTAAAATTATTATTTAATTTACCATAAAATTTTATGTAAGAGTACAATGTAACGCTAAATATCTGGCATAACTGCGCACGCAGTTACGGGATTAAAGAGAAAAAAATTGGGTTATCAGATATACAATTTTGTTCATTCGTTTTACTAATTAGACGATTCGTGATGAGTCAATGAGTAGAAAGCGGTTGCTCAGTAAAGTAAAAGTCCATAGTATTGGTGTTTTTGTATGGGAATTCTCATAAGCCATCAGAGTGGTGTTACATATTTTTGTGTTTTTTTTATTTTTTTTATGAAAATGTTTTTTGTCTCATTACGGTTATTGTAATTAGCGTAAGAAATTAATATATTTTCTTTCTTTCTACGGAAGAAAAAAGATAGTCTAGCACTTTGATTAATACAAAACAACGAAAAGCAAATTGAATGTACCAAAATAGAGACAGCAAAACAAAGTGCTGTCAAAAACCGCTTCCATCCGATGCATAAGCTCTTAGCTCACGACCATTAACGAACTATTACTCGTTACGTCATGAACTACCGAACTACTTGTAGAGTCAGCAGCCAAAGTAAAACAAACTATAAGTAGTGTAGTTCTTGAACGAAAATTTCAATAAACCTCATAGGAAAGTTAGAAAGGACGCTCTAAATCATGCAGGTAAGTTGTGAATTATTATACAAACGTTTGTTCGTAGCATCAGACTGACCGACAAAATTGTGAAGATATCGGGAAGTCGGTGAATGGAAAAGGCTCAAAATAGTTCATGTAGACCCATGTCCAGCAGTGGAATTCTTCGGGCTGATGATGGCTTTTGTTTTCCTTCGCTTTGGCTCGTATTCTAGTACTAAATTAAAATCGAATCTAGACTTAAAGACATTCCAGAATTAAATTAATAAAACCTAGGCTAATATTTTTGTGACGGTTTGTGATGAAAATTGGCACGCTTTAAGCTTTAAGACCTTTGCCCACTACAACTAACCGTGACCGTGCTATGAACGTATCAGATACATAACGGACTCTGCTAGACACTACTATGCCCACTAGAAGTTATCATTGTATTCTTTTCGTCAATTCGCTGTCGATCTGGCCATGGCACGCTATGGTGTTGGTCGGCGACAGAACGTTCTAGAGGGCATCGCTTCATATTAATTTGTACAAAGATTTTTGAATGTGCCGGTAAAGTTACTTACATGGTATCTGTTGTAGTGGATAAAATCCTATCACAGCTCTAGACAGGCCAAACAGTCCCGAATTATGACAGTTGTTTGTGTGTGACAAAAACGTTTGTTTACATTTGTTACTGACTGTACGTAGCTAGTTTTAATGGCACCGAACAGTCATTCTCTGAAATAAGGGCTCAGTTGGAAATTGGTCTACTGGATGATTATGTAGAGTGGATTATGTAGTGTAGCATAATTTTTCATTATAAGGATATGTTATTAATAAACTGCATAGATTTCCTCTATACAGCTTTAAAAACAAAGTTAATGCTTTCAACATAAACTTGAATAAAATAAGCAACAAGGAACTTAAGGTTTGTTTCTTAAAAATAGTCACCGTTATACGCCGCCTTAAAAAGAAGTCGTCTTGACGTGCATGGACCATTTAAATTGTTCCTTTTAAAGCAATCTTTATAAATCATTACAGCATACTTTTTTTAAACAACTCAGGTGGTAAACAATCATGTGGCTCACCCGTTAAAAAGTGCGATACCATCAGATGCATCAGGCAGGCGTTGCCTGCCTATTCAAAATTTCGAAGCACAACATTTAAAGAACCCCGTACCAGTAGTTTCAAACTGGTTTGGTCAAATATTATAGAGATTACCCTGAATGGAGACTCTTTAATTGCACTTTGAGCTCATCGTTATAGTACTGCCGTCATAGGTCGGGCCCCGGTTCCTAGGAAATTACACAAAAGCGACGAGGCAACTGAATAACGTTTTAAAAATATGGAGCTCGCGTTTTCCAAGAAACATTCTGCTCTTTTTGCATATAAATAGTTATGTGTGGCATTTGCATGTTGCGTGGTAGGTAGTTTGTTATGAA
Organism: Anticlea derivata; assembly: GCA_947579855.1. Classification (NCBI taxonomy): domain Eukaryota; kingdom Metazoa; phylum Arthropoda; class Insecta; order Lepidoptera; family Geometridae; genus Anticlea; species Anticlea derivata. The sequence continues at coordinate 5,956,693 of OX388271.1, read as the reverse complement.
AAGTGCTGTTATAAACTTTTTAGTATGGAACTAGTGGGTAACAAATGTTGTAATTGTTACCCACTAGTGGGAGTTATTTAACCAGTTCTGTATGAGACACTTACAGGACTGTGATAATGACAATGATGTGCCAATGACATAATTTAGTTTGATGGAGTAGGCTTTCCCAGTACCTGTGCCATCCTCTTAACCTGATGAACCTTATCCACAGAACAGACGTGGACAAAACGTGTGGTAACTAATACTTGAATTTTTACGAACTAAAAAGAACTATAGCATCGGACGTCATCTTTCGCCATGTTTTTGATCCGGAATTTGCGTGCAATTATGAGACCGGGAATGCCCCAACTTTTAATTCAGTTCCTATTAAAAAGTCTTTCAATAATTGTTTCAGTCCTTCTATGATAGGTCACTATTACCTAACCTATATGCAAATGACTTGAATTATGCCGCAGCAGATATTTATGCTAATCCAATGGCTAGATTAAGCGCATTATTGATGATGAAATTCGGTTAGTTTGATTTGATTGAAACATTTGGAATAAACTGTCACATTTATTGCGCAAGGATATAGTATTGTTTGATGCTGTGTTCAAACGGAAAGCATTATGTCCATGATATTTAATATAAAATTCGTTTCAAAATGATCGTTATCTCTACTGAACAAAGTCAATTTTGAGTTTGCGGTGTGGTGATATAGCTCAATTCATGGATAATTTTAATATTATTTTTAGATTACATATCGCACGCCGTTTGAACACAGCTTTACTAGTGAAAAAGGTCATAGCTCTTAAAGTCTTTGTTAGGTAGGTAGGTACCTACACGATTTTCACGTAGGTTTCATGTACATTTCTTTCCATGAAAACATTTAAGACTCAATGATGAATAAGATTTAGTAGAAACAGTGACATCATGAATGAACACGCAAAAGCCTTTTCATATATTTTGATGTAGGTACCGTTCCTGCTCATGTAAAATCTGTAGGCAAGAAGTTGTTAGGCTATATAGAAAATGTACCTATAATGTTATCTGGTATAAAGTGAACAATCTCGATTGAACGGGGTTAGGATCAAAACTACAGTATCATTATTCTGCTGGATAGTAGTAGTAGTTTTATTTGAATTTATATTGGCTTGGTGATATAGAAGCATCTTGCAGACGCTTATTGCTTTCATCATAACCACTTGAGTTGTTTCGATTTTATATGGCACTTTATTTTATTTTATTTTATTTATTAGAGAAACCAACGGCGTAACAGAACGTGAGATTAAACGCTATATAGCTCGATAGAAAGGCTAATAATAGGTTTCTACTTTTGAGTTTATATAAAAGAAAATGTTAGGAACAAACTACATAAAACTTAATCACATGACTACCTACCGTGATACTGTTAAAACATAGTAGGATACATTTTGACAGGAAGTCAGTACCCTGTTACAGCCTATTTTTAACCGAATTCAAAAAGGAGGAGCTTCTAAAGTCGGCTGTGTTTTTTTTATTTTTTTTATTTTTTTGTGTGTATGTTACTCGATATCTCCGCCAATAATAAACCGATTTTGATAATTCTTTCACTGGTGTATAGAGTATGGAGTATATCTCGGGGTGGTACCATATTAGTTTTATTCCTGAGGGATTGCTACTGTCCCGTAAAACTAAAAAAACGTCATCATCTCTTGAAATCACGACTTACTGAATATTTTTTTTGTCGACGGTGGTATGGTATGGTTATCCCCGCGACTTCGTTCGGTTGCTGCTATTTTTTTTACATAAACTTCAACCTTAGGGTTTGTGTGTCGGGAATTCCTTTCTGCGCACCCATACGTTACAACAGGAAGCTAACCTGCATATTACATACTCTTATGACTTTGGTTAGTCTCTGCGTTGATTTTCAAAGAGTATAAAACCACTACGTTTGATTGTCAGTCAGTCAGTCAGTACCGTAAGAGTTATTATTGATGATGAATGGATGTCATACTTACTTTTGTTTTTTATTCGAAAGTCTAGGTGGTCAGTGTCATCCTCAGTAGGTAAGCAAAACTCAAAGATGTTCATAACAAGAAAAGAGGTTGATATTAATCTTGTAAATATTAAGGAACTTGAAGTCGGTTTTTAGTTTTTGAAAAACAAATATTATTAAGACTGTATTGCTTATGAATTCCACTGACAACTAGTTATGAATTTAGACTGAACCAAGGTCATATCGACATTGATTGAAATTAGTGGTTGTTTCGACCCTCTGGAGCTGATTTGATGTAAGTTTGGAAATCGTTATTTTGCCAGTTACCGCTTGATTTAAAACCATGGCCTTAGGATGGCTTTCCATCAAGAAAGTACAAAGATGCGTTGCGAGGAATATGTGCGATACGCACCAATAGGGTCGTTTGGTTTTCATAGCTTTGCTAGAAATAGCTCTGGCGGAAAAGGGATCAATTAAGTCAAGTTTTTTGATACTCGCTTAAACGAGGGATGTTAAGCTTGGGATGCAAGCGAGAGATGCAAGATAAGTTTGCGAGCGAGGGATGCAAGTCGCGTGGCGCGGGCATTCGATGAACGGTACTCCTTTCTCCTCACCATTCTAAGACGTTTCAAAGTGATCCTATAGATTTTATTCAAATAAAAACTTCTCTCCTTTTCTTCTTCCTCACACCTCACACAACTAAACTATGAGCGTGTATTTCAATTATCTTTGATGAAAATACAGTATCATAGCTTAGTTTTGTTTTTGCTTGGTGGAAAGCCACCTTTACTCTTTAAACTTCCACAATATTCAAAAGCCTCTGAATAACTTTTGAGGGGCCGAAGGTTGTTCTTCCCGTTTCATAAACAGCGGTCTATAAAAGTCTGGGCACTTTGAAAACTAGTAAAACTATTATACTCTTGTTAAACTGCTGGGTTGCTTTTTGCCGCAGAAGCATCAGAGAATAACGATGCCGAAGTTTGACTCATGACCAAATAATCGAACCTTGCCACTTTATAGACTTTAGGGTAATATACATTCTATGACCAGGGGATCGATATTTGCCGCCCGTAAATAGTAAAGGCGCGTTCAAACGACAAACAATAGTTATATTATGAAAATTTATTTCAAAATAATCTTTATATTGAATCATCATTATCATCATCAGTCTGTAGAAGTCCACTGCTGGATATGGGCCTCCCCCAAAGAGTTCCACGACGAATGGTCTTGAGCCTTTTCCATCCACCGACTTCCCGCAATCTTCACAATGCCTTTGGCCCTGTGCGTCGCCATTCGAGAATACTCCCTAACGGTTGTCGATTCATTCTAGACCACACGCCGTACACCGTAGACCACATCGTCACTAACATCAGGTGAGATTGTGGTAAAACGTAAGCATTTATATTTAAAAAAAAAAATCTGCGAACTACATGGCCTGTCCACTGCAACTTCAACTTGCAAATTTTGAGAGCTATGTCGGTTACCTTGGTTCTTATCGGTCAGCTGTGTGTAGGATACACATTGTATGCCATCTGAACACTTCTTTACTGCGATCGTTTGGATTTCTGTATGTAACTGACGTCAGCAAAGCATAACAATAATTTCAAAATGATTTTTAAAATAAATAAACACAGGTGAGCAATATATCCGCACGCCGCGCTGCGCCGTTTGTACTTGGCTTAAAACTTACCTATCCACTGTTCACCGAGCATCACCCAATTATCTTTTAACTAATTTAAATGGACGCCATTTTGAATGGATTATTTTGCTTCAATAATCGCTACGTCCAATTATTATGTCTAGCATCCATTTTATTTTGTAGGTACTATAATTGAATAATTTGAAGCCTTTAGCCGTCTAAAACAATACCAAAAGGCATTATGTACTCGTAGTTTGTTTTAGTAGAACTAAATTGGAATATTAACTTGTAGACGTCCTATGACAAGTTTCATTTTGTTAGAATTACAGGCTTAATTTTTTTTATCTTCAAGAAAGTAATTGAGAAGAAAATATATTATCTTGCCATTATCTTGTTCTCTTGAAGTCAGAAAAGTAAATACATATTTGAACTTGGTAATTTGTTTTTCAGCATATTCAAATAATGATTATGTACAGTCGCCATTAGAAGTAGACGACTTCTTCGGTTTTTTTTTTATTCAGCAATTCTCAGTTCAATCACATTGGCTTTTGGTAAGAGTTTTTACTTTCCTCTAGTTTTTTTAACTTATAAAGCTAGCTTTCATTCATCCTTTTTTTAAGCTTTGTGCAATCATCATTTACTTTTGATATTGACTGTACCAGCCGCGTGATGCACCTTTTATTTATCAAGCAATATAATATTTCAACTAACAGGAAAGAAAACTAAATAACATAAAATATGTTCTTGTTTACTAAGACATAACAAGTTCCAAAGGCTTTTATAAACACCTACATACTAGAGAGGGTAAATCTGTAATTTATTTATAAGTAAGGTCAGGTACGGAAACCAGGGTCGGGACGTAAGTGAGGATTTTCGCACTGCCCTAAAACCATTGGTAGGTAACCTAAAGAGTGCACAAAGGTCCGTATTTTTAGCTATTTTTCAAGCTTGCTTCATTGACAAGATATAAAATATTTCTTGGCCCTACTGTGACGTCTTTTTGCCATTCAATTGCAAGCTTGTTAGTACGATTTTACACGAATTTGAATCATAAATCTTTGTGACTGTCAACCTACGTCATTACCTAAACAAAATCGCGAAGTTCTTGGTATAGGCACATGTCGTCTGGCTGAAAATGGGTTGAAGCAACACAAAAAATACTTGAAAGTACTTGAAAATATTCTTCTTCTTTTTGTCGTGTCACTGATTCTTTCTTGGTCATTCTGTATTAGGCCAGTGACCAGGTTGAGGTATGGTGGCCCTGAAAAGGGACTATGTGCGTCGATGAAAGAATCAGTGTAGTGAAAGGATTAAAGGGCGCCGCTTAGAGGCTCCTTTTGTGCACAACTTGAAAATATGCAACCTTGTAACTAAGTTTCCTTCGAGATTGGGCTTTCCTTCAGAAATATCCTAAATAAATAAAACCCACATATCTAACTAAATCTACATCACTCCGAATTCGTATAGAATTTCCTGTATCGTGAGCGTCAGAAACGAGTAGGTACCTACCATAGTTCCAAATCACCCAGACCCCAAACAAAATATTTGCAGATCGTGCAAATTTATTTTGTCCAGCTGCGGGTATCAAACGTCACATTTTGCATCTCAGCAAGATACTCGCCCGCCGCGCCACAGAGGTCTTCAAAACCAGAAAGAATGTCTACAGTCACCCAGTAAAACAGGACTTTTATAGTTGAGATACACTAGCTTCTGCCCACGGCTTTGGTCGCATGGTACGTACATAAAAATTAGCTTAAAAGCTATTCTGGGTAAAGAACTTTATTTGTTCCTAGTTTCAACAAAATCGATTGACCCGTTACGGCGTGATTGAACAACAAACATCTAAACATCCAAAGATCTTCACAAACTTTTGCATTAAAAATATGAGTAGGATAGTCCAGCTTTACCTACGCTTTTTAGTTATCTTCTTCTTGGAGTTTACCCCTTAAAAATGCATGGAATTACGGCACAAAATCGCCCTTTAACTATTTTTCGTTATTTGCTACTTTGCATATTTTATGCGGCCAATCTCAGCAAGATTGTTTCGGGAGCAATTTTCTTAAAAGGAGTTTAGGAATAGTATTAAGCCTGGTTCAGATGGTGTGCGATATGTCATCACAAATTCATTTCAAAATTATCCTTAACTTCCACAGAATCAAGTCAATTTTTTGTTTGACTTTTATGGGTTGCGATATTGCTGAGCTATATGGCACGCCCTCAAATATCAAATTCAAAACCGACTTTAATCAGTAAAAGCAGTGGGCAAACCATATAACTCGCAGAACCGACAACCGTTGGGGAGTAAAGGTTCTCGAATGGCGACCACGAACCGGACGACGCAGTGTTGGAAGACGGATGGACCGACGACATTGTGAAAGTTGCGGGAAGTCGGTGGATGGAGAAGGCTCAAGACCGTTCATCGTGGAACTCTTAGCGTAAGACGCGTAAAAAATATTCAAATATTTCAAAATAACACTTACATCTACTGATTAAAGTCGGTTTTGAATTTGTACCTATCGTGCATTATTCGTGCACGTTCTTGAGGCACTGAATTATTCGGGCTTGGGCAACTGAAATGGCGCCAATTCCGCAGTGTAGCAGTGTATGAAAGGAGTCTTTGAGGCGCACTTTAATCTTTCTCTCGGCATCGTAACATACATATATTCTACTGTTCTGTGTGATTCCTGATAAGTCTGGTATTTTGATAAGTTAGTAGTTTATTTATTTATTAATACATACACCAAATTTATTTTTTCATCTAAATTTTTGGATTGACGACTCAAAATACCAGAAGATTAAGCTCTAAATTCATGTTTTTTCTTGCTATTTTAAGTAAGACAACCTCACTGAATTGAAGTTGACCGTTTGTGATATTCCCTGTTTTTTTTTTATTTATTGCCAACTGGGTGTACAAGACCCATTTTGGAATTAAATACATATTATGAGTAACCTTGTATTGAGCAGAAATAGTGCAGCAGAAACGGAAAACATTACGAGGTAGAGCAAATAAAGCCGTTTACATTCAAGCTTCGTCCAGTATTTGTTTTGAGTATAGCGCGCAACTATATTAGCTTTCGCTTAGAATGCACTATTTACATTTGCATCATATAACTTTTATCTTAAACAGAGAAAATAGTTGTTTTTTTTTAAATAATCATCACCTACGTAAGTCCACTGTTGGACAGAGGCCATCCCCCAAAGAGTTCCACAACGTACGGTCTTAAGCCTTTTCTATCAACCGACTTCCCGCAACTTTCACAATGTCTTCAATGTCAATCGAATAGGTAGGTACTATTTGAACCAAAACAGTAACATACAAAAATTGTTTGTTCTATTATATTGGCTCACATCCCATGATAACACAATATGGGTATGTACTTTATTGATTGCAGTTCACAAACAATGATATATTTTAACAGAACGCATCTAGCATCTAGTATATTAAATCTATGCGTTTGGAAGGTTCTGTGATCACATAAAGCTTCAAATTATTTTAACTAGTAATGTACGATGACGCTACCCACCAAATTGAACCTTGTAGTATTTCTTTTGATATGTTTATTATTGAAACTCGTTGACTCTAAATGATCGTTAAATATTTGTCATTTTCATTTACGAATCGTTTAATATTCAACGAAGACCTAGTTCAGATTCAATTGGATTATTCAGACGGGGCTTAGCTCTGTTATGACAGAAGTTATCTTGAGCTCTGCGGATGAAGTCTGGATTCCCAAGGCGATCTAATTCACTAACGTGTACGCTTAGTCTGATGAAATTATTTGGAGCATACAAAGGAAATTTGTTTTAATACCTATTTATTCCAACCCAAAAGTAAAAGGATTCTATCTGATAATTAGCTAACACTGAGATTTAATTACAAGTCCATCCGTTATATCAGTAATATCCACTGCGTCAACAACATAGTAATAATTTTAAACAATTATATTTTGAAAATAGCATTCAATTTTTGTTTTTCGAAATTTAATTACAAGTCCATCCGTTATATCGGTGTTATCCACTGCGTCAACATCATAGTGATAATTTTAAATAATTATATTTTGAAAATAGCAATCAATTTTTGTTTTTAGAAATTACATAAGCCAAAACTAAATGTACACAATAATATAAAACTACACAAACGGGGGCAATTTTTATTACTACACTTAGGAATTTTTAAATCGTCTGTATCAATTTGACTACCTCGGTGGCGTAGCGGGTGAATGCCAGTCTGAGACGCAAAAGGTGCGGGTTCAATTCTCGCTGCTAAAAAACGTTTGCATGATCTAAGAATATATTTTGTTTCGGGTCTGGGTGTTATGGTACCATGGTACTCGTAATTTCTGATACGCGCGTCACAGAGAATCCTAGTGTGGGGCCAGGAAAATGTACGAATTTGTGACGATTACAAAAAATAGGTACCTACGCAACACAAACGGAGGGTGGTAATAGAAAACCAGTTCTGTTTGATTCACTTCAAAGTAATTTATCCAACCTGTTCAAGCCTAGTTCCTCATAAGCCTGTTATTATCAGACGCCAATCACTCGGATCGTTAGTAGCCGCAACCTTGTGATGTATTCCGTTCGAACCAATACCCACCTAAGTTTCACAGTGATAAGGTTGTATGTTGCATTGAATAGTTAGTACGATATATCATTCGAAGGTACCAAACAGTATAACCAATATCTTGATTAAAGTTTCAGGACCATGTGACCGAAGTATAAAAACCGACTATAAGAAATATATAATGTTTACGTGTTACGTGTCTCAAGATCCTACACGATTTTCTATTTTCACATCTTCAAATAACTTGCTTGCTTGCTTGTTGTGTCACTGTTTCTTTCATGGTCATTCTGTATTAGGTCAGTGATTAGGTTGAAAGAATCAATGGATGGATAGGATTAAAGTGCGCCTATAAAGGCTCCTTTCGTGCGCATATCACATGTAGACATCTAGAACATGACGGTTTCCTCAAAATGTTTTCATTCACCGTTTGATAGCACTAGTATAGCGCGCATAAATTTTCCGAATGGTTAATCCTTTGGTGCACAACCGGGATTCGAATCCACGAACTGTGGATCGGAACACGGGGCCACTACCACCACTCCTCCGGTGCTTAACTAAATTTGCATAGTTAAATTGCTAAATTCGTATAGGCACTGAGAAGTTTTAATTTACAGAAAGAAAATTAAAACTAATACAAATTTAAACAACTATTTTACAAAGTACACAAGGACGAGTTGACCTATCTAAAGACCGCTACAAACGATCTATAGATAGCTCTATTGATAGCTTCCCCAAGACGCTGGCGTAATTGCCACGCTGGTTGGTAATGGTGATCCGTTAGACCAAATGGGATCCAGCTCTCGTCTAGGTGCCTACAATCACAAAGGAGTCGTTTCATTCTGGGCCTGGTCCATGTACAGTACATAGGAAAATTAGGAAAAAATAGGAGATTACAAGAAAAATACAGTTTCATTAATTTGAAGACAAATGCGATGGTACAAGACAAAGTTCTTCTGGAAAGTTTTTGACTATGTGAACACTATTTGAAGGCCGCCATGTTGGTTTATAATTGACGTTTAACATGACATTGACATATTTTTCATGACATGTTGTTTGATTTGATGTTTTTGTGTGTACGCCAGGGCGAGTATCTTCCTTCAGTGATGATAGATGTGATGACGCCGCTGGCGCCGGCGCGGCGCCGTCACGATCAAGCTAAATCTTCTGTGGTTCTTATATGACGTACGATCAGACGTAGATATTTCAGAAAATAACTTAAACTAACGCAACTAAGTATTTTACATTACACTTCCGCCATATTTTTGTAGCGCTGTGTGTTGATCTCTGTATCTAAGAAAATCATAATGTACCTTAGAACAAAGTCAATTTAAATAAAATAACCAATTAAATACGTTTACTTTATTGCTTATCAATATTTTAGAGTAGTGTACACAGTGCAGGCCCAGGCTCCATAGACTGATGAAACGCCTCCTTTTCAATTACTTTTCATTAGAAAATGCAAAAAAAAATGAAATTCCTCTCGTATACATTTTTTTGGGGTGTGTACGTAATGAGAGAATATTTTCATGTTGTACGTGACATGGTTGAGAATTCTAGGAACCACATTTAGTTATATTTATTTTAATTGCCTTGCCATTCTAGAATCTTGCTCAAACCATAATTAGAATTTTAATAACCTTTTATCTGTTTTTAAAGTCAAAGTGTTCTTTATAAATAACGTACAGTCAACAAGTTTGATTTGTACATGTCACTTTAGAAACTTTTCACACAAACGCCCGAATACTGAAACGCCACTTATCTATTTCAGATGGCCTCAAGTATTTGAGACGCCATTATCGTTCAGAATCGTATACAGAAACGTCAAATAGATTATCACTTAAATTTTAAGCGTTTCAGATTTAATACCCCCTCAAATGACCACTTATCATCAAAACGGAATACAGAGACGCTGATAAGCGTTTGACAGATATATAAAGTCAATTGAGAGCACGCTCAGCTAATCACGGTGTCAAAAGTACTAAGTGGCGGTTGAGTATTCCTCTTAAATCTAACGATCCCTCAGAAATAAGTAGCCTTTACCTAAGTGGATGAGTTGAAAAACGTTTCAGTATTCGGGCGTAAATCTAGGGCGCGACGCGTCATTGCTAGATCTGCCTCTAGATCTGCCTATAATATATCTCTGCCTAGATCTCTGGTACAGCCACCCGTACCTAATTTTATATTCAAAAAATCGTCGATGTCGGGTTTTATATTTTGCGTTTCTTTACTGTTTAAGATCTATAAATAATAATAATACAAACCCAATGACATTTACACACTCCATAAACGGTACCGAATCACTTTGAATCTGCTCTTGCGAACACGGAAGGAATGGCCAGGGGCTGTAAAATTTTACGGCTTATTACCTACCTAATCTAAATGGATGGACTCCATCCCGTAACGGCATTAAAGTTATGGGTGGTCGCGTAAGGTGGATATGAGCACAAAAAAAAACAAAAAAGCTGGTACACTCAACCACTGTGAGACACTGAGTATTTTTAGTTCATAGCCAGTGAATAATGTCGGAATCAATAAGCCCAAAGCTCAGTTAAATGTTATAAGAAAGAGGAACTGTGCCAAACTGGAATTGAGTCGCAGTAGCAGTCATCAATGCATTTGTTTTTTTTTTTGTATTATTTACTACTAATCTTGCCAATGCGAGGAAGTATTTCTTTTTAAATAAAAAACAAGTAAGAATATTTTATCTTATAACTTGCTAGCGGCTTCTCTCGTAGTTAAAAAGAAGCCTATAATGCTATTTTAGGTAAGGAACTTTATCGATTCCAAGGTTCATCATAATCGGTGCAGCCGTTACACCGTGATTGAACCACAATCATCCAAATATCCTCACAAACTTTCACATTTATAATATTAGTAAGATGACACAGCACTTCTACGTATGAATCGTATTACAAGTATTATTTTTTAGTCTGTGCAATAAAAGCGGGTTAAATAAAAACATAATAAGGATTTACAATGGCAGATGGCGCTCTGAGTAAAGAAGCTTTTCTCGTTTACAGCTTTTTATTAAAACTACAACGCAATCCTTATGCTATGTTTTTATAAGAACCGGACATTCATATGACGGCCGTAACATACAATTTTCGACCATACCTATAACAATGTAAATTGAAGTGTAATTATATCATCGGTATTTATCATCATCATCATTTTAGTTGTAGGAAGTCCACTGCTGAATATTGCCTCCCATACAGATTTCCAGAGCATCATGTTTGGGGAATTCGCTCAAGCTGGGCATGCGGGTTGACGAGCGCAGTTAGACCAATCTTTGTGGAAATAGGGGACGCTGCTGCCCATCCCCTACCTTTTTTCCTTAGTCTCCTCTTACGACATCCACGAGTTTGTAGATAAGGAGGGGCCTAATCTTCAGCCGGGGCCATTACGTTATCATCAGTGTTAGCGGCCTTCAAAATAAATTTCTTAAATTTTCATAATATTAAGACATTTTGGGAGTATTTATTTTATTTTAGTCTTTGAGAAAACCCACAGCTGTTTAATTATTAAACAGCTGTGGTTTTTTTTAAAGATATTGAGTTATACATAAAAAAATTCAAAAACATTCTAGTGAGAGTAGGTACATAAGGAAGCAATAAATAAATGTTCTGCAAAAATATTCAAAAGCTTTTCAATCCAAACAATAAAATTGCTCGTAAAAGATGAAAGAAACAAAGAAACAAGGAAACACAAACAAATAGGAGCAGCAAGCATGTAGGCTTACAAATAATTTCGCACGAGAATAGACAATACAACGCGAATAAAGCGTAAATTGAGAAATTGTACTGCGGACAGGGAAACTCTTCGTAGCAAGTTGTTTGATTGGTTCCCTTTTGAACCACGGTTACGAAATAAATCAGAAGGTCACGAAAGATGGCGCCAGGGAACCAATTGAAATCAGCAGGGTTCTAACTTTAAACCCGTTTTCATACGACGTGCGACATGTCATCTTAAATGTATTTCAAAATGATCCTTATCTGTACTGGATACAGTCAATTTTGAATTTGACATTTGAGGACGTACAATATCGCAAGCCCCCTTAAAAGTCAAACTCAAAATTGACTCTATCCAGTAGAGATAAGGATTATTTTGAAGATATTTAGATGACATATCGCACAAATAGTGAACGAAGCGAACATGAGCCTAGGCACAGAATAGGAAGGGGATCGGCTGTTCTGTGAGCGCCTTAAATAAAGAAGTATACTTGGAGGTTGATCATGAATAATTGTTTTCAAAGGCTGGTTATAATCGATAAAACTACTATTACACAACAACATCATAAATCAATAGCTTTGTTTCTGAATAAACAAACTGTAGCATCGTAAATTTGGATGAAAATATTAGTGATTTATAATATTAATCCCGCTGCCTCCAAGCACAAACTTTGACGTCCTCGGAGGCGTGGCGAGTGCCCAACTAGCTGATTACAGATGTAGTAGATGACGTGTACATTACTTAAGTAACATTAATTATTTGTCAGAAATGTATCGCTTTGTTATAGATAAAAACCTATATCCGTTAATTTAATATAGACATTTTGAAGTTAGAGTATTTATTTCTCTTTAGGTCTTGAGTTCGAATCTTAGAAGTGCACCAAGCAGTCCACCAATTTGTGTGCACATTAACACGTTCTTAGAACGGCGAAGGAAAACACCGTGTGGAAACCCGCGGCTTAGTCAGCTCTACACGTATTAACTATGCCTTACATGTTGAATGGGCTGAAAGGATGTTAGAGGTTTACTTTAACTTAATAATGTCACAAGTACTACAGCGTTCTGTTAGTGTAGTGAGCAAATAAAATGTATAAATAATCTATAACAGATGTACTATGGCTTTATTTTTCTGATTGGCAGCCTGATGAAGTTCACTGCTGTACATAGGCCTCCCCCAAAGAGTGCCATGAAGAACGGTCTTGAGCCTTCTCTATCCACCGACTTCCCATCGGGTCCATCGGGTGGGGGGCCTTCCAACACTGCGTCGTCCTGTTCGTGGTCGCCACTCGAGAACCTTTGTTCCCCAACGGTTGTCGGTTCAGCGAGCTATATGGCCGGCCCACTGCCACTTCAACCTGCTAATTCTGAAAGCAATGTCGGTAACCCTGGTTCTTCTACGGATTTCCTCATTTCGGATTTCATCACGCAGTGAAACTCCGAGCATAGCTCTCTCCATAGCCCGTTGGGAGACTTTGAGCTTGTGTATGAGGCCAATAGTTAATAAACAGATGTACTAAGGCTTTATTTTTCTTATATATTTCTGATGATGTTTTTATATAAAATTAAAATTGATCTTCTAGAAATAAAATTCTGATAGAATACCTACAAAATTGCTTTCAGAATCCCTGCACATTTCCTATTAGTATCAATCCAATAAATTTAATAGAAGCCGCACATAGAGATATCGAAATTGCTCTACCATACTAAACGGAAATTATTGGTGGGCTCACTTACAAATTACCGACCTAATAACACTTTTCGGATTAGATTTTCCTTTTTCGTAGATACCTAATCAGACAAAGTCAGCCATGATGTTTTAGGTTCTCGTAAAATTAATGAAATATTTTATTTCAGCGGTAGTCATCGTTTTACAAAGGTAAAAAACAGACTATAAGCAATCAAAAAAACTAATGAAGAACCAATAGATAATGTATCTGTGGCCTTTTTTTTGCTATCGATCAATGTATCAAATGCCACTATTGACTTAATATCAAAAGATATACCTACACCTATGACGACCTTGGTGGCGCAGTGTGCGAGTGCCCGGATGAAATCGCGAGGATTGCGGGTTCGATTCTCGCTGCGGGACAAATATTTTCATGATCTGCAAATATTTATTCCGGGTCTGGGTGTTTTGATCCCTTGGTAATTCCTTAGATAATTATGATCTAAGAGTAAATTGTAGTTTCTAATGACACAGGGAGACCTAGTGTTGGGTCAAGACTACCTACCTAAATCTTTGTTCAAAATACACTGAAATATACAAATTAATAGAAACACACTGAATTCTATATATTAAATAATTTATAAAATTCAATTCACAAAAAATGTATTTTTGGAGTACACACAGATTAGCTGAAAAGGTTCATCAAATAAATATGCAAATGAACGTGTTTGATTTGATCCCGAAGGTTAAAATAAAAAATCGGGTCATTGGACAAACCTTTTAAAGTTTAGTCATTTAAAAAATAATGTAATATTCAATGAATGTATTTTGACCTTATATAAATCTCTTTTCAGTTAATTTCACTGCGAAATCAAAAAATAAGTTTGTTTTTGTAAATGCCTCGCAACAACAAACAAAAACTATAAAATAAACGAAAATAAAAATAGTTTCGTGCCTAGCAATTGATCAAACATACTTTGTTGTTAACAACCAACAGTCACATGCATAGTTCTGACCCCACAATAGGATTATTCATGTCGTGGTTATCAGAAACTAGGAGTACGAGTCCTGAAACAAATGTTTGCAGATCATGCAAACATTTGTTCCGCAGCGGGAATCAAACCCGCGCCCTTTGCGTCTCAGATGGGCACTCGCTCGCTACGCCACTGAGGTATTCGAACTCAGATAGGTACTTAGATTTTATATAATTAATAATAATTCCAAAATATTAATTGTTATTCAATGCTTTTTTTTTGCGTCTGATGGCTTCTGAGGATCAAACCTGCTGTGACGACAGCAACCACTTTATGGGGAGGCTGAAAAGCAGCGTAGCTGAGCCCTCGACCATTTCACCTGTCTACCTACATACCAAAACTTGGTTTTCTGTAATTGAATCTTTAAAACTGTATGTAGGAGTTCTTAGTGAATAAATGCCCTTTTATTTTATTTTTATTTATTTATTTATGTCTGGAAATTTTGGTCCTAAATCCCATTTATCTGGTTGTTTATATAATCTAACTCAGTTTTGTTTTGTTTCCCATTATCCCTAGAGTGCATCCAACCAAACACAGTTTGCACGTTCATCTGGCCTAAACTAAATGGGTAATGTACGCCATTATGAACATATCGACCACGTAGAAAACCATAATCATACCTGACACATTAAATCGATCATATCGTCCCGAGTTAGTTCAATGTAATGTAATGGAACATAATATCCGCAACTGAACCATAATTTATAGGACAAGGTTTAAGTTAGCTGGGCCCATTGTGGTTATTTGGAACTATGCCATACAAAGCGGCCAATTTAGATGCTGATGCAGCATCTGGTGCTGACCGGTACCATTAAGTATTGAGGAATTATTGAAACAACCCTAGTCCGTTTTGTTCTAACATTTTGAAAGCAATGGTGGCACAGACAATGAACAAATACTTAGTAGTCGTGAATTAAAGCTCGTGCTACATTATGAATAGCTTAGTTATAATAGGCACCATAACTTAAGGTTTGAAATTTCGCAAGCTTTCAGTCACGTTGAATCCCAGATTTTGGTAAAATCTTTAGTATTTTTATGTAGGTGTGTCATGTCTACAAACGACATATATTTGGCTTTATGGTAATGAAAATATAAAGGCCTGATTACTATAGCCATTACAAAGATGCACACATTATACAGATTGATCCATCAAGAAGGGTCAGTTTGGGGAAGCCTGAAACTAAAAAAGATTTTAAAGTAAAATGCTAGACATATTCTAGAAATATAATACTGACTGGCCTCATAGCTCAGTTGGTAGTAACTCTGCCTTCTGCGCTAGAGGTCGCGGGTTCGATTCCCGCACTGGACTGTGACTAACACAGATGTTTGTTCTGTGTCTGGGTGTTAAATATATATATATATATATATTATGTATACCCATAGTACAGGCTATGTCTAGTTTGGGATCAGTTGACCGTGTGTGATATGTCCGGAATATTTATTTATTTATTATAAGAAAGTTTTTTTAACTCATAAATCAACTACATGGTTCCCACAAAATAAATAATCTCTTAAGGTTATTGTTCCTTTTAGTTTCAGACCTCGCCATAATGGCAACTCTTGATGGATCACCTGTATTAATAGCGCTAAATTTTATCACACTTCAGTTCATTTCTTTTTTATATAAAGCTAGGAAGAGACAAAAACATTATAGCTATGCGTAAATATGAGTAACCTATTTTGGGAATCATGAAGGCCTGGTGGAAAAGGTTGTTAATATATATATAAAGGATACTGAAAACAAGCCTAATGGTCCATGTTATGGGTTAACGCAGCAGTAAATTTCAAACCTCAATTGAAGTGCGATCCCGAATTGCACTCTAGGGCAAAATTCTTCTCACTGTTCCAGGTCATTTATCCGGGAGGAACATTACTAAACCACAATGTCTAAGACAGCTTGCATAATCACCTAGAGATACTGTAGTTTTGGTAACCTTTGGAAGACTGCCAAATAACAGAAGAACTAAATGAGTATAAAACATCTTTTCCCAAGTTTCCTTAATGAACAAAAGTCATAATCAAAATGATTCGACCCAAAATTGTAGTTTTAAAGCGCGGCTTTGCTAGTGCATTACACGGATAAAAAGTAGTCACGTTCTTTTTTCTCGGGTTTAAGCTAGCGGGGTCTAAGATACCCATTAAATCGGTTTGAAGAAACTGACGTTCTAGTTAAAATCATCAGCAAATATTCGAAACAAAACGGCACAGTTCCAATAATCAGCTTAAAACAACGTTTTCTAGCTCAGAGAACTCAATCCCATTATCTTCATGAGCTTAACTAAATAACCAGCAAATTTCATATGTCAAATAAACCAAAATGTTTTACTGGAAGCTTACCGGAATTCAATTAGGTACATAATGTAGAATTCTAGTGGCCAGGCGTAATTACTTATGAATTATTTGTGGTTTTCAGTGCCAGTTTAGAAAGCGCTATTTTACAATCAAAATGATTAAATTCACTGAATATTGAAAGATCTCTGGTTCAACTTGTTTAGACCTATAAATTTTTCTCCTTACTGAGATGTCGATATTATTATGTGAGCTAAAAAAACAAGTTAAATTTTGTCAGAACTTGAATAATTCATTTACAGAAATAAAATTGAATTGTTGTTGAATAAAAATTATTTGAATTAAAACATATTATTTTCCGTCCCGACTCAGCCCACTTTTTTTGGATAGAATTATAATAGCTTTTAACGTTATATACATATCAATATTTATATAAAAAAGAGGCTGGGGAGCTTAATTACTGCATCAACGAAACATAATATTCGTGGCACAGTTCAATTGGACAAAGGGGGTTTCAATTTCAGGTATCAAAGCGTCACAGAGAAGTTTGTTCGAAGTTTGAATTGGGTTTGATGTTATTTTATGTTGGCAAAGCATTTGCATCAAGCTATTATATTGAACCTAACATATTGGGTTGCTTGCTTGCTTGTCGTGTCACTGATTCTTTCTTGGTCAACCTGTATTGAGTCAGTGACTCATCATCATTCCAGTCGTTTGAAGTCAACTGCTGAACTTTCGTCTCCCCCCACAGATTTCCGGAGTGACTTTCTATCATGAGGGTGGAATTTGCCCATACACATCACGCTGGGCACGCGGGTTGAAGAGCGCAGTTAGAGCTATCTCTGTGAAAATAGGGGACGCTGCTGCCCATCCTTTAGCTTTGTAACCGACTTCAAAAAGGTTCTCAAGTCGGCTGTATTTTTTTATAGAATAAAACCACCAGGTTTTATTGTCTGTCAGTCAGTCAGTACCATATGAGTTATTATTTATGATGAGTGAATGTCATACTTAGGTACTTTGGTTTTTTGTTCGAAAGTGTTGGTGTCCAGTGTCATCCTCAGTAGGTAAGCAAAACGCAAAGAGGTTGATAACAAAAAAAAGAGGTTGATATTAATCTTGTAAATATTCAGGAATTTGAAGTCGGTTTTTAGTTTTTGTAAAAAATGTCTTATTTCTTAAGACATCAACGAGTATGAGATATGGAGGGGCCTATTTTTTATGCGGAGCCACCACGGCCAGTGTCAATGACTAGGTATGGTAAAATATTGGATGATTATGGTCTAATATCATGTTTCTGAGCGTTACGTCAACTTTCGTCTCATAAACGTAAAATCCTTCCTAGACAAAATATGCACTCTTTACTATGCTGATTTGTCTCGTTTGGTGTCCTGCCAAACACAAATGACACAACACCAATGTCTGGAATAAAGTAAACAACACAAAACATATTTATGTTATTCGCGGGAGTCAAGCTGAGTCCCATTACCCTTGAACCCATTTCTTATAAAATATCTGAGGAATATTTTTTAAACTCAGACAAGTTTCTTACTAACCATACGATCATACTTCGTTTCAGCCGTAAGACGTCACTGCTGAACATAAGTGCGACCAAATTGGTAAGGCCTGCACCCAAACAATCATTTGGGGGGATTTGAACATACTCGCCACGCCATGCGGATTGGCGAGCGTAGACTATTAGAGCTATTATTGATAGGGAACGCTGCTGCCCTAGCTTTTTTCTCTAGCCTCTTACGACATCCACGTGTAGTAATGGAGGGGCGTGACGCGTCCTTACGATCACTACATGAAAAACACGATATAACACATATTGCATTCATATAGGCTCTACGTTTAACAACACGAATTAAGTCATTAACCGGTTACATACGTGAGTACGAAGATCCATTGCGTTAGCGCGCATACTTTAGTCCAATATCACACTATTACGCGATGCTTCATTACCGCGATGCAATTATAGCGCAATGTAAGGATTTTGCGAAATGTGAACCTAAGCTCTCCATCGTATTTACCCTACAAAGTTATCTTGAGACCTCTACTAGAAGACTAGAAGATTGCACATCATTGAAAAAATAAACGAAGTTCGCGCGCCGATCAGATGGGAAGCTTTATCGTTTGACGACAATAAAATTGATGAGGTGTCTTGATGCATAATAATCTCCAATAACACGGTTGATAACTTTGCAATGAGCTTCCTGAAAATACTGCTGAAAAATATTCAGATTGAGGTACGATCAATCACTTTATACCAAAAGATAATGCCCAGCAGTCTATGAAAGATCGAACCATGTTACAATTTTGCTAATTTTATGCAAGTTTGAAATATTCCTTGCAATTGCAAGAATACCTAAAGTGGGTTATTTAAAGCAATATTTGTTTTTAGAACACAATATTTAGCCTAATGTAATTAATAAGGTCATAATCTCATCATAATCATAAAGGAAGTCAGTTAAAATAAGGTTTTATATTATATGCAAGGGTGTTTGTAGGGTAATACATTAAGGGATAACCGCTAGCTCTAAATCCCTGTGCAAATTCGTTAGCATAAAATCTCGGAAAGTTACGATAAAATCCTAACAAAAGAATTTCAACAATAATCTAATTATGAAACACGCGAGCGAGTTTTGCAGAGATTTGAAATACTTATAAAATAATGTTCGGCTAAAACAAGTGGAATGTAAACATTTCAGTTTGAAATCTAGTCAATTTGTTTAATTAGTGTACCTACAAATATTCAGTGTAGGTACATAGTTGAAGTAGGTACACTGTATAAACGTGTTGTATTTAGGTTTTTTAATCTAGTTATAACATTTCCAGGCATCTAAACGTTAAAAATCCTATGGCGAACACAAAAAGTTTTACACAAAGCAGAGTTATTTTCTGTGCAATCTATTTATTGATCTAAAGTGCATTTCCTACACCCGAGTGATAAATGGATAGCGTGGTTGTGTAGGTGCTGTGTATTCCTGAGTAATGGATACCCGCAACGATGACAAAACGTCTTCTCTCCTCAAAATCCCAAACATAAGAAGCCAATGTGTCGAAAAAAACACCTGTGATAAGAATATCGAATTGTTCGACATTTAAAAGACAATTTGTCAATGTGCGCATGAAATCGTGAACATTTTGGTTGACCTGTGATGTACAATAAACGATTTGTTCGTGACAAGCTTTGGTGCTAGGGAAATATGTCAGGGGCGTGGGGGAAAGGCTAACGGTGGTCATTGAACGAAGCTAGGGACGACACATTCGCCAACTAACAAATTACTTCAGTGATTCATCCGACTTTTCGATTGTACAACCTGAACTCATCTTGTGATATCTAAGAACTTTATCTAGTACTAACATGCTCTATTCTCTACGTTGCGCCTAGTTTTTTCTAGAGAGGACAAGTTTTCACTGCTTTTTTTATAGATTGTACAATCGTTAGTGGTTTTGGCGGTGCATTATCCAATGGTTTGAATCCAACCGTTTTTACGTAGGTAACAGTATCCCCCGTGGCTTCAGTGAACGCACGCCTCAGCCGGGCTCGTCGAGTCTGCGACAGGGTTTGTGGACATAGGAGCAGGCCCTGAACAAAAACATAAATCAAATCAAATTTTTCAACATTTGATTTGACTTTCAATATTTATAGGGACCATCTCAAGGCCATACACAGCACTTACACATTGAAACCAATTGGGACAATTTAGAACTTTGGATGGGTAAGAGATGATTTTAAGAAATATCCTTCTGAATTCGGTGAAAACATCTAAAGCGAATATACAAATCTTAGTATACATAGGTACATCTTAGTTTTCTATTAGCGAGCTAACTAAACTGTCATTTGAAATAACGTCTTCCTTCCGTGAAAAAGAATCCAAGATTTTCTTAGTTCAGATGTGTAACGTTATATCAATGTCTGAGTAAACTAATGTTATTTACTTTTTCTACTTCTACTTCTTGACTTAGCTAATGCACCAAAGTCTTGATTCACCGTGCATTTGGTAAATGAGATATTTACACAGAAACAAAACCACTATTTCTCAACGTCCTTTCAGCGTTTTTGTTTCAGATTATCCGTAATGGATTCCGTTTTGTTTTTGTGAAACCATTCCAGCGAATTAAACAAGTGTACTTTTCTGGCAATTCACTTAAGCTCTAATTAGATAGGATTTTCCTTAAGTGCCTGTCGGTGGTCTGCTTAGCGTTTTGTTTTTGTAAGTTTTATTAAATATCCTCATTCTGCTTCCTCATGTTTTTTCCACGAAAGTAACTACTTAAGATTCCGTAGGATAAGTTTCCCTTCTACCATATAACATTGGATACCTTATCAATTTTAAAATAAGGATTTAATTATAATGCAAAGGTACCAAATCCCTCGTGCCAGTGATAACGATCGTGAAGCTTACCGTTTCCGTATATGTCAAGGTTTGCGTGAAAAGAAACCAATCAAAAGTGCTTCCATCTACCGGTTTCCGAACATACCTGTTTGAAGGGTCGCATCCCTCCGTTGATTCGAAGCGAGTCAGCCGCGATACCGGCGATTCCGTCTCCCGGTTCCCTCAATTGCCGTAGCGAGGCGCTAGGGTGCTGGTGAGCGTGAGGGCAGTGCGCCGCGCATGCGCTAGACTCCGGCTGCGAACTCTGGCGGATGATTCTATTACTTGTCGTCGGCAGCAGCAAAGCCGGTGGTTGAATGACCGGGCACGTACTGACGGCATGGAGCGAACTACAACCGCAAGGGTAGTGAAAAGCTGAACGCACGCTCTCTCTAGACACAGATCGCGCTAGTTGTAGCGCTGAGATTGGAGCCGTGGATTGCCTTCGTTCGCAAACGCGACATCTAGAGTACGAGTGTGGGACTAGCTGGCAAGTGGTCACTGACCCTCGGTGAGAGCAGGTTGCTACGGGTGATACTAGCGTCTGAGGGCGGTCTGGTTGATCGCGACATTGTAATTCTATGTCGGGGACACTTCTCGTCGCGGCGTCTTCTACCCTGATGGAGGTGGCGCTTTCTTCACTTCCTGGTCCTCCTGAAAGCTGTGGCCTTAAATGGGTGGTGCAGTCTTGTCTTTGGAGAACGGGCTTTACCGCTCTATTCTCTGCGGTTGGGACGAT
This sequence comes from Anticlea derivata, assembly GCA_947579855.1. Taxonomy (NCBI): domain Eukaryota; kingdom Metazoa; phylum Arthropoda; class Insecta; order Lepidoptera; family Geometridae; genus Anticlea; species Anticlea derivata. The sequence goes on along the minus strand of OX388271.1, from coordinate 5,934,698 downwards.
GACGGTGACGGCTGGCCCGGTGACGAGAAGGCTAGCGGTCTCATCGGCGCTCCCGTAGCCAGAGTTTGTGATGACTTCTGTACTATCAGCAGCTGGGGCTGACATCTTGATAGGGTTTTTTCTGAAACAAATAGTTTGAATAAGCATGCTGTTCTTTCACATCGGAAAGAACAATTTACTTATACTGAAACGGGGTTCGTGGCTGTATTTATTTAATTTCAATGCTAGTATTAGGCCTTTTCTATCGCTCCCGACCCGTGGTACAACTGTGATGTCCAACTGGTTGTACTACGGAGAAGTAAAGTTACCCATAGTTCAACTCTTTTTTTTGACATTTATGATAACACGTCATTCTTTACAACAACTCTGCGCCGTTCAATCAGTCGTTACGGCTTATAGAAACTCTGGGCCGCGGCCTAGTTAATACACTCTGAACTTGGGTAAGTTAGGCCAATTTCCCCTGAAAATTTGTAATTTAGTAAACACGACCCGAGCTATTTTATGAAAATAGAGAAAAAAATGCAGTGGATGAGAGAACAGCATTAATATTGCTACCTACCTATTTAACAACAATATTAATATAAGAGTTAAAAACGTTACAAAATACGATATTTAATTGATACAGTACATAATATAACTCAAATAAATAAGCCATATTTTTCTGGTTTCGAAATAACTGGAAAACTGATTCCACCGCGAAAGGGGTAAAGCCCCAAATAGACATGTGTAAATCCCTCCTTAGTTTCATGTTTATCGTGTTACAGCATACATTTTTCATGTGGTCCATAGGGAAGGCCGTGGTTAGGTTTCGGCTGCCCTGAAGCCTCCTTGGATTTCCAAGTGAGAAGGTGGATGAATGAAAATTTATTGCCTGTGATATTGTAAGGGTTATTGTAGTGATAAAGGTTAAAGGAGCAAGTGTGTGTGTGTTTATGTTTTAGTTCTTAAGCCTTTCACACACGGCAGCTATAATGTAAAAATGAATATTATAGCACGATACATCTCATTACATCTTTCCATAGAAACTGTCAGAAGATACGAAGATATAAAAAGATACATTATAGCTGCCGTGTGTGGTCTCCTGACGGTTTCTATGGAAAGATGTAATGAGATGTATCGTGCTATATAATATACATTTTTACATTATAGCTGCCGTGTGTGACGCGCTTTATTCAAATCGCAGTGATATATGAAAACTAATGAAGTGCTTCAGACGGGGCTTCAAAATAAAATATATTTAAAAGTCATTGTAAGGTTGTTACAGGCTTGCAAACTGTCACGTATGGATTACTCATTATTGCAAAATGTGGGCATGTGCCAAATGGTCGGACGTGCCTCGGACTACCCCCTTAGACACATTCAAGGATCTGATCATCTCAATATGAAAGAGGATGTCTACCATTCTTTGGGACAAAAATATATAAACGAAAGGCTCAGGACACCTTTTTTGTTAATAAAATCAGTACCTATACGAATTTGTTGAGCTAGTCTGTTGTAAAACTAAGAAAAAAAAACTTCTGAAATAACGCTAAAAGCCTTAATAAATACTTGTTTCATAATAATATATTTCAATCTTTGAAAGCCTCACGTTATTTACAGGCTGATCAAAGATTACGAAGACTGAACTTGAAATTGAATTTTTGATTTCACCTGAGTAGGTTTGAGAGCAAAACCTATTGTATCAACGAGTAAATATTATATCTACAAAGAATTTAATTTTGAGGCGAATCCACTGCTGAAAATTTGAAAAGCATCTGTAAACAAAATCAATAAGTACGTACTTACATAGTAAATATAGAATAAACATGAGACATTGACATATTGGAGTTCGAATTTGATGCAAATATTGATTTGAAACTTTGAAAACTTATTTTTATTTACAATTAATGAGATATTTTTAAATATTCACGTTTCAAAAAGTGAAAAATACAATTGAAATAAGAGTTAGAAAAAAAAATTAAGGCGTGAATCTCTTTTCTCTAGAATACTCGGAGTCCACGTGAGTGACTCAGACTATTCTAGTTGTTGGCGGGTTGTCCCCCGGGTTCTACGAGTAACTAGATGCAGGCATTTTTAGTTAGTCAATTAGACTACAATTATAAGAATCGTACGGTGGCAATGGCAACTAATTTCCGAACTAGCATTTCTGGTGCTAAGAATACAATCTCACTGAACAATTACTGAAAGCCACATATTGTGTAATTGCTTTAGATCAGCAGTTACGCAAAGCAACCATTACACTTATTAATAGAATTAGGAGTAATGTGACAGATAACCCATAAGCAAATTAAATACTTCAACGTGATGACATTCACTACTTCGTTGATTAAATTCGCTAACTAAGTACTAAAATTAATTATTACTTTTTCACTTCGACTGTAAAATATGGTGCTACGTTGTAAGGTACTGTAAGCCGTGTTCAATCGGCGTGCGATAAGCCATAAGAAATAAGTAAATCTATTTTTTAAAATGATCCGTACGGCTTCTAAATTAAATTCATGCGATATACTATACGAGTAGGTCAGCGATATCGCAAGCCGCTAAAAGTCAAACTCAAAATTGGCTTTATTGAGTAGTCGTTAGGATAATTTTGGAGTAAGTACTGAATGACATGTTTTGATGTTTGAACACTGATTCAGGTGTTGTTTTCTCAGTGACGTTGATTATTATCAGCCGTAATGGCAGTTTTAAGATTATGAAATTATGATAGTCGCATTATCAGCCTCTGCAGACCCTCATCAACAGAGATCAAAAACCGGTTAAAACTGAACTCCGAGAAGGAACATCAGAAGCTATGGGAGCGCAGACTAGACTGTAAACACACAAAGAATATGTTCCCAACACCTAACAAACACGTGACAACCACGCTACTGAAGATGAATCGCGAAGACCTAAGGCTGATGGTGGGCATCATCACGAGCCACTGTGATCTCAACCACCATCTCCTTAAGATTGGAGCTACAGACAGCGGCCTCTATCGCGGCTGTCTTCAGCACGAGGAAACAGTGGAGCATGTTGTACTACACTGCACTACCACAAATGAAGCTAGGCTCAAAACAGGAATGCAGGAGGTGATCGGATCCTGCTCCTCTTCATCCACAACATCAACGGGGATTCTCGAACAATGTTGCCACCAACCCAGGGTCCTTCTCCGTTATTTGAAGGAGTTGGGCTGGCTGGGGTGAGGTCAGCAGGGGGACAATGTACAATACACCCCAACGCGGGACGTCAGTGCAGATCTTATTTCCCCACTTAGAATTAGAATTAGATGATAGTCGCATCTCTCCTTACTCCATTCTTACGAATCCAGATGATTGTCACTTCTTAGAAAACTTAAGTAATATGAATAAATTCACTCAGTCATTTTTTTATTTCTTTTTTATATTTAACTTTTTCTTTGTGCCACGTAATGTGTGCAGAAAACCCTAACCAAATGTCACGGGTGTACACGAGCTCATTTTGTGATGACAGAACTCATTTATTTAAAAATACGTACAGTGCTATAAACTGAACTTTGTAGAATGGTATTAGCCTTATATTTCTCCGCTCGCTTTCAAACGTGGGTCCATTCCCAATCCAGCTACCAAAATATCCCAGAGGGTTTTGGAATAACAAACAAAACTCCTAATTCAATCCGTAAGCCGAATGAAATCCCAAATGTTATTTTAAGGGATTTGTGCTTGTTTTTCAATATCTTATCCATATTATCATCAAAGCTATACATCGTAATGTCATTGCACCTGGTGCTTCCAAGCGGCGAGCGTTATTAAAACACACATCGATTTAATTACAAAGTACGTACGATCTGACTATGTCAGACCGTTTACGCAAAGGTTTTATTACCACAATACATCAGGGTTAAACTGAAGGTTAACTAAATTTGTTAGCGATTTCTATGGAGATTAAGTATTTCAAGAATTTTACCCAAACTTACGCATGATGCAAACACATTCGATCACCAACCCCATTATATATATTATGTTCTTAATAGAATGAAAGCTACAAAGAATATAATTTTGGGTCAGGTTAGGACTGCACCAAAAGTAATAGGTATTTGGCAAAGAATAGGATAAGACCAATTTTATTTTTATTGAATATGCTCCTTTTAGGACCTTTCTAGTACTGTTTGCTGTTCAGTCATAAGTTTATGTAAATACACATAAAATTTCCTGTCTTTGTTAATATTTGGTTGTCGCGTGGTTTGTTCACAAACTCGTATAGGTAATATTTGCGTTCATCATTTCAGTCGTAAAATGTCCAGTGTCCACTGCTGAACCTATATGCCTCCGCCACAGATTTCTAGCGTGACCAACCTTATATGGCCTGCACCCAACAATAATTTGGGGGGATTTGCCCATACTCTCCACGCTGGGCCCGCGGCTCAATAATACCTTTAAATGCGCACGCCAGCATTTAAAGGTATTATTGAGCGCTGCCCCATCTCCTAGCTTTTTTCCATAAGTCGCCTCTTAAGACATCCACGGGTAGTAATTAAACTATTATTCAGCTGGAGCCACCACGGCGTTGATCAGTGATATAAAATTGATTTCTTCAAATAGAGTTGGCAAGCACATTTTGCATTGTCCATCTGTGGAAGTACTACCACCCTACGAGAACATGCTTACAATCTTGCAATGGCAATGCTTGTAATGTTGCGTATGTTCTTCATATTTCCAAAAGTCCTCCAAAACTTATCATATATTAAGTAAATATGTTATAAAAAACTGAAACCGCAGACAAAGTCTGTTTTTTTTCAAGCAACCTGTAAATAAAATAAAATTCTGATCATTCGTACGCCTTTTACGATACTCGGATTTCCGTTCTCCTTAAAATTCAAAACCTTATCATTGCCTCCACTTCAATCCTCTTTTAATCAAGAAGTCTTTAACTGGCAGTTAAACGAAACAAAGACAGAACAGCGATTTACCTAAGCCTCAATTATCTTTAGCTTAACGAGGAAGAAGCAAAGGACGATTAATTACAATGCTGACGCGATAAAATTAAATGCGAAAGTTTTTTTACTTGAAGATAAAAATATGCTCCATTTATTAAGGTGTTTGCGATTTTGCAAGGATTTTCTTACATAGTATCCATTTTCAACACCGGTCATTGTTTCTTGAATACTCCTCAAGTCGTCTTTAAGGAGATACTCTATGAGTCAAAGTTTCTAGTACCTACTGACAGTTAGGCTTTTTTATTGTCAGTATAACAATTGTTTAAATTGTTAATGAGAAAAAAATAAATCATCGATGACCGCATAAGATAAATCCTACTATATCCTACTAATATTATAAATGCGAAAATTTGTGAGGATGTTTGGATGTTTGAGGTTCAATCACGCCCAAATGGCCAAACGGATTTAGATGAAATTTGGCACAGAGATAGATTATTTTTTTATAAATTTAATATACCTACTCTTTTATAAATATAATATACTAGCTTGCGCCGGGGGCATCGCTCGCGTGGTACCTAGATTAAAAAAGTTACCTATATGCTATTCTAGATAAATAACTCTGTCTATTCTAAGATTCATCAAAATCGGTTGAGCCGTTACGGTGTGATTAAAACACAAACATCCTCACAAACCTTCGCATTTCTAATACTAGTAGGAATGATATTCAGAACATTTCACAATCTACCAATGATCTATCGCGTTTGAGCACGGACTGCGTGTTCAACACAAGATAAATTGGGTACGTACGGCAATTACTGAACAATATGACAACACATCCATACACTCAATACCTACTTCAGGTAACACAATACCTTTGAGCAGGCTGCACAGCACACGTGTTTGCGAGATAATAGGCTTGCATTGTGTTCCACTGAGCCGTTCTATTATATCACACTAGCTTGTGCTGGCGGCTCGCATAGTACATAGATAAAAAGCCTACATGCTATTCTACGTAGAGAACTATGTTGCAAGTTTCATCGAAATCGGTTAAACCGTTACGGCTGGTGTGGTTGAACAACAAACATACAAATATAAGTTCGAAAGTAGGATATGCAAGATAGAATGGCATGAACTTGTACATATTATAAGTGCTCATATGATAACAATTTTAGATTTCATGACTTCATTTAAAAACAGTTTTAAGCTTTGCCACTCTGATCCATTCTATACCAAAAACAACAAATAATACGTTGCTTCATATATCAATTGACGTACTACGTACGTACAGGCAGATTTACTCTAATTCGCCAAATCCGAACTTTTGTATTTCGTTTCGCGCGATAAGCGACTTTATTTTGAAGTGTCTAAGGCCAACGACTAAGACGAAACTTCGTGTTTTGAATGTAAAGTAGACCTGCATAGTGCAAAGTGAGAACCCCGTGTTGTGTAACTTAGGATTACCTTTGAGTTTGCAGTCTATTATCACGGGTAGGTAGGCGCTACTGGGACTCTCTCGGGAACTTTGCAGGCCTCTTATAATGAAATGCTGCCGGTTGCTTTTGTCAGAGTTTATTTTTAACTAACTGGCCCGCCCAGCACTTTGTCCGCGTGTTCAATTATGTTCCTACCATATTTTTCCACCCCGTGTACCGTGTATAAGGATTCTTCAAAGCGCGAGCCAACTCGCACTTAACCGTTTTTAATCCTAAATTAAACAAATTCATTGTATGGCATCTTCGAGAATCTACGAAGCAATCCAAATCCTAATGTTATGTAGCTTGAATCGTATTTATTTTTTGACTGAAATGTTTAAATTGAAACTACGAACAGTTTGTATGGGGAAAAGGAAAGTAAGGTTTTTACGTTTTTGCGGGCATTTTCTTTCTTTTTTTATAAGAACGATCAACGAACTACAAGGGATATTAAAAATAAAATGCTAAATTGATCCAGCCTTTCTCGAGTTTTGCGCTTAGGAACTCATTTAGCGATTCACTTTTATTTACATACATAATTTCCTCTTCCATTTCTTATGTTCCTTGCTAAGGTTCAATAAGAAACACTTGTTTTACCTTTTGCCCCTATTAACGTCCTCTGACAACCTTACAAACGTACGATAATTATGTTTTCAGTAACAAAATGAGTTTCATATTATTGTTCAATTTGTATTCTGTTATGGAAGTATTTTGCAAAATTAAAACAATACATGCGTATTTATACCATCCTGTTAAACATTAATTTTTACACAAACATTACATAGAATATTAATTTAGATGTGTGGTTTAAGAACTATAGTTACAACATAAATTTACAATATTGAAAGGTTTTTATCTTTATAAACTACAAGATAAATTATTAATTTTTAATAATTTAAATTCAGCTGTATTGTAAAATAATATTGGGTAAGTAAATAAAGAGTGTACGAACTTTATAAAATGTTTATTTACTTTGCGTCACATCAAATTAGGTATATTCGGTCGTGGGAATAAAGTCTTACTAAATAGTACATAGTTCACTTACTACAAAAGACCACTTTACCTTTATTACTTAGGATTATCATAAGAAAATAGAAAGAAAACAATTACTCAACTTGCTCACTGACCACAAATTATTAAACCTAGCAATTTGATTATTTCCTTGAGTACCTATTCATCGCAATTCTCCTATTTTTTTTAATAAAATTTTTAGGTAATATAACGACTCTTTGTCTGACTTTAGCCCGATAATCTAACACTGGCGTAGACATAGTAGTATAATGTCAGACCGGCCTAATATAAGAATATTCGCTTTGAACTTAACATATACCTTCGCTCAAACATCAATATAAAGAGCGATTGAAAAGCCTTCAAATACAGTCAGCCATAGTAACAAGGGTTATATTTAACAGGGATCCGAATGTTTAAACTGACGAAAGCCTGCCACTTTCAATGAAAGAAACCCAATTTTCCAATTAGATTTTCAAGTCAAGTAATTTAATTGATTTTCACGTAAGACGATGAAATCCTTTTTCAAGTTTGATTGGAATTCACAAGTAAATATTGGCACTGAACATAATAATTGCTTTACTTATACTAGGTGTAATATCCGAATTTAGGAAATCTGTGGAAGAACCAAGGTCACCGAAATAGCTTTCAGAATTAGCAAGTTGAAGTGGCAGTGGGCGATATAACTCGCAGAACTGACAACCGTTGGGGAATAAAGGTTCTCGAATAGCGACCACGAACCAGACGGTGCAGTGTTGGAATGCCACCCAATTGACTAACGACATTGTTAAAGTTGAAGAAAGTCGGTAGATGGAAATGGCTCAAGACCGACCGTTCGTCATGAAACTCTTTCGGGGAGGCCTATGTCAAGTGAACTTCTACAGGCTGATGATGATTATGATGATGATAAATACTAGGTTAAACTGGTCAAGATTGTCCAGTATTTTCATATCGTAAAGGACGTGTTAAATAATTACAAAAAAGAATAATTTTGATAATAATATGGTTAACAAAAAATCATTGTTTCGCACAAGTTTACTTACGGTATTTTGAATTATTTTATTTCCTGATAAGTAGTTATAAGTTAGTTAACTTATGAGAATTTAGTTCTGACTCAAGTAATTCGCAATGTAAGTTGATTTTACGGTCCAAAATAACACACTTTCATAATAAAACACTTAATTGATCATTATTTACCATATACCCAAAATATTACTTTAATGAAGCTCATATGTGAAGGAGTTTCCTACCAGGAGAGATTAATTTCCCCTTTTAGTGAAACCTTGGTTGGTTACAGACATGCCTTACTTTAATTGCTCCTGTCAGATTGACGAATGAGTTCAATAAAACATCCTCTACTTGGTTAATCTTTGGTAAAACATTTTGTTCTTTTGCTTTTAGATTTTTTCATTTCAGACGCCCTTGATAGGCTTTTCACACAGTGATTTAAATGATCAAAAATCCTTTCTTGTCGTTTTAAAAGATCCTGTGCCTGTGTTTTGGATCTTTTGCTCCCGGAGATTTCGTGATAAATGTAATAAAAAAAAACATTTATTTCGGTAATTGTACAATAAAACAAAAAAAAAATGAATGAATGAAAATGCTTTTTTGTACACCAATATATATATAATTATAATTTACCCGCCATCTTTATTGTAAAATGTGCCAGAAGCTTAAAACTGCCTCTTTCTCTTATTTATCGCCGATCTCTTGCGGAGGGTATAGTACCGGATATTTGGAAAAGTGCCTTTGTCACTCCCATCCATAAAAAAGGACCCAAAAATGCCATAGAAAACTATAGACCAATCTCTAAATTATGTTTGTTTGCAAAAATTCTTGAAAAAATCGTACATAAGCAACTATACTCGGCTATTAAGCAAGATCTGAATTTAACTCAACATGGCTTCATGACAGCTAAATCAACGACTTCTAATCTTCTGCTTTGTAGCGACTTTTTAACGCAGCATATGTCTGAGCCGTCTCAGGTAGACGTGATCTACACTGATTACACAAAATGTTTCGATAGAATTGATCACTTAATGCTTCTTAAAAAACTTCAACTCATAGGTATCAGAGGAAATTTGTATCGTTGGTTTTCCTCCTATGTGCGCAATAGATGTCAGACAGTGGTACTGAGTGGTTACTCCTCTTCTTCCATGGGCATTCCATCTGGTGTACCTCAGGGATCATTGCTAGGGCCTCTGCTCTTCACCATATTTATTAATGATGTCTCTACATGTTTTAAGCACTCTAAAATCCTGTTGTACGCTGATGATATGAAAATTCTTTGCCCGATACGAAGTTCAGTTGATGCAATCCATCTACAAAGTGATCTGAACAGGTTCCAGTCTTACTGCCTACTTAACAAACTGGATCTGAACGTATCCAAATGCTATGTCAGCTCTTATACCCGTAAACCACTCCCAATTGTATCTGATTATATAATTAATAACATTAACATTAGTAGAGTTAATACTATTCGAGACTTGGGCGTAATGTTTGATAACAAACTTTTATTCGATCAGCACGTTGACGACATCGTTAATAAGGCTTCTAAAGCACTTGGTTTTGTCCTCAGAATGTCGTCTGAGTTCTCTAACATCAAGACTTTTAAAATTCTATATTGTGCGTACGTTCGTAGCAACCTGGAATATGCCTCGCAAGTATGGAACCCATGCTATGATGTGTACATTTCGAGGATTGAGCGTATTCAAAAACGTTTTTTACGTTATCTTCAATTTAGGGCTAAAATCTATTTATCGGATTATGCTGAGAGATGTCGTAAATTTCATTTTCTGCCGCTTGAATCACGTAGAGAAATTGCTGACATGTGTTACTTAATGAAAATAGCAAATGGTGCAGTGGAGTGTCCTGAGTTACTGGAGCAGATTGGTTTGCGCACTAATACTGGTTCATTACGTAGGCCTAACCTTCTTTACATTCCATTGGTGAAGACTAACTACAGGCAAAACGCGTTCGTAAACAGAGCAAGCAGATGTTTTAACACATTAGTGGCTAGTGGTGTTGACAATATTGAAGTCGACATTTTTAACACTACTATCAAGCGTATGAAACGTTTGATGTGTGACTTATTTTTTAATTAGTAGGTAGCTTTGATTTTTTTTTTAACTATATGTATATTTTTTTTTATTTTGTTTTCTCTTTGTGGTACGTGCGGTGCCGTCTACCTTTATACTGTTTCGTTTTAATTTAGTTACTTTCACCTATATGTGGAAACTTGTAATTAGCCTTTAAGTACTCATTGTTTTCTTTAATATCATATTAGCCGTAAGTTTTCCTAAAATTATAAAAATAAAATAAAAATAAAAATAAAAAAATACAAAATAAAACAGAAACTAAAACTTAAGACCAAGAGTGTACAATGGGCGGTCTTATCACTAAAAAGCAATTTATTCTAGACAACCTTTGGATGGAGTGAAGATAAAATTAGAGGAAGAGTGGTCGGGGTGGACTTATAAACATATTCTAAATAATGGAAACACTTGAGTTTAACTTAACATCAAGTTGAATAATAAAACAAATAGAATGATCTATACAATAAAAGTTCCTGCTAAGTAAACGAGTGGTTTATACATTCACCGGCAGAAAATGTGGCCGACACGCTTATCGCGAAATCGAAAAAGAAATAGTTTAGGTAGAATAGAAAGTTTTTAGTCTAACTTGTCAATAATTTTACGTTAAAATGAGTTTATTGGGTGTATTTCTAACTAACATTCGAATGAAATTTAATAAGATAATGAACAAAGATGTTTTAAGTTACTACGCAATATATAAAAATAATGGATAAACTTGTTAAATCAATCATTTCATGTCGCTTTACTTACATTTGTTTACTTTTGTACTTGCTGCATTATGTTATGCAAAACCTATCAGTTACTTCTATAGCATAAATCGATTCAGAGCAACTATATTCTTTCATATTCTCTTGTTATAAAAAAATTAAAAAGGTCGGTTTTTGGTGGTCTATTTTGTTCGATGTTCGTTGTTGTATGCTCTATGTTGCTCTAGGTTTAGTTAAAATAAATGCTCTCGCTTTTAGCTTTGTTGACAAATCGTAAAATTTCAAAATACTCCCAGGCCCAGTTACAAAACAAAATTTAAGTTTACTACCCCTCATACATTCAGTACTACATACATTCCCATACAATCAGACTAGAAAATGTAATATTCAGTAAACTTCCTACTAGGTCACAACGGCGGCCGTTGTGACCTAGTGGGATGTTTGGCCGTTGAACGGCCATACTTTTTAGTTTCAAGACGTGCTACGTTTTTGGCTCCAAAATTTAAATTGCCTTTGCATGTTGCGGGTAATAAAAGTCCCCTTTGCGTGTTTCTCAAATTCATTTTACTTTTACGACTTTTTAAGTTTTTATAAAACACAGTTACTTACCTGCTATTTCCTTGTTAAAAGTTTTAGAAAAGTTTTTCAAGAAGAAACATTTTCTATCGTTGTTTTTATAGACCAAGTTGAATGTTTTGTGAAATGGATGCAAATTCAGAAAAAAATAACGCGTTTTAAACATATTCTGGTTTGAGTTGCTTTGTTAGGAACTACTTACTTTTTTAACCTTAAGATGTTGTACCTTGTGTGTACCTATCTAATTGTATCTACTTATTATAATGTATCTTCTAATAACATATAGCATCGCCTGAGGGATAAAAAAAACCTGTATAAATAAACAAATGTTTATATAATTATTATTTTTATAGGTGTGATTCCGAAAGAGACACAGCAAAAAGAATGCCTGAGTAATAACTTACAAAGATTACTGATTTAGCGTATTTTTTGCGCGAACTATTATTTATAAGTGACCTAGGATGTCTGACATGCCTTGAGCTTGCAAGTGCTACACCGTAGACCACATCATTACTTAACATCAGGTGAGATTGTGGTCAAACGTTGGCCTATTTCGTATAAAAAAAAAAAAAAAAAAAAAAAAAAAAAAAGTCCTGTCCGTCCGCCCAATCTGTAATGATATTTTATATTTTTTTCTTATCTACTTGATTATTAATTGTCATAATGTTTCACAAACTATTAACGCTATGGCCATATTTCCACGTGTTTACTAATTTACAATCCCATTCATTTCGGCAAAATTGGTGTGAAAATTAAGTAGAGAATTTCCGCCGCCGAAACGGGTTTGTCACGCAATACTGTCATTAAAACAATTATTGCTGTTTTAACTAATGTGGAGTTTTTTTTATAATATTTTATGAAGCAGAAGATAAAAGTGAAGCATTCAGATGATAAATATCGAAAATTTCCTACGAGAATCAGTGCCTACGTAGAGTGCTACAGGGTCTACGAAAATTGCTACGGAATCTATGGCAAGTGCTACGTAATATCTGCGACAGGCTACTACGTAGATAATTATTGAGCATAGGATCCCTTATTAATTATTATAGATCAATAAATATGTTTTTTTATCTGTTAAATTCATTTAATAATGCACGTACATACCTGTAATATTTATGTGTTGTTGCAAATAAAATCGTATTCTATTCTAATTAAAATAAATGGTTTAACAAAAAAGAAATGGGCGCCTGATTTTTATCACTCAGAACTCACACAGACTCACGGGGCTAACAGAGGCACGTCCAAGCATTTGGTACATGTTCACATTTTTCAGTAAAATAAATAAATATTCCGGACATATCACACGCTGTCAACTGATTCCAAACTAGGCATAGCCTGTACTATGGGTTCCAGAGACTGATATACATAATAGATATATATTTAACACCAAGACACAGAACAAACACCATGTCCAGTGCGGGAATCGAACCCGCTACCTCTAGCGCAGAAGGCAGAGTTACTACCAACTGAGCTATGAGGCAAGTCAAAGTAAAGTAAAAAAAAAAAGTAAAGTAAAATAAGTTCAGTAGTGAGAATTCTACACGTGACATGTTCCCATCACTTGTATTACAAATACTAATTTCAAGATTGCACGACGGCCTAAAATAGTTATTTAGTACTGGTGAGGAGGGAGGCTTTTTCCTTGCAGCAGAAAACTATAGACTCGAGATTTTCATTGATTACACTAATAACATTACAATTAGAATTAAACATGTAGGTACTATTGATAATCATACAGTTCCAAGTTCATATAAATGACTTACGGTAGAATAATAAGTTTAGCTACGACCAAAACGTTGTTGCTATATTCTATGGATATTCTCTCGTGATGTTCAGTAATTTGCATACAAACAAAGCAAAACACATATTAATTATCTAAGGAACCACACTTCAACTACACTAGACAATGGGTTCAGGCGCCGAGCACACTTTCACGTAAAATATAAAGTACAATAGAATTATCTCGCAGCGCTGAGATGTATGAGCTTGGAGATAGGAATATTTCATAGTTCTAGGGAGCAAAGAAAAATGAGACGAAATGAAAATTATGCAGACTGAAATGTTTTTTCTAGGCCTGTATTTTTGAGAGCCCATAAAATAATCTGATGTTTGATTCGGTGTTGTAACTATTTTATTTACAGAAATAAAATTAAGACTAGAAAATGTAAATATGTAGTACCTGATACTATTTTACGAAATACATAAGACTCATTTGAACTATCTTTAGATCGTTTGCAATGGTTTTTAGATACTCGTAGCTCAACTCTCCAGAGACCGTTGCAAACGATGTATAGATAGCTCAATTGATCCAGATCACTAATAGTCGGAAGCATCCTCGAGACGAATTCGGCAGAATTGCCATCATATTGGATTCCAATGCTGATCCGTTGGGCTGAATAAGAGCCAGCTCTCGGGTCATGCGTCACTTTGAACAGACACCCTGATATTGTTTAGAAAAACAGAACTTCTTAAAAAACCAAGGTTCAAAACTTGCAAGGTCACACTTAGGTCTGAATGTCGTTTTGTACGCAAACTAATTTTACAATTTTATGTTTTCGCACATTGAAACATACAAAGTGTTCCGTCCATCGGGTACAAGGAAGGAAGGCCCCCCCTTCCAACACTGCGCACATCCAACATTGCCCGGTTCGTAGTCACTTTTCAAGAACCTTTGTTCCTAAAGGTTTGCGGTTCTGCGAGCTATATGAACTGCCCACTGCCACTTTAACTTGCTCATTTTGAGAGCTGTGTCGGTGATCTTGGTTCTTGGATCATGTTTATCTCTTTTTTTTATAGTGCATCGTCTTTCAACTGGCTTTACCAAACAAGTCACAATATTAATCAATAAGGAAACTCTTCATATCAAAATTGTGTTTAGTGCTTGAACTACAGAAGTATGTCAAGGTCGTCACGCGATGTGACTATTAAATGACATGTTGTATCAGGCCCCTGCTGTCCTACTATGGTATCAATTTGCATCAACATTATCAAAAAAGATGATTGGCACTGGATAGAGAAAAAATAAGCTTCTTAATTTTTACCAACTTAAAAAATGAAGAAGTCTGCTATTAGGTAAACTTTTATCCAGTCCAGTTTCATTAATGAATCCGAGGGGGTCTTATTAAAAATAATCCATGTTGTTTTTCAATACGACTTATGAACTTTATCATCATCAGATTAACTTTACAGTTTGTAATTTTTAACAAAAAAACAATTTTACAAGTTAAAAATAATAGGAAATTGCAATAACAATAGAATACATTGCATTAGTTAAAATAAAAACAGATATAACAATACAAATTAATTATTGTGTTTAGTGTCGTATTATGAGGCCATAGTAAGGCCGTCTGATATCTGTAGTGTGATCAACATTTCGCTTATTCATTATGATAACATTATATCTCGCTTGGTGATAAGGCCGCTTATTACATATACCATCACAAAATAATTTGTAAGATATTTCGATATCGATAAACAATGAGTATTTTTTGATGAGCTGCATAACAATGTTATCTAATCCATATAAGCACAAAGGCTTTGTTTTCTTTACATTTTCAGCTTTTTATGTCAATTGCTGTGTGGCGGACTCTAAGTGTAAGTTTTTGACTAAGTAATAAAATTTTCAAAACTTTCCCATCATAACAAACTACTATTTTTATATTTTCTAGATATTATGCCTGAATCAACAGAGACGTGATACATCGTGCAGTGAAAGCTCACGACGCGGCACCGTGGCATTTTCAAGGTGCCGTGCCGTGGCGCTATTGCCGTTTAATACAACAAAAAATACAAAACTACACAGAAAATCTACGGAGCCATGTCACGGCACCATGGACGATGCCTTACAGCATCGCAGACGTTTTACGAAAACCAGTATAACGTGAACTCCCGTTGGTAAAGTCTATATGACTTCGTAGTTTAGGTAACATTGGATCTTACTTAGAACATGCTAAATATGTAATTTTAAAGTTAATTACGTATAAACGATCATCGAAGCACTAACATTTACCCTCATCGGGCAAGCTACTTAAATACTATAACAGATAGTTTTCGAAAATTAACCCCTTCTTGCGTCATTCAGGATGGGAATACGTCCTTTTTATGCAGACAAAATGTCAACTTAATTAGGGGTTTTAATGCTAACTGCTATCTACAAGACAGGTTATATGAAACTTATATCCACTTCAAGCTAATCGTGTAAGAGGTAGCAAACTGATTATGCAAATGTAACGGGGTTTTGGGACTTGCCGTTTAATAGATTTAAGGCTTAGCTTTGCCATTAGGGATAGTTCGGTACCCGAAAGCAATTAACTAAGATAGTATAACATCATAAGGCACTGCATATTGTAGAGTATTACTCAGGCCATGCTTTCAAGACGCTTAGTCTTGAAAGCATGGACTGAGTAACCATATTTTGATAAATCATACCTATAAACACTTTATGCTAACCAGCAGAGTGGCGGCAAAGTGACTTATTAATATTTATAATATTGAAACTTAAACTTATTAACTTGTGAATACGGTTTTAAATGCATAATAGAAACCGCAAAACAAATAACTTTTGCCTTTACAATCCATCAAAAGATGTCTAAAAGCTCTCAAAATCTTGACTCATATTATTACGTATATTTTACGCGACGCAATAAAAGCGAGTGTTCACTTTACGAGTTACAAGAGGAAAATAATATGTAGTTGCAATTTATAACATTTTGTGTCTGAACAATGTTATGATGTACTGAGGCTAAAATAAATTTATAAAGCAACCAATAGAAGAGCAACAGTACAATCTACATGATTAAACGGCACCGAACAGCCGAACCTAGTGGTAGCAATAAGGGATATATTGCCTAAGAGCTTAAATGGTAACCCATCCATATAGTGATCACTCTGAACGTTACCTATACCATAGAGGTTGCAAAATAAAATTCTTACTACCAATAGAATAGTGCTAAAATTACGTCATTTACGCATGCTTTATGTGTTAATGTATTGGCTCACAACCCAAATTAATTTGTGTAGGTACATACACGATCATCTGAGATGGGGGCAAAACCAGAAAAGTTACCCTACGAACCTGTAAAATAAAGTTTAAATTGAATTTAAGTTGGCTTTTGAAGCTCAGATGTTGCGCTCAACATCCTATCAAAGTAACAGTCATATCAAAGCGAACCTCCAAAAGTCGGCGAAGCGAGAAAGCTTTTTCAAGTTTATGTAGGACTAAAACTCATCACAACGCTTAGCTTAGGTCTAAGTTGCTTTCACAATGTAAGCTGTATTCAAATCAGATAGTTAAGCGATCAAACGCTATGAAATATGCAATCTGAAATTGGTTGCAATTTGATCCTTATGGTTAACTAACTAAAACTGAACACAACGGTAAGCTTAGCTTTAAGTTATTTTCACACTGTTCGCTGTATTAAAATATAAGAAAGCTAAGCGGTAAAACGCTATGAAAATAAATATACAATCTAAAATCGGTTTCAAATTAATGCTTAGGGTTAGCTAAACAAAGTCAATTTTGAGTGAGCAATATTTCAACAATATTGCACATTCCTCCAGTACCTTACTGTAAAAATAACATAACAATTTATGTCATAAAATTTAAAAGTAACATGTAAATAAAATGTAAAAGTATTCTAAAGAAAACAGTAACAAAAGTCATACATACCATGCATATACAATTTACGCGGCAACTATAAAGAACATGGTAAAAACGAATAAAAAATCAACGTGACCACGCTCCACTGAACTTTCCACAAAGCTGGAGATGAAAAGAATTTGCTATGCTTTCAGTGGAACACAGGATTATTTGTAAGTTGCTTTAAGCCGTGTTATGTCCTTGATATGACATACAAAATTCGTTGCAAAATGATCCTGAACTCTACTGAACTAAGTAAATTTTGAGTAATATTTGGGGTGTGCAATATATATGTTCAAAGATATCGCAAGCTCCTAAAAGTCAAACTCAAAATTAACTTCTTTAAGAGGACGTTAAATAATTTTAAACTCATTTTTTTAATACGATGTGTTCAACGGTATAGCCTATAACAAAACCTATTCACTCTGGTCTTGAAGACACCCAAATTACGGTATTCGAAACTCTTTAGCTGTCCGCATAATAAAGGTTGAAGGAAAGCGCTTGCATCGTTTTAAAATAAATTTTAGAAGACATAACGCACGCCGTTTGAACACGATTTTACACACGTCTACTAGCCATCTGACTATGAAGTTAAATTACTGTGTACTTTACAAAATATATAATAATAATATATCTTTATTTCAGGCTACTTGACACATTACACAAAAATGTGTAACATGCCATGGCCCATATTAATAAATACCTTACAGTCTAACATACATATAATATTAAACTTAAATAACTACACCACATCTAGAGTCAGGGACTTTCTTGATCGTGTGCGCCTCCCTGTAGCGACGGTAGACCACTCCAGCTGACCAGAAGTCGGGCGCGAGGAACACCTCTTTGTACTTGGCAGCTACCTGGAGCACGTAGGACTTGAAGTTAGTCGCCCTACTCGACTCCAGGCGTTTCAGGCCACGTACAAGGACTTCCGGAGCGGGACTGATCCGAAGACGGCCTCTTTCCTCCACATACCGGAGAACACTCTCCCCGGTAGTACTAGGATCCAATCGGGAGATGTAGATCCCGATGGTCAGTTCTACGACCTCCAATGAAAGCGGAGATCGGGGGGCGGTCCCACGTTGGTTGCGCGATGCATTCGGTCGATGCTTCTTCTCCACCAAAATGAAGCCGTCCTTGTCAACCGTCTGCGATACACCAACGGGCTTCTTAGGTTTAGAAATAACCCTTCGATTTGTCTCAGCGCTGAGGACCGGAAGCGATGGCTGAGGCTGGCGGGACACTTGTGCGTAACTCTTCTTCTGCTGTCGAGAACGTGGAGTAGTAGAAGGCACAATCGTCGCAGGTTGCGGTTTTGACGTTCCAAGGGCCGAGGTTATCGGGATCGGGCGGTCAATTACCTGCAAAACTGTGTCAGTCGTCATATTTGTAGGTATGCTGACGGGTGATGTTTGGCATCGAGTGGCTCCCCCACAAAGGTGAGCTACATTATTAACTTTGCAACATCATCATTATCCCTGCCTATAAACAACTTTATCTCAATGTTTCAGTCAGCGACCACTAGCAGGCTGGCTTTGTTTGTGTTAAGAGTTTGTTTGTGTGTAACAGGCAATTATATTGCGTATACGTGCGTAAACTAACCTGTGTGATATACAACGTGTTCTGGGACTTAAAGGATTGCGAGGAAACCAGGATCTGCATCGGGATAAACAGGGATTTAATCAGGGACGAAAGTATAAGCAAAGTTTGTATAAAAGCAGACACCCCAGATACTGAGAATATTGACGTCAAGTTTTCTACCTAAAAAAGCTGGTTAATTTAATTTTGGAACCCAACCCAGCTTATTTTTCAAAACTAGAATTAGAAGGACACAGTGTTCACACCTAGAATTTATTTCTTTTTTGATTGTATTTGAAAATTAAATAGGTGGCTAAAACGTTAATAATAATTCTTTCAGTATACATTCTATCCCTAGGGAAAGGGACGTTCTTTCCTTCTGTCAAAGTATCAGGTTGGCATTTTCCGGGTTCCTTATTAATATTAGCTTTTCGTGTACACACCATCTGGGTCTTCCATTTAGCTTTGGATAAGTCTGCGTATATATAGGAAATTACGTTTTAAATGATAAGAATGTGAGCTGAACCTGTTTGAATTACTACCGACCTGGGGCCCGAGTCCTGTATGTTTGTGAGTCACTCACTTGTCACCGTGAGACGTGAAAAATAAATAAAAACTGTCTGTTTTATTTAGATGCACCTTTCGTTATAAAACAGCTCACGGTCGTGCAGAGGTCATCAGCGAAAGCATAGACACCTACATTGATCGCTATATCTACTTCCTATATTATTTCAAGCTCACCGTCTAAAAGCAACTAGACAACGGAAGTTGTAATAATTTAAAAAATAATCTATACAGAATAAATTGCGGCTCACGCGAATGTTAAAATAAGCCGCAATTTTCAACCATCTGTTTCATAGAAAAAAGTATTCACAAACAAAAATAGCGGTTACCATTACAAGTGGAATAAAATTATACCAGAAGCCAACGCAGAACAAAGATTTGCATTACAAACAATTGCCTGCAGTCAGGTAATGGGACGGTAAAAAAGTTGGTAGAAAGGGGTTTTTACTTTGGTAAGGTATGGTTCCCATGGTGAAGGAATTTGCAAGATTTTAGTCTTTGGAATAATAAACTCAACTAGCTTTTATATGGTTAGGTACCAATATAACGTGAGCTCCCATTAAAATATGGTAGAACATGCGAAAGATGGGTTTTTTAAAGTTTATGTGTATGAAGTATTAATTGTGCCTCAACGATCACCGAAGCACCTACTTTTACTGGACATCGCCAGATCTTAGTTCGGACGACTCACTTGTATCTGTAAGCCAACTATTTGAAACGAAAATATATTAAATTCATTGAATGAGGTGCATAACTTATGCCTAGCAGTCTCTCAACTTTTGCATTTACAACGACGATTGCAATGAACCACTAATGACACCCTTAAAACTGAGTAATTTGTGCAAATTCTACACTTGCTGTAGCCGTTTCACGAGGCTCTGCAATGAATTTAACATAAGGATTTAAATCATGCCACTTGAATAACATTATGACTTCCCGTCTGCTTGAAATTTACCTTGCTCTTGTTCGTCGTGGCACTGATTCTTTCTTGGTCATCCTGTATTAGGTCAGTGACCAGGACTATTGGTGAAAGAATTAAAGTGCTCCTCTAAGTGGCTCCTTTCGCGCACATGCACATGTCTTCGATTTTTTAGGTTATAGGAAACACCTGTTTTCTCAAGAGTCCCGTACCGCTGATGCAAAGATGTGATCTCAGATAGTAAATGAAAAGTGCTAACGACACACGTTTTATTTAGAATCTTCGGCTTGACCGAAACTTTAAGGACTTAGGTACATAAATAAATAATTGATTCGACACACAAATACAGCACAAACTGACTACGCAGGTACTTAGGCTCGTATCTTTAATCGTTCTTAGGTAAATATCAAGAGCGAATTAAAAAAAACAAGAAATTCCCATCAAAATAATGCTAGTCAGATTTGAGAGTGAGGGGACTGAAAAAATAGAGACAGATAATGACAGGGTTTAAGTGCCTACCCTGAAACAACAGCAACTTTTATTTTAAATTCTATGAAAATGTTAGAATTGCTTAAAACAAAGTAAACTGGCTTAGCAACTATAAACTAATAAAATAATTCATTTTAGAACTTTTTAGTCTATATTAGTGAGTATCTTGACCTGTGTCTTATACTGAAACTTCTCAAATTAATTATGTTAGGCTTCTTTATAATGTCTTAACTAAGATTAAATGTAGCCACATACACATATTATAAAACAGTAACTGACTGACTGACAGACAACGAAGAGCGTAAACCGTTGGTTCTTGAGACTTGGAATTCCTAAAATTCAACACCTAAGGTGGTGTAGCGGGGGTTGAAGTGTTTATTATAAAAAATCAGGTGAACGAAGTCGCGGGGGCGTATACTAGTCTTGAATATAGCAAGTCATACAATATTTTATTAGGCACTTTAATGTCTCCAAAATCACATAAAGCGTGTAATCCCAATGTAATCTACGTTATTACTTTGTGTGATATGAATTTGATGAGGCTGACGGTTTCTCTACCGCTCATAACTTAGAATTATTTACAGTAGGTACGGTTAGAAAGTTTTATGAATCAGTGGTTATCAATGTTTAATTGTATTTAGGTAGATTAGAGGGTAGGGCACAGCGAGATATCCGCGCTCTAAATTGGAGCAGTCCGCCTGGAAGGTACCTCCGCCTTACAGAAGATAGCAGCCCTATAACAATATTTTTTTTAAATAATGTTGTGTTCCTGCGGTGAGTAAGGATGCGAAAGTTCTTTCAGGGGGGTGGGTTCGGGGTCGGCAACGCGTGCATGATGTACGGGAACCAGTTACCAACAGGTGGGCCGCATGCTTTTATGCAAAAATAGCTTTATAAAAAAAACTGTTTTTGTGCCAAGGCGTTGAGAGTTTTCTTATCGCGTAAAACATTCTGTCAATTTAGTATACTTTGTATATTTTTAGGTTACTCGTGGAAATATGTCAAAACAATAGCTAGTTTGCATGAAAGAGACAGTTCATAGCATGTATAGCGAGTACTGTGGGGAAAGCATGATTAATTCACGATAGCGTTACGCTTATAACACAATAGGAAATTACAATTATTGGCCAATACAATTAAATTATTTCAAGCATCGCCGATTTCAGTGGCTTATAACTGACTTTTACTATCGTATCGCAAGCGTAACACTATAGTTAATTATTCGTGCTTGGGCCACTGTAAATTGACGAATCATTGATCCCCAAGTTATTGTTGATTTCACTCAATTTAGTAAACTTTGTATATTTTTAGGTCACTCGTGGAAATATGTCGAAATAATAGCTAGTTTGCATGAAAGAGACAGCTCATAGCATGTATAGCGAGTACTGTGGGGAAAGCATGATTAATTCACGATAGCGTTACGCTTATGATACAATAGGAAATTACAATTATTGGCCGATTGGCATCGCCAATTTCAGTGGCTTATAACTGACTTTTATTATAGCATCGCAAGCGTAACACTATAGTTAATTATTCGTGCTTGAGCCACTGTAAATCGACGAATCATTGATCCCCAAGTTATTGTTGATTTCACTTAATTGTTAATTGGGTATTGGGTAGAAAATGTCTTCGGAATTTCTTGAGCGCCTATTAATTATTGAAGGTAACGAACGTAGGCGGGCTAAGACAGAATCAAATTAATTTCTTAATTGATTAACAGCACTAAACTTGATTTGAGCTAATGATCGACAACTCATTAAATAGATGAAAATATCAACAACTGATATATTGATTTTATTATTGTTTCTGTAATAATTTACAAATTAAATAAATATTGTATTAGAACCATAGACCTGAGACTGACATGTAGACAACGCGCAGTCTAAACCGCTGATTGTAGAGACTTGAAATTCGGAGGGTGATTTGATTTCATGCGTAGAAGAGTACCAATAAATCAATATCGAAAAACTGCGTCCTGGAGGGTCCAAAATGCTGATTTAGTTAAAAACAAAAAAACCCTTTAGTTTTAAAACCGTTGGTAATAGACCTATCAAATTGAACATGTAGATTTCTCAAATAAAACGGATATTTAAAAGCTACAGGGTGGGTCACTTTGATTGCCATAAATATAACGTTTTAGCACAAAACGAAGTAAAGTTAGTGACAAGCCTGATATAAGTTCTATATAGCCAAATGTTTTGAAGACCCCAATATCAAAGTGAGACCTCTAAATTAAAAAAAAACATGAGCATGGCGTCTTTTAAAAATGCTATTTCTTTGTGATGTTTTACGATAACTTCGTGAAGATTAATTCTGATGCAGTAGTCGAAAAAATTACTTTCAATGTTTTGCATTATAATGATGGTATTTGGGCTCTTTTAAATTGTATGAAGTGAATGTTTAACGAGAGATGGGGACCAAGATCTGATGATGAGTTTGGAAGGCGTGCAGCCGTGCTCAGCAAGAATCTGCTGTTTTGGGGAAAAATCAGTTAAAACGCAATTAAGCAGCTGTTTTCGGTAGTAATCTTGATGTTGACCTTCTCATAAGTTTATTTATAAATTATAAAGATATTTAAATAACTAAAACAGATGATTTGAAAAAGTTTGGAAAAAAACTGAACAAAATATTGAAAGTTTTTTTTTGTTTTTGCCATAGTATGATAGTTACAGAGCACATTATAAATATTCACTCAAAGGAATTTACTGAAAAATGCCTACAAAACTAGTATTCAGTGTTATTTTGTATGGTTCATGCAAAATTCTATTCGCCTCTCTGCGATGTTATTTTGATCAAGTCATGTAGGTACATCACGATTTTATATTCAGAAGCTATAAATATCTACTAACTCCTGTCCTATTTCTGTTGCGGCACTTAATCTCAATCTATGTTGGTTTATTTTAACCGTACGATGCACTTCGTGACAACCAACGGTCAGCTGAGTCATGTACTTAAAATACTAGGTGTGAGAGATGCGGAAGATCTTAGAAAAGCCAAGCTATTTCTAGAGTCCATACACTGTCCAGTTTTTTACTGACCGGATAATCTTCGACGATAATGTTAGATGGTTATATGCACCATTAACGATTTTCCGGTGATATTTTGATAGCCAAGGTCGAAGTTATGAATGTACGAATCTATAAGTTATATATCTTAAATAAAGGGAATTTAACAGAGGTTATTAGTGAGGTAGAATTAGAACCTTAGAACCTAAAGCTTCAGCGAATTTCATTTCATTTTATTTCATATTTATTCAACCATTGGTACACATGGAACACTTAGTTACGTCAATCATTTGAACATTAACCTTATACATATTAATTAATATTGATAGAAACAGACAGGTATCAGGTATATCAAAACATTAAACATTAACAGAATCTTAGTGATAAAATGTAATGTGGTATGGTACTGAATTTCTGTACCACAGTCAAAATTGACAATGTCAATGTCAAGCAATTATGAATGTCAAGTATAAAAATTCTGTTTCCTAGCAACTAGAGAAGGGATTAACTAGGGATTCCCCTAAGAGAAAGAAAAGAGAGAATCCCAACCAAACATTTATAAAGCCAAGTCCAAACGGCGTGCGATCTAAAATTTGTTTCAATGTGATCCTTACGCCTACTTAATAAAGAAAATGTTGAGTATGACATTTAGTGAGAGTGCGATACATTTCAACGATATCGCTAAGGTTTTAAAAGTTAAACTAAAAATTGACTTTTATATCGCACGCCGTTTGAACGCGACTTAAGTCTATGAATCCATTCTCTCAAGTATCTTCCAAAGATGTTCATAAAACTTTTATTTTACTGCCTGAGTGAGTATGAAACTATTCGACCTTTCCTCAGACCCTTTTACTGCGACAGTATCCGTATCTTTACAAGATCCATACCATTTTGAATACAAACACAGCTGATTACTCTCTACAAAAAAGGATTGGACGTCGCTATAAAAAGTTTTTCGATTTTACGAACGTGAACATAAAAGTAAGATTTTTTCAACTTTTATGAATAAGGTACGGTCAACCAGTTCGATTTGTAGGCTACTTTAGAACCCTTTCAAACTACATCGATAATTGACGTCATTCCTTTTTGTTAAGATTCACCAGTGAACTTTATCAGGTTGATGATGATGATGATAATTTTGTGTTTTTTAATCTAATAAAAGCCTACATTAATTTACTCGTAACCTTGTCGCTAATATAAACACAGATAGCAATTTAACATCAGATATTAACTCCACCTTTCGTCGTAAAACTACATAATAATGACGGACGTTCTTTTACTATGTCATAACTATGCCCTATATTGACGTAATTAATTTATGGAATGGGTATCATAATACAGCCTGTTTATTCTCCTCAGTATGAAATTGGAGTTTGTAGAAATTTATAGCAGGCGTTTCAGTATAAACACAAAAAAATAATTGTGTAGCATTTTTGAGGTCCCACAATGTGGGCAAATAAATGCCTCGTATCGAAGATAATTTCCCAGTCTTACCTGAGTTATAAGTACAATGTCATTCATAGAGTTGTACAAGGTGATTCATAATATGTACACTATCCTGAAAGGGTTCAGTATAGTGTAGGAACTCAAAAGGAAGATTAATAGCGATTCAAATTAGCTGTTTTTGGCCGTTTTTATTACCATCTTAAAAACAAATCATTAAACATACGAACAATTTGAGATATAAAGCTGACTATAAAGCTAAATAGTTACTGATTTGACACCTAAACAGCAGATTTTTTCATAGTGTTTTTCATGAAAAATAGCGAAAAGTCGTAGAACAAACTTTATGGCCAATTTTTATGTAGAATAAGAAGCCTCATTCGTGATGGCATACAAATTATGAATCACCTAGCTTATAGATTAAAAACCTGGGCTATCTCTCTCCTCTCTCTCCTCTTGATAATGCTTAAATATATCTAAGGCTTTATCCAGTGATCTATAAATTCTAGAGAAAATACAAAATAAAGCAATTGGATTATAAGTATATTATGTTAGAATAGTTTGTTTATACATCTATTTTTTTTTAATTCATTGGTCCTGTACACGAACCCTACCTCTATAACCACCAATCTCTAGCCTCAAAGGTTTGCTGGAAGAAAACTCTTTTTAGGGTTAAGCTCGCCTTTGTACATGTCCTTTCATTTAGTTTGTTTTTTGTATGTGTTTTATGTGTACAATAAAGAATAAAGAATCACTAGGATCACTTTAAAACGTCTTAAGAACTAGTTACGCTTGTACCTCGCAATCGGTCGCGAGGTCTTGCCTAGAATAATCAGGCAATAAAAACACACGGCTATAATTTTATCGATGGTCCTTTTTCACAAAATGGAATTTAGAGCTTCAGTGTGGTGCCGATTGATCAAGGTAATAAGAAAAATAATCAGGTATTAAAGTTAACCTTCATAGCCTAGACTATACCGAAGGCTAAAATTTATTTTCTCGGCAACATTCTTGGGTCTAGAATCCTCATTGTAAACGAAATACTTTGTCACCAACCAGGCACAAAATAAGGAGCGTGGGGGTCGTAACTTTAATTAAAATACCTGGTGCGCGTTTGCTAAGTAAATGAAAAAGATAATAATAGACACGACCAACATGTCTGGTCACTAAGTTTAAAGCTAGGGTTATTTTGCTGCGAACTATAACTTTACGACTAAGGAAACATAAATTCTGAAATAAAAACTGTATAGTTGGCGTGTAGTTAAAAAAACATGTTATCGGTATATTAAAAATGATTATTAAGCTATAAAAATTATTGGGTTTTTATGCCTAATATTGACCCTGAAATACCTATCAACGCTATTGTATGTATAGTATAATGTTTAAACTTGTAGTTAAAAGCCACTTTGGTCTAGTGAGAGCTTCCCCGACTTTCGATCCGAAGGTCGTAGGTTGGAATCCCGTTCGTGCACCAATAACACATGCTCAAACGGTGAGGTAAAATCTCGTGAGTAGCTCTGTCAGCTCCGCCCTACGAAGTAATTTAAACTC
Source organism: Anticlea derivata (assembly GCA_947579855.1). NCBI lineage: Eukaryota > Metazoa > Arthropoda > Insecta > Lepidoptera > Geometridae > Anticlea > Anticlea derivata. The sequence goes on along the minus strand of OX388271.1, from coordinate 5,907,756 downwards.
TAACAAATGGGAGCTCAGGCTATATTGATTTCTCCAAGTTTTCCGTTGAGTATTTTCGTCGTACCTCAAAAACTTCTATAAAACAAAAATTATGATAACGTCTCTTTTGGCAAGTCAACAAATTGTATTGCCAAAAGAGACGTTTCATCAATATATGGAGCCTGGGCCTGCACTGTGTACACTACTCTAAAATATGGTTAAGCAATAAAGTAAACGTATTAAATTGGTAATTTTATTTAAATTGACTTCGTTCTAAGGTACATTAAGATTATCTTCGACAAAGAGCGCTACACACAGCGCTATAAAAATATGGCGGATGGACGTGCGTTAAATGTCATTTTGACAACCTACATTTATCTGACAAAACAAAAACATCAAATCAAACAACATGACATGAAAAATATGTCAATGTCATGTCAGACGCCAATTATAAACCAACATGGTGGCCTTCAAATAGTGTTCACATAGTAAAAAACTTACCAAAATAACTTTTCTTGTACCATCGCATTTGTCTTCAAATCAATGAAATTTTGTTTTTCTTGTAATCTCCTATTTTTTCCTAATTTTTCTATGAAGTGTACATGGACCAGGCCCAGAATGAAATGACTCCTTTAATGCAGATCGGATCAACAGTTTTAAACTTATGTTGAAACAAGCATACGTTAATTCGTACCTACTATAACGCCAAATCGAACAAGTTCTTTGAGATAATTTTACTCGCTTCGCTTGCTCGATCAATAATTAGCTTCTGAAAATAGCTTCATTCACGGGGTTCCTGAATAAAAATTTGGCTATCGTATAGTTGGGGAATAATTTAGCCTTCTATTGGTGAAATTATTATCTTATTGGATAAGTAGTATTAGAGATTACCCCCTACCACACAAACACATTTTACCTCATATTATTATTAAAGATGTGCATAATACATAATCAGTTATTATTCAACTTCTACTTTGATATATTTCTAAGATCAGATTTATCTTTAATATTCAGAAGTTATCATGAAATATTTTAATTTATTTGACTGAATTTAATTTAAAAAATTCTTTGAACATATTTATTTTCAAAGATTTATTTATTGCTCGAATAAACAACGAAACACTTGGCAATTTTCCATTTAATACGTTCGAGCTTCAATGAATTCGACCAGAAATTTTTCAATAAAGCGGTGTTCAAACAACGAGCGATATCATATTTATTTTAAAATATATTTCACAATGATCCTTACGTCTATTATGCCCCAAGGACAAATTTTTCGTCTTGAGGCACTGAAATATTTTGAATGAGAAAACGTCGGTCGTCGTGGATTCACACAGTGCTGTTGCGTGTGATATTGTCTAGTCTAAGCTGTGAGATTTTGTTTTACCCAAAAGCCTAGCTAAACAAATGTGTTGTTCAGATTACAGAACTCAATGTCACTCCTCAGGATTACATTGCCTTGCTAAATGACTGGTGTCACTTCCATCCTTCTAAAATACCGGCAAACTGCTTAAGCTCTTTTGACAGAAGAATATAAATAATACGTATATAATCAAAAGCTGTTCTTCTGTTCTTTCTGCCATAAAATTATAGTTTTTGAGTTCTGTGTAAGTACCTTAGACTTTATAAGAATCTTAACAGTCAATATTACAGGCTTCGTAGCTTGCCGGTTCTGTAAGTGAGATGAAAATCGTGAAGCGTTTGCTTTAGTAATTGGATACGTTGTTTGTTCGTTTATTACCTCGGTAAAGTAAATTAGTTAGTTGAACCCCTGAACGTTTGCATGGGGTATTCAAAACCCCAACGCATAATAAAAAACATTATTTTAGAAATATCGTTGTAATTATTTTCAGAATCGTGGTCATAATGAGCTGTTTCACTTTTCAGGAGTTTTTTGATAGGTTTAACTACACTTATATCTGGATCTTAGTCCAGACAAGGATTCCCTTTGTTGTTGATATCAGAAACTACGAGCACAAACCATGGTAGAGATCGTGCTATTTAAGAACGCCCCTCCAGTATTTACGCGTATGTAACGTGAAAGATCCCAATGTTTAGTGGAGGAGGATCTCTACATCTTTTCTTGTTACTGCTTTGAAGGTTGGAGTCATTTCTGTGGGGTATCACGAACCCCACAGAAATGACATGAGTTTGAAAACTAATGTCATTTCTGTGGGGCGCGTGAAGGGTTAAGCGAAAGCTTAATCCAGTCGTAAGGTTCGCGCCATGAATGTCAAATCCTGTTTGGGTGGTAAAATAGGGTTATTTTGTTTATATTTTCATCGTACTTATGTGGGCGGAAGTGTATTAGGAGACAACGAATAATGAAACCATTTTATATTGTGGCATATTCACCAAAAATAAGGATAACCCGCCAAGTGATGATAAAATGGCTTGTAGGCTAATAATGGCCAAATAAATTCATGTGGTTGTTTCTTTCGTTTTACTTGTTCTTTCGTAGTCACTCTGCGTCAGGTCAAAAATCTATCTGCGTATTGTGATATCATGCTACTGTAGATGATAATCGAATATTATGGTACTGAAAGGGGCATCATGAGAGTTGGTGAAACAAATATTTTGTAACGTACAAAATATCTACATGATAATTATTATTAAAATGTCTGCGAGTAAAACGCTGATAGCTGACTCGTCTGTCATAGTTAAACTATAGGGTTTTTTTGTCGTACTTCAAAACCCTAAAAGTCGACGTGATAAATGATTTCGGCCTTTCAAAGGATCCTTTTATTCACAGTACCTATTTGATGCTTATTTACAAATACTTCATTTTAATAAATTCCTTGAATCTTAGTCGGCCTTATTCAATGGAAAGATCCTCTGAATAAGGCTGACTGAGCTGGATGTTATTGTTATATAGTAGATTAAAGTTTTAGATGCCTACTTCATCTAAAACTATAATCTACTAGAAACGGTACCGAGCCGTGGACAATCCCAGTGGGGCTGATTCACCAGTTTAAGGTCGCACACTGAGCTATAGAATGGGCTATGCTCGTAGTCTCTCTGAAGGGAAGAATCCGCAACGAGGTTATCCGACATAGCATGTCTAGGGAAACGTAGGGAGGGGTGTAGGTGGAGTGATGACCTACGAAAGGCGGTGGGCAGAAAATGGATGATAAGGTTCGAACACTAGGCTCAGTGGCGTGTATAACCTATGTCCAGCAGTAGACTCATGAAGGCTGATGATGGACTGATTTTTAATCTTGGTTGTGTAGGCGCACTTAAGTAATCAGAGGCCTCTTGCTCACAGTTTTTGATTGTAAAGTCTGATAAAAAGCTAATTTAAAACCACCGCTATCGATACCATCCCGTCAATTATTTGAGCAGAAACCTTCTCTGATAGCCAATTTCCGTGAATACCGCTGATATATTCGGGATCTTGGAAAGGGAGCGAACATTTAAATCAGTAAGGCACCGGCAGCTCAAAGTTTTAAGAAGTTGGACTGAATCAAACAATTGGCAGTCAATTATGTTGAAATTGTAGCCAATTTGATAGCAATGTTCTGAAATAAAGGCGTTTCAACACCATTTACCAAAATTTAATACAGAAATGAGGCTTGGACTCATACACAATCTCAAAGTATCGCAACGGGCTATGCTTGGAGTTAAAAACATGATAAAATCCGAAATGAGGAAATCCGTAAAACAACCAAGGTCACCGACGTAGCTCTCAGATTGCAAGTTGAAGTAGCAGTGGGCCGGCCATATGCTCGCTGAACCGACAAACGTTGGAAAGTAAAAGTTCTCGAATTGCAAACATGAACCGGGTGACGCAATGTTTCCAGCACCCTGTTCGTGGTTGCCCACCAACCTATGGACCATGGATTTGCCCATACTCGCTACGGTGGGCATGCGGGTCGTAGATAAAGCTATTATTGAGAACGCTGATGCCTATATCCTAGCTTTTTCCCTAAGTCACCTCTTTCGACATACACGGGCAGTAATGGACGGGACTATTCTTAAGCCAGGGCCACCACGGCTAAGCATTAGTTAAACCAAATCAATTATCGATCTATTTCATTTTATTTAAGCCTTGGCCTATTATAATATTTGTGTTGCATAAGTTTATTATTTATGGTTCTACGTCCAGTTTCTGATGTAAATCCTATCAATCAATTAACCTACCTCGGCGTTACTTCGTAAAGTTCTCCATTACAACTTTTAATTGGTAACAAACTAGGCCACTGTCCAAAAACCAACATGAGAATTACGAATTGATAGATAAGAGTTGACTTCGCTATTCTGTCTCTCTTTCAATAAAACCTCCTTTTTTAATTAACTCAGAGCTAATAAGAAACTCAGGAGAGCTAATTAAATTCACAAATTTGTTTATTCAATCGTGAGTGGATCACAAATTAGGCTGAGTACCTACAGGTGTAATGCGCTCGTCAGTGTCTAGATTTTTATTTTTTTTAATTGGCTTTTTATTTTATTTCGTTCATTTCCCCCTTGCTTAAGTGCCGTTAAATTATCCTACAAACTCACATATTTGCTTAAGAATAAATTAATACTAGGGTTTTACTGGACTCCTGAATTTATTGTTATTTATCTTACGTTAAATAAATAAAAAGCACCCAACAGTCACATACATTAGTCCTGACCCCACACTAGGATTCTCTGTGTCGTGGTTGTCAGAAACTATAAGTAGAAGTAGAAGTAGTAGAAGTAGAAATTATTTATTCACACAAACTGTACACAACAACAAGAACAAAAGTATGACACACACAAATACAAAAACCATAGAGGTGGACAGAAAGAGAGAAAACAAGTGTAGGTATGTGCGTGGAAAGCGCTGCCATGTACAGTAAGTATGAAGAGCCCTGAGCTCATGTGCTGCTAACGAGTTAACAGCGCTGATTTTCAGTTCAGGGCTGCAGTGACGTACGATCTGGTAACTAAAATTAACATTTGACTATATATTAAGACAATATACAAAGAGTTCTACAAAAAAATAAACAGTGGGAGAATAAAAACATAAATATACCGAATAAATAATATAGAGTTTAGGTATGTTATTATAATACATCAAAAAAATATACCTAGTAGGGTATTAGGCCTAGTAGGCCACATTTTAGTAAAGAAATAAAAAATTAAAAAACACAGCAGTTGCGAAAAAATCTATGCCATTGAGTGCTTTGTAATTAAAATCCTTTTTGCTAATTTGTTGGATTAGAGTACTATGGTACACAGACCAAATCTTTACAGATCATGCAAACATTTGTCCCGCAGCGGGAATCGAATCCCTTGCGTCTCAGACGGGCTTTCACCCGCTACGCAAGGCGTCGTAAAAAATAATTGCTCTTTCATTTCAAGGTATTTATAAGATATTTATAATTTCAGGATTCCAGGTATTTAATAAGGGAATATTGTTCGGAGACGACCATTGTTAGTACACCTATATGCTGGTACCGAACAAAAGGTCGATTGATTCGTTTCACAACAATAGCGGCAATACATTTTGCGATATATAAATGGTGAGTTGAGTAATGGTGCTAGTAATGATTTTAACAGTTTAAATAAACTACGAGAATGTACAAGAAAGTTTCGGTTAACAAAGCGGGCGTGGATATCAAACGGTCAAATGTTTGTTTGTAACACAATCACGCCCGTTGTAACTGAGTTCAATGAAACTGGGTCATCGTCATCGTCATCACTTCAGCCACAGGACGTCCACTGTTGAAAATCTATGGAAGCATATCCCCATAAATTTCCAAAGTGACCGATCCTTGTAGCCTGAACCAAAACGCTCCCAGCAACCTTTATTACGTCGCTTTCCATCAACTGGGGGACCGTTCTACGCTGCGCTTTCGGTGCGTGGTCTCCACTCTACAACCTTCCTACCCAGCGGCCGTCGGTTCTCCAAGCTATTTACCCTGCTCACTGCAACTTCAACTTTATAATACTCTATATCTGTAACTTTAGTTTGTCTACAAATCTCCAAATCTATTATTTGATCATGCAGCGAAATACCAAGCATAGCCCACTCCATACCTCGCTGAGTGACCTCGAGCTTTCTTATGAGGCACACTGTGAAAATGTGTCTGTGTCATATATCATAACTTCTAACACACATTGGTCAAAGATTTCGGTTTTAAGGCACTGAGGTGTTTTGGGCGAGAAGATGTAGAAAATTGTAGATGAAATTGGGTACAGAGATGATAATCTGGATTCAAATGTAGATTGCTTTCATCCAAATACGTGACAAAATTTTAATCTACAGAGCGTATTGGATTTTAATACACTGGAAGGAGTTCGTTTAATGAATATTAAGGATTAAACTAGTTCACGAAATGATATTGACTGTATATGTAAAGGTTCTCAAGGGCTGTTTTTTTAATCATGATTAACATTATGTAACTCACTGTGTATAGAGAATATTTTAAAAAAAGCTAGGGGAAGGGCTATTTTCATAAAAATAGCTCTAACTGCGTTCACCAACCCGCGTGTCCAGCTTGGTAAGTATGGGCAAATTCCCCCCACATGATAGGAAGTCACTCCGAAAGTATGTGGGGGAGGCCGATGTTCAGTAGTGGACTTCAAACGGCTGGAATGATGATTATGATAGGTATTAGGTAGAAAATTATCTATCCATGGATCACGCAAATAGAGCAAGAAGCGCCAAATTTTTTCACAAAGAACAAAACCCCTTGTTCTACAAAATTAAAGTCTGTTTTTTTGTGCTTTTAAAACGTAGTTTTGTAGCTACGTAAGTTCCCACTGTTTCTTTTTATTGAAGTCACTGAGTATTAATTCGCAAAATTTACAAGAAAACTCTTTAATATTTTCCATAAACCAATTTTATGAAAGAAAAACAGTATATAAAAACTCCCCGAATCCTCGCCCGCATGTTAATATTGTGAATTACATGTGAAATTATTTCCTCCAGTTTTCTGAATTTTTATTCGTCAAAAGAAAATTTATTTCCAAGTTTGTACTTACGACAATGCCACTCCATCAATTTCCTTCTGTGATATTTATGAGTATTGATAAAGTACTTTCGTAAGTGATTCACAAATGCTTTTATTTCGGTTGTTTTGGAGGTTAGACTCTATTCAGTACAATGATCATCATTCTTTTCAGTCTTTGCTAGAAAAATGCTTCTTTTAATGCCATAAAAAATGTTTAATGAGATGATATTTACTAAATATTTTTTTCTTTTCTTTGTTTTGAAAATAAAAGCAACACTTCTGGATAACATTAAGATAACGAAATTTAATGATGGTAAATTTATAGTTAGAAATTTATAGTATCGCATTGCCAATTCAAGGCGAAGACGTGGGTTCTGATTCCGAATGTTCGAAAATGTTCGAACTTATGTAAACACTTCTAAGAAACAAAGACTGATCACAAGCATTAATTTAAATTGGAATTAATATATTTTCCGTCATCATTACCAAACACATTAAAAGTTGATCTAACAGAATAGATTCTTCCAACCTAAAATTCACCCCAAAATAAGTGGACATTGAAAGTCAATTACTCTAATTAATAATTCTATCCCACTACGATGACCTAAAAACGGATGGTCGATTGCAAACGAATGTCTACCTTACCACAAAAAGACTGAGTCGAGAATGCTAGTAGGGGTTGCATGGTATTTTAGTAAGAAATCCTGTGTCCTTTCCAATTTTCCGTTCCGTTGAACTGAAAATGGGGTTATCAAGTTTCGCCTTTATATTGGTAGCGGGAACCCGCAGTAATGCTGGACATCTATGTCAACGCTACAAGCTATACGCTTATCTTCAAATTTTACTACGGTACAGTTAGCGACATAAGCGAATAAACTTATACTTTTTATTAATTCATTTCTGAAAGGAGGCATAGTGTTCATAGGTAGATGACAAGATTTTTTTTTGCACAAATATTTCTGGCTACGTAACAATGAAAATTCGGTGTGATATTAAATTATGTGAAAGTAAACATTTGCCCATCGGGTGGGGGGCCTTCCAACACTGCGTCGCCCGGTTCGTGGTCGCCATTCGAGAACCTTTACTCCCCAACGGTTGTCGGTTCTGCGAGCTATATGGCCTGCCCACTGCCACTTCAACTTGCATTGACATTCGACGACATTGTGAAGGTTGCGGGAAGTCGGTGGATGGAGAAGGCTCAAGACCGTTCGTCATGGAACTCTTTGGGGGAGGCCTATGTCCAGCAGTGGACTTCTACAGGCTGATGATGATGATGATGATGATGAACATTTGCCTGTTTTTTGGCCTGCAGATGTACGCGAATACTGCCTAACAAGCGAAATATCAGGCGATGTCTAACCTAACTATTTTTATAAATGTTTAAAGTTTTTGTACTGTTTTACTCAGTAACAGAACAATGGATATCGTCGTGATTTTGACATAGTTAAAGAACCGGAGAGATATAGGCTACTTTTTATCCGGGTACTAAGCGAGCGCAGCCTCGGGCGGAAGCTTACGTCATAAAAATATCCGGCGACGTACCACTTGACAAAGATACGCGTATTTTCGTACTATATATATTACTACGTTTTATATAAGAAGTAGTTCGTCCCGAACTGAGATCTGGCAATGTCCGGTAGAAGTTGTTGCTTTGATGATCACGCTATCCGATCTTACCTGAAAACTCTAACAAAGGAGAACTTACGTTATATATGGTTTGAAAAACATACTATTTTTGTCGTGTCCCAAAAATATTTATGGCCATGGAGTTTTTTTTTTTTTCATTTATGAGCAAAGTTCTTTTGACTTACCAGAAACTTTTAATAGTTAACATATTAAAACGGTTCGAATGTTATGTTCGAATTATTCATAAATATATTCATACTTACAAACATACAACACAAAATCATCCAAGTTGCTTGAGACATATTTGTGCGCTTAGTGCGCTTGATCAAAAACAGGCACCAAACTTCAAGGATATCAATTGGGAATTATAAATCAAGTTTATTTTTGCAAAGTAATTTATTTGATTTCATATTTATAGGGCCTTTTTGATTCAAATTATAATTGGAAACCTGATTAGTATTTAGAGCGTTCATTCGGAATGTAATTGTTCAATCAAAGCTAAATTGGAAATCAAAGCTATGAAGTTCTAAGAAATGGTCACTATGCAGAGCAGTGTTACAGTGTGCTTGCTGTCAGTGATCAGGTTAAAACCACGTAGGTACACTTTATGAAATAATCTTATTCGTATTCTTATATGGTGGCCCTGAAAAGGGCCTATGACCGTCGGTGAAAGAATCAGTGTAGTGAAATATTTCATACCTTTTTCAGCAATCTGTTGATGTTAGAATAAATAAAAGTTATACCTATCATCAACATATTGTTTATTTCCAGTATTATGTAAAGCCAACGGGCGTGTAAATAAAGGTTGATTGATGACTGTACCATCGATATAACTAAACCCAAGGAAAGCTAGCCGTTTGGATAATTGCGATGGAACCCTCTTTACCCTAAAAATATTTTGCGCAACTAATCGCCCTACTTCAGTCGGCGTAGTTAAAGTAGCTGTAGTAGTACATCTTAAATAAGTTTTAAGACTTGTAATTAGAAGAAATTTTGAGGATGATAATCATCATCATCAGCCGTACGATATGCACTGCTGAATATGGCCTACCCACAGATTTCCAGAGCGAAATTCTACCATGCGGTTCAATTTGCCCATACTCACCACGCTGGATGGCGCGAATAGGGGACGCTTCTGCCCATCCCCTAGCTTTTTTTTCCCTTAGTTACCTCTTACGACATTCACATGTAGTTGTAAAGTGTAGGTGATATTATGTAAGGGCCTATTCTTCAGCCAAGGCAATCACGGCTGAAGAATAGGCCTAAAGAATCCAATTTACGTGAGGTAAATTTATATACGTATCTGACGCGAGCCGAGGATGTCCAACGCCCAGTGCTATATTGTCGCTATCAAAATCTATTTATCTGAAGAGAACAGCCGTCTTGCAAAGCTTAATTAAGATTAACTTAATTGAACGTATGTGGTTGGTATTATTATTAATACTCTTCTTGTGAGTATCCATTATAAAGCTAACACACACAATACGGACGTTGCCTCAATAATCGGGCTAAAATATAAAACTTTATACCTGTCATTACGAAACTGGGTATACATTATGACATAAAGCAAAAGTATGAAATAACACATCACAAAACCAGGGTTTAGTTAGACCTGGTCTAACCCTAGTTTATATATATACGTAATGACAGGGTACCTAATGTTTTGAAAATTAAAGTGATTCTGTGATCTTTTTCAGGATAATAAATAAAAAATGTTGAAATACCTAGTACCTATATTATGACCAATTTGAATTTCAAGGATCTACTACTAAAATAAAAGTTTCCGTAATAAGTTTTTTTTTTGTTTTTTCATTAAATAAATAAATTTAAATCCTATCTTAGTACACAACGACACATCAAAATATTAAACACCTAGTCTAAATTTCAAGTATTGTTTTTGTATAGGTAGAATTTAAAATAAACTCTCATTTGGCATTTATATTTGAAAATAAGTTACTAAAAATATAACTTTCCAGCTACTATATATTAAATTACAAACTTTAAAAGCTCCTCGCAAATATTCCTTGAGTTTTTCAAAGTTTCGAGTGCTTTTGCGGCACCTTAATACTGAACATTCTGAAACTTTTGCACATTAATAATGAGAGCAAGAGTAATCGATTTTCACATGGATATTTTTGCGTAATACGTGCATGAAATTTTATATATCCTTTTTAGTAGAATATTTACTTCATTAATATAATGTTTCTTATTACTAGTGTGAGGATGTGCGAGATGTTGTACATGGTATGGGACCGTCAAGGCCATTTTCGCTCAACAAATGATTGAAAATGTTTTATATAAGAACGGTTTGGGATTGCAATTTGATTTAACAATACTAATGCTCCGTCGAATCGAATGCCAAAACACACTGCACTTCGGAAACATCAATCATTTCAACAGTAAACAAAGAATTTACTCAATTGCCCGTTAGAAATGATTTAGCTTTACGTATTTCCGCTTATCTATTGGTTTGGAAAATTAACTCAACATCTTATTTTTCAAACATTCACTATCACTATTCTGCAAGATGTTAGCCTCTAAGAGGCGCACTTTAATCCTTACACTACACTGATTCTTTCACCGAAGGTAGGTTAACTCAAAAACGCCAGTAAAGGTAAGCGATAAATACCCGTTTCATTTCATTAAACTCAAAATCGCATCTTCATTTACCAGCTAAAGATATTACTAGAAAACATGTATAAAATAAATTCTTCCAACAAAATAAATGAAACAAAACACCGAATTACGCTATACCTTTTACTGAAATAAAATATTAACGGGACTCTTAAAACAAAACATGGGATTTGTTTTATTGTAACATACTTTTTTCACATTTTAATTTGCAAAAATGTTTAGGTAAACAGGAATCTTCCTAATTTATAAATTTAAATAATTTGTAATTTTCAGCCTACTGGTCTCAACTCGCTACAACCCCACTCCGCAATCATAAATAGATAGTAATAGAAAACTTTATTGTATACCACATTAAACTAAACATAAATTTTAACTTTCAATTAAAAAAAAATATTTTTTAATAGTGCAATAAAGTGGGTGGTTTTGAGGCCTTTCTCAGGGCCATCAAACGCTAACCTGGTCACTGACCTAGCACAGACGACCAAGAATGAATCAGTGACATTACAAGCCAGCATTGCTCGAAGATATGGCATACACAGTACGTTGAAAATGGCAAAAGCTGATTATGTTAGGTACTTTTTGGGATTTGCAGTGTACATCTAGACTCTTAGTACCGTGGTATTTTTAAAATCATGAAAGGTATACGTCTTATTAGAGGTACACTAGAATCTTTGAACATTAAATATTTCGCAAACCTTATATTTGAGTTTACGAGTTGCGGTAGGTACGTGACATGAGATTCCTCTGTGTTGTTAGATTCTAACAGAATTCCACCTCAAACCCAATACATATGGAAGCAACCTTTTGAAAACCTTTTGTTTGAATAAATTCCAATTTGGATTTGGAGGTCGAAAGGTAAGGGAAATCAATAACAAATTACAACGTGAGTTTCGACCGCAAATTGTTTGTCTCAATTCATTCGTTGGACGTACAACAATTGAAGTAATTTCTATATAGTATGGTACCTACAGTAAGCATCCCAAATCCATACTGTGTGTTAGAGATCAAAATATAAACGCTTAGGGAGACATTTTCCATTTCCTTCATTTATATAAATATAGTTAATTTATTAACATGATGTTTTATAAAGAATAATGGCATATTATCATACTACTTGTTTGTATTTGATTTATAAACATGCAGAGAATAAAATCCGTCCGTTTGATTATAAGTAAGGACTTATAATCAAACGGACGGATTTTATTCTCCAATAAATCAATTAAGTTTGTGATTAAATATAATCTATGTAAAAACTGTACCTATGTCATCATCATCATTTCAGCCGTTCGACGCCCACTGCTGAACATGGCCTCCCCCACAGACAGAGCAAATTCCTTATAATGGCCATACTCACCACGCTGGACATGCGGGTTGGCGAGCGCAGTTAGAGCTATCGTTGTTAAAATGAGGGACGCTGCTGCCCATCCCCTAGCTTTTTTCCCTTAGTCGCCTCTTACGACATCCGCGGATAGGTAGATATGGAGGGGCCTATCCTTCAGCCGGGGCCACCACGGCCATGTATCTATGTAAAAAGTGATAAAGTATAATAGGTAATAAAAAAAGTCCGTTAAAGTCAATTAAGTTAATTTCTACACTCTGTAGGCAAAATACAGTATTGAACGTATGCATGGATGCAAATCTGCATAGGTTGCATTGTGTGGAGAATGTGGCCAGCACAAGATCTACAATCACACAACCCATAATGGTTCAATGCGTCACCTAGATTGTCAATTTGCTTGAGATACTATGCATAAATCAACACATAAGCTCTTATCTTTGCACGTCGTGAGTGAAACGTAAGGGAAAACTTAAAAAAGGAATTTGATAGCAATTTCTTAAGCTGAAGGATGTTAGTGTCAGTTGAGTGAAAAAAATAATAAACAACTAAGAATACCAGGATTAAAATAATATGTATGTAATAGTATGTTAACTTTCTTAGAGGTATCGTTGGGGGAAAATAAAAGCTTTTTATCCTTTTTTGTTACGTTTGTTTCTGTATTTTCACATTGCACGAGACTATCAGCGATCGTAACGATAAGCGGCAGATGATATAATATACTCCTTTCTCTTGCAGAATAATGTGAAAGGAGAGTCTTTAAGCAATGAAGTCATACATTTGTTTCGCATGTCGTCCTGTTGTGTTGCGTAGAGTAAAAATCCTTAGGTATTTTTTTAATTCATTTTAACTTTTTAATTCAAAATTCATCATCAGCCCGAAGAAGTCCACGACTGATATAGGCCTCTCCTAGTGAGTATCATGACAAACGGTCTTAAGCCTTTTCCAAACACCGACAAACACATCAGTCCATCGAGTGATCGGCCTTCCAAAACTGTGTTATCAGGTTTGTGGACACCATTCAAGACCTTTTTGACCATTTCCCAACGGTTGTCGGTTTTGCGAGCTATATGGCCTACTCACTGTCACTTCAACTCGCTTATTCTGAGAGCTATGTCCATGACCTTGATTCTTCTACCGATTTCCACAATTTGGATTTTATCACGTAGAAAAATGATACAAGATTACTTACAAACCAGAAATTATTTTTTCTAGTGTATATAACATGTATATGTAAAACGTTTCATCGCATCCCTGAAACGCAAAGTCACTGGCAGAAACTTTAACATAAATTGGATATCTGGATAAGAAATGCGTAAAATGAAAACGTTTCGGAATCCATCATTCATTTCGGACACTTTCCGTCGCTTGCAGATTGAGATCTGAAGACGGATTATATCGTGAAAGTTTTTCTTACTTTCTATTTCATACGATGAAGGTAAAAAAATATGGTTAGCCAAATGATTATAAGATACGAAAATTCGGATCAAATCTATCTAGTTTGTGATCATCCGTAGTCCGTACCATAATGCTTTTAAAAGGATTTCATCAGTGTAAAGTACGTTTTTTCTTGCAATAATATAATAGAACGACCTGGGGTCTAGACAAGATTATCACGCTTCGTTTTCCTTTGCTTTCACGCTACCGTCATACGGACAAAGGAATTTAGTCTTCCTACTTTGTAGCAATCACGTGACATCTCACAAGCTAATGCATATCCATATCATTCGATCATTCGATCTGGCGTTAACGCCAACAGCAAATAGATCTTGTCTGATAGGAGTGAGCTAAGGTGGTTTTGTTTTTTCGTGAAGGCCAGTTTAGGAGTATTAATTATGTAGAGGTGACTATACCTGCCGTGGTGGCCCCGGCTAAAGAATAGGCTCCTCCATATCTCTATCCGCGGATGTCGTAAGAGGCGACTAAGGGAAAAAAGCTAGGGGATGGGCAGCAGCGTCCCTCATTTTAACAACGATAGCTCTAACTGCGCTCGCCAACCCGCATGCCCAGCGTGGTGAGTATGGGCAAATCCCCCCACATGGTAAGGAATTTGCTCTGTCTGTTGGGGAGGCCATGTTCAGCAGTGGACGTCTTACGGCTGAAATGATGATGATGATGATGACTAAACCTAGGCGTTTACGCTACGCTCGTAGCAAGGCATAATTCCAATAATCAGTGCTGCTACGAGGTGCTACGCCGTAGCAAACACTTCGCTGGGACGATGACCTTAAGCAATATTTCTTTACTCTGACCTTCAGTAAATACAAAGGAACAGTTCTTTTACACCTTGGAAAACGGAGGGGCTTTCCCATTCATATAAATCAAAACCTTTCTTTACTTTCATACAGAATTGATAAATCACAATAACTTAAAGAAATAATTCTCAAAAGGAGGCTTGGCTGAATGCCAAGATTGAAATCATTGTTAATAAGCAGTTACTACTAAATTGATGTTTTATTTTACAGCCAGTCTATAAATTTTATATTTTCCATTCAATTCTTTTTATATCTTCTAAGCAAAGCTCAGACGAAAATCCCACGTATTTATAATGGAAATTATTGATTTATTTGACTTAGTAAGCTCAGGCTTAAATGTTTTAAAACAATAAGTAAAATCTAAACGATGGATTTACATTTTTAGACATGAAATTAAATAGGGGATTTAATTTACGATAGCAGCAGAGATTGATAGGAGCTGGGCCTACTACATACTAGTATCTTGGGTATTAAAGCATCTCGCAAGTGAGTAACCACCAACCGCTCTACAAATCATCTCAAATAGATTTGGTAAGAGTCTATTACATCTTGATCACGAAGGCACTATTATTTACTTCATTATTGTGCCACGTGTTATCAGCGTTATGTTTTTAAGGCGCGTCGGCTACTTACTCAGCCCGCCCCTCTCACCGGCCTTTATTCATACTTTATGTACCTACATACAAGAATATTAAAAAAAATATATTTCATATTCAAATATCTTTACTGTCCGCTGTAAAAATCTCAAGCCGTGTTTAAACGGCGTGCGGTATGTAATTTAAAATTTATTTTAAAACGTCAAACTTAAAACTGAGTTTATTTAGTAGAAGAAAGGAATTTTGAAATGAATTTATAAAATCGCATGCCGTTTGAACACAGCTTAAAAGTCTAAGAGAAAATGTGCTACTTTGCGCGCTCATTTTGGGGAAAAAACTAAGTTTTTCGAATATGTAGATGGGACGAAAACAAAGTTGCCATTACATTTCTACATTTGCAAACATTTTAAATACCTTAACCGCAGAACTCATTTAGCTCGGGTTGATAATCACTAGACAGTTTAATTACTAGAGGACAAAGTGAAAACTTAGTTTAGCAGAAACATTTTCACAGTAACCTTTGCAGATATAATACGCATTTTCGAAATTAAACCTTATACGTATTATAAGCCATGTTGGCCTAGTGGGAGGTACCCCGACTTACGATCTGAAGGTCGTGGGTTCGAACCCGCTCGTGCATCAATATTTTTTTTACTTCGAAAATTTAAGTGCGCTTAACACTTGCTTTAAGCCGTGAAGGAAAACATCGCGAGGAAACCAGTAAGTATTTTTATAAGCGGCGATGGGCTTGCAAACTGTCACGTATGGAATACTCTCAACTGCAAATGGCATGTCGGCATGAGTCAAGCTGTTCGGACGTGCTTCTGACTATCCCCCTTAGTAGTCAGAAGCAAATGCTTAGGTATTTTTTTAAGGTAGTGTACTCTCTGTGATTTTTACTGAAACATTTTCAACGAAGAAAACAATGTAAAGCCGTGTTCAAACGGCGTCCGATATTTAATCTAAAATATGTTCAAACTGCATTTCAAAACGATCCTTAAAGTATGGTCAGAAGTCTTGTGAAATAATAATAAGCTTTAAAGCTTTTTGACACTCACTCTGAGTCATTACTCAATTAAGTACGCATATTTAAATCTATAAATTTAATAGTAACTGACACACTGGCTGACAGACAATGCAGAGCCTAAGCTGCTGAACCTAATATAAAAAAAAATATTTGGTGGTTCTTTTAGTGTGTAGGGGTGTACTAAGAGATAAATTCCTGTAATTCAACCCCAAAGTGAGTGCAGCTGGTTTAAAGTTTGTATGACAAAACTTCATGCAAACAAAGTCGCGGGGTTTTTCACTAGTAATTTGTAAAACACTTGTTCGGTTTGAAGAAAAAGAGTTCGATTTATTGCTTGTAGTGAATATTTCATTGTGTTGAAATCACAATGTAATTTTATACCTATTCTCTTTTCAATTCAAGAATAATGTTGAAGTTAACATGTAAATTAAGTCTCTATCAATCCTTTTTAAAGTCATTCAAACTCACTCTGACCTTAGCCTAATGCTTCATTTCATTTATTTTATTCCAACTGAAAGGGGCAAAGAACCCGTTTGTAGATAAGCCTCCACGCTATCACTTGAATGGAACCTATTTAGAATAAATCCAGGATTTTATAGAATACTACTGACAGCCTAAATCGAAACCCTCTCTCCAAAGAATTGCAATAGGTAACGCTTATCAAGCCTTTTTTACTATTTGTTTATTGTATTCCATTGAAACAGCTTTATCGATAACAGCTTTGTAGTTTTATTAGATGTTTCTAGGAAGGCCCAAAGATGATCGCATTTGTCTTTCAATAGATAGATTAGTAACGGTCAGGGGAAGTCGGTCAACCGATACAGCTCAAAGAGTTTTGGTAATAATTTTCTTTAAGGAAAGAAGTCCATTGGTTGACATCCCTAGCAGTGGCAGAGGGCAGGGCATAAAGCTCTCAGAACCGACAACCGTTGGGGAATAAAGGATTTTCGAATGATAACCACAAACCGGGCGACGCTGTTCTCGAAGGCCGATGGACCGACGACATTGTTAATGGTCTGGGAGGTCGGTTGATGTGAAAGGTTCAAACTGTCCGCTAAGAAACTCTTATTATCTTATTATGAGGAACTCTAGGAGGAGGAGGCCTATAATTGTTCATCAGTGGACTTCTTCAAACTGAATTTTTCACTTTTTTTCTTCTAACGGGAACTGTTGTAGCTTTTATGTGGTTGGTACTGTGACAAACCTCCATGATAAATCTCAAAAAGGCTTTGCTTTGAAGATCTGTGTGAGGCTGAAAGAATACCAATCTGTTAACTTCGCTCGTTTTTTGCTCAGTCCGTTTCAATTTAGCACTCTTAACACAAGTAACTAACGTTTTAGAGTCGCTAGCGATCACGTCATTTAATACTGTCCATTGACGTAAGAATCATTTTGAGCGTGTTTTATTTCAAAATTATTCTAACATGTACTGAATAAGTTTAATTTTGAGTTTAACTTGAAGAGGTGAGCGATACGACGTATTGCACACTTACTTAC
Source organism: Anticlea derivata (assembly GCA_947579855.1). Taxonomy (NCBI): domain Eukaryota; kingdom Metazoa; phylum Arthropoda; class Insecta; order Lepidoptera; family Geometridae; genus Anticlea; species Anticlea derivata. Next base: position 5,889,883 of record OX388271.1, on the reverse strand, counting down.
GCATATACATTAATAGGGACAGTTTGAACTCGCATTTTCACAATTCAGTTTGCTTGTCGTGTCACTGATTCTTTCTTGGTCATCATTATTGCCACCTGTCAGAACAAGTGCGGTACTGCACCGCAAAGCCAGAATCTTCTGCTGCGTTCTGAGGTGCCGACGACGCAGCTCTACGTGTCTCGCGTGCATTATACCGTCAAGTCGGAGGATGTGGCGGAGTACTTGCGCGTGAAGACCAAGATCAGCTTGAGGGTCGAGCGGTTGGAGTCCCGCCACAGAGTCAGTTTCAACTCCTTTGTGGTGAGGGTACCGACCGAACATCTTTCGACCTACCTAAAAGAAGATCTCTGGCCGAAGGGTGTTGTGTTCCGTCGCTTCCGTGGGCGGATACCTACTGCCAATGACAATTCGCGTCCCACGTCGCAGTTTCTACGTGGCAATTAATTGTGTTTATTATTATGTATGTTAGTCTTTAAGGTATATATCTATATGGGTCGTAGTATAAGAAAAATTCCATCTGTTTTTTATTCTATTGTTGAAAATATAAAGTCTGTCTATAAAGCCTGAAATAAAGTTATTGTATTGTATTATTAGATCAGTGACCAGGTTGAGTTATGGTGGCCTAGTAATGGAAAATCCATTGGTGCACGAGTGGGATCTGAACAAACGTCATCAGTGACATTTCAGTTGACTCGCCAATGATTTAACAGTGTTAGCAACTTGTGCTAAGGGTACAGCAAATCGGCACAATCTCGATGTGAGTTCCGCGGCTCGTTAAATACGTTAGCTCGCACGAGATAAACAAGATTAATGGTGTTTCGCTGTCTAACGGAGAGCCAGACGGATTGACTATATCATTTTGGAATGTCACATTACGGAGGCTAGGTAGGTATTAGGTAGGTTTAAAAAACGTTTGTGTCCAAAAAAAACCATTAGTGCTTGTGATTTCGCTAGGCGAAGTTGTCTATAGGCGAAGTAAGTACCTAAGTTAAGAGAAAAATCTATGAAAAAATCAAGCAAATTGCGATCAAATCTGAAATCTGAAATCAATCTGATGTCAATTCGAAGGTAGTGAAAAAAGTTAGCTGGACTAATCCCCGTATTTCTAGTGAATTAAAACGCTTCACTCCCCTGGATACAGCTCATTTAGATCACCATACGGGAGACCGCTAGCTAATAGACGGGTGACCACTAGTTGCATTAACTGTATTAACAAAACATCCATGATTCGGATAGCACGTGTTGGCAATAAACACAGGCCTTAGGGCGGCCTCAAAGCTCTTTCACCTGAGTAGGCCACATGCTTATATGTACTACTATGACCAAAGTACTTGAGCCCATCATCGTTTTTATCATTTATCTTTGTCTTTACGCACTAACAGCACACTTTAATTTTTAGCAGGATGAAGCTATAAATACCGACGGCGTAACACGGCCCTAGCTATTAATAACCGCCCTCGTTATGGCATGTTAATTTGGAAATTTGCCTTGAACTAATTTGGTTTATCTGGAATCTAAGCCGTTACACTATATTCAGAAACGCGAAAAAAGTGCGAGTATAAGCGGTTGTTGAGTCAAAATAGTACTACGGAATTGTAAAATAAACACGAACAGGTGCGACCTTGGTGGCGTGGTAGGCTAGTGCCCGGCTGTCAAATGTTTCTCCGTTCTGCAAGTGTTGTTGTGTTTTATGGGTCTGGATGTTGTGGTACCATGGTAAAGTCAGCATCGAAAAATGATGACTGTTCGGGATTGCATGAGCTGAATGTTAGCTAGTGCAATATAAAACTTAGTTAAATTATCATTAATTTTTGATGTTGACTGTTGTGTGTTTATTTATTTATTCCTAACATAAACGAGCTAGTTAAATTTAAGCAGTATTTATAATTATTTCTGTCACTAGTTCTCATTAGGTAATAGCAAAGATAATATAGTCTTTGGTAATAGTAAGAGATGACAATACTATAAGCATTGTTTATCTTTTGGCAGGTACATACTAAAGCGTAAAAAAAGTCATTGACCATTTTTAAAAGCCCAGTGTGGTGAAATAATTAAGAGAGATGAAAATGTTTGGCATGGCAATTTTATTTAAAATATTTTTTGCAAGGAACTAAGCAAATGATTGTTTATATAAATAAATAATCAAATAGTATAAACAGAAGTTAAACATACAAATAGTTATAAAAAGATTTGCCCGTTGCATGGGTTCGCAATTCAGTTACAAGAGTAATGAATCTCTTTCGCGGAAACCCGGTATCCACTCCAGATGTTCATTAGAGCTGCCCAGGGAACATAGAAAGGAGTAGAAACGGCATTTAGTTTAACTACAGCACTGGTGTAGTGGTGGTAGTGGCCTACCTTCCGATCCATAGGTCATGGATTCAAATCTCGGTCGTGCACCAATGTATTTACGATTCGGAAAATGTATGTGCGCTATATACTGGAGCTCTTAAACAGTGAAGGAAAACAACAGAAGAAACCAGCATGTACTAGAACCTAAACCGAATTGGGGGTAAAAAAAGTTAAACAAAGACATAAAGTGTCAAATGCAAAAGCTCTTTTCATATATTCCAAGGCGATTTTTATTATTATTCTAAGCCATATAGTTTTTGAGATACAACGAAAATAGTAATATGTAAATCTAATATAACGAGAGCTTCTTTTTGGTACAGATTCAATGACTTTGTAGTTCAGGTAAGATTGGAAATAGCTTATCTTAATGTGCCCTAACAATCATCGAAGCACCAACTTTAACCAGACACCGTTAGATCTCATTATGGGGTTTACTACTAGCTAACCGTTATAGTGTAGGTACATTTTAACAAACTACCTGGTTAAAATATTGTTACTCTATAAATTAATAACTTTGGCAGATTTGCAATTGGTATAGTAAGTTGCGCTCTTTACAGCATATTTGAGACACACTCACCCCTCTACTATAGCACATCTTATCTGCTCTTACTATACCACTAGCCACTGAGGCATGGAGTAATTTTTAAGAGAAATGGTCCGTTTGTTTCGGCCCACAGAATAGAAGGCGGTGTATGTAGGCCGCGTATGTTTTGTTTGAACGGATGTTTGTTGCCTTGGCTAGCATTGTTTGTTATGGGTGTGGTGTACAGTCATGTGCACTAAAATGTATACATTTCATAATTTTCTAAATGATGTCACAACACAGATGAAGATGGTGGTATACACTGTACACTGTCAAGTTGTTAATAGCACAAGTTGTTGGTTATTAGATAATTTACTAGTTTTTGCTGTCTTCTTTATTTTTAGTAGGTACCATTTTTAGCTCATTTTGAAATTTGTGTAATGTATACATCGTAGTACAGGCGACTGTACCTTCGGTATCTAAAAGCTACCTACCCTATGTTTAATAGGTACCATAAGTATCTATAATAGGTAACCTCTTATAATTAGATAGCTCTTGGTTTGATGGCTCTTACTTTGGGATTTTTAGTGAATAAGTATTGTAAACTAGCTGACCTGACAGATTTTGTTCTGTCCAAATATCAATTTGTGACCAAGAAAGAATCAGTGACACGGCAAGCAAGTTAGCAATAAATTTGTTTGTGAAATGTGAAAACTAATGGAAATTAGTAAAATCCAATTTACCGGGCTTATTTTGCTATATTAATATTTTTATTCTATCAATGTTTATCAATTACATTAAAGTTTTGAAGCTTGATCTAATATCAATCGGAAGGAAATTCATGTTCACACTACCAACCAAAACATCAGAGAGTCACAATTTTATACCACTCCTCAAATCTGAGACGAACGAAAGCAATTTATTTGTATAAAATCTCAATATCAAGTACAAACTTGGAAAGAAAAGCACTTGAATTAAATTCGGGTGCTCTCGTTATTTTCTTGAACGACTCTCTACACGAAGGCTTGCAAAAATGAGCACACAGCTTTAGTCTCGAAAAAATGCAAAATATGAGATGGTCAAGTGCGAGTAGGACTCACATCGTGAGAAGGTTCCGTAAAATCAGATCGCTAAAAATGTACAAAGTAACAAATTGTTATGTTGCCAGCGTCCTCCGTCCGCTTTGTACACTGTATATTAATTGCAAATACTGCAAATTTAGGAGGAGGTAGGGCACAGCGAGATTTTCTCGCTCTAAATTGAAGCAGCCTGCCCGGGGAGGTACCTCCGCCTTACAGAAGATCGCAGCCAAATAACATTATTTGTTTCAAATAGTTTTTTTTTTTTTTATGTTGTACAGAGGCAAACAGGCTTACGGCCCACCTACTGGTAAGTGGTTACCGTCGCCTATTGACATCAGCAACACCTGGAGCATTGCTAATGTGTTGCCTGCCGAACCCCTCCCCCCCTAAAGAGCTCTGGCAACCTTACTCACCGCAGGAACACAACACTATTTGAAACAAATAATGTTATTTGGCTGCGATCTTCTGTAAGGCGGAGGTACCTCCCCAGGCAGGCTGCTCCAATTTAGAGCGAGAAAATCTCGCTGTGCCCTACCTCACGTAAAAGTGTTGTGTTCCTGCGGTGAGTAAGGTGTGCCAGAGCTTTTTATGTGGGGGCTCAGCAGGCAACGCATTAGCAATACTCCAGGTGTTGCTGATTTTATTGGGGGTCAATAGGCGAACCATCGAACCATCAGGTGGGCCGTAAGCCTGATTGCCTCCGTATAACATAAAAAAACCTACATGTATGTTTCGTAATAATTCCACACGGGATTTGAAATTCATGACTTTCAGATTTAATCCTTCATATCTGCCAAAGACCTCCTTTCTTGCCACATTTGAAGATCATCACCGGCCAGTATTTCAGTCAGTAAGGGGACTCTTAGTATGAAAATACGCTTTGAACTACCGTTTCATTAAACATCATTTTTAATGCTGCAATGCATGGACAACAAAGTGATCGTTTAAGGAATCAGTTTTTTTTTTCATTATCTGGTAAGGAACCATAAAAATAGCATACTCGTCATATTGTGTTCGAAGAGAGTAGGTTGTTTGCTTACAGACAAGCTATTGATAACTTTATTAACATTTTACAATATTCATGCCCACAAATAATTACTTCGACCTTTTCATAATGAAACCATCGAATGAAAATTTTGAAGGCTTTATTTTCAGGGAAAATTTAAGTGAAAAGGAAAAAGGAAAATGTTTACCACGTCGGGAGTATTTCATTTATAGTGGCGATATTAGAATGTGTTTTGGAGCGTATGTACATAATATATAACACATTATCTTTGTATTTTTATAATATCAGCATCACACTGAATCTTTCACTAGTGGTTCGTTCTTTCTTTGTTTTTGGTCTCGTGTGGAAGGTATCTCGACTGATCTCCGAACAAGTTTTTCTGTCCGAATTTAAGTAACATCAAACTTTATTTCGTAGACAATTTGCCGTTACCCTTCGATCCAGCTCTCTAGCTCTGGTGCTAGTTGAGCTTAGTATAATTACGAATTCTATCTTTTGTTTCGGCAACAATAGAAAAAGCTTCGCAAACGTAATTTGAAGACGATTCCAAGTCTTTGAAATTAATGAATGATTCAAGTTTCACTTGGTTCAAGATTTTGTTCAAGATTGGATATTATCCGTTAACTTTTCATCGTTAAAAGAGCAATCTATTGTTGCGACGTAAGGTATTATTTAAAATCGCTACATAATAAAAGAAGCTATCTTGAGTTAGACGGTTTTACTCTAGTTAGACGAATTGAGTTTATAGGCGGTATTTCTGTGTACAACGATCACTTAAGTAGTTAATATAATAATAAATAAATAACACCCAACAGTGACATACCCACACCACCACCCACAACCCCACACTTGGATTCCCTGTGCCGTGGGTATCAGAAACTACGAGTACCTACCATGGTACCACTATACCCAGACCAGGAACAAATAACTGTAGAGGCCTCTACTGGCTCAAAAACGCATTTACCGAATAAACTAAGAGCAATTGTTCAATCAAGTTTTGCCTCGCGGGAGTTTCCAATAGATTGTAGTTGCTTGATATGGTTAAGATGATAAATGATCATATTGTACTCGTATATTTTACCTAATAACATGCCTTCCACGTAGGAATATTTTATATTAACTTGTGTTCACTGTATGTTAGCTAAACAATAGGTTAGCTCATATTTATAAAAAAATTAGCTCATATTTATTATAAATAGTTTAATAGTAGGTTGGTTAATAATCGGCATGTTATGCGGTGGTTAGAATGTCATGTAACTAGAAGAGCGGGAAATATGAATGTGGAAGAATATTAGGGAAAAGATAGACCAAAAGATGGATAGATTGTGTGAAAGATGACATGTGTAAGAAAGGAATGAATACTGACATGACGGCTAAAGATGAATGGAAGATAAAAACATGTTGTGCCACACACCACATGAAGTGGAATATGGGCAGGGAGATGATGATGATGTATGATTCACTGTATGTTTGTATTGTAATAAATTTGATAATTTACTTCGTGTAAAACATAATCATGTTGCTCGACTGTCCTGCCCACGACGTAAGCAAATTCATTTCACTAATTAGGCATTGTTTGAATTTGTCAAAATATTCATAAATTGGCAAATAAACTAATTAAACGATGGTCTGGAGTTTTAATGAACAAAGTTTGAATAGGCCGTGTGATTTTGTTTATGATTTTATTCCTGATTTGGAGTTTTATTATAAATAATGGCATATTATAAACCTAGGATACGATTGCGCTCCGACTTTGTAGTCAGAACTTTAGAAAACAAATAATAATATCCTTTCATGATGTGCTTCCATCTTATGTTTCAATCCCGTTATGTATTTTTATAGGGGAATTCAATAATATGATAATCTAAGGTAATAATATAATGCCATATAGCTCGCAGAACGAACAACCATATGGGAGTTAAGGTTCTCAAATGGCGACTATGAACCGAGCGGTACAGTGTTGTAAGGCGCTCTACCCAGTGGACTGACGACATTGTGAAGGTTGCGGGAAGTCGGTGGATGGAAAAGGCTCAAGACCGTTTGTCATGGAACCCTTTAGGGGAGGCCTATGTCTAGCAGTGGACTTCTACAGGCTGATGATGATGATGATCATGATGTGCTTGCTGTGACAGCTCTCCCAGCTACATCAAAACTATTAATTTGCCTTTACATATTTGGCGTATTTTTGGAGCGTGCTAGTTTGTTTTTGCGGTTAGTTTAACGAGCGTCGTAGTTATCAAGCTAGCAAAAATCAGAAAGCGCTGTAAAAACGACACCCAATAATGTAAGTATCTCTATGGAAACTTATAAAGATTTGTAACAATATGAATTCGATTTATACAAAAGTCACCGCTTGCCATACTTTATCACTTCATTTAACGGGTTCTTATCACACAATATCTGCCTACGACTGATTTAATATTTTGCGATAAATATAAAACACCAAAAAACTGGTTTTTTAATGAATGAATTCATAATTAATCTTTGTTTCTCCTCACGGCGACAAAGATGTAAAAACCAGCGCTTTTTACTACTCAGTGTTGTCATGGCCAATGATAACATAATTTGAATAATAATATTATTAATTGACCGTTGAATATGGAAATTCTTAACACAATATTGGATGTTATCAAAGCATTTAATTTTGAAACGACCGGATGTGTTTTGATATCGTTTTACACTTTGTCGGCTAAGTGAACTTCGATCTGAAGGTTAAATTCCACTCCCAATCACTAATGGATTTTTCTGTGAAACCATCAAGGGACCATCAATATATATAACGGATTCTGAACTCATTTGACTATTCAAGGTGATTCATATTATTTATACTATCTCGCAAGGGGTATTTTCTACATCCCATTGGCAATCAAGTTTGTTCTACTGCTTATCGAAATTCAAAATTTTACATTGAAAAAACTCTTTGATAAAAAACAGCTGTTTTTGGGTCAAATCAATTGAAACTCTATTATTCAGCTATTTAAGGTACTAATCTTGATGTTGAACTTCTCGTCCGTTTAACAATTATTTTAGATAAAACTTAGCTAAGCATTCGATATTTTATGATTGTGAGGTTACATAAAAGTACCTTAAGGTTTTTCATTTTTCCATGCAATAATTAGACACTCATATCCTTTTAATGCAAAAATTTGCATTTTTGGCACTATAAGCTTACATACCTTTAGTTTTGGTGCACAATACTCAGCTGTTCCTGAGAAAAAGGCTCTTGAAGGACAGACATACGGATAGACTGACGAGCAGACAGACAACAAAGTGATCCTATAAGGGTTCCATTTTATCCTCTTGAGCTAAGGGACCCTAAAAATCGTAAGATAACTCGTTCACTTCTTACCCATCCTATTAATATTATAAATGATAAATGTTCTGAGGATATTTGTACGTTTTCGAATCACGTCGCAAAGGCTAAACCAAATTGGATGAAACTTAGAACAGATATAGTATGTGACTCGGAAAAGCATATAGTCTACTCTGTAACTGATACCACGTGAGCAATGTCGCAGCTAATAAACGGAAACATGTGACCTCCGCCAACTCATGTCGGGTAGCGTGGTGGATTAAAGCTCGTTTACGCTAATCCTAGCCCTAGATAGGCCCTAAGTCACAGCAGTGGCACATTTTATCTATTTTTTATTTTTGTAATAATCAAGGGTTGGGTATATATCGACTTCAGTTAATATTTTTTATGTATTTTTTTATGTCCGGAACATTTATTCAAAAGGGATTGCCTCTCTCCAAAAACATAAAAAAGTCATCATCTCTTGGAACCACGTCTTGCTAAAACATTTTTTTTTTGATGTACGATTTTAGTATAGAGTCCTTTTCATGAAAGATGTCCCTCAGGGATGGCGCTGTAGTCTTCGTTTAGCGGAATTTTACCATTGTAGCTTTTTAGTTCCGCCAATTTCCGTGGGACTTCTTTGATGAAAAGGACTCTACTTTTGTTGTTTAATCGAAAGTGTGGGTGGCCAGTTACATCTTGAGTGAGCAAAATGATGTAAGTTTGCGCATGCGTAAAAACACCAACTACCGTTAGTTGGTGAATAGGTTGGCCCCAAGGAGTTTTATTTATCCTAATGACTGTTCATGGAAGTTTTTTTTAAACCCTAATTGCTTGGCTTATCTAACGTGTTGCTGGTAGGTACTTTCAAAAAAAACATCATCGTTCTTTCACTCCGCTTGACACACTCCAATCGAGAACCTTTCTGCCCCAACAGCCGTCAGTTGCCCTACCGGCCGCCACTTCAACTTGCGTTGTCCCTAATTTAGTTCACTTACCATGACCATGAGAATGGTAAGGCATAATGGCCCTATAGAAGATCTTGAGAGCGTTGACAGTGCAGTATGGCGGAATGATGAAAGTGAGCCTCGCAGAGGCTTCTTCCATATCATCGACTTTTTTTGTTACAGATTTCTTATTATTTTCATAACAGCCCTAACTAGAACATTAGTCTTATATCTACCCCTCTGACTAATTAATTTGTTCAGTATATTTGTCGACTCGTTTGTAAATAAGGCTAGGTTGCTAGGCTCGAATTGAATATGCGTCACGCGTGAGTAATCAGGGTCGCAGTCGAACGTATTGATCAAACGTTTGTATCGGGCGACCCTTTAGTTCAAACATGACAAGACCTTTTGCTGTTTGGCTTAAAGGCTATTTTTCATTGTTTGCTGAATAGGCTTTGAATTTTGTGGATTTGTGTGCATAGTCTCATTGCCTAGGTGTTACGGAACCTAGTGATCTTACGTTTTGAATAATGTTGGTTTTTGGTATTCGGGTATGATGAAATATAGTATTTTACATGTGGGCCGGGAAGTGAAATAAAAAATGCTTTTTTAAACTGAAACACTTGAATTTTTATTTAAAGAAGTTACAAAGTCTTGCTCCACAGAGTACACCATTCAATCATCTCCCATTCTCCTTTTCATTCCCAGTCATCATCATTCATTCCTCATTCAATCATTCATCTCATTCAAACGTTCCAAACCATGCATCCCACATACATGTTAATTCATGTGTTTACTACCCCGAACGGAGCAAATTCTACACCCAATTAGCAAATAAGTTTGTTCTACGACTTTTGGAAATTCGACATTTTTAATGGAAAAGACACTAAGTTTAGTTATGTTTAGTCGTTTTGGGGTCAAATCAGTTTGAACTCAACTATTCAGCTATTTATGTAGAAATCGATCTCGAATTTTCGTACGTTTAATAATCAGTTACAAAGATGATAAAAGGCTAAAAATAATTGAAAATATTTATAACTACTAAATTTTATGCAACCCGGATTGTCGATTCTTAAGTTATGCTCTAACAAATAAACATTTTTTTTTTAATGTTATACGGAGGTAAACAGGCTTACGACCCACCTGATGGTAAGCGGTTACCGTTGCCTATTGACATCTGCAACACCTGGAGCATTGCTAATGCGTTGCCTGCCCTGGAGAAATCTTTTTGTATTTTTCTTAAAGCTCTTCATGTTTTAGGTTAGCGGGAAAACCTCGGAAGGAAGCTCATTCCACAATTTGCACGTATGGGGACAAATATAATAACATACTCGTGCAACGGTGATACGCCCAAGTTGTTTGAGAGATATTCGCTCGCTCGATCAACAAGAGGCAGTTAAAGCCATAAAAGTAATAAACATCGTTTGTAATAACTACTTAGATGACCCCCTCCAAGGTATATCGGTCAGACATAATTCGATTTATCGTATCTAGGTCGAATGGTAACAAATGAAAAGGCTGAACTGATTTACTTATGAATAATGATGTCATGGTTTTGTGCGTAGAGAAAATTGTAGGCTAGAAAACTGAATATTTAGATTGAATTTTTAAGAGTAATGTTGGTAACTGTTTTATTTTCTAATAGCATTTACTTTAACTGTCAGCATGTTTCATTCCATTGTTGGGCATCCTTCCCATCTTATCTACTATCGTTTGCCAGCCTTTAGGAAAGGCATTTTTATTCTGCGTATGTAACCATTAAGGCGAGGAATATTTTATTTAATATTTTTATACCTACACGACAAATTAATTTTTTTTGAGTATCGCCTTAACCAACTAGATGAGAGACTCTACGAGGCGCACTTTGATCCTTTCGCTGCACTAGTTCTTTCACCAACCTAATGCAGGATGGCCAAGGAAAAACCAGTGACTTTTCAGGCAACCATCTAGAATAGATGTAAGTCCTTACCTATATACAAGGTAATTCATAATATGTCTGTCCACCCAAAGTGGCTTATTCTACACCCAACTGGCATTCAAAAAATCTCTAGGAAATATCAATTTTTCAAAAAAATCGGTGCAAAATAGAGGTGGTTCGTATTTACGCTACTAGGTTTTTGAACCAGGTTCTCGCATAATACTAGACATCCCCAGTACGACTTCACGATACTTAGACGTCTTAAAAATACTCGGGTGCAAGTCCACCGCGCACCCTAGGAGACGCACGCGCCACGCAGTACTCGTATTTCACAACCCAACCTTCCGTCTCGCGCCGCGGCGCACTGGTCGTCCAAAAGAGTCCACTGCGCAATTCCACTGCGCAAGTCCAGTCCGCCGCGGCGTACTCGAGGGTCCTCGACCTCGACCTTCCGTCTCGCGCCGCGGCGCACTGGTCGTCCAAAAGAGTCCACTGCGCAATTCCAGTCCGCCGCGGCGTACTCGGTCGAGGACCCTCGAGTACGCCGCGGCTGACTGGACATGCGCAGTGGAATTGCGCAGTGGACTCTATTGGACGACCAGTGCAAGTATATTTTACTAACACAGTCACTCAACGGGAATGCGACCTTACCTTCATACAAATAAGGAACGAAAGTTTTGCACTTTAATTTGTTTCTTATTTGTATAGGAATAAGGTTTACCTTGACAAACTGCAAGTCTGAATAATAATTAGCGCTTCTTTACAAAGTAAGCCACTCTATGGTCACAGCAATAAGCTACATTATCGCGTGTACAATCGTCCACCCGTCTTTGTTTCGATTCAGCGCGTGGCGGGTTTGCAGTGTCCACAGTGCTGCCAGCCCTGAAATTTGATTTTCCCCCAGACTCAGTGAAAAATACCCTAAATTCATAAATATTTGCAAGATTTCCCAAATTATTTTTTTGCAAAATCGTATTTTTTCAGTAGACTTAAATTATTAACTAACTTGTATGCTAATTCTATATAGTTTAGGTAATTATTAATAAGAAAGTTTGTAAGTTTCGGAATAAAAGGCTTTATTATTATTATGCTAAATTCTAGTGGAAGTTTGTCCTCGAATCTGTCACACATTGTCAAAATGTTTTCCCCTAATAAATATCCTAGGCACCAAGAAATACCCTACGTTAAGGGGAAAATACCCTTTGTTGTGGACACTGCGAACCCCTGAAAAGTCAGTCAGCCTGGCACAAAAACATTATACTGGTGAAACTTGACATTCATAAATTATTTGACATTGGCAATAATCACTGCAATACAGCAAAAGCCATTTTTAATAAAAGAAGAATTACAAGCGCGGACTTTTTGGCGGAACCTTGCAAAATGATGTTGTGCTCTCAATTTATTTAAAAAAACTCGTGTTCAAAATTGAATAATAACAATTAAAAAAAATATATATAAAAAAAAGGATAATCGAAAACAATTATAGATCCCAAGCCGTGGTTGTTGCCTGATTCTTGCTTGGTCGCGAGGAACAGGCATAGCTTCACCTAGTTTCTAAGACGTTTCAAAGTGATCCTAGTGATTTTATTGAAATAAAAACCTTTGACTTTGAATAGTATTGTGTAATTATGGTAATGTTTTACGTAATATTGTTTGAGTAAAGCGTACAAGTGAAATAAAATGATTGCGTGTTGATTCATCACTTTTCGGGTTGGCACCAACAGGTCCCTTAAGGTTCAGTAAAATCAACATTCCTTATTAGAACAGAACTTGGCCATGAATACAAAATAAAATCACAAAAGAAGAGTTCCTATCGATCAATGTTTCAGTTTTAATCTGTGGTTTGGTAAGGACTAAGATGACATAGTCAGACTTGTTGAACACAACGCATCAGCGCCATCTGTGTCTCAGCAGCTGCACTACGTAGGCACCCATTTTGCTGTTTGTAAATCGATACCATGTTTCAATGTACCTAAATTCCCTTATTAAAAAATATTGTTCAAACGAATGTCAATAGATGGCTTTACGGGTAAAGATTTGTTATTGAAGTATGTGAAAAATCATTACTAAATTAGGTCAGGAAACAAAAATTTTATAATATCATAAAATACCCATAACACGGGAAAATTAAATAAATGCCTCTTCAATCAATTTTAATAATTTTTTACAAAAATCCAATGATCTTGTTTTTCTGGTGGTAATGACTTGAACTACGTTGTGATTGACTCAACACAGTTTGCATGTAGTACCACAGGTAGTACTGACTTGATTTATGGCGTTATTTTAAATTCCTGTATTGTCGCGTTTTGTTTTTGCGTTTTCTATTTTGTATGTAGATTACTTATTTTTAATTCCAATTGAAATGAAAAAAAAATTGAGTGAATTCGTTTCTTTTACAAATTATCACACGTAGTTATCACAAAAGAGATGTTACAGTTAAAAAACTAAGTTAAACGCCTACAATATTGACGTGGCTGCTTTCCCTTTTTCTCTCTGTGCATACAGAACGAACACACTATGTAACGACTAGACCTAGCAAAGTAATCAATTTCTTTTTCTGTTAAAGCTGGTTGTATCTTTTCTGCATATTACAAGTCCGAAAGGGAAAAACATTAGCGCCAATCAATCAATGTTTCAGTTTTAATATATGGTTTGGTAAGGCCTAAGATGCCATAGCCAGACCGAAAGGGCAAAGCACTAAAAAAATAACAAGCAAAATCCAATCAATCAATTTCGTTTGAATTGTTTGTTTGTTTGGTTTGATTCGAACCAAAACAAAGGTTCGAATCGTAAACAGCTGTCTACGGTTCGAATAGTATTCCTATTAGTCTATGGTTCGAATATGTATTGATGTTAAAAAATGAAGGATATTAGCAATGTCTTGATAATAAATGATGGATGTGAAGTGCTCAATGAATACCTACGTGAATAAATTAGGAAATCAAAGTGAGTGAACCTGATGTGTAGATTTTCGTTCACGATCTCACTATGCTCTAATTCAAACGTACAGCAAAACAGTAAGCATTAAGTGGTAATAACTTTAGTTTTTTTGCCGGGTATCCTCGGCTGTGGTGGCCCCGGTTGAAGAATAGGCCCCTCCATATCTTCCTACCCGTGGATGTCGTAAGTCTCTTACGTACGACATCCACGGGTAGGAGGTAGGTAGATAGGGAGGGGCATATTCTTTAGCTGGTGCCACCATACTTGAAGTATTTAAAACCTACTGAAATACTTGTAGTATTTATTACTTTCTTGTCGGGCTCAACCTTCACGTTAGTTTGAGGCGGAATGGAGGGATGTAAATAACAACTGCTAAAATAAGTGTTTGATGTGAGACATTCTAAACATATTATAAATAGTGGATCCCTGAGCTGAGATCTCCCGATGTCCGGTAAAAGCTGGTGTATTCGTGATTGTTGTGGCACAATTAATATGAACTTTAAAAATCACACATTTAGTAATGTTCTAACTTATAACCAATCTTACCTGAACTACGAATTCATTGAAACTTTACCAAATGGGAGCTCACATTACATTGTTTTCTTAAAGTTAGTATTTTTGTTATATCTCAAAAACAATGAGGCCTATTATAAAAATAAAATCGTTGGAGTGTATGAATAAAACTCTAATATTATAACTCAGCAGTTCATCTATTTGTATTACTTTTTGAAAACCCCTTACCTTTTGGTTTCCGAGATGTATAACTTGTCAAAGCTTTTCATAGAATAGCATAGCATACCTAGCATAGCATAGCATACAAAGCGTAGCAGAGCATAGCTTAGAATCCACCTTAAAGTATCAGTTCAACATGGAAAAATTTGCCGGTATAGGGAGCAGCGTCTTAGTTCTTAAGGATATACTTTCAAGTATTTAGTACCTGGTTTTTGAACCTGGTTCTCGTAAGATACGATACGTTATAGACCTGGTACGCGAAATAGCAAGTACGACCCATCTCTAGTGCAAAAATCTGCTGTTTTGGGGTCAAATTTCAAACTGAATTATTCGGCTGTTTTAGGTAGTATTCTTGATGTCAAACTTCTTATACGTTTAATTATAAGATATAAAGATGATAAGAAGACTAAAAACAGTTGATCTGAAAAAGTTCTAGAGAAAAAAAAAACCGCCTATATTCTTTATTTTTGTTGAGAGGCATAGTATACATATAATCAATCACCATGTATATGTATATGTGCGACATATGCCGTGTCTTTTAAGTCTAATTTCTACGGTCTATATAATACATTGTACGGTATCTTTGCTTATCAATCTAAAAATAAACTGTCGTAAAAGTGTTTATTACTATGCTGAGTAAGTTCTACCATCTATTGTTCTTCTTTTGTCCATGTAATCAAACTATGGTTTATAAAAGTTTTATGAAACCTTTTAAAAAAGTGATTGTTTTCTATACTTTTGTCACGTGAGGACCAGATTCCATAACTTTATTCAGTTAATTCCGCTTTATAACTGTCCAAAATAAAAGCGGTACTGTTTGTCCCCTTTCAATTTTTTTGTCATACCAAAACAGTCGGTTAATTTCCAGTTTCTAAAGAGACACTTTTTTATCGTAACAATAGGATTAAAACAATATATAACTATAACGTTTTTGCTTATAAGAAGCCAAGGCACATTCGTAACGGAACTCAAAGGTGTGCTTCAAAGCCTGCAGCGCCGCTCGTTATGTCTAACGTAGTCTTTGTTTTATATGCCTTTCATCAAGTTCCATCTCAAATTGACTTCACCTTGACACTTTTACATAGATGGGGACACTACAAATTAATAAAACATAACAAACTAATAGGAGTAACATTTTCTAATATCAATAGAAACGTTTTAAAATACTCAAAAACCACCTTCAGTTTATTCTTCCATTTTAGGAATTTTATTCTCTGATTTCCGTAAATATTAACTTAATCTTCACACTATAATAGAATTCATCCTAAGTTGAAACGTAATTAGAGAAGCTCTGATAAAAAAAAAAATGGTACCTATGTACGTGAGGATGTATGAAGTTTTTAGTTTATTGGATGAAACTACTATTCCGCTTTAAATCCATTCATGAAAATGCTTCGAAGCTCATAATGAAATCATTTGACGCACATCAATAGAAACAGCCCTTGGCTTCAGAGTTGCGGAAAATTTCGGAAACACTCATTTAACGCCTCAGAAAATAAGACCGCATTTTATTACATTATTTTAATAGCTTATTTGCTCCTGAGATTCTGTTAAGACGTAAAATAAGAAATCTGATTTTGTCGCTACTTTAAATTTATATATGCTGCTTTTTTAAGCCTGAAAAAGGTTGATGAAAATGTTGCATAGCGTGTTTCGTAACTGGAATTCTATCCCAAAAGGAGCAAATACTATAAACAAAAAGAAAAAATGAATATAATCTTTTCTTTTCTTTAAAATATTTATTAAAAGTGTTTAAATACGCCAGTTTTCCTTAAAATATTATTTCCTATATTCGTTATGTTACCACACCGCAGGTGTGAAAGTCAGCATAGCGGTCAAGTGCCTGACCCTTGTTTTAATTTTAGACGAGAGCCTCAAGTCGAGCTCTAAAGTGGCGCGAGTGACCCTACTCTATTATATTTCTAGCATTTTTAAGGTAGAGTATGGAGAGCCTTGACAAGTGCTAAGTCCCTTGGACTTTTGTTTAAAGATTTTTAAAATAAGTAGTTCTTAAAAAACTTAGACTGGTCATTTCCCTGCCCTTATCTCACTTCATATGGGGTCGGCACAACATGTTTTTCTCTTCCACTCCCCTCTATCAGCCATCATATCAGTATTCACTCCTTTCTTACTCATGTCGTCTTTCACACAATCTATCCATCTTTTCTTTGGTCTACCTCTACCCTTATATCCTTCCACATTAAACTTAGACTCATTTGACTTTTTCAATTTTAGTCTGTTTTGCTTCCTTCTGTACTTTGTACTCATGTTTGCAAATTCAAAACTTGCAATAAGTGGTTAGGTTGATCTTTGTTTGCTATGAATTTGGTAAATTTCCAGTCGTTGGTTTGCCACAAATCTCTGACTGAACTCAATTAGTGTACGTCTGGACCGCAGATGAATTAAATATATCTAGAGATTTCATACCTCCTGTAATTATTGAGGTAAGCTCTAATTTTTGTCTAGATATGACAAAAATAAAAAACCTCTAGGGTACTTAGAGAACTTCACAATTTTGAAATCTCGAATACTAAAAGCCTCCTTTAATTAAAGGAAAAAGTAATGAAAAAGTGTCTGAAACTCGAAAATGGCTCAAACTGTTTAGAAATAATTTACAGATTAGTGGTTTCAGAGGGCAAGAAATAAATCTAGCTCAAATAAATTTCATTCCCGTGTCCCGTTACGAAACAAGCAAATAACTTTTTATAATTCGCATAGCTCCGCATAAAAACGTATTTTTCACAAGCGTAGTTCGTTCTTGCCCGGCAACTGTAGGTATTTATGTAACAGCAGCGGCCGTGTACATAAGAAAAGGCATTTAATAGTACAGAACTATGGCTTTTGTGAACAAATTCAATATCAACACAATGCCAATAGCGGAAACCCGGTTTGTCCCAAACAAAGCTCGATTGCCTAAATTCCAAAACTTTAATGAACAACGTGTCCCGCTTATTACAGGCTTTGTGTAGCCCAACTAGAAACAATAGCTTTGATTCCCTAAAAAGTGGCGGCTGATGTAACGGCCGTAATTGACCGAAAATTGTGGAAAACCAAAATCATTTTTTTAAGATGTTCAGAAACATTCACATTTATAATAGTTGTAAGATGTATCACTACTAAAGAAAAAGTTTTTGTCATTTTTTTAAGAGGGCTTTCACAAATACAAAAATCCTCCAACCACAAACATGAAATTGTTTTTTTTTTTAGATTTTATAACTGTAAATATTTATTTAGGTACGTACAAAAAAATGACTTTGTAAGCGATGTGGTGTGGTGTCATGAATAACCTTTACTCAACCTAGAAATATTAATTTTCACTAAACGACAAGCTTTAAATTCAAAAGTTTATTCCCACGCTATAATATTAAAATAAAATTTATTGGTAAAAACACGCATTATTGCAAAATATTTTAGCAATTTTCATACTTTTGGCCACACTTTTTTAGAACGCTGCTTAAATTTAGGCCCCGAGATTATCCTATAATTTATCTTTTTCAACGTATTTTGGTTATATTTTTAAGCTCTTTGACAATGATTAGAATTATCTTATAGAGTCGTAAGTATGTTCTGGTGTAAGTTCTATGTATTAATAGTGGTCTGGATCAATTGAACTATTAATAGATCATTTGCAACGACCTTTAGAAAGATCAACTGTTTCTTGTTTATTTCCTAAAATAGTTGTGAATAATTACTTGTATACGTTATAATTTTCTTTCTGTAAATAAATAAACATTATTACAACGGTGCAGGAAAACATCGTGAGGAAACCAGTAAGTATTCTTATAAGCGGCGATGTGCTTGCAACCTGTCACGTATGGATTAATCGCTAATGCAAAATGTGGGCATGTGCCAAAATGTTCGACCATGCCTCTGACTACCCTCCTAGAATCACCTGGAGATCTGAGAGGTTGTCTACCATGCTTGAGAATAAAATTCGTGAGCCTTGTGTTCTCGTACGTTGTGTTCCTTCTTGGTGGCCCTGACTCTGAGAAGATAGTTTCTTTCACGCTGTTGTCAGAATCAGGAATAAAGACTGGCTGTACAAACATTGCAAACAAGTATTGCAAACAAGTTCACTCGTCTTTCTAAACTTTCTGAAAGTATCAACTCACGTTTGATCGGTTCGCTCGTGAACGCTGCCCCAACCGTTGGTCTCGTTCAATCATTTATTCACACCTACGTGGGTAACGTGCGTCATTTTACGGCTGAGTAGTCGCGATTGTGGGTGAAATTACAGTTTTATAAACAAGCCGTCACAAAATCGTGGTGTGAAGTGTGAAGCAAAGCTTAGCAACGTTCAGGGCGGACATTTTGATAGGTAGGGGAGTGCTATTCGCAATTACAAATGAGATTTTCGTCTTCATTTTCACAAAGGAAAATTCCAGAGATTCTTTATAACAGGGACTTATGTAAGGAGTAACCAGAAGCGTATCTAATTAATGAATTCAGCACGTGCCCATCAACACAAAATTATAATGAGTAAAGTTTTTTGTCAATCTCATATTTTTGCGGGTTTCAAGTTGCCTGACACCGTGCACGGTATGGGTTGATCGATATGTTTGCATAGGGCACCGTGAGGTCAAGCTTGGTTCTTAAACCAAATATAAAAGAAGACAATACATATCAATACTAGTTGTGGTTATTTGAATTATTTGAAACTCGATTGTATTCATATAAATGTAAGGTCTTAAATCCATCAGAGATTAGAATAACCAAATTCAAGTCGTTTCGATATTTTTGGGATGAAGCCGTGTTCAAACGGCGTGCGATACCTTAAATTATGTTTCAAAAGTATTTCGAAATAATCCGTCAGCTGATTAAATTCAATTTTTAGTTTGAGATTTGAGGGCCTGCGATATAGCTCTACGATATCGCAAGCCCCAAAAAGTCAAACACAAAATTGACTTTATACAGACGTAAGGATCTTTTTAAAATAAATTTTGTTTTGAAATTAAAACCTCAAGTTCAACCTCAGCCTTCTGTATTACCCGAAAGTTTTTCATGTATAATATGCATCTATACATTCATAAAAGAACATCGATTAATTAACGAACATACATGCCATTTACATAAGGCAGGGTTGTTATCGAAATAGCAGAGAAGAATAGAGACTAGAAATTCAGACTTGTATATTGACAAAACCAATGGTGATGAGATTCCCAAAGGACAAACTCTATTCTGTAAATATTTTTCCGCTTCTTTATAAATCTATTTTATATGGAAAAGTACGCTTAAGTTCGTATTCTTAGCCGTTAAAAACAGTGAGCAGAAATTTCTGAATTCACAGCAATTGCTGTGGAAATTTTGAAAACTGCTTCAATGTCACAGTCCTGCATAAATAGCTTTGGATATTCCATTCATTTCAAAATGATCCTTACATCTACAGAATAAGTGTTCTCTTTATACTACTGTACAGTCGTTTCATGCATATTTAAGTAACATCATCATCATCATCATTTCAGCCGTTCGACGTCCACTGCCAAACTTGGCCTCCCCCGCAGACAGAGCAAATAAGTAACATAATATATACTTAAGATTTAAGATTTAAGGATTAGGATTTTTAATATAAGTCAATTAAGTAAGTAATTTTTATATAAGTCATCTCGGCTTGGACGATCATCAGAATTTAAGGTTATTTTGACTACATACTTGACTCACCAGGGTTACGCTAGTAACTTTTGCTGATAATATGTTTGCCTTACCTCAAGCCGTGTTCAAACGGCATGCGATATGCTACCTTAAATTCATTTCAAAACAATCCTAACATCTACAGAATAAAGTCAGTTTTGAGTTGGACTTCGAGGGGTTGCGATTTCTTCGACAATTATCGCATACTCTCAAGTGTCAAACTCAACATTACTTTATTCAGTAGACGTTAGGATCAGCCAGACCATCCAAAACGATTTTTGCTGCTTGAAAGATGGACATATTAATCAACCAAACAACGAACAAACAAAAATCATCATCATCATCAACCTGTAGAAGTCCACTGCTGGACATAGGCCTCCCCCAAAGAGTTTCATGACGAACGGTCTTGAGCCTTCTCCATCCACCGACTTCCCGCAACCTTCACATTGTCGTCGGTCCATCGGGTGGGGGGCCTTCCAACACTGCGTCGCCCGGTTCGTGGTAGCCATTCGAGAACCTAACCAAACAAAAATAAATACCTACAAATTCCACAACCCACTGTACGTACAAACCATAAATAAAAAGATGAAAAGTTTTACTTATTTATTAAAATCTTCCAGCAGTTGAAACTAATACGACTCTTATGATTTAGTACAAGCTGTACATACTCGTGCTTGTCTATTATTCAGAAACAAGTATAGCGAAATGCTCAGGTTGCCAGTTAAATAATTTTATTTATTTATCAATCAACTTAGGATCATCAGACACACATACATTTTAAATACACTTCAAAATCCAAGAATTAATTTAATAATAAATATAATAATAGAATTGCCGTGACATTTTTATAAATATTAGAGCATTCAGTGAAGATATGTTGCTAATTTTACTTTTTAGAATTGAATCTTGCTCATATCAAAACCTTTAACATGCATGCTTCGCTGAGAATAAGACCGATAACTTAGGAGAAGGTTCTCAGAATTTCGGTTCTCCTCATTTTCCTTACGATATCTCCGCCAATTTTAATGTGAACTGATTATGTCTCGTTGGACTTTTTAAAAATATAATATTTCAAAAAAAAATGAAAAAAAAATTATTTACTGCAAAAGTATACAGACTAGCAATTCTACAGTTTTGGGGTACTATTTGGTTATGGTGGAAATATCTAGTGGTTTCCTCACTAGGCTAAGCCTGTATCGAGGAAACCAAGCTACGATTAAATCAAAAGGAAGATGGCTCGGACAACATATTATATAATAAATTAATATTTTGTTTTCATTTTTTTGTGTTTAAACGTCTTTAATTATAGATCTATGACTAAACTCTGCCAAATAAGTTTATAAAGTAATGATCAATTAGCGCAAGGAAGTGAGAAGATAAAAGTTGGAACAAGACCCCACTAATTCCCTACAAAAAAAATAAGGTCCTTCGTACTTTATTCTCGTTCCCAAATGAACTAGTTTAGCTATGCTTTCCTAAACGAACGGCGCCGCCCGCAGTCGGCCGTCACGTTGGCGATTGGGTATTTTACCTTGGCCGGCAACGGCACGGCACTGGCACGTAAAAGACGTAAGACGGCACTGTTTTCATAGAAAACTAAGGTTTTAGCTGTAATTAAGGCCGTAAATGACCACTTGTTCGTTTTTCTGTCTGTTTCAGTTATTTGTATTTAACAATTCAAGGATCGTACGACCTTTCTACATTTGGACTAAATGCCTTAGTTACCTAGTTGGTATTTATGTATGCCGTACTACTAATAGGCAAGTAATAATTCATTCAAATGAGTGCTACATAGTATATTTTTTATAATAATTTGACCTTATTGTTTATTTTGTTTTATGAAGATTCACAGTAAACAAAACAGCTGGTTTAGGTATCGATCTTGATGTATCATACTTCACGTACGTTTCATCATTAGTCATTAAGATGACAAAAAGACAAAAACTTATCTATCTATCTCTCTCTCAAGCTTTCTTGAAAAACTTCGGGAAAAAGAACTGCAAAAAAATCTATTCGAAAAATCGTTTTTTTTCCGTAATATTTTTTTTGTTGATAGAAAAAGCCCCATTCGGTTACATTTATATGTATAACATTGAGATAAATCTACCACTCGTCGTAACATAATAAATTTCTTGGTCCAAACGTACGCTCCTACAGTAGAGTACCTACCGTTATTCTCATAATATCCCATTTATCTTTATCATACTAGAAGTAAGAATTTCGACGCGTGCTTTATTCTCTTCCAAAATATAGCAAAAATTACGATTCTTTTTTTTTTCAAAAGTAGACTAACACATTAATTTTTTAAATTAGTTATGCTACCAAAGTGATGATAATGTGTATACCGACTAGTTTTTCTGAGCACTCTGGTTTTAGGACGTTTTTCAATGAAAAACTATTAGGTTAACAATCTTTGCTAGTGTCATGCATGATTCATGCTTGAGCAAATAATTTTCATTTTATTATTGGTAGTTATATATTTTTAGGGGTATCATATGTTTGTTTACAACGTTATTTTTGACGGTCTTTTTATCCGAATGTATCGTTATTTAGGTCCAGATAAAACAAGGCCGGTAAATAAAGCAGTGATCGTCCTCAGGCCAAAATTATGATGATGATGATGCGGATACATGCTACGCATATCACAAATATATGAGCCAATTTGATCATATTTTTGTTGTTGATCAACTTTTGATGACAACTTTAGCCCAAGCAGGAATTATGTACCTACGACATTGTTACGCTTACGATACTATTGTAAAAGTCTAACATCAGCCAATGACATCGGCGGAGTCGTTCGGATGCTTGAAGTATTTTAATTGGCTGATATTTGACAGTTGATATCGTATCGTAAGCGTAACGCTATCGTGAATTATTCGTGCTCGGGCCACTGTACCCGTGTACTGTGGCGTAGGCCATTAAGTATGTGGGTTCATAAACAGCGTAGATTGAAATAAATTATAAATAGGTTTATGCAAATATTTGAAGGCGAAATTGTGAAGAGGGTGGAAAAATATGAATTTCGCTGAGCTCTACCTGATTTTTCTTTATAATGATAAGTATTAAAAGGATCCTTCCATAAATGGAAATATTCCGAGAAGCCTCCTTTCAGTGACTCACCTCGTCGAGGTTTCAAGGCTGTGCTGTTGTATTCTAATTTAAGAAGTTATCGTCACGAACTAGAAGTTAAATAAGATATTTTTTACAAAAACTAAAAACCGACTTCAAATTCCTGAATATTTACAAGATTAATATCAACCTCCTTTTTTTGATATCAACCTCTTTGCGTTTTGCACCTACTGAGGATGACACTGGCCACCTACACTTTCGAATAAAAAACAAAAGTAAGTATGACATCCATTAATCATCAATAATAACTCTTACGGTACTGACTGACTGACTGACAATCAAACGTAGTGGTTTTATTCTCTTTAATAATCAACGCAGAGCCCAACCAAAAGCTTAAGAGTATGAAATTTGCAGGGTAGCGTGAGGTATAGGTGCACAGAAAGGAATTCCCGACACACAACCCCTAAGGTTAAAGTTTATGTAAAAATAGCAGCAACCGAACGAAGTCGCGGGGATTACCATACAATACCACCGTAGACAAAAAAAAGTTTTCGGCAAGTCGTGATTTCAAGAGATGATGACGTTTTTTTAAGTTTTACGGGACAAGTAGCAAACCCTCAGGAATTAAATTAATATGGGACCTCTCTGGGATCAAACTCTATTAACCAGCGAAAGAATCATCAAAATCGGGTTACTATTGGCGGAGATATCGAGTACCATACAAACAAAAAAAAATAAAAAAAAATTACAACCGACTTGAGAACCTCCTCCTTTTGGAAGTCGGTTAAAAATACAAAGAAAAGAACTTCTTACGGTTAATAGTTACCTACTTATTGACGACTACATAAAATATGGATTAACTTTGGTATAAAATACTATGAAATTCAGTTTTGGAATGGGTTTTACACGAATCTGAATTATATTACAATTCATAGTACAGTCAGCATCAGATGTAAATGGTTTCTAGGAATTTTGAATTTGTTTATTTGTAATTAGTTTGTTTGATATTGTAATTGTAATTAGTATAGTTTTTTAGTATTTAAACGGCACTTAACACAACCGTGATTTGAATCACCACCTACGGATTGAAAGTTGAGGTACCTTTCCCTAGGCCAACACGCCTGTAAGCATAAGCACACTTTTGATATTACGACCCGAGCTTCAATCATATTCACTGATGATTTATTTCCGTTACATTCCAAAAATATCACCTACTAACACGCCTTATTGCAGCGTACTTGCCTTAACGTCGTAAATAAATCATGGGTTTTCGTATAATTCATACGACTTTTGATAAAGAGCCCGAGAGCCAATATATGAAGCCAATTTTAGGTGGAGGTAGGGCACAGCGAGATTTTCTCGTTCTGAATTGGAGCAGCCCGCCTGGGGAGGTACCTCCGCCTTACAGAAGATCGCAGCCAAATAACATTATTTGTTTCAAATAGTGTTGTGTTCCTGCGGTGAGTAAGGTTGCCAGAGCTCTTTAGGGGGGAAGTGGGTTTACTGAACTTATATTAGTGGCCTCATCTTTAGTTTTGAAGCCTCTATTGACTTATGGCATACCTACTGTTAAATAAGAGTCAGAATTAATTTTCTTATATCTTAATAAATAACACCCACAGTCTCATACGTAGTCCTGACCGCACACTAGGATTTCCTTTGTAGGGGATATCAGAAAATACGTGTACCAAGGTACACCCAGACCCAAAACAAATATTTGCAGATCATGCAAACATTTAATTTTGTCCGGCAGGGATCGAACCCGGGTGAAAGTCCGTCTGAGACGTAAGGGGTGCCTTACGTCTCAGACGGGCTTTAACCCGCACCAAGGTTGTCTAATTTCAAAATTCTGTAAATCAATGTAAATATTCATATGTCAAAAATGCATGATTGTGATTGAAGACAAAAAATGTGCCATACGACATCTAAACTTCGTTTCAAAATAATCCTTAGGTCTTAATAGACCTAAGGATTATTTTGAAATGAAGTTTAGATATATTCAATAAATCAATTCAATAATAACGTGAATTTTGAGTTTTATTTGAGAGGTGTGCCTTATCGTTGAGCTATATAGCACACCCTCAAATGTACTCGTATGAACTTGGCTTTAATCCTACGTCATCTAAAAACTACCCAATCTTAGGTACATTATTGTCTATGTGACGTCTTTCTATTACGAAGGACTCTACTTCCCATCCGAAAAATAACTATGAATCTTGCTATCCTCAATAAAGTACGAAAACCATGATTGGTTTCTAATCTCGTTCATTTTTTATATCAAATCCTAATGTTATGTAGCCGATACCGAAGCCCTTGGCATTTACGCGTAACATTTATGGTACCTTCGTGTTACGTCAACGTTTTCCAGAAATGAATGGTAGGAGTTGAAAATCAGGTGGGTAGTAAAAAGGTCATCGTTTTTATTCTAGAGTACAATAAAGTACATTATTTAATGAGGCCTCACTAAGTTCATAACTCGATCTATCAATTTGGATCAGCTGTTTTAACCGTATCATCATAATCAGCCTGTAGAAGTCTACAGGAAATATCTGGAACATACTTAAGAACAATGAAATTCGGCAAGGCCACTTAATATAAGATGTTAATATAAGCTCCATATAAAAGTTTTCTTTATTAACATCCTGAGGTAGGTAGGTGTCCTAAGGGGAGATTGAAAAGAGGGGTGTCAAAATTTGAATTAAAAATGTACATAATAGCATAACCTAGAAGTCCAGAAGACTATAAAATTAAATGTCTCCATCGGTAGGTGTGAAAAGTGAAAAGTGAAAATGTAGCTTGCTTGCTTCTTGTCGTGTAACTAATTGTTTCTTGGTCACCCCTCATAAGGTTCTATGACCGTTGGTGAAAGGATTAAAGTGCGCCTCATAGAGGCTCCTATCGTGCACAAGTCACATGTCTTCGAATTTTGGTTCTAGATAATTCTGGTTTACTCGTATTGCGTATTTAAATAATAATTTTAATTCATTAGTGCAAATAGTGCTGAAATCTGTCAATAAAACCACATTAGTAAGTTAGCTAATAAAGAAATACTATTGACTAAGCACTTACCTTCTATGTGTGACAAATCGATATCAATAAAGGCTTCACTGTCACCAGTTTACATGAAATGTATGGTCTCTAGATATGTTCGCCTACAGTAGAGCTATTTTATTTACACTACACTTTGCATCTAAGAATAGTTCAAGAGTTTGGTCCACGCACCAAAACACTATAAGTATTTACAGTTTTTATAGATATGGAAGGTTAGGTTGATATTATTAATGATATAAGGGTTTCTTTAAGTCACATTATTGGACCAGAGGGTAAATTGATATTCCGATGTGGGTTTGGCTTGATATTGGGAATGTTTACTCACGAACACGGAACTACAGACAAAAATAAACTTTGTTCTTCGACTCACTTATGCATTCACTTATTGAATTGTACTTTCATTTATAAATCGATCAATAATTGTTCCATTATAGTTCAGTTCGCTGATGTTAGTTTAAGGAGGTAAATAAGTATTTTTCGTAATAAACTCGTTATTTCAGAAATCGCGGCAAGTTGTCGGCGGGCATGTGACAGCACCGCTCAGCTTGCCGCCTTAACGCGAACTGAAGGATTTTCCAAACCTTACTCAAACGGCTGATGCACGATTGAAAAAGCTCATGATATTTCCAGCACCCACCGTAGGAGTGAAGGAGACAGGTGCAGTTTTCTAATTGCTTCTGAAAGTAGTGCTGTCACGAGGAAATGCGAAGGTGTCGGTATCAAAATAAACATGCACCGAACCATTGAACTGTACTTCACTTCTATGTACTTACAAGGAACTTATTCTTAAAAGTATTTAACTGTTATGTATTCAATCTTCGGAAATGAACGTTTTGAAGCAAAATAATCTAATGAGGTTTTTTACGTTTGAGAGTATATTTAATGTGTAAAGTAAGTATATATTAACGTGATATATAATTTAAGAGCACTGGTGGAGTGGTGGTAGAATCCAGCCTTCCGATCCACTAGTCGTGGTTCGAATCCCGGTCGTGCATCAATAGATTTTCCATTCCAAAAATGATGCAAGATCATTGACGAAAACAATAAAACTCGATTACATAAACTTTTATATTAAAAAGTTATTCGGTTCAAATTTTTGCTGGTTTTTATAATTATCTGAGCAGATTTTATCTAATGCTCTAATTGAAGTACGTTCACACGATACTAGTAGATATCTTGACACCCACAGCATCATCGTCTTTTACATTTCAAGTTTCGGTAAACATTAATAAAGTATTCATAGCACGAATAATGCCATCTTTTTCTTAAATATCGAAATAACAAGAACAGCAATAATTTGATTAATAAAGTAGTAATAATAAGGAGAACAAAAAATAATCAAAGGAGTCGTTTCATTCTGGGCCTGGTCCATGTACACTACATAGGAAAATTAGGAACAAATAGGAGATTACAAGAAAAATACAGTTTCATTAATTTGAAGACAAATGCGATGGTACAAGACAAGTTCTTCTGGTAAGTTTTTGACTATGTGAACACTACATGCTGGGAGAGAAGCGCGGAATTTTGCAATTACTTATAACCTCACTCAGCTGGTCGATGATGCAACTAGGGTGCCTGACGTCAGTGGCCAAACAGCTAATTGCTTAGACCTTCTGATGACAACGGATCCAGACAGACTCAATGTGTCGGTGTCATCACCCCTAGGTAGTTCCGACCATTGTCTTGTGAAGTCCGTGTCATCCCATTCCCCTCCCGACTCCAGCCTCAAAGGCAGCCGTCGTGTGTGGAGATATAGGTCAGCCAATTGGGACGAAATGCGCCACTTTTTTGCATCATATCCCTGGCAACCCGTATGTTTTACCTCTAGTGACTCTTCATCTTGTGCAAATGCCATTGTTGAAGTGCTGCGTCAAGGTATGGAATATTTCATACCTTTTTCTGACAAACCACTGGCAACTAGAGTTGACACCTGGTTCGATGATGATTGCCGACGCGCTGACGCGCTAAAGCATGAAGCCTATCTAGCCTGGGTGTCAGCTCATAAGAACAAGACTGCAGATTTAGAGTCTAAGAAGAAGGAATACAACAGGGTTGCAAAATCATGCAAAAAGGTGCTCAGGAGGGCTAGGTTCAACCATATAAGCAAGATTGGAACCAAGCTGGCAGCGCTCCCACCTGGGAGCAAAGCCTTTTGGTCCTTAGCTAAGTCGGTTGAATCCAATTTCTGTCGCCCTTCTCTACCTCCGCTGCTGAAACCAGACGGGTCGCTGGCCCACACTGCTGAAGAGAAAGCGAACTTGTTTGCCACTCTCTTTGCAGAATCTTCACGTCTAGATACTACTACTGAGATACCGCCTACACTTCCAAGCTATGGCTCAATGATGCCAGAACTTCGCATCAAGCAAAAGGAGGTACTCAGAGTATTGCTTTCACTGGACGTGAACAAAGCCAGTGGTCCTGATGGAATCCCGGCGATAGTATTGAAGAGGTGCGCACCCGAGCTGTCTCCGATTCTAACTCGCCTGTTCCGCCTGTCTCTAGACACAGGCAAGGTACCATCATCATGGAAGTTAGCAAATGTTCAACCTGTTCCCAAAAAAGGTAGCAGTACTGACCCCTCCAATTACCGACCAATCTCTATCACCTCCATTCTCTGTAAGTCAATGGAGCGTGTACTCAACTATAAACTCCTAGCATACCTGGAGAATAATGAACTCCTCAGTGATCGTCAATACGGCTTTCGTCGAAAACGATCAACAGGGGATCTTCTAGCGTATGCCACGCACATCTGGAGTGAAGCCATGGAAAAACACGGAGAGGCTTTAGCGGTTTCCCTGGATATTTCCAAGGCTTTTGATAGAGTTTGGCACAAAAGTCTCATAAGCAAGCTTCCCTCATACGGATTACCATCCAATCTAACGGAGTGGATTGCTGACTTCTTGAGGGAACGATCGATTCGAGTCGTCATTAGTGGCTGCTCTTCCGATCTATTGGCTATTAATGCCGGGGTACCTCAAGGGTCTGTTCTATCAGCAACCTTATTCCTGCTGCACATTAATGATCTGCTAAAACCGGATATTTTTGGTTATGCAGATGACAGCACAGTTGTTGATAGATACTTTGCCGGCCCGCGTGTTAGTGCGGATGAGATTCACAAACTCCGTAATGAGATGGTGGGTCGTTTGAACAATAAACTTAGGTTGGTGTCTGAGTGGGGTGACGCTAACCTTGTGAAGTTCAACGCATCCAAGACCCAGGCATGTGTGTTTTCGGCGAAAAAGACCGTGTTTAATCCTGCGATCACTTTCTGTGGTACTTCTCTTCAGATCACTGATAGTCTGAGCCTATTAGGTGTTGAGCTCTCCTCAAATCTATACTTTGGCTCACACATCGAATCGAAAGCCAAATTTGCTGCCATGAAGCTGGGCATCCTAGCGAAGGTTCGGCGGTACTTCTCACCGGGACAGCTTCTCAATCTCTACAAAGCACAGGTCCGATCTTGCATGGAGTACTGCTGCCATCTATGGGATGGCTCGGCTAAATACCAGCTAGAAGCCCTCGATTCAATTGAGCGACGCGCTGTTAGGCTCATAGGAGATGACTCGCTTGTGGAGTCCAATCTACAAAGCCTTGAACACAGACGGCGTGTGGCCAGACTGTCAGTGTTCTACAAGTACCACTTTGGTGACTGTGCGCAGGATTTGCATGACCTCATCCCTCCTTCCCCCTTCTACTACCGGACAAGCAGACGCACAGGTAATTACCACCCTTACCTGGTCGACATACCACAGTGTCGAACCAAACGTTTCTGCTCCACCTTTATTATAAGCACTGGCAAAGAGTGGAACGATCTGCCAGCGTCTGTTTTCCCGGACGAGTACAATCTAGGAGTCTTCAAATCTAGAGTGAATAAGTTCCTTCTGGTAAAGCGTGCTCCATCTTAGGCCACATCTCACTTGCAAAAGTGAGCTGGTGGTCAAACGCCTAACCATCTCCAATAAAAAAAAAAAAAAAACTATTTGAAGGCCGCCATGTTGGTTTATAATTGACGTTTGACATGACATTGACATATTTTTCATGTCATGTTGTTTGATTTGATGTTTTTTTTGTATGTCAGGGCATCGAGTATCTTCCTTCAGTTATGATAGATGTGATGACGCCGCTGGCGCCGGCGCGGCGCCGTCAAGATCAAGCTAAATCTTCTGTAGTTACGAGTCTTCTGTAGTTCTTATATGACGTACGATCAGACGTAGATATTTCAGAAAATAACTAACGCAACTAAGTATTTTACATTACACTTTGCTTTGTGGAGTGTAAAGATGCGTTAGATGAATGGATGTTAAACAACACAGTATTTAGACAAAACAACGAAGCTAAACAAAAACATGTCAACAGATAAATGTAGGTTGTCAAAATGACAGATAAATGTAGGTTGTCAAAATGACATTTCACGCACGTCCATCCGCCATATTTTTGTAGCGCTGTGTGTTGCTCTCTTTGACGAAGAAAATCATAATGTACCTTAGAACGAAGTCAATTTAAATAAAATAACCAATTAAATACGTTTACTTTATTGCTTAGCAATATTTTAGAGTAGTGTACACAGTGCAGGCCCAGGCTCCATAGACTGATGAAACGGCTCCTTTGACGGCTGTTTCGGTTAATAAGATATTTTTTACAAAAACTTAAAAACCGACTTCAAATTCCAGAATATTTACAAGATTAATACCAACCTCTTTTTTTTGTTATCAACCTGCGTTTTGCTTACCCACTGAGGATGACACCTGCCACCAACACTTTCGAACAAAAAAACAAAGCATGACATTCATTCATCATAAATAATAACTCAAATGGAACTGGTACTGGTGGTATGGACTGACTGACAGACAATAAAACGTGGTGGTTTTATACTCTTTGACAATCAACGCAGAGCCTAACCAAAAGTCCTAAGAGTGGGTATGACATTTCTGTTGTAACGTATGGGTGCACAGAAAGGAATTCCCGACACACAACCCCTAAGGTTAAAGTTTATTTAAAAATAGCAGCAACCGAACGAAGTCGCGGGGATAACAATACCATACCAAAGTAGACAAAAAAAATTTACGGCAAGTCGTGATTTCAAGAGATAATGACGTTTTTTTAAGTTTTAAGGGACAAGTAGCAATCCCTCAGGAATTAAATTAATATGAGGCCACCCTGAGATCATACTCTATACACCAACGAAAGAATTATCAAAATCGGTTTAGTATTGGCGGAGATATCGAGTAACATACACACAAAAAAAAAAACAGCCGACTTGAGAACCTCCTCCTTTTTGGAGTCGGTTAAAAAGGAAAATGTCAATGTGAGGCAAGATAAAAATTAAGAAATTCTAATGGCTGCCCAAGGCTTCGCTTGCGCTACAAAAAGTAGCCTCCATTCCTCAGGGCTTTGGCTATCTCTGCACCGAATTTCATTAAGATCGGTTTGGACGTTTACTCTTAAAACGTTACAGACAGGCAGAGTTACTTTCGCATTTGTTAAATACGAAACCAGTAAAACATAATACGTGGGACAGATAATTGAGTCATCTCGCTGTTCGTTGAAGCAAAACTTTCTTCAAATGACTTATTGTATTCGTAGACAAGGCCACTGAAAGAGAAGAGCCTGAACTGACCCGTGAACTAGCCTCGTGTCTAGCGCATAAAGATACTAGGGTTATATTAATATTAACTTCCCCATTTTGCTTAACGTAGTACTGGGCCGCTGGGGGTTAACTTTGTTTGAATGAGCAAGGAATGAGTTGACATGATATAATGGGTCTCGTTTTGGTCCCTTTTCATAAATTTTGTAGCATCATTGAAGATTTTTCATATTTTTCTGGACGGGTAGGTCAATGTTGCTTGTTTTCGGGATCCATTCAAGGTACTACATTTGTATAAAAACAAATTACAGTAAAAGTTAGAAAAAAATGTCAGAAAATAAGACACCAATTCAGAAATTTAAAAAAAATCCTAGATTTCAGGATTCTTTCAAAGTAGTACTAAAATGGTACTTTTGTGTATCACCGTACCATCATTTTTTGTAGGTATTACTACTTCTACTACTACTAGGTCTTAATACTAGCTTCCGCCCGCGGCTTCGCTCGCGTCGTACCTACATATTTATGTAGGTACGACGCGAGCGAAGCATATTTATGCTATTTCAGACTACAATCGATCTCTGAACCAAGTTTCATCCGTTCGGCCGTTTAGCCGTGAATGACATACAAACATCCAAACATCCTTACAAACTTTCGCATTTATTATTTTAGTAGGAGTAGGACTGCGATTCAAAAATACACTGCCATAGAAGATTCAAGATTTAAGATGTTTATTTGCTGAAATAAGTGTTAAAGAGAGGTCTTGAAGCTATGAATATGGCACTTATAAACTTATTCACTCTTTTCGAGCATCGCAAATTATTGTTTTAGACGCAAATTATTGTTTTAGAATTATCATATACTTAGTTCGCGCTAGAAATCTGTACACAGTTTATAAATATAGTGGTTTGCATGTTCAAAAAACAATAAACTATGTACTGTTATTGTTCTTAAATACATAGTTTTGAAACCGCAAAGCTTTTATGAATAGTTAATGAGTTTTAACTTTACAAATACATTAGTTGTGGTTTTTCACTTACTCCAAAACAATTAAAACCCTTTATGATTATGAGTAAATTACATTGTTAATCATGATTTCAGGACTAAAACATTGAAAACCATAAAAACTGCTGTAAACCACATAAATTATAGTACAAAATGTTTTCAACAGCAGCATTTTTCCGGTTTTAGATTTTTCGAACAAAAATTGGGTTTTCCCAAGCTACAAAGTCTTGGACCTTTAAGGCTTTTAAGAATACTTTGGAGCATGAGCTTTATAAACTTTGACGCATGCTCTGCAACCTTAATAAGATAATAAGTTAAGTGAGGGCACTTCAGGTGAAGTTAGAGACTCGACCGACTCTCACGGCATAGAGGAAAGTTTATGGGCAATTTTATTATATTTTCTGCCTAAAAATGTACAATTATCATCGACCTTCGCAGACAATATGTTGATATACTACCATGACAATACTACCATGTAATAAATGGCAATTCGTGTTGTAATTTGATCCCGTAGGATCGTTTACCACCACGGTACTGAAGTTTTCCTTATAACGGCACCATATAATATTTTGGTATTTTTTCATAAAATAGAAAGTAACTATACATAATATTGATAAAACTCCTCTGAGGTATTTGGCTTCTAATATTTTTTTCTCTAGAAAAATGGTAAAACACGAGAATGTACTTACACTAATGAAACCGAGTAAAATATTATTTGAAAAAAAAAACATAGTACTCACGTGCGCACGTGAATACTATGTTTTTTTTTTCCGATGATTTCAGATTTCATTTGTATTTGTATTTATTTAAAACATTACGTCTATCATTACAGGTCAGACCTAATACAATAGAGTAGTCATCAGAATAAGATAAGATAAATCAAGCTAATTAACTAAATACAATGTCAGTAAGTAAAATAATTCAGTAAAAATAATAACACATGTCAATAAACAAAAAATCAAATAACAAATAAAAAATACAACAATCAGAGAGCACAAAAAAGAAACCGTTAAAAAAAATTCATAATACTTATAAGTCATACATTTAGTCCTGATTTGTAGCATAAAAAAAAATTCATAGATATATTAGATTATTATATTTTTTTATATAGAGATTATTATACATTCATAGATGCGAAAGCTGCTGCAGCAAATATGGACGATTATTTTATAACTCAAACATATAACAAAAACCTGTTTGCAATTTTTCTCACTCAAGAATATATTTTCAAGAGGAATATGCAGTTAAGGCTTATTTTCTAATTACCACGGAACTAGGTGCCAATTTCAGAATCCCACGGAAGAAGGGTCCTTTATCTTACATGAGTATGCACTCACTGCTATTACATGGGTAATTTCCCCTGACACATTTATATAAGAAAATAACCTTATATTATGGCATCGCATTATGATACGGACCCATCAGGTGTCGTTATTTAATTCAGGTTTAAGAAGGCTTAAGTGTAAGAGAGGTTATTTCTCGTATGCTCACGTATAATTGCTGACTCGCACGGACCTATCAAAAATCGTTATCCAAAAGTAAACAAAATTTTGCTATTTTTTTAGGAGTCGGTAATGGCCTTGTCATAATAGAACGCGAACGCGAAACCATGGCAAGATCGAACTTTGTTCGTAGAAATGCATGATGCGATGACCGATATGTTTAGCTGAATAAAATCGCCAGCCCCTCAAAGTCAATCTGAAAGTTGACTTTATTCTGAGGACGTAAGAATCATTTTGAAAAACATCTTTGTTAGGTAGGTAGGTACACCACTTTTTCTCTCCCATGGATGGATACAGTAGCTGGTTTGGCAATTAATCCGTATATTTTCCGAATGATTGCAAAACCAACAGACCCGCAGCCGTACAGTGCAGTAGAGCTAATGTCGAGAAGCACAACCCCAGTGGAGTTGTCTATCTTCATTTCTCATGGTGTCATCTACTGTTTCATGCTCATTCATCACTCTTGACAACCTCAGTGGCGCAGCGGGTAAGTGCCTGTCGTAAGAAATGTGGGTTCGATCTCCACCAATTTTTTTTGCATGATCTGCTAAATTTTTGTTTTGATAAGGTGCCTAATCGTTATTTGTTATGCCCACAACACGGAATCGTTGTGTGGGATCATGAATATGTACTTACTGTTGGGTGTATTTATTTGTTGAATAAATTATGATAGAAACAAGTTTATTTCGCTACCAATAAATACAACTCAAACTTAGCATACCACAATATAAAATTTATTTAAATTGCTAACTCTTTATTTATAAAACTTAGACAATAGTGTATATAGTAAGTATAAGGTAATTGATATTGATAAGTTATATACTCCATTGAAATCGGTCCGGCCGTAACGGATTACACATATAAAATAAAGCATCGGCAACAAACTTATAAACTCCCCCCTTTTTGGTTTAAATGAAGTAAGAACTTCGTTATGTATCCTAAACTAATAAAACTTTCTTCAGAAACTGTTAATAATTACGCCGTTGCTTCCGCCGTTCGCTAATTTATTTAGCACAGTTTTGAGTTTGCTATGTCAAAAAGACTGCTAACTTTGCCGTTCCTTAGAGAATTGTCGACAATTGTTCGAAATTTATGAGAGAGAACGTCAGACTGAATTTATTACTTATAAGCAGTGGCAATATTAGAAACACGTTGCTGTAAGACTTTAAAAGTGTTCCTACACCGGCACTTGAATTGAGCACTTGAATTGAGCTGACATTTTAAGCGCCTGTATGAGTACTTTTATACCTTTATATAGTTATTGGCCTCATAGCTCAGTTGGTAGTAACTCTGCCTTCTGCGCTAGAGGTCGCGGGTTGGATCCCCGCACTGGACAAATATTTATGTGATAAACACAGATGTTTTTTCTGTGTCTGAGTGTTAAATATTTATCTATTAGGTATATATATCAGTCTCTTGGTACCAAAGTACAGGCTATGCCTAGTATGGGATCAGTTGCCCGTATGCCCGTTGACTGGCCTCATAGCTCAGTTGGTAGTAACTCTGCCTTCTGCGCTAGAGGTCGCGGGTTCGATCACCGCACTGAAAAAACATTTGTGTGATAAACACAGATGTTT
Source organism: Anticlea derivata (assembly GCA_947579855.1). Taxonomy (NCBI): domain Eukaryota; kingdom Metazoa; phylum Arthropoda; class Insecta; order Lepidoptera; family Geometridae; genus Anticlea; species Anticlea derivata. Next base: position 5,853,675 of record OX388271.1, on the reverse strand, counting down.
GTTCTGTGTCTGGGTGTTAATTATTTATCTATTATATATATCAGTCTCTGGTTACCAAAGTACAGGCTATGCCTAGTATGGGATCAGTTGGCCGTGTGTGATATGTCCGGTTTTTATTTTCATTATTAGAGTTTCTAAATAATAAAGTCACGCAAATAAGTAGTAAGTGTTAGAAGTGGCAAAGTGTAAAGGTTACTATACTTATTATAAAGCACTTGCACACACCGGAGCATCATCATCATCATCAGCCTGTAGAAGTCCACTGCTGGACATAGGCCTCCCCCAAAGAGTTCCATGACGAACGGTCTTGAGCCTTCTCCATCCACCGACTTCCCGCAACCTTCACAATGTCGTCGGTCCATCGGGTGGGGGGCCTTCCAACCTTAGCACCCCCTGCTCCGCCGTTGCCGTGGCCGCTACCAGTGCCAGGAATAGCGGAGCTGCCGGGGACTGGAGGCCGTTTTTTATGATGTCCTATCATAAGGGGGGGGATTGGACCATAACCCACCACGCTGGTCCAGTGCGGATTGGTGGGTGGAGCGCCAGAGACTCGTCAGCTGCTGCAGCGCACGTGCCGGTGAGGTTGGCTTGGGTTCCGAGGGTTGTCATTTGGAACCCCTTACACCCTCAGTGCACATGTCAAATGTCTTAGAATTTTTAGGTTCTAGGAGATGCCGGTTTCCTCACAATGTTTTACTTCATTATTTGAGTGCAATACTATAGCTCACATACATTTTCAGAAAGGAAAATCCATTAATGAATGACCGGGGTTTGAACCCACGGCCTGTGGATCGGAAGGCGGGGCCACTACCACCATTCCACTAGTGATCTTCTGTTCAGTTACCCGATAACAAGTATCTATCTAGCCTATTATCTTTCATAGGGCTTAAGTTACCTCCATACCAAATTTTAAATTTCAGATAAAACTGGTGCTTTGCATTTACAGTATGAAGCTTTGCTCTGTGTGAATTAATTTATCAGTGTGGTCATATCGTTACCGCCACCCGCATAGAGCAAATCGTCCAAGCAAAGCAAAATCCTTTTGCATGTCGTGTATGCATGCGGTCGTGGTAATGGACACGTACCTTTAGCGATACTAAATTATTCTCAAAGCACTTTGCACTGGGCATCCCAAATCAGTCCTAACTCCAATTTGATAAACTAAAACACCGAATTTTATTCTAAAGAAGCCAAAATACGACGGCTTTTTATGCATTAGCGCATTACAAATTCTAATGTACCTATCTAACCCGTTTCACATATAATCAGTGATCGCAGCAAAAACAGAACATATTTTCAATGGTAAACTGATATATGTACTTTTTTTTTCTTTACAACAAAACATACCTACATTTATTTGCGGAATGCCAGAATAACCTGAATAATGATCGAAAGGTTCTTATTATTATTTTGTATACCTCAACCTAGATTATTGACAAAAGCAAACATCCAAAAAAAAACATCTAATACTTTCACATAAAAAATGTGTTCTTGCAAATGAATGAACTGATTAAAGGTAGAGGTTCCGTAGTGCGTGTGAACGCAACGCATACACGACGGAGAATTGTATACTAATACCTACGCTCGTTTAGGCCAGGACTAGCACTTGGGAATTAATAATAAAGGCAGAGAGCTTCTACTGTAAATAAACATGTGACAGCTTTAAATATTTATAAAATGAGCACGATGGGCACTCATACTCAACTCATATTACTTTACCGAGCGCAAAACTGCGCTGCCCTTCCAAAAATGCGGTATTCGCTATACATTATGGCTACTATACTTGCTGTGGTGTAATTCCGTGGTGGCCCCGGCTGAAGAACAGGCCCCTCCATTTCTACCCGTGGATGTCGTATGAGGCGACTAAGGGAAAAAAAACTAGGTGATGGGCAGCAGCGTTCCCTATCAACAACAAGAGCTTTATTTGCGCTCATCAACCCGCATGCCCAGCGTGGCAAGTATGGGCAAATCCCCCCAAATGATTGATTCTGGTAATCTATGGGAGAGGGGAAATTCTGTGGATAGAAAAAGCTCAAGTTCATTCATTGAACTCTTTGGGGGAGGCCCATGTTCAGCAGTGGACGTCCTACGGCTAAAATGATTTATTTATTTATTTATTTATACTTTCACACTTAAACTTAGTGTAAGGAGGACTTAATGCTAAAGCATTAAGTCCTCCTTAATGCTTAGTTATAGTAGTTATTAGTCCAATGATGATACTGAAAACTGATGATGATACTGATGAACGCATACACACATAAATTACAAACGGAGACTCATCATCATCAGCCTGTAGAAGTCAACTGCTGGACATGGGCCTCCCCCAAAGAGTTCAATGAATGAACTTGAGCTTTTTCAATCCACAGAATTTCCCCGTACGATGAAATAGAGAAATAGAGCCTACCGTCTAATAAATAATTTGTATTCTTTCTTGGTTTATTGCAACTTTTTGATGGTTGCTACTTCTATAGACACAAAAACGTATGTAGGTAGGTATATGACGGTAACCGATTTTTAGGAAACCAAAAATTTCTCGCTGTGAGAGCCATTATCCTAAATAATTGCGTTTGCCAGCGAGGCTGTCCTTCGGGAAATTACAAACATTTCCCTACCTCGGACAATGATAGTCGCCGTCGCCAATCGATTTACCCCGTACATTGCAATGTCACTTCTGGAAACTTAACCCTGCCATTATAAAAAAATACAAATGGAACAGGTGCATGTAACTTCATTCATTTGGAGTTATTTTATAGCAAACTTTAAACTTTACTGCGCCATTTGCGTTGAATTTTTAATCGTCGTGAGGGTAATTTTGAGTGGCAATTTTGAAAATAACAAATTTCGACAAGAATTTGTTCGGAAAAGAATTTGGTGGGTGCTATGAACATAACAACTCAATTGAGTGTAACTTTTGGTTATTTTATTTTGCTTCTGCTGACCTCACGGACATAGCCCAGAGGATTAGCAAGTTGAAGTTGCAGTGAGCAGGGTACATAGCTCAGATGAACTGACAGCCGTTCAGAAAAGTTCTAGAGTGGATACCACGCAACCGAAAGCATAGTTTGGGACAGCCCCCTACTATATGGAAAACGACATTGGTTCAGACTATATAAGATCGGTCCCTCTAGAAATTTATGTGAGAGAATATGTTCAGTAGTGGACGTCCTTAGGCTGAAATTATGATAATGAGACATCACTCAAACACGTAGGATCTATCACTACTACACTGGTGACCCCTACGTTTACCAAAATTTTACTCGAGGCTTCGTCACTGCTCCATTGGTGTAATCGGTAAATATGGAGGGAAGATGGCCTTTTGTCTCTAGTGATGTACCTTTCTCTGAAAAGATAAATGTGAACATTATTAAGTCGACCTTTTCCATTTTCGATCATCTCCAATATCCAATTTCAGATTATACGCTTGGATTTCATTATAATGAGCTGAATAAAATTAATAACGTCTGAGTTATGAGAAATTTGTTGACTCTGAAATAAACGAACATTTTTAACCGGTAACAAAAAGGAACATTTAATAAAACACGTCGAATTAGGAACCTCCTTCCTAATTCGACGTGTTTTATTAAATGTACTTACCTGAGGCTTACCTCATAGATTTCCCGAGAACGACGACTCCTAGTAACCTTTATTAGATTGTATTACTAGAAATGCAGACATTTTACGACAAGACTTTGAACTTAGGTTCTACATCTTATTTTCAATTCATCTTAAAAAACACTTGTTAGATACTCAAATATCTGTTCCATAAGTGGTCGTTCATGGTCCTAGACTACTCAGTTCAAAGATTATTATTTTTTAGCTAATGGGTTAGCTGTTGGCTTTGGTTTTTGTTTTATTTTTAGTGTCGGTGGGTATTTTTAGTTATTGTTATTTGTATTAATTATAATTGTCTTGCAATTGCAACAGATGCATACGAATTTGTTGTAGTTCTATTATTTTGTAAATTTGTTTTAAAGTTATATTAGTAGGTATTAGCAGTTGCGTGCGCGTGACAGTAGCTGCCGCGCTTCTCATTTGGGTGCCACTGAAAATCAGCGCTGCAATGGCCACTGGGCTGCTGCAGCAAATGCTGAGTGGCAACCTTTTTTCGTCACTTTTATACTAATTGTCACTAATTTAAGTATTTAATATTATTATCATTGTGACGAGTAATAAATTATTTTCTTTCTTTCTTTCAAATATAATACAACATCGTCATCATCATCAGCCTGATGAAGACCACTGCTGAACATAGGCCTCCCCCAAAGAGTTCCACGACGAACGGTCTCTAGCCCTTTCCATCCACCGACTTCCCGCAACCCTAACAATGTCGTCGGTCCATCGGGTGGGGGGCCTTCCAACACTGCGTCGTCCGGTTCGTGGTCGCCACTCGAGAACGGTTCCCCAACGGTTGTCGGTTCTGCGAGCTATATGGCCGGCCCACTGCCACTTCAACCTGCTAATTATGAAAGCTATGTCGGTAACCTTGGTTCTTCTACGGATTTCCTCATTTTGAATACATCATTATAGATAGAAACCATTTCATCAGCCACCACAAATATAAACAAAGTAACACAGTCGAAACGTCGGGAAAATATAAAATAAGGTACCTACGCGATAAACACCAGTTTGTTTTCAATAAACAAAGTAAGTAGCTAAAAACTAATCTAAACTAAAAAAATTATAGTGAATTAATTTCTGGATCAGTTGAGCTATCTATAGATCGTTTGTAACGGTCTTCTTTAGATGGCTCAACTGTTTCTTGTGTATTTTGTAAATATTAACTTGTATTAGTTTTAAGTTTCTTTCTGTAAATCAAGTTTAATAGTGAATTAATAACTAAAGCTATTAATCATTTAATTTTATTAATAAATTGTTCAGAGCGTGGTGGCGAAAGGGAACTCAGCTCAGCATAATGATACAGCTAAGGCCACAGTACTCTGGTTTTCTACTGAGACCCATGTTGATTTCATGGACAAATACATAAAGAAGCAGTAAATTCTAGAATAAAGTTACAACTTACCAACATGTTCTACTTAACAACATACTCGTATGTACATTCTCAATAAGTTACGGTCACTGAACGTTAATTAAACGTAATGGTGTGATATTTAATCTGTGTAAGCTAGATTGCTCACTTATCGATGATAAACAACTTACAGTGCCCATAGCACTAGTTTGTAATGATATTGAATCTTTACCGATCACCAAATATCTGGTTTAAGACATTTATTCTCATAAGAATTCACATTATGAACGAAAGAAGATTGTCGAAACAGGTGTATAAGGCGAGTGTGAATGGAACCGTTGGAAGAGGAAGACCTAGGCGTACGTTTAGCGACCAAATCGGTGACGTTTTGGACAAAGGCCAGGTCTAGAGTACCCTAAACCGACGAGCATGTATGAGGAATGTGATGAGAGTGAATGAAGCGAAAGAGGTATGTCAGGATCGTAGCAAGTGGAAGGCCGTGGTCTCTGCCTACCCCTCTGGGAAATAGGCGTGATTTTATGTATGTATGTATGTATGTAAGAATTCACAATTCCCTTAAATGAGAACTTATAGATTAACTAAGACTAACAATACATAAACGTATCCGAGCGTGCTACTTAAATATGAGTAGAAAAATTCAATAAGTACATACAGGGCAAAAAAATGGTGTTAAATTGTTTAGTTGATGTGGGTAGATTTGAAAAACTTACAAACTAGATGTGACAAAGGGCTTCAATTTCCGAGGTAAAAATACGATGAAGTATGTATCGTTTTATTTGTCTATGGTCTGGAGAAGTGGGTTTTAATTAATTTTTGAATGTATGCATATTTTTAGTTTCTTTTATGACATCAGGTAGTTCGTCATAAATTTTCGCACTTTCAAAGGTAATATTCTTTTTGCCAAAGTTTGTCCTTGGTGGTCGTAATATTAATTTCTTTGAGTTTCTTAGTCGCCTCTTTTGGGGATGTTCATGTTTTGATCTGAAAGTAATGTTTGTATGTATTTCTTTATTTAGTATTTTTCGTATCAATAGGCATGTATAGTATTTGTAAGTTGTTATAACATTCATTAATTTTATTTCTTTATATAGTTTTAGAGTAGGGGTCAAATACTCATAATGAAACAGTCTTTTAACAAATTTATTTTGTGATATTTGTAACACATCGAGATTAGTTTTAGCTGCTGAACCTCAGACCTCTATTAAATAGTCAACGTGTGGTTTCACTAGCGAGTTATATATAGTGTATCGTATGTTACGCGGTAAGAAACGAACTATGCCGTGGAGAGCGCCATTCAGTGATGCTAGTTTAGACTTAATCTTCATGATGTGCGGTTTCCAGGTTAAAGATTATCAAGAATGAGACCCAAGTATTTTTCATTATCTGATTTGTCTATTATTATATTGTTAATTTTCAGTGTTTCATAATATGATATTACTTTGATTATAGCTGAAAATATTACATATTGCGTTTTAGTAACATTCAGAGTTAATAGATTGCATTGAAACCGCACGTCAAGACAAAGATCTTTTTGAGCATCATATAAGATTGATTTCATATCGGGACCAAAGTAAAATAAGCTTGTATCGTCGGCATATAACGATAGTTCCCCTTTAAGGTCAAGTTTGCTAATGTTGTTTATGTATATTAGAAATAACAAGGGCCCTAAAATAGATCCTTGCGGGACTCCGTACGTAATAGGTGCTGTGGAGCTTTGGTATTCCCCAATCTTAACTATCGAGTGCGACCTGTCAGATAAGACTCAAATATCAAAAGGGCGCCCCCAGTTATACTGATATCATTGAGCTTGCTCAAGAGAATTTTATGACTGACAGTGTCGAAAGCTTTTTTAAGGTCAATAAATACGCCTAGCCCGATTTTATTTTCATCTATGCTATTTTTTATTTTAGTGACCAGGTCTACAGTTGCTGAAAGCGTATTAGATTTGGGCCTAAATCCATATTGTTTCTCATACAAAAAGCTAATTGATTTTAGGTAGTCTTCTAAACGATTGCATAAAATTCTTTCGAATATTTTGGAGATCACCGGCAGTACGGATATAGGGCGATAATTGTTAGGATCATATCTAGTCCCTGATTTATAAATGGGTGTTACTTTGGCTATCTTCATGTTGTAAGGAAAGATACCTTGTTCCAAGCAGTGGTTAATACAAATGGTAAGCTCTCCAGTTATTTGATGGTTGATACACTTGATGACTTTTGCATTTATGTGGTCGACACCTGAACAAGTGTTACTATTTAAATTGATAATTATATTTGATTTTAAAAAATTTTTGATGGAGTTGAATCTAGAGTTGATAGGCCGAATTCTGTATTTTCTGTGTCGACTTTCGCATTAGTAAAAGTATTGTCATCATGGTAGTTCAGTTGGAATGGCTTGAGCTAATTTAGCACCAATGGTTGAGAAAAAGTCATTAAATATTGGCATATCTGGTTTCCATCTGTTATAACATCATTTCCTATTACTAGCTTTGCTGGCATTGAAGAATCTTTAACCTGTTATGAGTCAGACTATCTATGAGACTCCACATTTTTTTCGGCTTATTTTTACAAGCAGAGAACTTATTGAAATATCCAATGATAATTATCTTGATTTAAAATGGAATTTCATTGAATAATTAGCAGCTTCTAATCGCTATTTTTTATGCATATTCGGATGAATATAGGCATATAAAAAAGAAAGAAGAAAATCGAAAATAAACTAGGCGAAGCTATGCCTGTTTCTCGTAACCAAGCCTTGAAGAATCAGGCAACAAACACGGTGCTTATGATTATTTTCGATGATCATTTTTCACAAAATGGAATGTAGAGCTACAGTGTGGTGCCGATTGAACAAGGTGAGGCTCAAAAAAACTTCAAAAAAATATGTTAACTATTTTTTCTTCACACAAGCTACAAAAATTAAATTCGCACATTATAATTTTTTCAACTCTGACGTGGTGTAGACGCCCATTGAATGGAAGAAAAAGTCCGAAAACATGTTGAAGAAAATTGTAATTCTCCATCTTGGTTGCGCCCAAGAGTTGACCTACATTGCGAAACAAAGCATCTAGTAGCTGAAGCTTCGTAGGTTACCTTGAACTGCCCTAAATTAGAAAAGGGTGTGAATCCAAAATCCCCACAAAGGTATACCCACTGGCCGGTTATATTTCTTCACGAATGCACCACCGCCACGATGTAAAAAGGCCATTACGGATTTTAGACAAAAGTGAGAAATTCTGGATTTATTGCATGTTTGTCGTGTCATTGATTTTTCTTGGTCATCCTTTATTAGGTCAGTGACCAGGTTGAGGTATGGTGGCCCTGAGAAGAGCCTATGACCGTCGGTGAAAGAATCAGTGTAGTGAAATAATTAAAGTGCGCCTCTTAAAGGCTCCTTTCGTGCACTACTGGTTGTAACTATCGTAGTTAACTTATTTTATTTCACATCCAGAATAAATTACCGAGAGATTATTCACCCAATTCAGTTCATACGTTAAACCAATCCAGTATATAGAGCGTTTACTTGAGCGTGATGGTCCTATAAAAGTGTTACGATAAATATTGCGGTTTATGACAAGAATAAATTGCTGAAGTACTTAAATGATCCATTAGTAACCAAGTCGTAAAACCTAGTTCATACCGAGTCACTAAGGTATTCAGATCACACTTGATATATCATTTTTTCAAACGTAACTGAGACTTATAAAGGACCAGACTCTCGCGAGACAAAAAATCATATTTTACACGACATTTAATCTCGGTGGACCTTGTGGCCCCGGCTAAGAATAGGCCCCTCTATATAAATAACACCCAATTACAGTCACATACATAGTCCTGATCCACACTAGGATGCCCTGTGTCATGGATAGGCCAGGAACAAATATTTGCATATCAAGAAAACATTTGCTAGTAGCATAGAAAACATTGACAAAGCTAGCACGATTTTACTATAACCTCATTGAAAATTTCAGACCCTCAAGTCTTGAAAGGATCTTTTAAAGTGATCTAACAAATCTAAAGCGTGATAAACGAAAAAGCTTTGAAAGTAATTTGAAAATCATCTTTAACGGCTTTTGAGGGAATACTAATGAGTTTAGCGTCCCTAGAAAAATCTTCTTATTATAGAAAAAGCCAAGTCATACTACATATTCACCATTTTAGGTGATTGGAAAAGGAAAGATTTACTTTTAGGTGATTTTTAAATTATCTTTAACGACTTTTGAGGAAATAAATGGGTTTTACGTCATTATAAAAAGAGTTCTTACTTTTTATAGAAAAGGCCAAACATACACTCCATTTTAGGTAATTGGAATGAAAGAAAATATTTTGTTTTACTGACTTAAACTTTTGTTTTCATTTGTAATTGCACTTGGTTTTTATGTATAGGAAGTTGTATTCATTTTATTCGGTTTTACTTGAAACCATCAATATAAAAATTGCTGACTTTTTCGGAATTTAGAAATGATAGTGAGCTAATGATAACTTCACTTCTCTATCGTAATTACGAAAATTAATAATTCGATAGTTTTCATTTATAAAACTCTTGAAACTTTGTGAAATCATCATCTAATTTCGATTTTGGCTGTACCACAAACCACTGATATATCTGTTCCCTTGTTTGCTTAGCACGGGCCGAGTCAACATTGAAGATTCATTATGTTGACGCACGCTCATTAGTGTGTTGGCATTCATAACACATCCCGCTTGGTTCTATCTAGAATTATTACGCATTCTGGATGCTATTGCCCTTGCCCTTACCTTAAATTGGGCCTATTTTCGCTTGTAAGTCCGTTTTTGCAGTTAGAATAGTTAGATTCACAACCCCTGTAAGTTCAAATGATGCAATTTTTAAGGGCAATTATAAAAGTGTACAATGAAAATGATTATGAGTCTGAAACAAGTGTAGAAAAGTAAGGTGAGAAAAAAATATCAACCGGATCTCTACTGGAGTATATTTTTTCAGTTCCCTCACACATCAGCCCGCTTAAAAGTCAAACTCAAAATTGACTTTATCCAGTAGAGATAAGGATCATTTGGAAATACATGTAGATGACATATCGCTCGTCGTATGAACACGGTTTCATAATGTAGTTCAATATGTGTTAATGATTGCATGCGATATGTGGATTAACGAACAACTGTATCGACTACCGAGAGCATGCAATTTGAGTGTACTCTGAATAATAAGTTTTAATAAAGTTTAACGAGTTTCTAAAAGTTTAAGGACGTATAATTTTCATAGCATCATGCAATTTTAATATCTATCATAAAATTTACCAAATGTGATATTACATTCCTTTCTACAAGGAGATTCATAATTTGATGCTATCCCGAAAGGGGCTTATTCTACACCCAATTGGCAATAAAGTTGGTTCTACGACATTAGTCGTAATTTCGAAAGTAGTTAGTAAGTTCGAAATTTTTCATAGAAAAACCGCTATGCCAAAATTTTGGAGTCATATCAGTTCAAACACAATTATTCAGCTATTTTAATATCGAACTTCTCGTACGTTGGATATAAAAAATATCGCGTTTAATTTTTTTTCTTTCTTTATTCAACACTGAACCCGGCTCCACTTGAGGCTTGAAGTGGGACGTCCAACAATGGGGTCAAGTGGCGTTCACGAAGTCCACAACAATACTTATTTTTTGAATTTTGTATATTTGCATAACATCCAATATTTATGGGTTTCTGTTCTTTATAACCGACTATCACTTCAATCCATAATTGCTAGGGTTCAGGAAAGTTCTGTAAGTAGATAACCGTGTTTTACACAATAGGTTTGTATAAATAAATAAATATTATAAATAAATATTCCGGACATATCACACACGGACAACTGATCCTAAACTAGAAAATAAATATAAAGTTTCGTATATTTAAAATATGATCTTGGTGGCGCAGCGGGCAAGTGCTCGACTGAGACGAAAAGGGTGCGGGTTCGATTCCCGCTGCGGGACAAATGTTTGCATAATCTGCAAATATTTGTTCCGGGTCTGGGTGTTGTGGTACCATGGTACTCGTAGTTTCTGATACCCACGACTCAGGTAATCCTAGTGTGGGGTCAGAACTATTTATGTGACTGTTGCGTGTTATTTAAAAAAAGTATATATTTTTTTATGTACCATATTTGGTAGTCGAGAGGGATTAGGGTGTCCCTACCCAGTTTATTTTTTCTATTATGACAGAACAACGTTTGCGGTGTCAACCAGTAGGTACAAAACATAACAACAACCACGATGTGAGGCTCGAAGCACCGCACATCGCGAGAAGCGTGATTTTGTGGTTTCAGCTGTTTCTAAAAGTAATTAGGTTGATTTTCAATTGTTTAGTGAATTAGTCGCTTCGCCGTCGGCGCCACTCCGCCCGTCAATCGTCGGCGCTGACCGCTGAGAGAGCCAATCGATATTGATAATAATAGGCTTGGAGACGGTGAATGACCGACGATGCACCAGATTCACTGAATTACTAGCGGGTAATAAAGGTGATATTTAAACTCAAACACTGTGCAAAACATGTTGATTGATTGAAACAAAGGGTGGTTGGGCAATCATAATCAGCTGTTGAATTCCCATTTTATTACCGTAGGCATCTTGTTGAACAAACTCACTCGCGACCCAGAAACTGGTGCTAGCGTTCCTAACCTTGAATATTCAGGGAAATCAAGAATGCTGAGTTAATGGCACCAACTTCTGATATCGCAATTTCTTCTGCCCTTAAAAATTTGTAGAAATTACATATATCTTTATAAATAAATATGTTAGATGGAGCACTGGTGGAGTGGTGTTAGAGGCCGCGCCTTCCGATCCACAGGTCATGGGTTTGAAACCCGGTCGTGCACCAATTTTCCATTTGGAAAATTTGCGCTTTACTAGTAGGAACTCTCAACCGGTGAAGGAAACCGGCGTGTCCAAGAATCTTAGAACTCGAAGAGATATGTGCACAAAAGGAGCCTCTAAAAGGTGCACTTTAATCCTTTCACTACACTGATTCTTTCACCGTCGGCCATAGGTCCTTTTTAGGGCCACCGTTCCTCAACCTGGTCACTGACCTAAACAGGATGACCACGAAAGACTTAGTGACACGACAATCAAGCAAGCATCACCGCTGACGGCACGTTCTCAGCGTTGAACGAAAATGCGCCTTATTGCGGGTTCACACGGCACAGACTTATTGCGCAGATAATATTCACAGACATCGTCCACACGGAAGTACAGACATCGGTGCAAACTTCGAGTCTACGCGTCTCATTTGCACCAACTCACGCTGCGTAGATTAAAGTCGGTACCGTGTGCTACGACCTATTACGCGCTTAGAAATTCATCCGCGCAGCAATGTTGCCGTCCGTACGTTTTAAATGTTAGGATATCTACGCTCGACTGACGCCAGCGCTTACCGTTGGTTGAGAAACGTTTGGATACTAATCGAGGACATTTCTACTACCACCGTTGGTATCGGAAACTTGCAATGTGCCGCGGCCGGCAGTGCTATCATAAATCACATTGTATTTGACAACCACAGTCGACAAAAGAGAGCTTGAACGTTTGATCATACAAGGTGATTCATAATATGTATACCATCCGCCATCCCGAAAGAGGGTTATTCTATCAACAAAAAGGAAGAACATTAGCGAAAAAACATAAATATTTTGATATAATTTTTTCAATTTCATTTTCACAAAATTTCTTAATCAAGCTGTTTTTCGTTAATTTATCATTTTTATAACTAATAACAAAGCGTACAAGAAATTCGGAATAAAGATTGCTACCTAAAACAACTGATTCATTGATTTTGATCTGATTTGACCCCAAAATAGCAGATTTTCGTAGGTTTATTGTCAAGGCAAAGCAATTGAAACTAGAGTGTGCCTTATCGTCCCCCACACTGAATAGAACTTTCACAAGACAGCATGAACAATGTGCCAACCACTTTCCCTAAGCTGTGACATGAAGCTAGTCGATAAACGGCACCCGGATCCATGAATAATTTATCACGAGAAGCTCACCTGAGTATCGAAAAACCGAAAACTGGCGTTGGTAGCACGAAACGTGTGTTATTGCCATATTGAAACCGACAAATTGGGGCGGATTATGAAACTGGAAACGTACATTGACAATCCAAACCAAGGTTAGGCAAATACTTGGCAATACTCGTATTTGAATCGGCTATAACTGAACTAGATACGACAATAACTTTGATTTGCAGTCTAACCCTTGTGTGAAACATATCTAAGGAGGAAAACTGCGAAAAAAAACAAATATCTCTCGATTTAAACATTATTTATTATTTTCTGGACCTGGTCTTATGGGCGACGCAGTGTTGGAAGGCCCCCCCACCCGATGGACAGACGACATTGTGAAGGTTGCGGAAAGTCGGTGGATGGAGAAGGCTTAAGACCGTACGTCATGGAACTCTTTGGGGGAGGCCTATGTCCAGCAGTGGACTTCTACAGGCTGATGATGATGATAATGATGATCTTATGGTATGAATAAACTTGAATGCGTTTTTTACGCCATATTCGGACAAAGAACTGCAAAGGAAAGCATAACTTTTATGAACGTTAAAATATGAGGAACCAAATGACCCGCTGGCTCCGAACTATCACGCCTCGTCGCATCCCTTTTAAGGGTGATTTTGGGAAACCATAAATTAAAGTATGAAATAGTACATAAGCTATTTTCTATCTTCGTAGGTACCATGCGAGTGAAGCCGCGGACGAAAGCTAGTAAAGCATTATAGCCAATCAAGCAAAAAGATTTCAAGCATCGCCGATGTCATTGGTTGGCGTTTCGTAAGCGTAACTCTTTCGTGAATGATTCATGTTTAGGCCTCAGTAGGTATTTAACTCTCCAAGCATATACATAACGCTATCGTTTATGAATGTCGCGTTGCAATATTGCGTTTTGTTCACAGATCACTGGTTCTACTACGTTACTGCTACGTTCTATGTTTTTCGGATAGAGTAACTAGCCCGCAATATGTTCTGCGTTATCTGTGCCTTTGTCAATGATGAACTCTACGCCATGTGGCCACAAGGGATGAAGACTAGACAGAATTTGTGAGTCCCAACAGTGTTTTATATTCAGTATCCATGAATTTTATGAGCTGTCTAGTTTGTTTGTTGTAAATGTTACGAGGAGTTTATAGTTTGTCAGTTTATCTATTCATTTTCAGTAAGCAATAAATATAGCGCGTCGTATTTTTTAAAAGAACTTTATTCGGATATCAATAATGAAATTCTATATTTTTTGTGTAGCAATGAAACTAAAGAGTACCTACTAAATCTTCTACAAAGCTTCTGATGACGCTGCTGACGATATTCTTGGCCACAGATGTTATTTTATTTCGAAGGCGAGAAAACTGTCTAAAGAAAAACATTCGCTAAACAAACCCTGTGACCCCAATCCAAACCAAGCTTGTCGTAAAACATCCAGTCCTACTTCTCCTAATTTGAGGTGATACAGTGTTACCTGACACTTTATGCAGTATATATCGCGCATTCCGGAGTGCCTTGTAGCCTTGTAGCTCGTAGCTTCGTAGGCCCGGTACGGCGTAGCAACTAGTGTAGATTGCCGTAAACTTGTGATGATATATACATTTATATAATATATATTGAAATATAATTTTAGTAATCTAGTTTCCATCCGCGGCTCGCGCGGTACCCAGATTAACGTTGCCTATAACTACAATAATAAAATCCATACCAAATTATCACGTTGATCCGTTTCTGTGTGAGAGAAAGACAAACTAACCAATAATCAAACACACTTTGTTGGATTAGAATCAGGGACTGAATAACCTGAATATAAAGGTACCTTTAAATAACGATATGATGTCATACCGATAAATTCCGCTTAACCGAATATTTCTCTACCAATAAATATAACGATACTAGAAAATCTGGCTTCGCAGTTAATTTTTGGTTTATTTCGCTACGGTTATAGGTACCGACCTATAACCGAAATAAATAAAGGTTTATAAAGGTTTTCTTTGATGAAACGCGCCCACCCCGCCACGACGGCGCGACTGTCCTAGCGAACTAGCCGCGGCTCAAAGTTTCGGTACCGAAATCTACCGGTATGAAATAACGGTATCGTAATGCCCTACCGGTATAGTATAATGGTACCGAAATGTTTTGACGGTACCAGTACCTATAACCTTTACCGCTTTCAGTCCCTGATAAGAATAAATATTTGCTGTTGGTTTCGCGGCAGAAATCATTTTTTAACGTTCGATATTATAGAGGAGACGTGGGAAAACTCAATTAATACTTTGTTGCGTTTGTTTAGTGATTTCTAAAACAATTTTAAGATGTTAGCTAAATAAACGGAACGGATCAACAATTAAAACTCAATAATTTAAGAACTAAGCATAAATATAGATCAGAACCACCCTATTTCTTTCCTACATAATGGCGCGAAATCAATTATTCCGTCGCATTGTCAATTTTTGAAACTCATTGCATCTCGTTTTTGGTATTTATTTTTGTATGTCTGTATAGTACAAATATACCAGTTTAGCTATGGCTATCCTCTTAAGTTACCTATTAAAAAAATAATTGGCTACTTTAATCCAGATTATGGATGAAATAAATACAAAAATAGAACCGAAGTAAATAAAACCCTTTTATCATGAACCTTTAGAATACGCTAAATAGAAAACAAACTGGAAAGAACCCGAGCTTCATCTCGCCTACAATACTTTTGTCCTCGAAAGACGTGCCCCGTAACTTTTTCATTACCAACTTTGGTCTTCTTTCGCTCATCTCAACTAGCAATTAAATTAAAAAGAAGTAAATACAAAACATGGCCAACGTAATTTCAACACACTTGTTTTTTCATGTTGGCCATCAGCCCATACGATACGGTGTGGTGTAGGAATTGTGAAATTCGATAATGAGACTACCTAATAAAACAAGGATGCACTTTGGTCACCCATATTTTTCAACGCTTACGTCACAACCGAAATTGTGACCTGCAAGTGTGGGGTGGCCCTGTTCTGGTCATTTTATCATCTTAATAACCAGTTATTAAGAAGTTCGTCATCTTGTGTGTTCGTCATGAGTGTTTTCGCAATGAAAAATGACGAATATTCAAAATACGTAGAACAAACAATTAATGCCAATTGGTTGTAATTCATTTAATTGTTGATTGTAATAATGTTTAATATAAATTATGAAAATGTCCGTTACGGTCCGAAAAATCGTGTTATACAAGGAAATTAATTATTTGTTACATCATTGTTTCCTCTCCTTATTTGGCAGATAACTGCTCTAACTTTGCAAAGTAAATGGTGCACCAGTACCATTTAAGAAGGCAACTGACGTACAAGCTCCTTATTCACGTTAATGGAAAAGCTTACCGTTCGGAAACAATTTCGTTCAATCCACAAATTACAGTCATTATGCCGCTTTACTAAATTAAGGCGGAAAAATGGTGAAAAAAGTCTGCTAAGTGGTACAAAATCGACCTTCCTTAATTCCAGCCTTAATCGAATTACGGAAGCCGAACAAACTATTTAGTTTGACACAGGATTGAATTTCAAGTCATTTTGGTGCCACAACCCAAAGAATCTACTTGCCTACATTTGCTAAGCCACGTCATATCTAATGAATGTTTGTGATTTTAAAGAACTTCTGTAGTTCATGTTGGCGTAGTGATAAGTTCCCGGACTTTTGATGCGAATAGCATGGGTTCAAACCCGAGCTAACACTAAAGAGTTTTTGTAATCGAAACATTAAAGTGCGCATTAAGTCGTGCTTAAAGCGATAAAGGAAAATATCGTAAGGAAACCAGAGTAAGTATTATTAAAGCGGCAGTGGACTTGCAGCCTTTCACGTATGGAAAACTCACTACAGCAAAATGTGGGCATGTGCCAAATGTTCGGACATGCCTCTGACTATCTCACTAAGACATCTTCAAGAATCTCATCACTTGGAAATCTGAGAGGATGTCTACCGCTTGTAGAAAATTAAACTTTGCACTAGCAAGCAGAAACATTGTACATAAACAAAACGTTCATTTTTCTCAAGCAAAAATCAAATCTTATTTTTCTCCACGACTTAAAGAGAGCACGGTGTGGTGGTAAAGCCGATTTACGACAAACACGTCGGGACAATAAAACTACTCCTATAATTTTTGGGTCGCGCTTGGTCCCCGATGGATATCGGTCGTCGGTGTCGTTCAGTTTTTCTATTGTAGAGAAGTTTGTAGCCCGCAATAAAATGAACCTGCTTTTGTAGGCTTTGGTATAAAAGTATGATAATATCTGTAAATGGGTGACGGAAACCCGCAAAACATACTCATTATTCCCTTTTAATTACTTACTCGTACTAGTTGACATTGACCCGTTGAACTTCATACCACAAAATAAGCGATTTTTTCAATTTTACGGCTGTTCCTTTGAATTTTTTAGTATTTCAAGCCTTTTTCTTGTTTTTGCGTGTTAGCCACGCAAAAACGGACGCTTGGAAAAGGAAAAAGTCAATAGCGATTTGTATAGATACCTATATATAGATAGGTACATACATAGTGTGATAGATAATGAAAACAAGCTGAGCCAATGGGTCCACACGACATAATATATATATATATAAATCATTTATTTCAGACAATTAACATAGTCCATATCACACATATTATTTGTACTTATTATTGCAGAAAGCAGAACTGGAAGGTAAGTAGGTAGAGTAGGTGGAATCTACTTCAGGTACTGCGCATGTACCATACCGCAATGGTTTAGGTACTCGCAGTCGAACCTGGTTGACAACACATTCAGTATGCTGTTGGAGCTGGCCCTGATTCTGCGCCCCAGGGATGTGCACCGCTTGCGCATGGTGCTGTAGAAACAGTCCACACGCGCTTCGGCGAACATCCCCGACGCGCTGCAGAACCGGGGCAGCCCCACCAGCACCCTGAATGCGTTATTATACTAAACGCGAAGGGCGCTGAACTGCTTTTGCGTATAACTTACCCACAGGCTGCTCGTGTAGAAGCTAGTACAGTAGGCTCGGAATAAGCAGATTTTTACAACCATTTAGCAACGAGCAAACCTGCGGGCAATCATGTTCGCTCTCACAGACAACGCCCTCCGCTCCCTTTCAATGTCTACATCATCTTTCAGGTCAGAGGCTATCCAATGTCCGAGGTATTTAAATTGTTCGACCCGTTTAAGCGGCTTACCATACAATTTAATTGGTAGCTAGAAATTCATGAGAGAAGCCTGTCTGGACGTCCTACGACTCAAGTGATGATGAAGATACTAACTGTTCTAATATATTTTTTTCATCATCATCTGTCAATAAAAGTCCACTGCTAGGTATAGGCCTCCCCCAAATAGTGTATCTATTATAGGGGTTTGGTGGAACGCCAGAGTATCACGGGCTGAGGTTGGCGTGGGTTCTGAAAGGTATTATTTGGAAACTCTTTCTCCATCAACTCTTTACACCTAACTCTTACGCGTTGCAATTTGATAAAGCACACCAACAGTAAAACAATATTACGTTATAAAGTACAGATTTTATTTAGCTGCTTTTGACATCTCGCAGTAAAAGACGAATATATTTCGAACAATCGTTTACCATAAACTTGGTTACCATCTTTTATCATAAGACCGATAAAGTTCGGTAGGTATGAAGGATTTTTAAGTAGGTAAACGGCACCTGTTACTCTAACTACATGTATATACTTTATTACTACATAAATGCGAAAGTTTGGATGGATGGATGTTTGCTATTCAATCACGCCAGAATGGCTGAATGGATCTTTATGAAATTTGGCACAGAGATGGATTTTTGTCTGGAATAGCACATAAGCTACTTTTTATCTCAGTAAAATGTAGAGTTCTTATAAGATAGATTTTTTTTTCGTATTTTACAGAGCTCGAAATCGACATGATATTTTGCATATGGTAGTTTAGGGGTCAGAGAATGACCTAGGCTTCTTTTTATCCCGGAAAAATTCACGGTTTCTATGGGATAGTATAACAACATTATAAATTCAAAAGATTGTGAGGATGTTTGTGGTCCAATTACGCTGTAGCGACAAGTGGCACAACAGATTTCGATGAAACTTGGTTTAAAAAGAGTTATTTGCCTAGAATAGCATGTACACGCGAGCAAATTCGAGGGCATAAGCTAGTTCATAAATAAACCAAAGCTAAATATACTTTTGACGAGAGAGCTGTACAAATAGAATTTGATTGTAAAGGCTTTTCCAATGATTGGTTGGATGCACCACACACACCACACATGGGTTTGATATTCAGGTTATTTCACGCAAGTCAACCATTAAAGCACTTTATGGAATTGTTTGTTTGCAAAGCGGTTATTGTTATATGTTTTAGGCTAGAAAAGTTATTATTGTTTCTATTCTAATATAAAATATTGTAATTTATATACTAGTTTCCGCCTGAGGCTTTACTAGCACGGTACGCGGTTAAAAGGTAGCATTTACGCTAAACATTTACGCTCTCCGGCCTTTTAATCATATACCTACATGTAAAAAAAAATACGTCGAGCCGTTGCTTCATTGCTATGAAAGAGTGTCATACTATTTGTATATAACTGCATGCTATTCATTCAATTTATGTACCTTATATTCACACACGATGTAAATTGTTTTTGAATAAATAAACTGAAACTATTTATTTCGAACTTTCAGGGGGAGCCAGTTGGTAACGCTCACTGCACAATGCACATACTAGCTACTGCCTGTGATTTCGCTCCTGTTATATCCAAACGAAAAGTAGCCTGTATACTTATCCAGGATACAAACTACACGTGATTTTAAGTTTTATCCAAATCGTTTCAGCAGTTACCGAGTGATTGAATTACAAACATACATACACCCACACTAGCTCTCACGTTTTTATATAAGTAGGATAGGATTCATCCAAATTGATTCAGCAGTTTTGGCGTGATTGAATACAACTTACATACATATATTTTTGATATACGTTGGATAGGATTGAATAGGTTTTGATATTGCTAGGAATATAATGTTGAATAAATAACTATTGTTTATGCAAAAACAAATCACAATAACTTAACAGCATAGTGCATTCAGCATGAAGGATTCGAAAACGTGGCTAAAAGTGGTACGATGTGGTATAATATAATGGCTAACTTACATTGATTTAGTGACTGGTGCTAGTGCTGGCTTCAATAACTGACCTTAAAAGTTGACAAACCGTAGAC
Source organism: Anticlea derivata (assembly GCA_947579855.1). Lineage (NCBI taxonomy): Eukaryota > Metazoa > Arthropoda > Insecta > Lepidoptera > Geometridae > Anticlea > Anticlea derivata. Next base: position 5,833,489 of record OX388271.1, on the reverse strand, counting down.
TGACATAATCTCCACTGACTAGGTAAGCGATGTACTGATGTTGTTACTTTCACACGGTGAGCTATAAATTATAGCACACATTAAGACACAACGAATGGTTGGTCTAGTATGGTACCCAACTGCTTTGTTACTTCTATTAATATCAATCATTTTGGTATGCACAAAAATTACTAATAATATCGCAAATAAAATAAAATTTCATTAATTCTTTTCTCATCTAGTTTTCATTATTTATTAAAATGATCGTTAAATTAAACATCAAGCCTATGCAAATGGTCAAATATTAGACGTCAAAAAGAGGCGTTTCATCAATATATGGAGCCTGGGCCTGCACTGTGTACACTACTCTAAAATATGGCTAAGCAATAAAGTTAACGTATTTAATTGGTTATTTTATTTAAATTGACTTCGTTCTAATGTACATTATGATTTTCTTCGACAAAGAGAGCAACACACAGAGCTACAAAAATATGGCGGATGGACGTGCGTGAAATGTCATTTTGACAACCTACATTTATCTGACAAAACAAAAACATCAAATCAAACAACACGACATAAAAAATATGTCAATGTCATGTCTAACGCCAATTATAAAATATAGTAAAAAACTTACCAGAAGAACTCTTCTTGTACCATCGCATGTCTTCAAATTAATGAAATTGTATTTTTCTTGTAATCTCCTATTTTTTCCTAATTTTTCTATGTAGTGTACATGGACCAGGCCCAGAATAAAATGGGTCCTTTATAAGAGTGCAAAGCATCACAAGATTTCATTGGCTAATATTTGACTTTTACTTTCGTATCGTAAAGTTTTCGTGAATTATTCGTGCTTGGGGCACTAAAAACTAATCGGTTGGACTTGAGAGGACGTGACAGCAATAGTGACTCGCAACTTGACTGACGCCTGTGACTGCCTCGATCTAAGCCTGCCACTAGATTGGTTTTGCTTTGCTCAGGTCAGAGGTGAAGGAACTCTCGCGTGATCCACTCTATTGCTGTAGACTGCAGTGCCAACGATGTATGTTCCTGTTGAGTGGGTTTTAGTAGAATGCTTTCATTGTATTTTACCACGGAAGTTTCCTATCGGACGGAATACGTTTTAAAAATAGCTTGGTCTTTAAGACTGGTCGATCACAGATCCAACATAATATGTAACTCTTTCAGCCATTGGTTAATGAGCGGATATAAGCGTCTTCTTAAAAATCTTTAATATTTCAATTAACATCCGAATTACATTATTTTAATAAAATTGTTGTATGTGTTCTTGGTCAATTCTAGTTGTAATATTCCGGACATATTAATATTAAGTTAATATTAGTTGTCAAACTATCAAGACAGATCCAAAGATAAACTTAAACTTATTTATATCAGCTAAAACCTAATTTTTAAATAATCCAATAATGAACTGATGTAAATAATAATTAGGGTTCGTATTCTAGTCATCTAATAAGAAATTTCGAGTAGACAAAATAAGAATCAAAGTCATCATTTATTAATAATATCAGTATGATGTTATAAAGATGTAAGAATTAAAACATAAACCCAGGGTAACTTACCTTAAAATTCATAACGGACGTTTTAGTACGCTATTCTATTAATACGTAACTAACTAAGCCCTATCCACCTCTACATCATTCTAAAATTATTGGTCCTCTAGAGACATCGGTGAACGAAACAACTAACAATTCACTGCCTCATAAATGATGAACGCAGACCCCTTTGTTGTTCGTCACTTTATTAGTTAGTGTCAAAATAACATCCATAAACATTGGACAGAAAATAATCCACGTCTCTGTTTATTTTTGCACCCCAACTTAAAAGAGGAGAAGGCTCCTTAGACTCATCTTAAAGATGCTCTATCTGCTTGATCCATTAAATTGCTAAATAAATCTTATCTCTACGAAATGTCAAAGAGATAGCCCAGTACCATAAACTTTGCAATTTTATTTAGAATAGAAAACAGAACGGGCATAGGAACTCCTTGTATATATACAAGGAGTAAGAAAACAGATGATAACAAAGAACAAACTTAATAGACATCTACCCACCTATAGGTAAGCAGGCACGCACCTCACCAGCCGGAGCCAACCAGTCTCGTTCTGTATCGGGTGTAGCCAAACAGGCCCTCAGCTTGTTGCTGCTTAACATGTCAAAAGTGTCATGCAAAACAATAAAACTACATGGTAGGGCCCTTTGCCTTCAAAGAAACAATTTCAATACCTCATCTAAACATAGGCATCTAGCTTTTATAACTTTATCGAACTGCTATCGAAAACTTTAGTGCTATTGAGCGCTATAAAGATTTTACAAAACAATGCTATAGTGAGCCTATAGAGCCTAGCCTATACCTATAAGTTAATGAAAGTAGGACTATTTTAGATTTATCTGTTATCAAGGACTTTAGCACTATTGTATGATTATGAATAAATAAATAAATATTCCAGACATATCACACACAGTCAACTGATCCCAAACTAGGCATAGCCTGTACTATGGGTACCAGAGACTGATATATATAATAGATATAATATATATTTAATACCCAGACACAGAACAAACACCTGTGTTAATTACAAATGTTTGTCCAGTGCGGGAATCGAACCCGCTACCTCTAGCGCAGAAGGCAGAGTTACTACCAACTGAGCTATGAGGCCTGTCAATTTTATTTAACAGTGCTTGTCAATAAGTGATTATGAATAAGACGGACAGTCTTACCCTAAAGACATAGGTCCAAAATCCCAGATTTAATTCCTCGTCTAAATCTCTAAATCTAAATCTGTGTAATTATTCCCGACAATGGTAGCAATAACTTTAAAAGAGCACACATAAATTCGTAGCTCGACCACTACATAGAATACCAACTTGTTAATTTATCTAAAGCGGAAATCCTGAAGATAGCCGTCTGGGCAGACCGGCTAATTTACTGTCTGGAATATTCTTTAGCATTTAAGTGAGGTGTTTAGAATTAGTTCATAAAAAACCATGAATTCGTTTATTAATATTTAAAAGAGGTTAGCCTAGGAATGCAATATTTATATAGAGTTTCTTCTGCGACTTTTTGAAATGCAACATTTCTATTTGAAAAATCTCTATGCAAAAATCAGCCGATTTTAGTCGAACTGTCTAAGTCAATTATTCAGCTGATTAAAGTATCTAGTAATCTTGATGTGGAACTTCTCGAACTTATATATTTTTCAGTTGTTCTTCTAACATCCATAACTAACTTAATATTATAAATGCGAATGTTTGTGAGCATGTTTGGATGTTTGTAGTTCAACCACGCCCAACAGCCGAACGGATTTGGATGAATTTTGGCACAGAGATAGATGAGCAAAGCCGCGGGCGGAAGCTATTAAGTAATAACCTTACATACGAGAAGACTTAGCATCAAGATTGCTACCTACAACAGCTGATTTATTGATTAGGACTGATTTTTAACTGAGATTTTTCAATGAAAAATGTTGAATTTACTAAAGTTCTATAACAAACTTTATTGCTAATTGAGGTAAGAATAAGCCCCTTTCGGGATAACATATATATTATGTATAATTATGACTAAGTATAAATATAATTATCACCTTGTATAATTATGACGGGCATTTATTAAGCTTCTGAAAACTCAATAAACGGACACCGAGTAAAGTCAAATACAAAGAAGTGCATACAAAACTTTTTATCAGGCAAGGAAATCCGTTGGCAGTCGCAAGTCTTATATTATACAATTCATGCGTACAGAACTGACTATTTGCTGAAGTGTTCTTGAAACTGCCAAATTGCCAGTCCACCCACTTACAAGCTTGTTACAGGCTCTTGAAACTCGAAATCAACGTCAGGATGAAAGGCAAGCTTGGTAGGGCATGTTCTACTAATTGTTTCGCTACAATATTGTTGTGTGTATTGTGAATTTGGGAATCTTTCCCTTACCTAAACAAGGTGATTCATACAATTTGTATCATACCGAAAGGGGCTTATTTGATCAACGATAAGAAAAAAAAAACAAAAAAATATCAATATTGTTGTCCCGATCTTTCTTCTATTTTTCTTTTGGTTTTTCATCATAATTTTAAATAATTATTATAAAAACGAGAAGTTCGACATCAAAAGCACCTAAAACAGTATAAAGTTCTTTCAATGAAAAATTTTGAAATCAAAAACTATAGATTTAATATTAACTGACTGACTGCGGTTGCTTGCTTGTCGTGTCACTGGTTCTTTTTTGGTCATCCTATATTAGATCAGTAATCAGGTTGAGATATTATTATTATTAAGTCATTTATTTCAGGCAACACAGCAAAGTACATGTACAAATACAGGGCCCATAGATATATATACCTTAAAACTAAAATACATATAATATTCACTCTTGCATATTATATTAGGGTTTATTGTTCTTTGGCGCATCCCTATAGCGTCGGAAAACTATTCCTTCAGGCCAAAAGTCGGGAGAGAGGAACATGTCTCGAAGCTTCGCAGGCACCTTCAGCACGGATATAGTGGCCCTTACTATGCGTGTATGACCGTCGGTGATAGAATAAGATAGTAGTAGTGAAGTGAAAGAATTATAGCGCCTCATAGAGGCTCCTTTTGTGTACATGTATCAATTTTATTGTCTTTGAATTTTTATGTTCTAGGACATATCGGTTTCTTCACAATGTGGTCCTATCCTACCTATGTGGTGGTGTGGTATATATATTATATTGTGTTCCTGCGGTGAGTAAGGTTGCCAGAGCTCTTTAGGGGGGAAGGGAGTTCGGGGTCGGCAACGCGTGCGTGATGCCTCTGGTATTGCAAGCGCTCATAGGCTACGGTAACCGCTTACCATCAGGTGGGCCGTAAGCTTGTTTGCCACCTCTGTTGTATAAAAAAAAAAACTGCTAGAGATCGCTACTTCAGCGATAAGGCCGCCCATTGTTCATCACATAGTTTAGTTTTTATTGTTTTTGGTTAATTAAGTTTGTACTTTTATGGTGTGCAATAAAGCATTTTCTATAGATAGATATCTATCCTACAACGTGAGAGGACTTGTATAGCGCACATACATTTTCCGAATAGAAAATCCATTGGTGCACGACCGGGATTCGAACCCACGACCAATAGATCGAAGGGCGGGCCCATTACCACCACTCCACCAGTGCTCAGACTTCGGGGATCTCAGACACAATAGAAAATCTATTGTGTCTCGTCCAGAACTGGTGCTTATGCAGACAACGGGTTGATGGAAAATAGCATCCATTTGAATAAACTCTGTGTACCTAATACTTCGATTTCTTATTCGAAAGATGGGTCAGAGTAGGACAATGCAGTCATAGAAAAAAAATATGGAGTTTATATCGAGTCTGCGCTCTGATGTCATGCATATTTGCATGCAAACAAGTTCTAGGGATCAAGCGATTGAATCTTACGAGCTTATCTTTGTTTGAACTCGAAGAAGAATTGAAGATATACAAACATTCTCAAGTTGCTTTCAGTGTGAACTAAGTGTAGTAAGTAAATTAAATAAAGTTATGCAACTAATTATAGCGCATAACATTTACGGTACCATACACTTCTTGTGTAACGAAGATAACGAATATAACAGTTATGAACTACGTATAGCACTGGCCAGATAAGATAGTTATAAATTGCATGAAAAGATTTTTCAGACCCTTTGATGGAGATCAAACTTTAACAATTTATAAAAATAAAAGAAAGTAAATAGTATCAAGCAAGACTGAATGCCACTTTATACTTTCAAAATTTACAAGTCTTCTAGCCCACGGACTATAAAAAAAATAACTAATTTTGGGATCTGTTTACGATTTAATGTCTATGAAACAGACATCTACGCGTATAACTTTCCGATTGTGAGTATGGCACATCTTTGAAAACTATCCAATTGCTTCTGATAGTTTGCTATTAACTTTCGAGCAGGGAGGTCTGAAAGAGGCAAGGTTTTGTTTAAGTTTGTTGTTGTTATAACAAAGTTTTAATCAAATCAGAAAGAAGGAAGATTCATAAAATATAGAATACTTTAATAATTTTCACTAATACAAGTATTTACAACATTTTTTATTAAATACACAAGAAACTAAACTTATTAAACTCTTTGTAGGGTTAAGCTCGCCTTTGTACATGCCTGTATTTTTATGTTTTATATCTGTATGTTTTCTGTGTACAATAAATAATTAAAGAAGAAAAAGTATTTTTGGTAGAGTGAAGTTCTCCTAAACTGAAAAACCACAGTTCATAATTCAAAGTTTGATGTAAGTATCTAATAACAACTTATGTATTAATCAACAAGTAAGAAAACCCGCGTTCTAGAACAATATCAGGGCTTCTGATCGAAGTAACGCGTGACCCGAGAGTTGGTTCCTATGTAGCCCTACTGATCAGCATGCCATCCAGCGTGGCAATTTGTTATCTATTTGTTAACTTATGTTAAATAAATTTTATTTGTATTTGTAATTCCGTTTGTGTCTTGGGGACGCGTTCGACTGGTAGTGGTCTGGATCAATTGAGCTATCTATAGATCTTCCAAATGTTTGGACGTGCTTCTGACTTCCCCCGATGTCTACCGTTCTTAGGGATTCCTCTATGAAAGTGATATCTAATTTCAACTAACATCGATACCATGTCCTAGCAAAAATCTGTATAGATAGTGATAGATAATGACAAGCTTCTAAGTTGCCATAATATAGGTACCTACTCATCTAATACAATGGCAACATAAAAAATGTTTCTTAGACCTAAAGTATTTACCAAATGTTCGTTACTCTCTAGAACACACACAGATTTATTTAGTAAGCCATGCAGAAGGGTCTGAATATGTAAATTATATTAAAATGGCAAATATAACATGGTTTTTCAAACAATTTCATTAAATTTTACAGAGCTAAGTTATTTGTAGTCAGCCTGAAATGTAAGACCATGAGGTTCTACAAGATGATTGATAATATGTATACCTACTATTTATCCTAAAAGAGGCTTCTTCTACAGCCAATTGGCAGACAGCTTATGAAAATTCGACATTTAACTCATTTATTCAACTGTTTTAGGTAGCAATCTTGATGTTGAACTTCTCGTACGTTTAGTAATAATGAGTTATACAGATGATAAAAAGGCCACCCGCTGCTTTTACCCATCGTGAATCATCCGTCTGAACAAGTCTACTGCTGGACATAGACCTCCTCCAAGGAGTAGGTACGGCGATTAATAGTCTTGAGCCTTCTTCATCAAATGTCTTCTCACAACCGTCAAAATGTCTTTGGTCATTCAGGGTGGGGGGGCATTCCTACACGACGTCGTCTAGTTCGTGGTCGCTATTTAAGAACCTTTATTCCCCAACGGTTGTCAGTTATCGTTTATAATATACGAATATAGTTTTCAGTAAAATCGCACAATGAGTTGAGAGTAAATTTAATTTCACATGTTATATAACGGAGGACCAGCTCCAGATTTTGTTTTTAAAAAGGGTAACGTCAGCTTAGCTGCCGTTACCATCACCATCATCATCATCATCATCATCATGGTGATGATGACGATCCCCCGTCGGTGTCTGATGAAGAACTCGGTTGATGTTCCTCTTCTTTAACCTTTCCGGCGCAATCGTTGTACATTGGTTTTTGAGTAGGTCTGGACGGTGCGACGGCTCGACCGGGATGTGATGACCTGTGCTTTTTTTTTCTAACGGATTTTTATGCAGTGGGTCTCTTACGACCACTGCCAGCTACGGCGGGCTAGGCGAGCGCAGAGGGCGCTACTGCCGAAAAATAACCTGTGCTTCGGCCGTCGCCCGTATTTATGCAAAACTCAGACGAACGCAGGCAATGTTTGCGACAAAGCAAAAACTACCCGCAAGTGATTAAACCAGTGACTAAAATCCTCAAATGATTTTAGTTACTTGATTATCTGAGAATTAATTTAATTAGAATGTGTGACTTCGCAATGGCGAGGCATTCCGAAGCCTGTGATGACTTACTTCCGCCGATATATACAATAAAGCCTAATGGAAGCGGTGTTTTTTATAATCACAACAATAATCGACGCTCACGTCAGGAGTTTACGAAATGGCAACCTTGAACCTTAATCAAAATATTAAGCCGTTGGATTCGGGTACAATAAAGTAAAATTGCGTCCCATAAAAATACAAGAAGCAATTTCTCATCGTGTCACCCAGCAAGATTATCTACTTAACATTTTTGTTTAGCGCGGCATTAAAATGAAAATCTGATTTTCTGCAACCAAGCATAAATCGAAGAGCAGGCTGAGAGGCTGAGATGAAAGAGAATAACAATATGAAGAATTTTTGTCGCCATATTTTAAAGAAGCTTTATCGGTTTTACTAGCACCTTGTTCAATGTACCTATCGATCCAATTTTTGATAACACTCGTCAGTTTTCAGGGTCCAATAAGCTTTGAGCCAAACAAAACAATACATTATAACAGTAGTAAGCGATCATAAGCTTAAGGGCAAAGTGGTATTAGACCACGGCTATCCTCTGAACATTACTGTGAACAACTTTAATAAATACATTTAAACATATCACATGTAAGATGGCGGCGAGTGGCGACCACGAACCGGACGACGCAGTGTTGGAAGGCCCCCCACCCGATGGACCGACGATATTGTGAAGGTTGCGGGAAGCTGGTGGATGGAGAAGGCTCAAGACCGTTCGTCATGGCACTCATGGCACATGAGGCCTATGTCCAGCAGTGGACTTCATCAGGCTGATGATGATGATGATGACGTGTAAGATGTTTAGTTATATTAATGTTGATTAGATTGTAAATTAAAATTTCACATAAAGAAATTAGCGCGCTAATTTGTCGAAAATCACTAGTCATTATACGCAATAGCTTATAGCTTAGCTATAAGCTAGCTGTTTATATTATAGAATTAATATTTTGGCTGCAACATTATTTACCTACTAATGAACATGTGAGGCATAATCCACACCTGGGCTCCTGAGCTCCATGAAAACGGTATCGTTATAAATATCGGTCATATTTGACGATTTACAAAAAGCAGAAACAGGGGACATTCACGCCCTTAAATAACAACACCGGCTCACAATAGACAAACAAGTAACTTTGATGATTAGAAGGATGTTATTTATATATCAGTACCATAAACTTAGGAAGAATTCACAATATTTAAATTCAGTGCTCAGTAAAGATTTAAAGTCCTTTATGTCATAAACTACTTTATCAATTCATTTACTACAATTCGTTTTAAAATGATTTATATTTTATGATATTTTGCATAAAAAGGCGCAGAAATGCCCTTATACACATTTTCATCCCTATTTTGTCGCATCAAAAAGTGAATTTTAGAAAATTATTTAGTGAGCGCATACTAGGAAAGCCTGTGATTCAAACTTCTAAGTCATGTAGTTCCGGAGTTTTAGTTAAGAGAGAATAAGTCTGTTCACCTTCATACGAGTAGATGATTTATTAAGATAGCTTCTAAGAAAACCAGGCTTACGATCGCTGTGTGTTGGTATCTGCTTCTAGAGAATACAGGGTTTGAGTTACTTTGAAAACTACGTAGTGTCAATACCGAATTCAACTTTAATGGTGACCTAGTTTCTCTACTAGAGAAATTTTTAACGATCTCCGTTGGGACGTCAAACGGCAATTAAGTGTGTGCGTTTAGACCGCGGGTGTACTTCTCCGAATCGGTTTACATTCATTCAGGGACTTGTGTACCTGGAGCTTGCACTGTACTTTTTTTCAACTAAAATTCTCTAGCAAATTATTTGGCATAAAATATACTGAGCACGTTCGCAAACTGAAAGACGCCAAACCAATTCAGCTTGACTTTTTCTATAAATCGGGTAGAATTGGAAAACCTGCACCGAAATCCGTCTATACGAATGTGTACACGGAAAAGGAGTTGATGGAAGCTTTTACGGTTCGTGAATTGATGCTTCGTAACATAATATATTTGGCTGTTAAGGAGGAAAATATTTTTATCTAAAGGCTGGCCCTTCACATAAAATGGTATTAAGCTAGTGTGAATTTCTTAGAAAATTTGCCGAAGCTCACCATTTTTCTTTTAATGGAATGTAGAGCTTCAGTGTAGTGCCGATCGAACTAGGTGAGGTAATACATAGAAGCAATTTTTATAATATAACTATTTTTTTATTATTTTTATGAAACTTTTTACAATGTGTAAAGTTTTTAATTATTTTTAGAAGCTTAATAGGTTCATTGCCAGTTTTAAGAATACTTTAGCTATGGTTGGTTACCCTTATAAGAGCTGTTACCTAGTGGTGTTATTTAGTAATTACAGCTGCTAGGATGGTTTAAATTTTTGGGAAACCATTTAGCACATAGCTTTGCCCGTAAACAAAGCCCTCATTTATTCCAAACGATACCTGACAGTCAGCTTATCTTTAGAAACCGGGCTTATAACATTTCATTTTAAATATTATGAATAAATGAAATAACGTTACAGATTTAAAAGAGATCGAGATCTTATTCAACTTTTCTTTGGTTTCTTAGTTACAGATTATTTTTCATACGAAATTCCAAATTAATTAATTCATGATTCATATACAAAACTTGTGGCGAGCTACGCCACAAGCTGCTCTCATCGGTGCGCGCCACTTCCGCACCACTGCTTACCATCCTGCTGCGAACGGCATCGTCGAGCGTCTCCACCGACAGCTGAAGGCAGCAATCATGTGTCACACTTCATCAACATGGACTGAAGCCCTTCCACTTGTCTTGCTTGGCATCCGCAGCGCATGGAAGGACGATCTTAAGACGTCGGCAGCCGAGCTGGTGTATGGCGAACCCTTGCGCTTACCTGGTCAGTTTCTTTCTCCATCCGAAGACTGCACCACAGCGGACGTCACTCGATATGCAACCCGTCTTCGTTCGCATATTCAAAAACTTACACCTAGACCTACTTCGTGGCACACTACGTCACCCTTCTACTACCCGCGTGATCTGAACAACTCATCTCATGTATTTCTACGTCGAGATCACGTGCGTCGCTCACTCGAACCACCTTACGCTGGACCTTACAAGGTTATTGAAAAGCAACCGAAGTTCTTCACCCTGGACGTCAATGGCAAGATAGTCAACGTCAGTGTCGACAGGTTGAAACCAGCATACATGTCGAAAGAAGCACATCTACTGAAACCACAGACGACCACAGATCCTACCTCACTAAGTCCACCGACAACGAAGCCTGCAGCTCCTCCTTCTACTACAGCCTCTGAAGAGAAGAGAACTCGGAGCGGCAGGAGAGTTCACTTTCCCGACTTCTATCGACCGTAGTCACGGTCTGGCCAGGGGGAATATGTGGCGAGCTACGCCACCACTATCACTCCGTCGCCGCCAAATTCAAATACCTCTCAGTTGGCATAGCGACGAAGAATAGAACGAATTGTTGATTCGGACGGACGACGGTCTGTCAGACTACTTTTACTTTTACTTTTACTCTGGTCGTGTGCTTTATCGTGTTTCCTAAAATCTTCTATTCTTTTGTAAATTACCTTGTACTTATTGTAAATATTATACTCCTGTAAATAACAAATCTGCACTCTCTCTCTACCCGTCCTGTAGAATCTCCACCAACCATAAACTAAAACAATACGCGGTACGTTAGTACAAGTTCACATTTCTAGGCTCGAGCAAACATTTTGAACTTGCCTTTTCAATCCATTGATTATCCCATTCGGTTGGTCGTTTCGTAGAATCCTACTTCATACTAATATTATAAATGCGAAAGTTTGTGAGGATGTTAGTATGGCTGTGGTTCAATAACGTCCAAACGGCCAAACGTATTTGGTTTAAATTTGGCACAGAGATAGATTATACTCGGGAAAAGCAAATAGGCTACTTTTTATCTTCATAAATATCACGTGAGCGAAATCGCGGGAAAAAGCTAGTATTTTTCAAAATGCAAACAGATAACAAACTCACTAGCATACTGAGAGCACTAGGGTGGTAGTGGCCGGCCTTCTGATCCACAGGTCGTGGGCTCGAATCTCGGTTGTGCAACAATAGATTTTCCATTCGGAAAATTTATGTGCGCTGTAGTGCTCTCAAAGAAAATATCAAGAGGAAACCGACTTGTCCTAGAACCTAAAAATTCGAAAACAGGTGACAACAATGATCCTCTAAGATTTCACTACACTGATTCTTTCACCGATGGTCGTAAGCCCTTTTCAGGGCCACCAACCAGTTCCTGAACCTGGTCTCTGAACGAATACAGGATGACCAAGAAAGAATAACTCACAGTACAAGAAAGCATTTAGCATACCAACTTGTTTGAAAGTTGTGTCAAGTGAATTTGAATACATTCATTAATTTTAGTTCATTCATTAATCATTCAAAAGCTTTTCTTCTCAAAAACATTTTTGAAAAGGATTTGAAAGGAAGGAACACGATTTAAGCAGCCTTATTTTTTCATTCCGTAACATTCTCCTATTACCAATATCAGCTCATTACAAATTCTGATTCCGTATTTTCGATCACGTGTCAGGTAATTTAGAGAGTTTCCTGGATATTACATTGTTATCAGCGAGCTATTTAGAGCGTGTGTTCACGAGAATCCAAAATTGGAATCCAAAATTGGGAGTCTTGTAGACGAACTAAAATCACTCGGACGACCTCGGGGGCGAAGCGGTCGAGAGCCGAATCGAACTCAGAACACTTGCGTCTCACACGCAGACACAATACAAGGGGTCTGACACCACAGGGAATCCTAGTGTAGGGTCAGGACTAGGTAAGTGGCAGTTGTCATAGCCCAGAGAGATAATATAAAAGAATACTAAAAAAAACAGACTTGAGAACCTCCTCCTTTTGGAAGTCGATTAAAAAAGCTGACATAGTCCAGAGGATTAGCAAGTTGAAGTAGCAGTGGGCAGGGCACATATACCTAGCTCGGACAACCTACTACGGCCGCGGCCGTTGGGGTAGAATGGCTCTCGTTTTTGGACCGATATTTTTTTAGAGAATATAATACGATTAAATTTTCTCGTGTATGTAGGAGAAAACTCATAATTTTATTTAGATATTTGCTTAGAACTAACCTTACAAGGTTCTTCTTAGTCGTCAAATAAACTATTTAAAGTATCACTCAAATCACTCAGTCAAATTTGACATACATTTTATTGAGTGAAACAATCTATTAAATGTATCACTCATATCACTAAAACAAATTTATTTAAATATTTACATGACATATCGTTCACCGTTTGAACTTGGCCTTAATACTTAATAAGTGATCTTCATAAATAAACCATAAATGAATCGCAAATGCTTCAATAAAGACTTTGCGAGTCATTGTCATGTCTTTATAAATCAAGCTTACAATAAGGACTATAAATCCTTAAAACTTTCGGCTTAGAATAGACTTAATAACAATTTAAAATTTGAAAATGGTCCTAGTATATTTGGCCGTTACGATAACAGGTAGGTTCAGTCACAATAAACGTTTAAACAGAGAGCACGTATCGTGGTTTTCCTACAAGTATTTCCCGCAGACTAACTTAACCTTAGGCACAAGCAAAAATAACAAATAATCGTCAAAGTCGACAATACAAACTCACCGTTATCGAGGCACTGAAGGGTTTATGATGCTTTTTAATTTGACCAACGCAACAATATCTTTTCCGGCAGGTTATCATATCAGCGTCGCTCCGGTGTGTTGGTAACCTGTGTGTTGTTGCCTGATTCTTCTAGGCTTGGTCGCAAGGAACAGGTATAGCTTCACCTAGTTTCTAAGACGTTTCAAAGTGATCCTAGTGATTTTATTGAAATAAATGCCTTTTGACTTTGACTTTTAACATTAGAGAGCGGCACGAGAGTTGTAATGTTGGTAAGTTGGCAAGGTACTCGTCATCGTGGCACGTGAAAAGTGAACCATTACAATGAACCTACCATTTTCGTATGGTGTCACGAAAAGCGCCCCTTAAAAAAACGTCAAGCTATTCACTTTTTGCGTCTCACGGTGACTAATAAATAACTCACGAACGTTAAAGTTTCGGGCCTCTGCTATCAGTATCGTACAATGAAAACACTAAGCAGGACCTGCTAGATTTCTGTAACAAAATAATTATTACCGCGATTAATTCCCACTAGTCATATTAGTATTATCCAATATGTTGCTCTCACAATAAATCAAGAAAAGAAAAAATAATTAAATTAAATTATAGCAAGAGCGCCACCTCTCATCAATCTCAACTTGGTAGTAGACATTGAGCAGAAATGTTGCTGATTGAAACTTGAAACTGTAGGTGAGCTTCACCTACAGTACCGGTGTTTAACCGATAAAAAAAAATCATCTGCCCAAGATTTTCGCCGCCAAGTCGTTCTTTATTTATACTATTGATATAGTATAAATAAATATAACTGCTTGATTTGTTCCTCATTTTAAATATTAAGAATGACTAAATTCGGCCCCGGTCTTTTAATTAAATATTTTTCACTCCACTCATACTGACGTCAGACAGACTTTATTTTCATGGAAGTTAATGTCCAAATCGATTATATTTTCCTTATAAATTTCCACTTACGGCGTTTAAAGATGATCCTTAATCGAACTGCCATTATTTTCATCACAATATCTCTTATACGGTTGTCTGGTAGAAATCGCAAACCGCGATAAGACCGCCGATTGTAGGACCTTATCATAGGCTTATAAGCTATTTTGTAGAAACTGTGTTTTCTTTTTTAAAGGTCCACAAAAAAGTTTTTTTAAATTTCATTTTATATATGTTGAATTTTCGTGAAATTGGTTGTTTGACAACTTAGAATACAAATATAAGATGTCTTTGTATTACACAGGTATTCAAAGTTTGTAATATCTTCGTTTCATCTTTTATGTCGTCGTCGGTCGCTTCAATCAAAGCTAAGGTACTCAATTATAATTTAAACATTTCAAACTGAAATCAAAATGTTCTGAGTACACTGAAGATTTAAGATGTGTTGAATTGAGAATATTTTAAGGCTAATTACTAAGTATACAATTTCGTTCAATTTGCTTTAAGTGATAAGTCGGCTTAAAATTGTCACTGTGACTGCAAATACAACGCGCTGATAAACGTCCAGTTTGTTTACCCTATGTCCCTTAAGTTTATCATCATCATCAGCCTGCACAAGTCAACTACTGGACATAGACTTCCTGCAACCTTTACAATGTAACCGGTTCTTAAATTTACCAATAATTGACTACAGACCTATTTAAAAACTTGACTGCCTCATAAATTCTTTCGCAAACAAACAATACCCACGATCTGAAATCGTGTTTCGAAGTCAACATTTCTCATGTACTATTCATTCAGCATAATCCCTCCCCGGCCCCACGTTAGCTGTCTAGTTAGCAGGGCTACGATCGATTCCATACTGAATTACTAGAGCGGGCCATGGTTTCGGAAGCTTCCACTGACTGAACACATGTCTCGTTACAGGAATTCAGTTCTGCCGAATAACCTGGCGGCTGAGGTGGTCATTGAACGATACCACCCAGCTGATAACCGCGACTCACAATTTGCTTGTGTGCACGAAAGGAGCCTATAAGGATAAAGATAAATTTATTTTGTTAACAAACTTCAGTTATGCTAATGTACATCAGGTTTTGTATAAGAGGCGCACTTTAATCCTTTCACTACATTGATTCTTTCACCAACGGTCATAGGCCCTTTTCAGCGCCACCATGCCTCAACCTGGTCACTAACCTAATACAGGTGACCCAGAAAGAAACACTCATAATATTTTAGCTGTGTTGGTATAGTGGGAGGTACCCCGACTTTTGATCCGAAGGCAGTGGTTCGAATCCGGTCGTTCACGAATGAGTTTTTCTGTTCGAAACATTTAAGTGTGCATTAAAACATAAAATTTTTCTTTTTTATCTACTGTATTCTATGAATTTAAATTAATCTTTTAAAATGTTTGATATATATATATATATATACACAAGGAAGATTCATAACATGTATACCATCCCGAAAGGGGGTTATTCTATCAACAAAAAGAAATAATATTAGCGAAAAAAAACTTCAATTTCCTTCAATTTCCTCTTTTTTCCGATATTTTTTTTATCAACAAACTACAAACTTTCTCAAATTAGCTGTTTTTGGTATTTTTATCATCTTTAAAACTAATAACTAAACGTACAAGAAGTTCGGAATCAAGATTGCTACTAAAACAGCTAATTTATTGAGTTTGACCTGATTTGACCCCAAAACAGCTGGTTTTCGCATAGAGTTTTTTCAATGAAAAATGTCGAATTTCCAAAAGTCGTCGAACATACTTTGCCAATAGGGTGTAGAATAAGCCCCTTTCTACTATTGCAAAACTAGCCTTCCTTCACCAAAAAACCAGTAGAAATGTATTTTCAGTTGATAGTTGATTTTTTTGTGCACGAAAGGAGCCTCTAAGAAGCGCAACTTTAATCCCTTCACAACACTGATTCTTTCATCGATGGTCATAGGCCCTTTTTAGGGCCTCCACACCACAACCTGGACACTGACCTAAAACAGGATGACCAAGAAAGAATCAGTGACACGACAAGAAGAAGAAGTTGATAATGAAAAATGGGCATCTAAGATTTTTGTATCGAAACAGTGTGAATATATGGTTTGCCAAAAAAAATAAAAATTTGTAGACAGTCTAAACAGTAGTGGCGATGTTCCTTAAGGACAAAAATTGGGCACCGTTATCGCTAGATGTGAAACTGCTGGAATAGATATAACAGTGTTTGCGGTTTTATCAGAGGGCTTATAAAGTTACTAACGACCCAGCCAGTTCATCCGGTTCCACTACCATTAACTAGTTGTCGAGTTTTATCGGATTAAGCATGAGGATATTGACTTTGTTTTTGTCAAAAACAGTTACTGAAAGTACAGGTAGGTACAGGGTTCTGGCGGTATAGAATCCAAGCCGTCACATTAATAACCAGTCTCTTCCCTTGACAAAAAAATGTACTCTACACTTAAAAATTTATTATTTTGAAATTTTAGTAAGGTACCTTTTTGTAGGCAATTTCGTCAATATCATTTCATCCGTAGGACGTCCACTGCTGAACATAGGCCTCCCCCATAGTATTCCAGAAACAAACTTTGGGGGGGGGGGTTGCCCATACTCGCCACGCTGAGAATGCGGGTTGACGAGCGGTAGGCAATTTATAATCCTATTATATCAAGGTTCATCAAGTTATGTTTAAGAAACTAAAACAGAAACCTTTACCGTCTAGGCCAAGAAGAGGGTGCTGAATAATGTAGCGAGCACCACAACTGGGTCAGGTTTTGTGAAGTTTCAACAGTTTTAATAACAAGAGGGTCAGTGTAAATAATTGACAGGAACAACAACTATTGGTATGAAAACTTCTGTTAGTATTCATTTTAGGAGGCGGGCTGCTCCAATTTAAAGCGAGTAAATCTCAGTGTGCCCTACCTCTTCCGAAAATTGTTTTTATTCATTGAAACTGACCACACAATGAAAAGACTTATCGTCTTAAAGGTATTCGATACTAAAACGTGCCAGTTTTCATAAAATGTTCTCGTTATTAGTTTTATTATGACGCAGTGTTGGAAGGCCCACACCTGACCGGCGACATTGTGAAGGTTGCGGGAAGTCGGTGGATGAAAAAGGTTCAAGACCGTTCGTCGTGGAACTCTTTGGGGGAGGCCTATGTCCAGCAGTGGACTTCTAAAGGCTGATGATGATGATGAATTATGAATAACTTATAGATTTTAACTTTCGAATCCACGACCTTCGAAAGTCGGGGTACCTCCAACAATGCCAACATACAGAAACCTTTATATTACATTACAAACGGTAGATGCTCTCTGAATACTACTTTATGTATTCAAATGCGCGACCTAGCAGGTAGGTACCTACAATGTATAATCGCATGACGCAATAAACGCATTATACAAATTAAATAAACATCGATCACGTATTATGTTGGTTGTCTATCGTACTCCCCAGTCTTTTTAGAACAGCTGACTAACTTCTAAAAAAGAAAGTTAACAAAATCAGGACACTGCTTCTTACATAAAATGATTTATTAGTATTTTTTTAACATTCAGCTCATTTTTCTATCACAAGTTTTTTTCATTGGTTCTTTCGCGGATGAGTTAGCTTATTGGCCATATCTATTCTGTGGATGAGGCCGGCTAAGAGGATGGTATAAGTGTTGGGTAAGCCTACTCTATTTAAACATATACCAGCACTACAACGTTCTGCTAGTGAGTAAAAAGTTTGATGCTGTATTAATCATGTAGAATAGATGGTATAGGCTTATAAAATTAACTGAAAAATAGGCTTCTCCATATCTACCTATCCGTGGACGTCGTAAAACACCTTTTAAACTAAGGGAAAAAAGCTAGAGGAGCGTCGGGGACGCTGCTGCCCATGCCCACACCACCGACGTTGTCGAAGTGTATCAGTTATTCCCTTGTGAGTTATGTCCACGTGTTCCATCCAATAAAGGACCTTTCAGGAAGATTAATAGTCAACCTCTAAAGCGTTTTGTTCGTATTAACCTTAGGTCTTTTCCCAACAATGAGATGAACTATAGCAAATAAAATATGGAGCGAAAAAATCAATATAAACCAGCAAAAGTATTGAATTCCTACTAATATTATAAAGACGGAACGGTGTGTGAGGATGCGAGGAACATCTGATGTGAAAGACAGAGAGTAGGTATACTTACTTTAGTTTTAATAAATTATGAACGATTATGTTTTCCACTTTGTGAGCGTGACAACTGAAGAATGACAAAGTTTAGTGACTAAAAGTCCCTACACAGTGCAATTTTCAGTTTGATTAAGAAAACACGATACATACCTTTAATTTAAGAACAATTTTATTATAATAATGTTACATGCTGTTCGTCGAGGAAAATAATACCGAGACAAAGAAGCTCCTAGGTAGTTTAACAAGGTTTTACTGACACCTGCCCGTTATAATTATCGCCTTTTGTTTCGGGAAATTCTGACGTATTCTCATTTATTTTGCGTCGTAATTGAGTGTTTTTATTAAAACTTCTGAAGTCTTGATTTGTAAGTTTTTACTGCTTGCTATTTTGTCTGCGATAATTTGTTTTGCTCATTTGTGTAGAACATTGTGGAATAAAGTTACTAAATTGAATATTTATTTTTGTTACAATGCTTTCAACAAAAAACACAAAAAAATTCTACGAAATGCTACACGGCTACGAGATTTTGTAGCTTTCAGCAACGTTACAACTAAATACGTGATTAGGTGGTATGGAATAATCAATTGTGCATTCAGATATATACAAGGTTGATTCGTTATAGTATATATATATTTAAGTTTCCAGAATGTTTTTCTCAGTGCCGATGGTTTTCCAAAAATAAATAAATAAATAAATATGGACGGTATCCCGAAAGAGGCTTATTCTATACCTAATTGGCAATAAAGTCTGACCTTTGAAGCTCCGAAAAAATTACTACTGTATTGGGGTCTAATCAGTTCAAAATCTAATGCAGGAATTAAGCGGTTTTGGGTAGAAATCTTGATTTCTCTTGCGTTTTAAAATTATTTATGAAGATGATAAAAAGACCCCAAAACGGCTAATACGTAAAATTTCGGGAAAAAACTGAAAAATATATATATTTTTTGTAATTAGCACTTTTCGGGATAGTACCTACCTATACATAAAAATCAACTTTGATTATAAGATCAAGCTTAAATGCAAAAAATTAAATAGGTGTGTGGAAATTGCGTGTGAGAATAAATGACAACATGATTTTAGGTAAAATTGAAACTCCTAGTTCGGTAGGCATACATCGTCACCAAAGGTTGCTTCACCGTTTAAATATAATGTTAAAGGCTTTAGGGGTGACCGCGAATAATTAATTTCAGCATATTTCGTGCTCTCATTTTGGTTCACATGGCTTAATTGACAAAGTTGAGTTGTATTTTATACCAGGTCAAAGAGACTAATTTTGCGTCACAGTTTGGACACCTCAAAGATACATTTTTACATCCTAATAGACTGATTCTTACTTCCCAATTTATTTAGGAAATTGCATCCCTTTGACATTATAGAGGACCTTGGTGGCGTGATGCCTGACTGAGATGCAACAGGAATGGGTTCTCCGCGGTGGGAAAAGTGGTGGTAATCCCCGCCTTCCGGTCCATAGGCCGTGGGTTTGAACCCCATCCTTGTAGCAACGGATTTTCCAGTCGTAAAATTTATGCGCGATAAACTAGTGCTCTCAGACAGTGAATCATCGTGAGGAAACCGACATGTTCTAGAACCTAAAAATTCGACGATATGTGACATGTGCTTGAAAGGAGCCTCTAAAGAGGCGCACCTAATCCTTTCACTACACTGATTCTTTCACCGAAGGTCATATGCCCTTTCAAGGCCATCATACCTGAACCTGGGCACAGACCTAATCAGGATGACCAAGAAAAAATAAACGACACGACATGAGGAAGGCGGGACAAAATTGAAGAACGAAATCCATTCTTGTATCATGTACGGAAAAATAAACAAAACAGGATCAAGGTCTTCGAAGAAATTGCTAACATTTTAGATAAAGACTTGTTTATAATCAAATACAGGTAGATGTTCGCTTGTTTATTAAACCATTGCGCTTCTTTTAAATAACTCAGTCCCAGAGGACTTTAAAGTAATGTACAAAATTTTCTTCTAACTGACTGATATAACCTCGTTTTTATTATCTAGAGTAAACAAATACTTAAGTTATACCACCTTATGTATTTGTACCTAAGGTATATTTTTATATAATTGAATGTAGGTAAATATTTGACATTGGGTATCGTATCGTAAGCGTAACGCTATGGTGAATTATTTGTACTCAGGCCACTGCAGTCTTTTATAACTAAACTCATACTGACATTATTTATATCCACACTATCCATAGGTACCTACTAACAATATAAATGCGAAAGTAAATATTTGTTTGTTACCTTTTCACGACTAAACAGCTGAACGAATCGTTATGAAATTTGGCAAGAAGACGGGTATATGCTGGGGAAGGATTATAGGCTATTTTTTGTCTCAAAAAATAATCGCCCTTCATGGGCGTGAAATAGGGGTTGAAAGTTTGTAAGAACAATCCATAATTCCTCATGTTAGGGATCTGAAAATTCATTTAGGCTTTTGGTAAGAAATATAGAAATTCGACTTATAACATTCTTGCAATAAGCTTGTTCCCTTGAGTAGAGTGCTAAAATTATGAGTTACTAGCGTTCATATAAATGTAATAAATATAAAAGTGATGTTATTTGTAGGCTCTTAATTAGATTCATCTATACATGCACGCAGTCATTTATCCAACAGCTAATCCATCCAAGCGACGGTATTTAATTAGTAGCTACGAGTAGATTGGTGCCTGCTAGTACCATCGCTCGGAACGTTATTGTTCCGGTTAATGGTGGCGTCGAGTTGATGATGATGAGTTTTAATAAGACCGAGTAAAATATAGGTGAGGTAATGGAAGGTTTTATCCGTTTTTCGACATAGGTAATTTTCTCAAAATCACTGTCCCTCTCGCACACTCAAACACCTATCTCTTCATTTTTTTTTGCTATGGTGGGGCCGGGGGCTTACGAATAGGCCCCTCCATTTTAACCCGTGGATGTCGTAAGGGGCGACTAAAGAACCTAACCTTATCTAAGTACCTACTCACTTTTCTTTTCATGGTCTAAACAAAACATATTGGTCTCGCTCCGCTTACCGGTATTAGTCTAAGTTTCAACCGCTCTTTTCACGTCAAATTTAAAATTACCTACTCGGCTCGCTGCACTCGTCAGTATCAGCCATTAATATCTACTTGAAGTTTCTGCTGCTCTTTTCACACCCCAAATACAAAATTGACGAAAGTACCCCAAATTTGTATAGACAGGTCTAATAATCTCTATTGCAAGCATCAAAGGTAAAAGTAACATAAGAGAGCCAGTAACTTTTGTTTCAGAAACTTTCGCGTAGGCTCCTAAGTAGGCAACCTTTCTAACCTCAATCTGTCATGAGGTATTAGTTGTGTGGGTACCTAGTTTTTAGCTGGTTGTGAAAACCATTTGTTTATAAATGCGGGCAATGTGGCAACCGTCATCAGCCGCTCTCGACGTAACTTCGCGGAGATACAAGTGACGCTTATGAAAGTTTGAATTAGGTAATATTCTTAGGGTTCCGTACCACATTTAGCAAAAACGGAACCCTTACCTATAGGATCATGGAAGGCTGTTAAGTAATTTTTTTTAAGATTGTTAGTCGTAATTTCTTGAATGATGTTTTTAATATTTAGTAGATAGTAATAGGTAAATAAAATATTTGTATTTTCTCAAATATCATCAAGATCCTAGTACGGTATAGTTTGCGAAATGTTTGCGAAGCCCTTTATTTTGTTTCGAAAGTCTGGTTACTGTTTCGAGACTCGCTTATTCTTTTAAATATTTCTTTTGAGAAATGCTGATTAAAGTCACCCCAGACATGCTTAATGTGATTGAAACTTGAAAAATCCAACTAAGGCAAAATTGAAAGGTCCTTGCACTGAGCAAAGTTTAGACAGATCTTGGCCATAAAATGTCTGAAAACAAACTTGAGTGGTTACCTACATATTGATGTTTACGTAATTAGTACATGCTTGGTTTTTGTCTGAAATCTTCTATACAACGTATTGCATAACATACAGAGCAATCTGTGCAAATTTATTTGGACCATTGTAAGCTTGTGGAAACTGAAAAGTTCCAAATAAATTGATAGATGGCGCTCTAAAATGGTGCAAGCTCGATGTTTTCTATGTACGCGATCAAATAAAGAGATGTCGCTGGTTGTAAAAATTGCAACACAACTGAAATAATTGTTTTGTACTACGTTATCATAATATGGATCAAGCGTTGATAATATAAAAAATCACGGTGTTCCTTTAGTGTGGGTTATCATTATCACTTTAAAATAAAATAGAAGTTTGAATTTCTGGTTGTAAAAATTGCAACACAACTGAAATTGTCCTGTTCTACGTTATCATACGTGGATCAAGCGTTGATAATATAAAAAATCATGGTGTTCCTTTAGTTGGTTATCAATTTAAAATAAAATAGAAGTTTGATTGTATGTCTCTTCAGTGATAGAATCGCATGTCTTGATTTCACTTTGCTCCTCAACAGCTAAGATGTCATATAACAATTCTGTAGGTAGCTACAGCTTGCCTTATATTTAACGTAGATATTATATAAGGAAGCATTATGTAGATATTTCATCAAGTGTCATCGATATTTGCATTTGCTGAAGCTCACCATTGTCTTTTTAAAATAATCAGCTTGATTGCCTCCTCAAAGTATAAAAAAAGGGCATTGTGATCTATTAGAGACAGTTTATTTGAGCTAACGGTCAATTTACCTAGACCACAGATAACATAATACTATACTATAGACCAATGATTTAGCTTAATATTATATTAGGTAGTTGTAAAGTAGCTAATGTTTGGAATTCAGGGTATTAAAATAATAAAAAACATGTTTTGTTTAAGGAATTTATTTCATTCAACTTCAAACTACACCTTCGAAATTACAGTTGATTATAACTACTTTAAGCTATAATATTTACCTACATCCTGATCTGGACCTAAATAAGTTTTTCCAAAAATTTTGACACGTTTTTGAAACCCCCACGCATTATCAAACCTTATAATTACCTCTACATACCATTCCATTAAGTGTTTACTACATAAATTATGAAGGGTTTACACATTGTGACTTTAAAACTTTCTAATTTTCAGAAGTTAATTATCGTCATAGACGATTCGCCTGGACCCAGATTGTTGAAATCACTAATGCGTATTCACCCTTGGCCTTAAACCTACATTATAAGTAAAGTCTAATTTAAAAACATTAGTTGCATACTTGCAAAAGCTGCTTTTGCGGTGGTTAATTATGTAAATACCTAAAATTGTTTCACTTACAAATTCGCTCATTCCCATACACCGCTACATTTACTCTACAGATTCTAAATTACAATAACAAAATAAATCTGTTCAAACGTAATTTTAAGTCTCAAACAACGATCTTCAAAAATCAGGTACAAATCAATCTAAATTAAAGTCTAAGGGTAACTGAACAAATATTCAGGAAGTTTCTTAATTGAGATCGAGTTAAATGTTACAACTTATTAGTAAATAATTTTTACTAAAAACTGGATATTTACCAAGATTTGTGAGCTTATATATTCCCCGATATTTCGGCACAGTTTCATGCACCATGATGACAGAGAAAACAGAGTTTACTCCGTGAAAATAAACTCACAAAGCGTGGTATATAACCCGTTTTTAGAAAAAATATGTTCAAAACCACGATAGTTTCAAAAATGATTAGAAAATGCCTGACCAAAGTTTCTAAAAATGTGCATGTGCAGTTGGTTGTCAAATTATAATTTTCCAATTTGAATTGTAAACTTTGACCAGACTAAAAAAAAAATACCAAATTATTACACTCAAAATATCATTACATTAAATACGAACTTATATAATAGACACAACATATTTTGGCTTTTATCATATTAATAGCAGACAGACAATCACAGAAATATAGCTGCTACTTCAAAGACAACTCTTCGTTATAAATCGTTGTTTTATGCGGAATTTTTATATGTAATCACACGAATAAATTTACAAAATAGAAAGAAGTTATAAAAGTAATTATAATGGCCTAAAAACATAGAAAGGTCTGCAACTAGAATAAACGCATGCCCTTTTAAGTTCTTCACAAGTCTGTCGTTATAAAGTCTAAACACCTAGACGATGCTTACAGCATTGCTTTCTTATCGTTGGATAGTGAAGCTTATAATTATCCATTATCTTTACAAACAGACCTCGTTATTAAAAATGCTTTATGTATTGTCTTTACTATGAATGGGGTATTTTTTTTATTCAAGTTGTACTTTGTATTCTGTCATGGAATTACTAACCTATGGAAATAAGAGGACCACCGTTCACTACTTTAACCCTTAAAATCTACAGTAACAAAAAATATAATCAAGTCCGTGATAAATTACATAACACGTGCTCTTTACTTCTATGATTAAGTATGATAAGTGCTTATATTGGGTTAGATAAAAAACTTTATCTTGTATGAAAGATATAAAAATCTATTTCAGTGTCACACATTCTACTTTGCATAAAAATGTGAGTATTTTTTATGAAAAAATACGATAGGTACATAAATACAATAAACATAAAAAATTATAATCAAATTCACGTACTGGCTTCAAGATGAAAAAGCTGTCACAATTTCACTTGATGACCTTCGCGTTGTTGTCAACAGTCGCTTTGTTCAGGTAACTTCATAGTAAAAAATAGGCATTTCTACTGTGGATCAATAATATCAAATAAAATATCTAAAAGTAGCATGTTTAAACACAAAATTTTTGGAATCTTATATACCACTTTTGAATGACACTCTCATTATAGTCACTGTGTGGTAATCGACAGTGTTTAATCGTACTTTTGTACTAAAATCGATACGATTTCGTGACCGGTCTGCCCACGTGGTTTTATGACTCACGTCTGTTAATTTTACTGCTAAATTCAACTCTACTGCTATTGAATTAAGAACGTGAAAATCACGTTCAGCAATCGTGACAACTGGAATCTACATAAATGCTTGGATGTATAAATAAAATTAATTTGTTTCCAGCCTTGCGGAATATTACTGTATAAAAATTCGCGCAAACACGCTATTTCAATTCAAATAATTTTGCAATGAGTCATTCAACTTGTATTGTTTGTGTAACGTACCTATGTCATGCAAATTTTTACACACATCTCAATTGTATTATCTCGTAACATCTTATTACTATGTTTTGGGTATTTTATTTCACATACACTATTCTGTTGAAAGTACCTAGCTTAGGCCATGTTGTTGCAAAATTATTTACAAATCAAAGATCAAAGTAGCAAAAGACAGCATGATAAAAAATCTGACCAATCGGACACTTAGTAATTATCAAGCGTCAAACTCTGAATTATCATTTGCGTCAACTGATACATACAGCTAAAGTATTAAATAAGTGTTATACGATAACATTGACTAATCAAAACTTTATAATACCATTCCTCTCTAAGATAAACAATGGGATATTTCAAGCATATAATTTTAAACCGAACTATTTCGATACACATGAAAATATATGCGAATAAATACTTATACAAATTGGCTGCGATATTTGGACTAGCATAGATACAGTGCTGAACTGAGCTTAAACAGATTAGTCATAATTATGAAAGTAACCTAATTCTTTGGTAATATTCACTGATATATAACTAAAGCTATGAATAAATAATGCGATTGTGCTTTTTAGCAATCGAAACTAAAGGATTTCTCTCCTATGTACACCCGTCTCGTAGCTAGCTGAGCACTTTCGCTCGCTGGTTCGCTCACCAGTTGAAGTTCGTTTCCCATTACCGGCCACTTGTCGTTCAGAGCAGGACGGCTGGTAGGGGGGTCGATAGTGCCATGTGCTCAGCACCCCGGACTGGAAGCCTCTGTGCTGTAACGTAATGCCTCATGAGAGCCGGCACACTTGGAAAGGCGGTGGCAGCGCCCCCCAAAGTGTAACCTTCCGTTGCACGGCATATACGCATGTGCATAAAACCTCTGGTTGACCTGAAAGTAATAAAAAAGACATCGTTAGTTACTACTCTGTTCGTTAGCGACAATTAACACACCCGTATATTTAGTCAGTCCTCAAACAGATCTCAAGCATACCTAAGAATATTGATAAGTGCTGATGTGTTGAAAACAAACACATTAAATTACAACAGGGTAATAACAGTATAACTTGATGTATGAGTAATTACTAAAGATACGGGGGTTAAAAAAGATCTAGTAAAGTCGGTATCCACTGTTTTTGTAATAAACAATGACAAACAGAACACCGAACTACCTACACAGATAAGGGTATCAAATAAGGCGTTTAGATAACATATTGTGACACTTACTTCAGGCTCAGCGAGTAGTCATGCTTCGCTGATTCACTGGTTCTGACCAAAAACGCGCCTTCGTCAGCTTCTCTCAGCAGACTCTCAGCTTCAACGCGAGATAGGGTCCCGTGGTACCACCTGAAAAAAGAAAAAAAAATATTCAAACGCTATCTCACGAATCCTGCAAAGATATAGCCATTTATCAGCCGTGTTTGCTGCCCAATTCATCTAGTTACCTATTTTAATGATTTAAAACCATTGCATAGCAATTTTTAAAAACTTCGGCAAATCATCATCGTCATCACTTTAGCTGCTGAACTGCTGCCCCGTAGATTTCGGTCGGTCCTGCATCCAACGGTTCTCAGCAATTTTTATAAGGTCATCATCTTTCCATATAGTGGGGGCCGTCCTTCGCTGCGCTTTCGGGTGTATGGTCTACAGTATAGACCATCAAGAATGGATTTAGAGTATAGACTCCATACTCTAGACCAATTCTGCCCCAACGGCCGGTGGTTCTCCCAGCTTCAGCAAATATTTCCTAAAATATTTCTTAAAAACCTGTAAATTATGCTCACCCTTGACGGTCAAGTGGAAGTGTGGCATCAACGAGATCACGAGGCGGAGCTATAGGTCCCAAATTCAAGTGCAGTCCCTTAGAACTACCCGAACCGCCACTTCCGCTATCGAAATTTAACTTCAGGTTAAGTTTGGGTTGCTTGATACCTGGAAAAAAAATTAAAAAGTTTATGAAAATGAATAATAAAAGTGAATGAACTCGAATCAACAGAAATGTATCCCAACCGCATGCAATCCTAGAGATTGCGAGCGCCTAACTCAACATAACGGTTACAAATTGCTCCCAACATACAGGAAAAATTTTCCCTCAAAAAGCACTCAAGCAAATTAAATATTGGGCGTTGTACCAGAAAATTTCGTGTGGAGTAATCCGGAGTCATACATCTTAATCGGCATAATACGGTGCCGGTCGCTTCGAGTTACGAGAATGCAAAGAATTGACTAGACAGACCCTTCGTGCACTCCTTTAAGGATTGACAAGTAAATCCTACTGACGTAAATGGATTTGGAAAGAACCGATCGGTGGGAATCCCTTTGAGAAACTGATTTGACATTTATATGATAGATTGCAAGTGAAGGAGAAAATACAAACCTTGATTTAAGTCTTGGACGCTTTGGCTTGAAGAAGCATTAGAGATGACACCTGCAAAGTCATTGTTAAGTTGCAGGGACTGTCCTCGCAGCTGTCGGCGTAGTTTTGGCATATCAAATGGCAAGGATCGCAAGTCAGCTTCGGCTTCGGCTCGCCGTCTTCTCAGTTTCGGCATGTCGAACGGAAGATCGGACAAGTCTACGTCTTCCTTTTTCTTTTCCTCTTCCGAGTTACTGTTCTTGAAGTTTACAAACGCGTTCCGAGAATCTACTCCTTCTCTTGAGTGAATAGAAATTCCACTATCAGAGCCTTGGATTTCTGAATCACCAGGGGTTGAATGTCTGAACGTAAGATTCAAAAGATTCCTGTTTTGTAACGCTCGACGTTTTGGTTTGGCAACGATTTCAACAGTCGTTTGTATTGTCGTGTTTCCGGTATCACCGTCCTCGGGGGACACCTTTTGGGAGTTGTTATTTTTATTGTTATCAGATGTTTCCGACGCTGGCTCTTGTGAAGATTTGTCGGATATCGGGCTTAATATGTGAAGCTTATTCGGATGATTCCCAAACCCCGATAAATGCATGTGATGATGGGATTTCGTAAAAGGAACGTTACCGGAATCTGAGCTGTGCGAGCTGAGAGAAGAAGAGTGTCGGCTTTCAGAGCTACTGCTGCTCCTGTCTCCCTCACTGTTGCTGCTACGCAAGGATTCCATGCTGCCGCCACTGCTGCTAGTGGCCATGCTCTCCGTGCTGGAGAACTTGCGCCTCGGGCGGGTAACGCTAGGCCTACCCTTAAACTCCATTATAGGGCCGACCCCCTTGGGCCCAGTGTACCGATTCAGTTCAGGTGTGTCAGAATCGGAAGTGGGTCGACCCTTAATCTCTAAAAAAATCCCGTCCTTTGATTGCCCCCTTTCATCGTTACCATCGCGGGACTCGTGGCTAGAGTCCCTCAAGCGCTGTCCGATATCAAGATCAGTCGATACAGAGCCTTTAGCATCGGCCATACTAGCCTCGCTACTGGTCGGGGTGTCACGCGCTCGCAGAGACTTCACGGGTAATCTAAGATCCTTCAGACGAGGATGCGCTGGCTGTGATTGAGGCAAGTTCGGTGCGCTCTTTATGCTGTTCATGGCAGATCCGTCTTTCTGTTGAAATTTTGTTGGCAGTGGTGCCGTTGACGGTGGGGACGGAGTGTATCCACGCAGCGGTAATTGAGATACCGATGTTGTGCGATCCTCTTCCTCGATATGAACCTTCTCTAATTCCTCTGACAAAGCGCAAGCGTTATTCTCATTCTCCCTCTTTTGACGAATTGTGGGAATTTTAGAGCGGCGCACACTGTCCGTCTTCATTGTCACCTTGCGTCGACCTTTATAGTCTGGTTCGCTGCGCTCGACGGCTTCAAAAGCGGACGAAGCCGAGGAAATGACTTTACGGTCCTCGGTTTGTAAGAGAGCAGGATGGTTACTAACGCGGTCGAAGTCGTCCAAATCATCGTCGGAGCGAGTAATTTTGCAGTCAAAGGCGGTTTCGTATATCTGGCGGGTGGTCATCTCTTGCGGCCAGCGGGGCAACGGCGCCGGCACGTAAAAGACGCTGCGAGAAGGGTGATGCTCCTCTACATCTTCGGGCGCGGCGCACACGCAGCCGGCCGCGTCGCGCCCGCGACGCCTTGGCGGCATCCACGCGCTCTCTCCAGACGAAGAAGATGACCGCTCTAGCTCACGGAAACCATCTTCGGCGACTGAAAATCTCTTAGGAAGGTTAGGTCGCGGGGCAACGTGTGGGGCGTCTAGGCTGGCGGACTTTCTGTACCGCGCACCTCTAGATGAAGTTGTGGATGCCGTCGGGGCTGATGGGGCCGGAGCAGGCGGAGCAGTTTTGAACAAGTCGCCGTAATAGTAAGGACTTGGGTTACGGCGCGGTGCGTTTGCGTATCTTGGGTCGGATCGACCGCTGTCTGGTGAATGCAGGGATGGTGCCGTAGCAAAAGTGTCAAAATCGCCGAATTCGTCTTCTTCCTCCTCTGATGACGACGAACGATCCTCTGATGATGATTCTAAAACAAACGAAGAAAAACCTTTAAACGTTAGTCCTAGCATTGAATGCTTAATACACTTTTCAAAAAACTCGAAACTTGGACGGTAACGAGACGCAAGCTTGCGACTTTTCTTAGGCTTTTGGTCGCCTCAGTGTGTCTCAAGTGGTCGTTTAAATGAGCGTCCGGGCTTCCCATATTCGCTCGAGAATGCTATCGACTTGAAGATATTTTATTTTTATGCTCGATAAAATGTTCGCTTTGATTTAAAAGCTTCGAAGTTTAAGAGCTGTGTGTTCGATTGCAGCCACTTTAAAAACAATTTAACCGGTAACCCGCGCACAGAAATAAAATATATTTTCTGGTTTCGCTTTAACAAAGATTTAAGTTACCTACCTAAGTCTCCCTTAATTTCATTTTAATTTCAATCAACCTCGAGGACTATTAAGGCGGTTAATGAATGCATTACATCCCCCATACGCGGAGAAACACACGCAGCTAATGTTATTTCAAAGGCACGAAATACCCTAATGAGGTTCCTTCTCCGCATAACAAAGGCATCCTTATGAATGCTACTACGAAAAAGCCTGGGGTTAAAGACCTAACGCAACGAATCGTAGACCACTGTATACTATTTTTAAAATAAACTTTTTTTAAACTTCAGTCCTCAGTACAGCTTTTGTTTCAGGGCTGCGTTTTCTGTTTCGCTGAAATTGCTCTGCGGCATATTGTTTTCGCTTTGTACAGCTTATTTAATACCTACTTTCAGTCGCTGTGCTAAAAACGATTTTTTTTGCCTCCTTAATTTACTCAGACAGCTTATTATTTAATTTTAGCTTTGTCATCAATTTGAAGATAAAAAAGAGGAAAGTCTCATTTGGTACACTTGCCGCCATAACCTCTATATCTATACTAAAAGTTCTGTATCACATCCCCTTCACAAAATGGCATGAAAAACTGAGCAAATTGTCTATTAGCATGGCGTGAAGTGCTGTGGGGAGGGAAGGGGGGATAAGTGACATCATTACGTGACGTAATTACTTTTCCGCGTGGATGACCAGGCGAGACGAAATTTGTTAAATCGACGCGATTAACGTGTTAAATGTCTTTCAGGAACGTGTTGGATGTGAAAGGTTAATGGTAGGTACAAACGACGTGTGTCGCGAATTCGAATTGAAACCCTGAATCGATGTACGAAAGTTTAGATTAGAACTCATGAAATTGATCACTCGTGCCTGACATTATACGGCTACTGAAATATCCGATGCCATAGTTTCTAATACATTATTTTAGAGATTTTTTTAAGTAAAACTTTTGAAATTGCTTTTAATTATAGGAGTTTTTGAAAGTATGTACTTAGGTTCTATAGAGGCACTCAATTCCCATGTCGAATTGTCGAGTTTGTATTACAGATTTACCTACAATTTCATCAGCAATTGCAGTCTTCGCTATGTATTTTGAATAAAGCAAAGGCAGGAAACTCATTCTAGCCGAGAACAAAAGCCTAACTAGGTCCTACCGTGATTGCTGGGCTAAAAGAAAGGCCTTTGTCTTCGACCGACGTTGACGTCCCGAGATGAGTAAGGACGCTCCTTGCGAGTTTGAGGCAAACATGCAAATGAAGTGCGAGAATCTTTACGTGTCTACATTCAACTGTAGCTCTGATTTCGGAAATGAAGTTTAGACAGGATAGGATGCTTTGTTTTTAAATCAAGCAAATATTTTTTCAATTTGTAAGCTACCATAATTTCTAAAGATTTTCACAGAGATGGGAAAGATCTCGGTAGCCTAGTTGGTTAGGGCATCCCTGTATCTAGAGGAAAATCCAATCGAAGCCAAATCGAGTCGATTTTTTTGGGATATTTTAAAAATCAAGACGTTTCATTTGCATACTTAAATCATTATCATCATCAGCCTGAGGAAGTCTAATGCTAGACATAACTCCCTCAAAGAGTACCACGACAAATTGTCTCGAGCCTTGTCCATCTACCGACTTCCCGGAACCTTGTAATCGTCGGTCCATTGGGTGAGGTGCGTTCCAACACTGCTTCGTTCGTTTTTGTTTTTTCGAACTGATTTATATGCTGTGGGTCTCTTACGACCACTGCCAGCTACACCGGGCTAGTACTGCTTCGTTCGGTTCGCGGTCGAGAACCTTTATACCCCAAAGGTTGTCGGTTCTTTGAGCTATACGGCCTGCCTACTGCTACTTCATCTTGCTAACTAAATATCAGTAGGTAAAACCAGATGAGTTACCTATTGTTATTAATAAAGATCAAGTTTATGAGTAGTCAATTTAAATTGTTGCAAACTTGAACCACTTTCAACAATTCATCAGGATGTTTTGCCAATCAACATTGCGATAGCAATTGAAACAATTTGCTTAACACAACAGCGGTGGAACGCTATCAAATGCTAAGTTTCGAATTTCATTGAATGAAAACAATTTGCTTCGGGACAATCAGGACTTTTTCCATCTCAATGAGTTGTGTTTGAATTTTAATCTGAAAATCAGGAGCCTTAATATTGTAATCTAAGGATCTACCGAACCGATCTATTTGAATTTATGCAGAACGCTGAAGGAAAACACCAATCATTTAAGTATCTTGTCATATAACTTAGTTACATACCTATATTCAAAAATAAGTATGATAAAGATTGATAATGGTTTATGACAATTATAGAATTCAAACTATAATTGAAATAACTTTTGTTTTCTAGAATGTCACGAAGGTTTTGGGAATAACAGAATAGTACCTATAGTCAGCTAAATAAGTTGCTGAACAATTAAGATTTCGAAACCATGCTTCTCTGGACCTTCTTACTTTTATTTCGTATGTTTTGCAAGTGAAATATGACGTAGTTTTGAATCAATTGTATCAATCACGGCTTTCCGATGGTAATTGAAACACTTATACGATAGAAGAAGAAGAAGAAGACGGTAATTGTCTAGAAAACAGTTGATATACTGGAAGGAAGACTCACCAGATTCGTACAAAGGCTGTGCACGATGTCTCGTCTGCCTCTCGTGCCTCAAGGGCGCTGAGGGTGCCGGCTCAGGAGGCGACTCCACCGACCCTTCAGGAGCACTCTCGGGGCTCCCTCTGGATACTCCAGGCGCTGACAAGTCAAAGTCAGTCCTCCTAGCCGATTCGTAGTCAGCCCTTCGCCGCGCCGACTCAGCGTCAAACTCCGGCCGTCTTCCCGAGTCACCGTCAAACTCCCTGTATCTCTGACCTTCGTAGTCGTATGGCTTCCGACCGGTGTCAAAGTCGTATTTGCGGCGGGAATCGTAACGCCATTTGGACGAGTCTGGGGAACGTCGCGGTTCACGGGAACGGCGGCTGCGCTGTGGGGAGCGGCGGGACGATGTATCTCGCGGTGTGCAGTACGCCTCTAAGAATTCAACCTGGAACAACCGAGATAACTTTTAGAAAGTAATGACAAATAAAAAAAAAACCCATGTCAATTCCTGTGCGGCACAAGAAGGGGCACGTCCGAAATGCTCTGGCTTTATTGTTTACCAGGATTCAAGACGAAATTGCAAGGCCCATTAGGGAACAGTAGAAGATGACATACCATGATGCTATTAGTTCAAAAAGAGCCCTTCATCACGAAGGTCGATTATGTGGCAGAGTAAAGTGGTAATAAAACGCAGCGGTCACATATTCGGTGACCGTAACGGCCGGTTAGACGTCCTCTCCCCCTCGATGGGGCATCATTACCACGACCCGTTTGTGTTTATGGGGACGGATATAAAGAATATTATGAGATATTGTCCCAGAATCGGGTGTATACCCATGGTATCATGAGGTGATAACACTTTGGTGGGACGCCTTCAAATTTAGTGCAGAGACAAATTTTTAGGGCGTCGTTGTTGAAATTGTTGGTGATTTTCGACGATTGCATACTTCTGAAACGACTATTTAAAATTCAACTTGTTAAAAGGTATAACAGTGAAATCAATCCTTAACCCTCTATAATTGGTGGGTGTCTCGAAGTGAAAATAATGAGTCGTCGGGATTCCGCATGTTTTATTCGAATCTGTTTATAAATAACATGATATCTGTTTAACCCGAGGGTGGTTTCAGGCCATTAGAGCCGGTGATGAGTTCCCGCTTCCGCGCCTCCGGACACGAAGGGTCTCGTACCAAGAGTTCTCATTAAGGGTTAAATTAGTAGGACCCAGATGGATTTCAAACACGAAAGTTGTTTACGAATAAAAGACCCATATACTAACTAATGAAATCTTTTATAACAATGATACGCTTATTTTATTCTCCAAATTTGTGCGTTCAAATACTCACGGTGCTAACGACTATCTATGAAAGTCAAAAGGCTCTAAACAAAAGAACCCAGAACCGGTTTTGCCCTGAGGGCAATTCTTTACAAAACTTTTACTTTAGAAGGGTAGGCCAGGCCATAAGCTTCATCTGGCGCATTGTTTTACAATTCCTTGCTATGCATGAAAATTTATTTACATAATTAAACGGGGCTGCCATCCCCTTCTGATTTGCAATGTCTACAAAGATTTTTGCTCATTATTTGCATATTTTGATGCCTAATTAAAGACTCGCTTTCAGATTTGCTAACAAATGCGCAGCACAAAAACACAATTATGTAAATTGACCTACCGGTCGTGTGTAGATACAAAATAAATGATATAATGATACTGACTTTAGTAAACAAAATAAAATACCTACATTACTCATGTTATCTCAACTTCGTACAATTTTATTCATAGTTGTATAACTCCGTTTAAAATCTTTATCACTATCTAACAACACTCTAAAAATAATTTTGTTAAAACCGATGACTTGCACGTATTACATAATCCAACTATAAAAAATAAAATGTTCTTCTTGTTTTATTCAGAGGTTCAAATCAATGCTGCACTGCCAGCATTGAAGCGTAAGGGTTAACTTTGAAAGGGATCAAATTGATTTTGCGCAAGCACACAAATGTTCACGTCTGGCCATTCATCAATTGTATCGTTATAATGGGGAATAGTCAACAGTCCACTTCCTGTGTGTTCGGATGCTCCGATTTATACTCGCACAGACTATACCTACAACAGTTCATAGTTAGTATGAACGCATTATGTTACCAACGCTTATAGACTTCCTATTCGTTCAATTGACATAGATTGAAAAGCATCAAGTTATTTCCAGTGTGCTGTTGATTCATTATTGTTTCAATTAATTCAACAAGGAAGGAAACTGAATAAGACAAAAAGATAAATAACGGACTGACCTTGCAAGCTATGAACCAGGATATAAAATCAATCATCTTCGAAAAGCTATGATTCCTTGACAACTTTTAACATTTTAATGTCTGTGGCCATATATTCCTAGAAGCGGTTAGATAAGTGGATAGGAATTCAGGATCTTAATTCGAGAACTAAATGCGAATATAAAATTCACCAAGCGAATATAAAATTCAAAACGTCAGCACGATGTTTTGACGTACTAAGCTCTGAGTCATTTATCTTTCCTTATGCTATGTACTTACTTATACGAGTAGGTATGCAATAAGTGAATAATATTTCCATGAGATAAGATGATTGTATTTCGTTATCTATAAGCTGTGGAATATTGCCTTGTTCTATTGTTTTTATTTCTTTGGAAGCAACAATACTATCAAGTGAGAAATCTTTACAATTCTCAGCTTTGTCGATAAGGTTGTCTATTCTTCGCACTAGGAGTCATTGCCAAAACATCACAGCAATACAATGCCTCATTGTCTCGTACATTAAAATAAAATGTCGTCCAGATAAACAATTCCGGGTTCACCCGCTATGAGTAATCCGAGCAGCATGAGAGATGTGGGACAAGATGAAAGTTTCAGACGGTTTATAATGTTCTAATAACCTATGTACCTATTTTAAAATATCATTTTTAGTCTGTGTTGAATAAATTTATTTTCTTTCTTTCTTACTTCAGACGACTAAATGACTCACCAGCCGGGCCCGGCTTACAAATATCGGAGACACGCCTCCTGGGATGGCTAAAATAGCACGCCGTCGCGTGACTACGTTATAGTAATATGCGTTCCTTAGCTCTATGGAAATTTTCCATGGTAAGTAGGTACCCATAAATTAGGTGAGTCGATCGATATCCAAAGAGCTAGGTGCTCGACCTACATATTGTATTCTAGTAACGTTTTGACATCAAGTAATACCTAAATTCTCAAACAGAAAATGAATCTAAAATGTACTGGACAATCTTAGCTGCCACAATTTAAAATCGAGATGCAAAATTAGATTG
Organism: Anticlea derivata; assembly: GCA_947579855.1. Taxonomy (NCBI): domain Eukaryota; kingdom Metazoa; phylum Arthropoda; class Insecta; order Lepidoptera; family Geometridae; genus Anticlea; species Anticlea derivata. Next base: position 5,797,097 of record OX388271.1, on the reverse strand, counting down.
TGACTTTACTAGCTCGTAATCGTAATTGATGATGATTAATTATCCAGTTATGCAAAACAAGAACTCAACATCCTCCAACAGACTGAAGATGGATTTATGGAGATAGTCATTAACAATTAGCTGCGTTAAATATAAGACTCGGGGACTTACACGCTTTGTTTACAATAACAATGATGACGTAAACAAACTTGCCATCTGACTTATTCCTTACGCAAATATGCTCACACTATGTATGTATGCATTGTATAGTACGTTTTAGCACCGACCCAGGTTAATTCCATCGAGTATTGTATTATTTGAAACAAACGCGAGTTGCATTAAATAGAGCAAAATAAAAGTTCGTTTGAGGGAACGGCATCTGCCAGCCGACAATTGGCACGGTCATGCCTACACCAACCACTGTCTGGTCACGTACAGCAAACCAGAGACCGCAAACAGTTCCACAACCGAATTATACAGATTTTCTTTATCCTTTTCACTTTCATGGGCTACTAGGACGTGATTTTCAATTATTCCCAGTCTGTTGGCTCGAAGCCCTGAATCGATGTCTGTCATATGTCTAGTCAGGCGTTCACGATTCGTCATATGGTATTTGTTTTGGAGCGAGAGGAATGAATAAATAAACTGAATTCATTTCAGTCTCGCTTTTATAATACATTTTTTTTCTACTATCATTGAGTTGACGATTATATAGCATCATAAAACAAAAAGGAAATAAGCTTATTTACTAAGTTACGAGTCCAAATCCCCGGAAAGGCCGAAGGTCTTTAAGTAGATCCTTACGAATATTTCAATGACGGGAGCAATTAGGGAAGAAATTGTGAACACCTCCTTGCTAAGGTCAACGTACTCCAGTTTACTATTGGGAATTCATTGTTTTTATACTTTTATACTTGAAATAGACTGTACAACACAGCCTATCTAAAGTATAAGTTTGAATCGCGTTGAGCTTTATATCTAAGTGTATCAATAAGCTTAACTTTTTTAGGATATGATTGAAAAGGCAAACCTTTATGATCGTCATTAAGAGTAACAAATCAAATACTTTTCATCTCGTTTTATTAACCTTTCGAAGCTTAGATCTTTTGTTAACTCTTGGTTCTGAATTCTGTACATAGAAATGAGTAGAAGATAAGGTTAGTACTTTATATCTATCTACTAACAGGCAGATCTGGAAACTATTATAATTTTATATTCAATAATAATTTAAAAATAAGAAATATTCGAGTGTCATTCATATAATATGCATGATATGTCTGTTTCGTATTATTCAATTTTTGTTTTCATAACAACTTTATCCTCGCATTGGAAATTGGGAACAGCATAAAAGATTGCGTCTATGCTGTCTGAGGGCAAACTTTGCTCTCTGAACATCTAACTAAGTTAAGTCAACCCTAGGGATAGATGGGCTCTATATAATCAATATTTACTTACTAACTATACTTTTATTGAAATTATTGTCTTCAGAATTTTTCTTTAGTAATATCGTGATCCAACTTTTTATAATGCCTTGTATTTTGTGGTATGAAAGATTACAAAAATTGTAAGCGAAACATTTACATATTTCAATTAGATTAAGTCTACAAAAATGGCAGCTGGCGTTCTTCTGTGCAAGTTAAATAACTGAGTTACCGATAATCTACTTGTTCCAAATATTCAATATTGGTAATTATCATGCTTGACTCAATTTTATTAAAAACATTAATAAGCAAAGCATGCGTTTAATAATTTTATTAGTGGTTACAAGGTAGGTACAGTACAGTAGACATTACTCTAAAACTATTCTAACAATGCAGTTAGCAACTCACCACATGCACAACCAGTATCCATTGGGCAATCTGCCGCATTTTTGATATCAACTTCTTGTTCGAAGGCATTTTCAATCAGTCATTAATCCAATTCACAAACAAATCCAATAGTATTTTAAGATTCCACAAATAACACAGAACGATCACCAACTTTATCGACCGTTTCACTGTTGACACGCACGCACATATAACTACAAACTAGACCTATACTTTCTCACTACTTGTTCTTTCACACTGAATGTCTTAAAGGTACATACAATAGCTTATCCCTCCAATATTTTGTAATTGTTTTGCGTTTTGCAGTAAGACCTGCGATATAAACGCCTAGGACGATTTCTGTTGGATACTTTGACGAGTCCAACTGTAGACTGACAACACTACTCAAATGCTATACGCGAATGTGTAAAACGGTGACTCATCGCCCCGCATACTGTTTACCGAGGCTTGAGTCATCGCCGTGGAATTACACCCAACAGCAATGCAGCGCTGCTACCAAAGAACCGTACGCTAGACGCCGTCGAATTACAAAAGCGCTGGAGCGCTTTAGTGCGAGGAACCGTCTCCATTAATACCTCGATTCCGCACGTGTCCCACTTTGGTTTAGAGGATTATAAACTTTAGCCCACTGTTATAGAGTACAAACTTTTCTCATTTGCTATTGGGAACCCAACGAAACGTAAACTTTCGCGTTTCGATTTCGATTCGGCTTGAAGTTACGTTAGATTACGCTCGACCGGTTTGACTAGGTCGAATGCCGTTTTGAGGTCGTTTGGCGATACGTTGAACTATCTAACAGAGCAGGAATCGATCCACGTTCTCACTGGAAACAAGGATTTATCTAGCTGAGAATATAATCAAAATAGACGCGAACTAGATTATAAATAGTGCAAATGGTTCCGAAACAAACCCGCACCTCGATACTTGCAGAACAAACGACAGTGCCAACATTAAATTAGATTTACTGACCAATGGTTCTTTTGGTCTGACCGTTACACCCAAGTGCAGTAATGGGCCAGCAAGCGATAATGAAGTTAACCGAGAAGTAGATGGTGTTACTAAATACCGTGGGCTACGTTTGGCCGTTTGGCATTTATGTGGCGACCTTTTATGGTCATCGGGCATTTGCGTAACTTGACGTGAGAATCAGTCGTAAAAGATTAGAATCTACTACTACTTGTTGCACGATGACCTCTAATTTTTTTTAAATGCTCAGATCGATTCGTTATTGTAATCCAACAGTTTCTCTTGTTACCTTTTCACGACTTAACGGCAGAACCGACATTGATGAAATATGGCAGGTGCGGAGATAGCCTAAACCCTGAAGCAAGGATTTTAACTATTTTTTATGCAGGTACCACGCAAGCCGCTGGTAACCGGTAGTATTATTTATTAAATGTAAAAAACTACAAACAATGCTGACGTTACTTTTGTGTCTGTTAACTTGGAGTAGGTATATTGGTTCTGCTTCCTGAGTTATTTGGATGATAGTATCAAATATATTGAGGATATAATATTCTCTTACTAAGAATGAAAAGTAGGTTAGTATAATAGTTAATATAATATAACAAAATTATAATATAAGCACTTACATTGTCATTCAACATGTTAGACGTCATAATTATACAGTTTACATAATCATCTACATAATATATGAATATATATATTTTTTATACGTAGCCGTGTTGGCCTACAGGGAGGTAGGTACCTCGACTTTCGATTCAGTCGTTCACTAATTGATTTTTTTAGTTAAAAAAGGAATATGCTGCACTACGCTGCGCACACATGCTTACAACACCGAAGGAAAATCGTGAGGAAACCCGCAGCTTAGTCAGCTCCACGCGTGTCGTACTAACCATGTCTTTTTAAGGATAAGGTCATCCATCTAAACATGTCCCAGGCACTACAGCATCCTATAAGTAAGTGAACAATTCCACCTGACGTTATATAATGTTATAAGGCTTCACACGTAAGTATACGCCGATATATATGTAAGATAATCGAATATGATATCACTATGTACCTACTTACTTGAAGGTTATAAAAACATACGTATAAAAGACGTGGGCGTACATACAAATAGAGACCAAAAACATAAAAATGTCCTTAATTGATGTTTACACAATAACGTCCTACTGACGTAGGTAATATCAATGATTTTCGTCTGTTTGCTACCCAGTATTGAGTGAAACGAAAGCATAATGATCATTACTTCGATATGTAGGTAATGATTATAGGTATACAGGGTGAGTTTTTTTTCAAGGCCACTTAGGCGAAAAAATCGAGCCCGTAACTCCTAACATCACTTTTCGATTACTCTCACGGTTACCGATTTCGCCTAAGTGACCCTGAAAAAACTCACCCTATATATATATTTTTAATTTATTTATTTAAAAACATCACAAAACATGTCGTGCCCATAGCGGTGTTTAAACGATCTAAAATTTAGAATATAAATGTATAAAGCGTTCACTGACTGACTGACCATCAGTGCAAAGATATTACATTAAAAAAAAACTGCAATCCGTCGTTAATTAATTAGAATTATTAATTATTATAAGTTAGGATATAATTAATACTTGGCTGCCTGAGGACGGAAGGGAACATCAAGACCAACCGAAAAGGCGTTGTTGCCGTTTCAACTCAATCGCACAATCATCAAGCTAAGTGGAGGTCTTTTGGTCAATCATTCCCGGTTAAAATAAAAGAATAAGAATCCAGTCACTGCGAATTCTTTGATGATGTCAGCTCAAAGGTGAATGCACTGACGTAGAACTCTATTGATGACTTCACTCATCATTGTCTGAATAGATGAGTGACAGCCATTTTCGCTAAGACAAACGTGTTTACGATTAACACAATTGTATTTCTAACGGTATTGTATGTTTTTTTCTTATTCTGTGTTTGATATTCTGTTATTGAGAAATTACTATTTATAACAATAATTTCTTTATCGTTTCAGAAATGTATTATCTAAATAACACAATCACCTCCATCATCATTTCAGCCCTAGGATGTCCACTGCTAAGGGAGGAATCCAAATTAGTATCTACTTTAGATGTTATGTTAATCATTAGGGAGCCCATTCAATTATATTATGCATCAGATGTTGAGCCTCAATAAATTCCATTTTTGGTCATTTCATTTACTTCATTCGGCAATAGCAAAATTTTCCTGTTTCGGCATACATTCTAATCTATTTTTATCAGTGCATGAGTCATAGGTGATCCTAATTTGGGTAGCATATGGTCTTACCCCGTGAGTGTAATAAAATGAGTCACTTGACGCAGGTGTTTAACGCATTTGACGTACACATTACGTTACAGTATGTAATTTTAAACGATAATTATGTATGGGAATTTGACGTGACATATGGCTTCACGGTTAAGAGATAATTGGAGTCACAAAGGCATCCTTGTGATTTTAATGAAATATAAGTCATATGCTTTCTTATCGTGTCATTGATACTTTCTAAGTCATCCTATAGGTCAATGAACAGTTTGAGGCTTCTTAAAGGCTCCTTGCGTGCACATGTCACTGTGTGTGCATGTCCTCGAATTTTAAGGTTCTAAGACATGCCAGTTTCCTTACAATATTTTCGTTAAAGCGCAAAAAAGAATCAGAATGGAAAATCCATTGGTTTACGACCGGGATTCGAACCCACGATCCACCCTGGATTAGGATTCACCCTGTGGATCGGAAGGCGGGCCACAACCAGCGCTCAAACTACTAGTCTTCGACTTAAAAGGTCCTATTTTTTATATATAGTTTATAATTATATAATAATTATCAACCAACTGCCATAATATTCGTTAGAGGCAAGTGTGAGCCCCTAAAATTACTGGAACCGTAAAAACATGCGTCACCTGTTGTGCCAGTTGGGACAACCAGGGCGTTATTTTTACCCACCACTGAACGGAAGTGGTATATGCGTTTGGGTTTGTACTTTTTGATAATCACTACGTTTAATAGTTGGGCAGGCCATATAGCTCGCAGAACCGACAACCGTTGAGGAGTAAATGTTCCGGAATGGCGACCATGAATCGGGCGAAGCGTTAGAAGGCCCCCCACCCGATGGACCGCCGACATTATGAAGGTTGCAGGAAGTCGGTGGATGGAAAAAGCTCAAGACCGTTCGTTTTTCTGATGATGATAATGTTGAAGTTTAAGTGCTGTAGGTAGAGTGGAAATATGTAAGATAGTCTAAAGTTCTTCCCCTTTGCATTTACACCTTCCAAACCTCAACCCCAAAAGAGGTGCAACCAAAGTCAAAGTTTATAAAAAATAAACTCACGTGAACGAAGTCCATCAGTCTATTTATGTAAATATACAACCAAATTATACCCGTTCTAGGTAAAGAACTAAAATTCGAACATCGCATCACGTACGATCGTACGCCTATTATTATAAACCTGAGCTAAGTTTAGACTTATCTTGAAAATTACTCATACCAAAGGCTCTGACGTCACATTTTTTGGAAACAAGCACAAGATCACACCTTGCATATTAAAGCTACCGTCATCGTGACATCAGAAGAAAGGAGCTTTTATATGACGCATAAAATTCCGTTTATGAACCTGAGTCTTTTAGCAGACCGGAGTTATTCATCATCATCATCAGCCTGTAGAAGTCTCTGCTGGACATAGGCCTCCCCTAAAGAGTTCCACCACGAACGGTCTTGAGCCTTCTCCATCCACCGACTTCCCGCAACCTTCACAATGTCGTCGGTCCATCGGGTCGGGGGCCTTCCAACACTGCGTCGCCCGGTTCGTGGTCGCCATTCGAGAACCTTTACTCCCCAATGGTTATCGGTTCTGCGAGCTATATGGCCTACCCACTGCGACTTCAACTTGCTAATTCTGAGAGCTATGTCGGTGACCTTGGTTCTTCTACGAATTTTCTCATTTCGGATCTTATCACGGAGTTATTCATTTCAACTTTATTTCACAACTTACTGGTAGTTACTTTTATAAAACTTAAACGAACACTGCACCCCCTTAGGTTTCGTTTTTTGGAAATAAATCCACTCCTAAATTACAAAAGGAAGCTTGAACAAAAGGTATCGAGGTTTCTAGAGCTGTGAGTTGACTGTCAGTCAGTCAGTTGGTTGCGTAAGATTTTATATATTTGACGATAGAACGTAAAATATTTAAGCTTAGTTTGGTGAATGAATATTTTGATCGAGTGTAGATAGATGGAGGTAGAATATTAAAGAGATTGAACATAAAGTAATGTAAGTTCAGTAGCTTAGTCGGAAAATAGCATTAATTATGTTTGGGGCAGAATTCTGGAGTTGAAGAACTGGCTTTTTTCTTTTATATATCTTGCTCAAATATTTCAATGAAAGCTTTGCTACAATTAGCATGTTTTGACTAACTACGTTACCAGAACACGATTACATGAATAATTGACAATGAGTCCACTCGGAAAACTAGTGACATTGCGGTATTTCGCGTAACGCTAACCACAACACTATATTATTATAGATAGTTTGAGCAATGACAACCCTATTACAAAACTATGACGTGTCAAAAATAGGGATGTACTTGCATCCTGACTCATATCCTGAGTCAATCACAGTTGCCCTTGTTACAGCTGATTCAAAACAAAAGCTGGTTCGTTACTCAAATCATTGATTAATGAATGAAAATCAATCCAAAAACAAGCGAGTTAAGAATAGTTACATGAAGAATGCTATGGAACTACATTTTGAACTTTTTCCTTCATTAAGATTTTCTTTTGCTGGTATGTAGTTTGTTTTAAAATCGTTTTTACGCGATAGTGTTCACAGAAAACTAATTACAGAGCAGCAGCTGTACTAGAAAAGCTGATAGTACGTTTGTTTAGAATGACCCAGCTTTTTAAAAGTTATAATACATTTTGCCCCTGACTCAATCGTCGCCCTTGTTTAAGCGGATGATTAATGCCAGTAATTTATACGTATCATTGGCCAATTAGCATAACTATGAATGATTTTATTGTATCATTAAAATTCTACTCAGATAAACCGTGATTGTGTTTATGTACCTATTACGAGTAAATCGGATCGTTCAGGAAGTCATCAATCAATAATTTAATTGTAACTTGATAAAACAAAATATTTGCAAATTAATTGTTTAGATAAATTGATAGTGAGTCAGACCCCCGTCAATATTGTAAGGGTCTAACAAATAGACCCGAAAAACACTTGGAATTGCTTGGATAGTAACACAGTAGTATTGCATGCATGCACCTAAGAAGACGCTACGCTACCCGAATAATAACAAACTTAACTGGCATCAGTATAATCAAAAAGCTTCATGATTTCGATTATCAACATCATCCCCTCAATGGGTGTCAAAAAAGCTTCAATCTACAATAGACTCCCTTCAGTACCCACGATTATTTCGTTGGGGAATTAAAGTTCCCGAATAGCGACCAAGAACCGGAAGAGGCAGTGCTGGTAGGCCGTATGCTCGGTGGATGGAGAAGGCTGTCGTGGCACACTTTGGGCGAAGCCTATGTTCAACAGTGAACTTCATCAGGCTGATGATGATGATGACTAGTGCCTGTGAGTCCACATTAAGCATCCCGGATCTCTCCTCTTAACCTTATTAGGATGAACTACACTGCGCTTAGTACAGAGTGAGTCATACTTTCTAATCCACTGTGCTTAGCTAAGCCGGTTTCTTTGCAATCATTTCACACGTTGAAATTGCGAATACAACTATTTTTATATACGAAAAAATGCCCTGGAGCTATAGCCCACGCGTCCATTAGCCTTTAGTTCAATAATGTTACGTATCAACTTTTACAAAAACAATTCGCATTATGAGTCTACCTACTGTCTATCTATGAGAGCTCCATTCGGTTTTTTAAATGTTTTCAGGGACAGTGATCATCCAACAAAATGTCAGTCATAATTACCCAGTAATTCGTTAATTACCCACATGGTGTGGGTTTTACTGAACGCATTAACTGCATTGAGGAAGGTCCAGTAGAGAAAGCCCAGCAAGCTGACTCACTTTTGTCAATTGCAACATCAGAATAAGTGGATATTCATATTTTGAAGTCAGTTGCATTTTGATGATTTATTGTAGGTACATAAGAACATTAAATCGACATCTGATAATGTCAGATTTTGGACACTGGTTTTCGAAGATGTTCCCGTGGAATTGCAACACGACACACTTACCAATTACTTAAACAAACATTCCTCGTACAAGCAAAACTGAGTCATGAAACTTAAAAAGGATGCTTAAGCGATACCACTGACCGAGTAACGAACCCAAAGATACAATCATCGAGTTGAATGACTTGGGAGTGAGTCATTCTTTCACAACACTACGTTCTTGAAAGGTCACATGATTCTGGTTCATTGATTTTTTATCGTGGGTGCACGCGCTCTCGGGTGGGTGAAATTGCAAAGCTTATGAGTAGTGAGACATAGGGACTTATTTTAAATCATTTTTGAAGCGTCTCAGAGCCGGTTACATGAGAAAAGAAGTAAAAGAAGCTTTTTTAACCAACTTCCAAAAGGAGGAGGTTCTCAAGTCGGCTGTATTTTTTTTTGTGTGTATGTTACTCGATATCTCCGCCAATAGTAACCCGATTTTGATGATTCTTTCGCTAGTGTATAGAGTATGATCCCGGAGTGGTCCCATATTAATTTAATTCCTGCGGGATTGCTACTTGTCCCGTAAAACTTAAAAAAACGTCATCATCTCTTGAAATCACGACTTGCCGAAATTTCTTTTTGTCGACGGTGGTATGGTATGGTAATTCCCGCGACTTCGTTCAGTTGCTGCTATTTTTACATAAACTTTAACCTTAGGGGTTGTGTGTCGGGAATTCCTTTCTGTGCACCCATACATTACGCTACCCTGCAAATTTCATACTCTTAGGATTTGGTTAGGCTCTACGTTGATTTTCAAAGAGAATAAAACCACTACGTTTGATTGTCAGTTAGTCAGTCAGTACCGTAAGAGTTATTATTGATAATGAATGGATACAATGTCATACTTACTTTTGTTTTTTATTCGAAAGTGTAGGTGGCCAGTGTCATCCTCAATAGGTAAGCAAAACGCAGAGGTTGATAACAAAAAAAGAGATTGATATTAATCTTGTAAATATTCAGGAATTTGAAGTCGGTTTTTAGTTTTTGTAATAAATATCTTATTTTATCTCATTTTTCATATCTGTATCCCTAGTCTGTCATTTATTAAAATGACTGTAATATGCGAACTGTATATTTTTGTCACTGAAAAATAGGTAGTTTATTACAAGGGGTATTACACTGATACTTTCACCGACGGTCATAGGCCACCATAATTTAACCTGGTCCACTGACTTGTGGCGAGCTACGCCACCACTATCACTCCGTCGCCGCCAAATTCAAATACCTCTCAGTTGGCATAGCGACGAAGAATAGAACGAATTGTTGATTCGGTCGGACGACGGTCTGTCAGACTACTTTTTACTTTTACTTTTACTCTGGTCGTGTGCTGTATCGTGTTTCCTAAAATCTATTATTCTCTGTAAATACCTTGTACTTATTGTAAATATTATACTCCTGTAAATAACAACTCTCTCTCTCTCTCTCTACACGTCCTGTAGGATCTCCACCAACCATAACTGGTGACCACCGACGTGATCATGTCGAAGGCTGGTGAAGATTTTCAGGACGCCGAGTTCTGGAGTTCCGAGTACGGCGGATCGGAAGAACTGCGCGATGCGGTCAAGGTACCATTTTTTTTGCAAGAAGAAGATGGTTTGCTAACCCAAGTCCGAGAACTAACGAAACAGGTAGCTATGCTCACGGAACAGGTAGCTAAAGGAGCACGGTCTCGCTCACGCTCACGACCGAAACAACCACCTCCGGATCATCCACACTGTTTCTACCACTTCACCTACGGATCAGAGGCGATAAAATGCAAGCAGCCCTGTACTTTCAAGGCGGAAAACTCTCAGGGCGGTCGCAAGTAGCGGCCAACGACTGCCCTTCTTCATCATCAGGCCGTCTATTTGTAACCGACTACGCGTCGAAAATGCAGTTCCTAGTGGACACTGGTTCTGACTTGTGTGTTTTCCCGCGATCAGTTATCAAGACGTCCTGTCCTAAATCGAAGTTTGACCTACTAGCTGCAAACAACACAGTGATTCATACTTACGGACCTATCAACCTACAGCTCAACCTAGGCCTCCGACGGGATTTTCGATGGAGTTTTACAATCGCTGACGTTAGTAAACCTATAATCGGCGTAGACTTTTTGAGGTTTTATGGTTTGCTCGTCGACTGTAAACATCAACGCTTGATTGACAACGTCACTTCACTCTCAGTAAAAGCCATTCACTGCAATTCATATAGCGATTGTTTATCCGTAAAAACAATAACAGGCGAGTCTGAATTTCACAAAATTTTATCCGAATATCCTGAAATCACGCGACCGGCTGGTGTGAGATCCACTCCTAAACATAACACTCTTCATTTCATCAGAACCACACCAGGCCCTCCAGTTTCTTGTAAGCCAAGACGCCTCGACCCAGCTCGTTTCAACGCTGCAAAAAAAGTGTTCGACGAGATGCAAGCAAACGGCACAGCCAAACGATCGGAAAGTCCTTGGTCTTCTGCACTTCACATGGTGAAAAAGAAGGACGACAGCTGGAGACCCTGCGGTGATTATCGCGCTCTCAACGCCAGGACTATTCCCGACAGGTATCCCATCCGTCACATACAAGATTTTGCTTACCAACTGTCCGGATGTTGCATATTTTCGACAATAGACCTCGTGAAAGCCTACAACCAGATCAGCATGAATCCCGACGACATACCAAAAAGTGCAATTACTACACCTTTCGGGCTTTTTGACTTTCCTTTCATGAGCTTCGGGCTTCGCAATGCTGCCCAGACCTTCCAGAGGTTCATCGATGAGGTGCTTTTTGGCATGGATTTTTGTTACGGATATATTGACGACATTTTGGTATTTTCATCATCACTGGAAGAGCACAAGAAACATCTGCGTCTATTATTCGAGCGTTTAAAACAGTACGGAATACTAGTGAATACCTCGAAGTGCGTGCTTGGACAATCTCAGGTTACCTTCTTAGGTTATCAAGTTTCTGCCAAAGGAATCCGCCCGCTCGATGCCAAAGTTCAAGCTGTCAAAGAATATACCACTCCCAAGACTGTGAAAGAGCTGAGACGTTTCCTTGGAGTATTGAATTTCTACCGTCGATTCATACCAAACGCAGCTCACCTTCAAGCGCCATTGAACTCCTTACTATCTGGCCCAAAAGTCAAAGGTTCTCATCCAATAGAGATGACGCCAGATCTAATGAGAGCATTTGAAGACTGTAAAACATCCCTCTCTGAAGCTACCCTACTCGTTCACCCAGACGTGGAAGCAGAACTATCCATAGTAACAGACGCTTCTGATATAGCACTCGGTGCTGTTCTCCAGCAACGCAAAGATGCAGACTGGCAACCCCTTGCTTTCTTCTCTCACAAATTAAACAGCGCTCAGAAGAAATATAGCCCCTATGATAGAGAACTCTTAGCAATCTATGAAGCTATCAAATACTTCAGACACATGGTGGAAGCCCGTAACTTCACAATATTTACCGACCACAAGCCGCTTACTTACGCGTTCTCTACGAATAAAGAGAAATGTTCCCCAAGACAATATCGGCACTTAGACTTCATTGCTCAATTTACTACCGATATACGCTACATACCTGGGAAGGACAACGTGGTCGCTGACGCCTTTTCTCGAGTGGAGGAGATTTCTACAATCGACTACACAGCTCTTGCACGATTTCAGAATTCAGACTCAGAACTGCAAGATCTGATACTCCACGGCTCCGCCCTTAAACTCAGAAAGATTAAAGCTATGGATAGCGACGTAAAAATCTACTGCGATACTTCTGTTAAACCACCTCGACCTTACATCTCACCTGAACTCCGAAAACAAGTTTTCCAGATGCTTCATGGACTTCATCACCCTGGATGTTCAGCTACAGTGCGACTGGTTACACAAAGATTTGTATGGCCAGGGATCCGCAAAGATTGTAGAGAGTGGTCTAGACAATGCTTGCAATGCCAGTCAAGCAAAGTCACTCGACACACCAAATCACCATTATCATCATTTCTCACCCCTTCATCGAGGTTCTCTCACATACACCTCGACCTCATCGGTCCATTACCCTTATCCTCTGATTACAGGTATTGTCTCACCGTCATCGATAGATTTACGCGATGGCCTGAGGCTATTCCACTGAAGGATATAACAGCCGAAACATGCGCTGCTGCCCTTGTATCCGGTTGGATAGCACGATTCGGATGCCCAGATCGTGTGACTACCGATCAAGGACGCCAGTTCGAGAGCCACCTTTTCCAGTCTCTCACTGCTCTCATCGGTGCGCGCCACTTCCGCACCACTACTTACCATCCTGCTGCGAACGGCATCGTCGAGCGTCTCCACCGACAGCTGAAGGCAGCAATCATGTGTCACACTTCATCAACATGGACTGAAGCCCTTCCACTTGTCTTGCTTGGCATCCGCAGCGCATGGAAGGACGATCTTAAGACGTCGGCAGCCGAGCTGGTGTACGGCGAACCCTTGCGCTTACCTGGTCAGTTTCTTTCTCCATCCGATGACTGCACCACAGCGGACGTCACTCAATATGCAGCCCGTCTTCGTTCGCATATTCAGAAACTTACACCAAGACCTACTTCGTGGCACACTACGTCACCCTTCTACTACCCGCGTGATCTGAACAACTCATCTCATGTATTTCTACGTCGAGATCACGTGCGTCGCTCACTCGAACCACCTTACGCTGGACCTTACAAGGTTATTGAAAGGCAACCTAAGTTCTTCACCCTTGACGTCAATGGCAAGATAGTCAACGTCAGTGTCGACAGGTTGAAACCAGCATACATGTCGAAAGAAGCACATCTACTGAAACCACAGACGACCACAGATCCTACCTCACTAAGTCCACCGACAACGAAGCCTGCAGCTCCTCCTACTACTACAGCCTCTGAAGAGAAGAGAACTCGGAGCGGCAGGAGAGTTCACTTTCCCGACTTCTATCGACCGTAGTCACGGTCTGGCCAGGGGGAATATGTGGCGAGCTACGCCACCACTATCACTCCGTCGCCGCCAAATTCAAATACCTCTCAGTTGGCATAGCGACGAAGAATAGAACGAATTGTTGATTCGGTCGGACGACGGTCTGTCAGACTACTTTTTACTTTTACTTTTACTCTGGTCGTGTGCTGTATCGTGTTTCCTAAAATCTATTATTCTCTGTAAATACCTTGTACTTATTGTAAATATTATACTCCTGTAAATAACAACTCTCTCTCTCTCTCTCTACACGTCCTGTAGGATCTCCACCAACCATAGACTTAATAAAGGATGACCAAGAATAATTAAGTGACACGACAAGCAAGCAAACAAGCAATAGCTAATACACTAACCACGTGGTAAAATCACGCTACCACCGTATGTCTCAGGATGATGGACGCAATGCGCCGATTACCATCAGTGGCCCAAGTACAAATAATTCACAGTAACGTTGCGCTTACGATACAATATCAACTGTCAAATATTCACTATCATAGATAATAATTTCAGCCGTAAGATGTCCACTGAACATAAGCCTCCCCCACAGATTTCTAGAGCGCCCTCAATCAGGGGGGGGGGGGGGGGGAATTGTTCGTGCTTTAGCTACATGTGGGATATCTGCCTGTCCGTTATTTAATAACAAAATAAAAATGGTTGGTAACGATAACATATTATAAGTGTTTATTTAAATATACAATCCTTGATTGTATTGCAGTTTATTTGATAAATACAATCTACGAGATTATAACGGAATAATTGATAATAGATAAACCTATGAGTCACAGAAGTATTTATAAACAGTCTTTTGTTTTCTCTATATTGTAATGCAAGTAACGTCATGTAGGTTTCTTTCAGAATCTTATAATACTGTTGGTTCGCGCCGCACTGAGAACTCGCGATGCCCGTTAATAGTTGGTGCCTCTGTGTTCGTTGAGGCACAATTATTAAGATAAACTTTGAAAGTGCACCTTTATAATATTCGAACTAATAACCAATCTTACCTAACTTACGAAGCCATTGAAACTTTTCCAAATGGGAGCTCACTTTATATTGGTTTAAAATATTAAGTACTAATTATAAATAAAAATAAATATTGTACAAATATACAAATATTGATCGAACCACAAACATCCTCACAAACTTTCGCATTTTTAATATTATTAAGATTGCGAGGCTGTCTGACTGATCAAACCAAGAAACTGGTTTGATGCTTTTTTCTGTAGCAAGCTAGAAATTCCGAATTTTAGAGATCCGGCCTCAAGCTGGTATTGAATTTTACGAAAACAATTTAAGGTATATTCACTTCTCAATTATAAAACAAGAGATAATGAAAAAGTGGTATGATGTCGCAGTGAGAGCTGCAAATTATATCCATATTATTTTAACATACCTTAGGTGCAGATATCTCGTGGAAGGAGCTGGGTCTCGGAGCAGGACCAGTATTCACGCAATCTACAGGCACGCTGTAGTCCGCACAAAGGGCAGCCTGGAAAAAGAAAAAAACTGTCATGATTTGACATCGCAAACAAAATGGGCGTATTCACAGTTAGGTATAACGTTAAAAAAATAGTTATAACGATGACAAAATTACCAAAAACATCTAATTTGAGAACAGTTTTTTTTTTCACAAACATTCTTTCTTTTTAACCGACTTCCAAAAGGAGGAGGTTCTCAAGTCGGCTGTATTTTTTTTTTGTTTTTTGTGTGTATGTTACTCGATATCTCCGCCAAATAGTAAACCGATTTTGATGATTCTTTCGCTGGTGTATAGAGTATGATCCCGGGGTGGTCCCATTTTAATTTAATTCCTGAAGGATTGCAACTTGTCCCGTAAAACTTAAAAAAACGTCATCATCTCTTGAAATCACGACTTGCCGATTTTTTTTTTGTCGACTATGGTATGTTTTGGTAATCCCCGCGACTTCGTTTGGTTGCTGTTATTTTTACATAAACTTTAAACATAGGGGTTGTGTGTCGGGAATTCCTTTCTGTGCACCCATACGTTACGCTACCCTGCAAATTTCATACTCTTAGGATTTTGGTTAGGCTCTGCGTTGATTTTCAAAGAGAATAAAACCACTTCGTTTGATTGACAGTCAGTCAGTCAGTACCGTAAGAGTTACTACTTATTATTGATGATGAATGGATGTCATACTTACTTTTGTTTTTTATTCGAAAGTTTAGGTGGCCAGTGTCATCCTCAGTAGGTAAGCAAAACAGAAAGAGGTTGATAACAAAAAAAAGAGGTTGATATTGATCTTGTAAATATTCAGGAATTTGAAGTAGATTTTTAGTTTTTGTACAAAATATCTTATCGTTGCTTGCTTTCTTTTCGTTGATAGAATCGGCCCCTTTCGGGATGGTATACAAATGATAGGAATCCTTGTATAGTTTTAATCCAGAGAAGAAGGAATGTTTAGTTGTAACTCTACTGACCGATGCCACGTTTCAACGAAGATTAATTACACAAAATACATTATTCTACACCCTCGAACAAATGCAACCAAAAATCAGAAAGAAACCTTGTTTAAATTTAAACGATACTCAATCCCATCAATCCCTATAAACAAGCCGAAGGCACTAAACGACCTAACAGCCGCCGGTTCAATAAGGAAATCCATTACAGAAGAAACGCAATGTAAACAAATCGGACGAACTTAATATCACCCGAAACCAATAAACGCGTACGGACATAGAGAATTTCCCTCATTTGCAAGGAGCCGAAATTAATTGGGCGCAATTATCTTTTTGTTTTGCCCCCGGAATGAAACCTCCTCTGGCCATTAATTATAAAGCTGCAAAACGTTGCCGACTTAAAAGAAAGGCGTCGTTTAAGGCACAAGCAGAGCGATAAGCAGTGCGAGTAGTCAATACAACCACAAACACTCAGGCTCGTATTCAGAGACAAGACTCAAGCATTGATCTGTACTTAAATCTCGATTTGAGGCGAGATTCTAATTCGTTCTATTTCCACCCTGGCTGTGTAAATTTCTGCGTAAAACGGACCGAAAATTATAAATAAATCAAAATGTAAACGAGAACATTTGAGTACAGATTTGAGACTCGATTCAGCTGAGAGTAGTTTAAGTACCGTTCTTGAATAAAAGCTATGTTTGGGCAGAGATTCAATACTTAAGTAGAATTCAGCTGATCTGTGATTAAATCTATGCTCGAGTCGTGTCTCTGAATACGAGCCTCAGAATAGACAAGTAGGGATTGATCCGATTCACTAAACCTCATGAGGCACCTAAATGAGGCAACGGATAGGGCCATCGAGGTTGCTACATATTGGTCGAGTAGAGTTTGAAGGAGTCCTTGACTCTAAAAGAAGAAAAACTAAAACTCATAAATAGGATAAATAAAATTAGAATATTGTTTAGTCCTTTGAACTACCTTAAATGTTCATTCAACGATCAGGATATGCAAGATCGCCGTCAGAAATATGCTTATAATACATTTGTAAGGCTGGAGGCGCTGAAAGTTTTTAATAAAACACACCCAATTTACGATCTCGGAAATTTCTTCAGCAATTGTTTCGAGAAAGAACTTGGTTTGCGTATTGTGATTTCTGGACAAAATGGGAACTTCACCTTCTGTGATGAAACTTCAGCCTCGTGGAACTGAGTTTTAATTAATTTTGAACTTCAAGAAATTTTCACACTCAGAACATTCAGTTATTTATGATTTAGAAAAAGATAAACCTGATACCTAATTAGATTAAACTGTATCCTATAGATTTCGGATCACTATAATAATTATTCTCGTCAACCGAAATGGGGAAATATGTTGAAGAACCAAGTTAACCGACATATCTCTCAGAATTAGCAAGCTGAAGTGGCAGTGAGCAGGCCTTATAGCTCGCAGAACCAATAACCGTTGAGAGTAAAGGTTCTCTAATAGCGACCACGAACCGGGTGACGCAGTGTTGGAAGGCCCCCTAACCAATGGACCGACGATATTGTCAAAGTACGAGAAGTCGGTTGATGGGGGCTCAAGGCCGTTCGTCATGGAACTCTTTTGGGGGAGGCCTATGGCCAGCAGCGGACTTCTACAGGCTGATGATGATAATGATGATTATAGCTTACGCCAAGCACCAAACACAAAGCCCAGCAATGTTCAATATTATGTAAAAAAAACTTTTTATGAAATTATAATTTAAACAATTAATTACGAATGCTTTGATACACATTTTCACGTTTATCAGTGTTTACTTTTACTACGAAATTGAGACTAGAAATTTCATATGGGATAACGACAGGGGTCGTAAGGTCGTCTCTACATAGAATATTATGGTGATAGGCGAATAGTTTAGTTATTGAGTTATGCAGACAGCTCGCGTTATGGCTGGCGGTGATATTGAACGAGACTTCAAACGGGTAAGCATAGTAGGTAGATTTCATGAATAGAAAATGGTTAAAGAGATTTGCTTTCAAAAATCACACACCTGACTTAGCCATCATAAACGATCAGATTATATTGCTAAAGCCTAGATAGGTTTGTATATCTTTAGCCTTCGTAGTCCTTATTAGTATTCAGTGTAGGTATAAGGTAGGTATTTGCGGTTTGCTACTTTATCGTTCATTCAAACCGCAACTTTCAAACAACGATTTATATTTATTTTATAACAAAAAACAAGATTACGATGTAGGCCTAATTACTACTGATATCATAAGAATAAAAGTTTATGAGGATATATTTTGGACGTTTGTGGTTCAATCCATCACGCCGATTTCGATGAAACTTGAAATAGTAGAGATCTTTACACGAAAACAGAATACAGGCTACGTTTTCACTAGGTGCCACGCGAGTGAAGCCGACTAGTGATAAAATATGTTTCAGTGTACCAAGTTTCTGGTCTTGCGATTTATGAAAAATATTGTGCGTCGGGAAGCCAAAGATTTCCTCCTATCCACTTATATCAACTCCATAAAACTCAGAAGAAACTTCCATTTTTACGGCCGCCCCTACAATCAGATTATCATAAGGCGCGGCCCACTGGACCGCACAGATAAAATTGTCAGCGACAAAGGATGGTAAATTAGCCTTTTGTTGTAGCTAATGATTTTAAACTGCCCACGGATCCATGACGCCAGACAAAAGAGGAAACAGGACTAATGTAAATCAGTTAACCACTTACTTTAAGGATGATAAAACATCAGATTTTTGGGATAAATCTAATGATACCGACTCGAAAATTCTTCAACAGTCACTGTATATTATAATTAAAAGAAATGATTTTATGACTTTTAATATAACGCATTTAAAATTAAAAAGTAGGTAGGAATGGAAATGAATGTGAGTTTTTCTATAAATTGAAATGTGATTTGAACAAAGAAAATATGTCAATAAAAACTCTAGTGCCTACTTTTTTATTTTGAATCTTCATACGCAAACAAATGTAGTTCTCAGACGAAAGTACAGTCGACCGAATAAAAAGCATTTATTACAACTAAGTACCGACCAGAGTCTCGACCAGAACACCCACAAATCCAGACTGCAACTGAAAGCTCTGATTTATTAACCTCTGTATAAACTCAATGGTGTGAAATGAACGATAAAGATTAGTCTTCATGAATATTAATTTAGTTCAGTTTCTGATCGGAACTGACTTGTGCAGATAATGGCGAGTCGATGGCTTTCAACCCTCATTGAGGGTAGATATAGAGTGGCATAGTGAGTCAGTTGATAAAGTTAAAAACGAATGTGTAATGTTAATATTGCAACGTCACAAGATTTTATCCAATATCTCACTTTAAATACCATGAAATGAATGTGGAAGGATATAAGGGAAGAGGCAGACTAAAGAGAAGATGGATGGATTGTGTGAAAGACTACATGAGTAAGAAAGGAGTGAATACTGACATGACGGCTGATAGAGGGGAGTGGAAGAGGAAAACATGTTGTGCCGACCCCACATGAAGTGGGATAAGGGCAGGGAGATGATGATCTCACTTTGAATACCAATATTAATCGAAATTCCGAAGAACGCAATACCAAATATAACTTTCAGTACATGTACTTAACCGATTACACAATAATGTTTCGAATATAATCAATGAGCTGAAACATTTTGAGCTGCTTCGAGATTGATACAAATGCCTACTAAATTGGAACATATCTATTCCTATCCCGTGTGTAGACAACCACAGTAATCTGAGAAACGAGCACACGTCAAGCCTTGGTCTCGCCTAACAAAGGATTTGTCAGCAACCTACACAGGTTTGCTGTCGGATTGGACCACTGGTGCAGATTACAGTGTCAAATGTTGATTTACTGTTAGAATTTTCACCTGTGTCGGAGACATTTGTATTGGAATTTGTATTTTTCTAACAATCCTTTACGTGTATTTTATAAAATAGCTAGAACAACAGAGAATGTTAATAGATTCTACTACGCTGGCTAAATTATGAACTTTTGGGTTAAGAGATGGGCATCTATGCAAGAAAAGGCTCTGTAATACAATTGTTTCATTTTAACATACTTTGGCCGTGGTGGCCCCGGCTGAAGAATAGGCCCGTCCATATCTCATATCCGCGGATGTCGTAAGAGGCGACTAAGGGAAAAAAACTGGGGGATGGGCAGCAGCGTCTCCTATTTTAACAACGATAGCTCTAACTGCGCTCACCAACCCGCATGCCCAGCGTGGTGAGTATGGGCAAATAGGAAGGACATGATAAGGAATTCACTCTGTCTGTGGGGGAGGCCATGTTCAGCAGTGGACGTCGTACGGCTGAAATGATGATGATGATGAAAATACTTTAATTTCCAATAAACATCAATGATAACGAACATTCATAACAACACCACTACGTATAATTTCTCGTTTCCTTGGATATTAAAATTGGATTTAAAAAACCTTCCCTTCAGCATTTATTTTCTCCAAGTCTGCTAAAACGTGGTGCTTTGATTTTCAAACGTAGCACATACCATGCTTAGTACGCACCAGCCAGTGCTAGCCAATGTTGCCAACTGAATAAGCCCCTTTCGGGATAGCATACTGGTTACGGAACAAGTTACATACCTATATAAACCCTAAGCCACATACCACATACCTACCTCCTCGGACATTGCTGAAATACTAGATCGCCTGAAATTTAATTAACAATCCCTACACGAGGAGCCCTTTAGCAGGATTGCTGTGGTGATTTAGATTGCAATTGTGATCTAAATAGCTAATTATGACCACATATCCCCCAGGTTCTGTAATTCAGTATTTACGATCAGATACCTGTTATATTAATTTAACCATACACACATTACTTTGTAATGCATTGACTTAGAAGCTTGATATTTTTAACCGATATAACGACAGACATACAGACGGAATTCTCAAAAAAAAATCAGCTGTTGCTTGCTTGTCGTGTCACTTATTCTTTCTTGGTCCTCCTGTATTAGGTGCACTGCTAAGAGGCTCCTTTCGTGCTGTTATAGGCAGCAATCATGATTTCGATTTCGTACGTTTAATAATTTAGTTATTAAGATGGTAAATTTAACAAAAAAAATACTTAAAAGTTCACAAAGAAAATTTGTTCATTTTTTCGAAAATGTTTTTGGGATAGTCCCTAGCTGAGATTTTTATGATCCAACATTGTTATCTAGAGTGTGGTAATTTCTTCATTAAAGTTCAAAAACTGTACTTTTATGTACAAAATAATGTGTAGATGTATTAGATATTCCAGTAATGTTTGTTAGGTTATTTAATCTTCTTTAAGACTTCGTCGACATAGTTATGCAGAAGCTCACGAGCGTAGACTTCATCATCATGTGAACGTCGAGGCAATCCAGCTCCTCGACAACACAGACATAGTGAGACGACTCAAAAGAACTAAGCCTTTTGAGTTAGTATGATGTAAAATAATAGTGAAATGTAGTGAAAGTGATAGTGCCTACCTATAAAGAACACAAGAACAAAGTGTCTTCCCCTTAACTAGAAACTGTAAGAAAAGTGCTATTGGACACATTCTTAGATATAATAATGTGTCCAATATAAATAAATATATAATAAATAATATATACTTAGGGTACAATAATTTGTAAACTACGATTAAAAAAAAAAAAAAACAAAAAGGTTATTTAATTAAGATTGAGTTTCCTTGAAACAAAACATGAAGACTATATTGGTTCTCATAGTACCTACATTACCTACTTACTGTTCTAGTATTTGTAAATCATTTTATTCTAAAGCGAGATCAAAAGATTGCTTAAAGATTAAAGAATCTGCGAAAATACCCAATATTTTATGTTACGAGTTTAAAAGATTGCCAAAGATTCTTGCGAAAATTTCGAAATCCCATATTTTACTTTAAGTATCAGACCGCAATAAAATGTTTAGGCCTACGATTCGTTTACACAGCTTGCCAAATTGAAGGAAAGTTCAAGTATGTTCTGAAAACCGAAGGTTTTCTTTTTTACTACATGATATTTTTTTCATAAATAGCATTGTTTTCATTCTAAAAACCAGATTTCTTGTTAAAATTATAGTCACTTCAAAATATAATATAGCAGAAATATAAACCAATTTATATGATAAAATATTTATCGTTAAGGGAGATATTACCTGAACTAAGCTGAACTGACTTCGGAATCCTTCACTGTGTGTGGTCAGACACGCGCTTGGGCAATTTATTGAAATTTCAAATACCGCAAGCGAAACGCATCGCTATTATCACATTGTGGCTATTGTGAATCACTCAAGCGATAAGATACCCGGCTGACACATTCAATTACCTTAGGCATGTCCAATCATTATAATTAGGTATCGATCCGGATCAGTACTTGCGTACTTGCAAATGTACAGGTTAAGCGAATGATTTGTGATGACATAAAATCTAATCAGGAGAGTACTGTAGACATGGAGCAGCAGCTCTCCCAAAGAGTGGCAAGATGACGAACTGCCTTAAGAATTTTCCATCCACCTATTTTCGCAACCTTAATAATGTACTCGGTCCATCGGGTGATGGACACTTCCAACATGAATTCGCGCATGCGTTATAATGCGTAGATAAGCTAATAAGGTAACCTGTTGTTCTATTAAATTGAGTTTTATCATATTGACTCATCATTGAAGTCTGAGCTTTTATTTTTTAAAACGTAATTGACCAACCAATATAACGTTATCGTCATCGTTTACAGTTCTGAAATTCTACCAAGTCTACACCGTAACTTCATTAGCAATAATTGCTATTAAAGCCATGCTCAAACGAAGTTAGATACATCATTCAAAATGTATTTCAAAACTATCCTTACGTCTACTGAATACAGTCAATTTTGTGTTTGACCTATCGGACTTGCGATATCGTTGAGCTAAATTGAATGCCCTCAAATGTCAAACTCAAAATTTTCAAATTCTTACTTTCGGTAGATGTACGAATTATTTCATCGCCATAAAGGGTTCCATCTGAAAACCAGCGCTGCTACACTTTGAGTGCGGCATTAAAGCTGAGATGGGACCATTTTTGGCTCACGCATACACCTCGAAACGGACTAATAAGTACCTACCCTAATTTTGTTACTGCCTTTGTTTGTTTCTGTTAGTTTCATACCTCTTTGTTTCTTGTAGTGTTTTCTCTGATTAGTTTGTGTTTTTCTTGTGTGTGTGTCAAAATAAATGGATTTTCTTTATTTCTTTCTTTCGTTTTGAAATAAATTTTAGATGGCATATCGCACGCCGTTTGTACACAGCTTTAATCACAGTGCTAATTGGTGAAAGTTGTTTAAGCTATATGAAACCGCGACGCAGACCACTGTTTTATTATGCAGAATCCATTGAACGTGTTCAGTTTTGTAATTTACATCATTAAAACCTTTTAGATAGTTAAACTATTAGCCGCGTTGGTCTAGCGGGAAGTTCACTGACTTTCGAAGTAAAGGTCGCGGGTTCAAACCTGGTCATGCACCAATGACATGAATGAATGATCTGGACTTCCACAAAACCTTAAATCAACGCTGAAGGGTCTCCGAGTTCCTACTAATACTCTTACTTCCTTAAGTCATGTAATTAATTAGTTGAATAAGACAAAACTGACGGTTTCGTTAAATAATCATACAAAAAAGTATCATGAAATAAATGGCATAAAATGCTTTATTCATGAGTGTACGAGGATGTAAAGAGGCATGTCCAAAGGGTAACACATTGAAACAACTTTAATTTCCGGTAAATTAACATTTCGACAGTGCACCGGAAGTGGGATTTGCCCTTTGAGTTAACGAATACATTTCTGAATGGGTTGTATTTTGGAAGAGAAGATGTTTAATTGAAATAAAGAGAAGGCTCTCAATTTTGAAGATAGTTCCTTTTTTAGTTTTAAAACGTAATTATTGTTTATTCTAATGACTGAAGAAATTGTATTTATTCAATTTATCATATTTTTCAATAAATGATTCTTATTCATATTTTTTCTGATTTTCCTACCTGAAAAATTGTTCTGATGTGATAAGTGTTTGCTAGGTTATTGCGACTAAACGCGAAGAAGTTTAACAGTCATTTACTGCCGTTTTTCGATAAGCTTCAGGTATTGTTCTTCAAATTAACAAAACTTTTTGTTTGTTACAAAATAAATAAATAAATATTCCGGACATATCACACACGGTCAACTGATCCCAAACTAGGCATAGCCTGTTCTATGTACTAAATAATATAATCAACAAATAAAACTTCAGTTAGTTTCTCAATGATGTCCATTTACTGAACTTTAATCACCCCTCTTCCAGTATCCTCAATAGCCTTCATCCACAAAAGAAGTTTCTTATCTCACAACATTATTGTGCATGTGCACTCGGAATTAAACTCAAATGCTCTGCAATCCTATAGGGTGAGATAAAGCAAGCACTCTTTAGAGAAAACCGCATCGCAGCGCAGCTTTATCCCCTATTAGTTTTGTTCAGATAGTACCATGCTAGTTAAGTTGCCTTTTTGTAACTAGATATTTGTTAAACAAGAGACTAGCATGGTCACGGCATCAAGTATATTTGAGGTCAGTTTAGTTCCAGTTGATTAATTTAGTATGTCGTGGACAAGAACGGTCACATTTTCACCAAGATAAATTATTAAGAATTTTCATGAAGAGCTTTAAGAAAAATACAAAAAGGTTTCTCCAGGGCAGGCAACGCATTAGCAATGCTCCATGTGTTGCAGATGTCAATAGGCGACGGTAACCGCTTACCATCAGCTCGGCCGTAAGCCTGTTTGCCTGTTTGCCTGTTTGCCAACAGAACAGCAAAATTGCGGTGCGGATTCCTTGCAGTCCATTTGATGTGCACGAACCTTAAGAGTAAAGGGTGCGTAGGATTAGATTGAATGCGGCGAAGGGGACCGGACATTCTAGCGTCCAGTACGGTTCGATTAACTATGGATACACCCGGAGGCTGATTAATTGAAAATCCACTATTATAGGGTAAGAGCGTTTTGAATTGAAATCGATGGAGCAAAACTTTTGAGCAGTTAAATGATTCAGATTATTAAAAAAAAACGTTGAAAATAGGATATGAGTTAAAGTGGTTGTTCACAGTAGTATAGACATATTATATAGAGAAGTTGGTTCAAAATCTGAAGAATGCACCCTGAAAATGAATCCATAGGGTTTAGTTAGTGTCTACTTGTTCAGCTGAAAGAAAAAACTCACTGATACAGAATTGGTTTTATTAGGTAGGTAGGGAAATAGGTAGATGGGTTGATAGGGAGATAGGTAGGTTATTATCTACTCACTTTTTATCTTCTACATACAGGGCTTACGCAGTGCTTGATTAAAGTTCAAAAAGTTTCCGAATTTAAAATGTTATTATTGTATTTTGTCAACCGCTTTACAAAAGATTGCAAAATTTCAGCCTCATACAGTAATTATTAGTACTTGATTTTAGTGCAAAAAAATTCAAATTCGATGCGAACAAAGTCACAACAAACAGCTTATTCCAATATTATCCCAGTAAAATTATAAAGATTCATAATTTAACTGAAATTATGTGCGACTCATCTAGCGTTTCCATTACGTTCAAACTATGTAGATAGTTCTAATATAATAATGTCCAAGTAAAGGTAATCTTTCATTTCCAACCAAATCAAAAGTCTGCAAGAATATCAGCTAATTCCAGATGAAAATCTTGGACCTTCGGACTTCGGCCAATACTCTGAATTCCCCAGCGAGCTACCATCGGAATTGAGCTCAGTATTGGAATGAATACGGAATAACGAGTATCTGTCTGGAAATAAAGTTATTTGAATCGGTATTGGAGGCTTTCTCACTTTTTTATTGTGTCTAGGCCTAATCCAGATTTGCTTGTGTGATTTTGATATCAGTAGATAAGGCAAAGTGAAAATTCATTGATTATTAGAATCCTTATCACGTAATAAGATTCTTAGAAGGGGCGATATAGTACGCTAGGAATCTTGCCATACTATTTTGTATATACGCTTTTGTCTTTTTCGTGAAAACCTATTCATTGAAATCATAATTCGTTTTCAACCGACTTCAGAAAAGGAGGAGGTTTTCAACTCTATTTATGTTTTTAAGTTTGTAACGCGATATCTCACCCAATGTGAACCGACTTTAAAGTTTTATTTTATAGCAAGGATATTCGTTAAGGAACCTTTTACATAAATGATATGAAGTGATATTACCTTTATACTTACGCTAAAGTAGCCAAAATCTATAAAAAAATATTTTTTGCAGAAGATCCTAAATGATCCTGGACGTACTTACATGATTCATCAAAATCATTTGCACTCACCCCAACATGAGAAGAAATCGAAAAATAAAATAAGATAAATTATCGCTGTGATAGCTCAGCGGCTTGAAATAAGGAGTGCGTAGCTTTTTATCTGCCGTTAGTTCAATATTTTAGTGAAAGCTAGGGTTGCTCATGTCAGCCATCTTTGAAAATTTATATGGATTTAATGCTCATCGAGCTCGGCTTGAAATGTGTGCAATCTGAATTAATTTTACTTTCCAGCACAAATAATTTCTATTTTAACGAATATTTGTGTGTATCTGTGGTGGTCCCGGCTGAAGAATAGGCCCCTTCATATCTACCGACCCGTAGATTTCATAAGAGGTGACTAAGGAAAAAAGCTAGGGGATGGGCAGAACCCCCAAATGATTATTTCTGGTAATCTATGCAGGAGGCTTATGTTCAGCAGTGGACGTCCTACGGCTGAAACGATGATGAACCTTAAATTATGGATACTGGACACCTTGACAGCCCTATTGCACACTCACTTTGCGTGCATTTATCAAGTTGATGGCCCGTGGTCGGTATCGCATACCCACTGATTTATACGCGCGTCTGAAAAACCCTGTTCACTATTTGTGTATAGGATGCTCGACGATGGACTTTTTTGATGGAGTGTCTATGGTCAGCTTGGTTTTGTAATAAGTACCAACAACAATTCATTCACAACCACCGGTGGTGAAAATAATTTTATTTGAACATTATGAACCCTGTCGTGATGTCGGCATAGAGGCGAAGCGTAGCTTGCCTAGGCATTTGTAACAGATCGGCCCTTCTAGCTAAATAGATGGGTGACCACTAGTAGTATTAACAACTATGCGCTTCCGCTTAGTAGACTTTATGACCAGAGTCGATGACAGGGTCAGCGCGGACGGACGGAGTGGCGGCGAGGTAGCTGATTCACTTAACAATTGAAACTCAACCGTTTTGCTTTCAGATATGGCTTAAATCACAAAATCACACTGTAAGGCTCGAGACGACCGCGTAACCCGCGAATTTTTTTTCACATTATGTGACTCAATATTGTATTAAATTTTTCTTTCTTTTTTACTAAGATAGCTTCAGAAACATAAAAGCTAATCCAAGGTTATCCCCTGATTCAAATCCTTGTGTGTAGCAGCAGTCTTTACATGGACTTAACATCAATAATCTGAAAGTCCCAAATAAGGCTTTTCAAATCTACAAAATACCTTTATATACAGACAACACCCTCTTGAAAAGCACAAAACTGTTGCCTGCCGTTACCAAAACAGAATTTTTTTTTATTTATTTCATAGACGCCCCATGTAGCTCTTTGCTACGCCCTTCATGTTTGTTAGCAAGAGCCATGTAGCTACTCAAACTGCAGCCCGCTGCATTGACTGCTTAGTACAACAAAAATCAAAAATAGAAATAAAATGTATGTGACCCTAAAATTTACATGAAGTTAAAATTAAGTGTCGCTGCCTAGGTGATCAAAATTGTGGGTCTTTGCGGCAGACGCTTCTGTAAACAAAACGTAAACGTTTCGTGAAGAGGTTAAAATAAAGGAAAACGCTTACAAAAAGGTCATTAATATTTATGAGATGTTTTACATATTGATTTTATAACGTGGGTATCGTTACTTTGTTTACTTGACACTAACGTACTAACGGCAGCTTTACGCCTAATTTTCATTCCATTTAAATATAGTTTTCATTATGTTTAATAGCCTATTTGCTATTCCAGGACTACTTGTTTATCTATTACAACTTTCATCAAAGTCTTAGCTATTACAGCGTGATTGAACTGAAACGTTCCACAAACTTTTTCATTTATAATGTTACATAATACAATTTATGTAAGTTAAGTTTTGAATTAACAACTACTTATTAACTGTTATAGGTTACAGGAAGTTCAATTATAATTCTCATTCAGTGAATATATTACCTACTTCATTAAAAGGTTATTTTATTGAGGTGGGATTTCCTTTGTTATTCCCATGATATTACGTTTACACAATGTTTTTATTGCCTCATTAAATAAGTTCTATATGACCGTCTATTATTAGCAGTAACTCACTAAACCTCACACGTCTGGTTTCTCAGAAAATTGTGGTAGAGAACACTGCTTTGTGGTCATATTTTAGTAAAGTCTTACTAAAATATGACGTTATAGCATAGTCATATACCTAATTAAATTTACTTTTTAATTTTTAACTTTTTAATGAAAAAAGTTTTATCACCCAACTGTGATGTCTGCGACTGCCTAGAAGATGTTCAACACGTACTGATGGAATATGTGCGGAATGCTAATGACAGAATGACTATGTTTGGGCAGACATGTTTGCTGTTGGGTGATATCACAGCATATTGGCTTCACCAATGTCTGATGAAGCCCAAGAACTTTATTTTAGGCCACTTAGTTTAATAAGTTAAGTTAAGTTTTGGAGGAGGTAGGGCATAGCGAGATTTTCTCGTTCTAAATTGGAGCAGCCCGCCTGGGGAGGTACCTCCGCCTTACAGAAGATCGCAGCCAAATAACATTATTTGTTTCAAATAGTGTTGTGTTCCTGCGGTGAGTAAGGTTGCCAGAGCTCTTTAAGGGGACGCTGCGGTGACAATTGGGGGAACTGTGGTGACATAGCTGTCACTTGTTGTGTGTAGACGCGGCGTGTTGGCGCGGCGGTCAGGGAGACCCGGTGAAACGGCTGACCGCTGGCCGCCCGCAGGCTGAACGGGTTCCCGAACCCAGGTACTACTTAATCTCCACCCTGGGAGGCTGAACTGCCAGTTTGTGTAAAATGCCTGGAGTGGTAGTCGTGCCGGAGGAGGAGACCGGAGTGGACCCGACTACTGCTATAGGAGTGGACCGGGGGCCCTTCCGCTCGCCGCGCCAGCAAACCGCTAAACCTATGCCAGCTTTTGGCTGGTTGTCATCGCACCCATTGTCCAATCGATTGTCAACGCAACAACCCCTTCCTTCCTTAGCTCTTAAATTCCCTTAATATAAATGGCTCGTAAAATGAATAATAGTGGTTTTTCAGCGGCACCCTCATCCACATTGAATGTGGACTTTTGCAATATCAGAGGACTTCACGCCAACTTAAACGCGGTTCATCAACATCTTGAGTCTGCGCAGCCGACCCTTCTATTCCTAACGGAGACGCAAATATCCTGCCCGGCTGATACATCTTACCTTCTTTACCCCGGTTACAAGCTTGAGCACTATTTTGTGCCTCGTGCTGGAGTATGTATGTACGTCCGGGAGGACGTTTGCTGTCGCCGGCTTCACGGCCTTGAAGACAGAGATCTGTCTATTCTGTGGGTGCGCTTAGATCACGGTGGCCACACCCGTATCTACGCGTGCCTTTACAGATCTCACAGCGGTGATTCAGACACAAGTCGCCTCTTTGAGCACATGCAATTGACATCAGACAAAATCTCGGAGCAGTACCCTACTGCAGAGTTAGTGATTTTAGGAGATTTCAACGCCCATCACGTTGAATGGCTTGGTTCTCGGTCCACTGACTTTGCAGGAAGGTCTGCTCACGAATTTGCCTTGACGTATGGCTTCTCTCAGATGGTAAATTCCCCAACGAGAATACCAGATATCGAGAGCCACGCGAGCTCCTTACTGGACCTTCTGCTGACTTCGCGTCCGGACGGATATTCCATATCAGTGGATGCTCCACTTGGTTCATCTGATCACTGCCTCGTCCGGACTCATGTCCAATGCGCTAAGCCCAGCCCACCTCGGCCAACACAATGGCGTCGGATGTGGCACTACAAGTCAGCAGATTGGGACGGACTGCGAGAATTCTATGCGTCCTACCCATGGAAGCAGCTTTGCTTCACGTCAGAAGATCCTGACTCCTGTACAGCCGCCGTCACAGAGGTGATTCTGTCGGGAATGGAATGCTTCATTCCTAACCCTTTGGTGGCTGCGGGAAACAAGAAGCGACCGTGGTTTAATCGGCCTTGCAGAGATGCTAGACGTCTCAAGCAAACTGCATATGAGGCCTGGACCACGGCCCGAGCTAACAAGGATCCTAATATCTCTGATATGAAGAAAGTGCTTAATGCTGCTTCGTGGGCCAGTAAGAAAATGATCACTAAGGCCAAATTCGATTTTGTCGGCAGATTTGGTGAGCGGCTGGCGCGCTACCCTTCCGGGAGTCGTGCTTTCTTGTCGCTGGCCAAAGCTGCCGAAGGAAACTTTTGTCAGTCGTCCTTGCCACCGCTTCGAAAATCTGACGGTAACCTGGTCTATAGCGCTAAGGAGAAAGCCGATCTTTTGGGGAATCTCTTTGCCGCCAACTCGACATTGTGCGACGGAGGTGCCGTACCACCTACCATCCCGTGGTGCGGTATCTCAATGCCGGAGATCGTAATTACACAACGGGAAGTCCGTCGGGAGTTACTTTCTCTGGATGTTCATAAGTCGAGCGGACCAGACGGTATACCCGCTGTAGTACTGAAACGGTGTGCTCCTGAACTGTGTCCTGCTCTGACGCGCCTCTTCGAGCATTCGTACTCCACAAGACAGGTTCCATCTTCGTGGAAGACAGCTCACATCCACCCGGTGCCCAAAAAGGGTGATAGATCAGATCCATCCAACTACAGGCCTATTGCTATAACCTCCCTTCTCTCTAAGGTTATGGAACGCGTAATTAACACCCAACTCCTCAAATACCTAGAAGGAAACGATCTTATTAGCGACCGTCAATATGGTTTCCGCCATAGTCGCTCGACTGGTGACCTTCTAGTGTATCTCACGCAACGTTGGGCCCAGGCTATTGAGAGTCATGGGGAGGCTTTGGCTGTAGGTCTGGATATTTCAAAGGCCTTCGATCGAGTCTGGCACCGGGGTCTTCTATCGAAACTGACTTCTTACGGACTGTCTGAGGGGTTATGCAAATGGGTCGCTAGCTTTTTGTCCAGCAGAAGCATAAGAGCCGTCGTTGACGGTAGTAGCTCTGATAGCATGGATATCAATGCTGGCGTCCCGCAAGGCTCCGTACTATCCCCAA
Source organism: Anticlea derivata (assembly GCA_947579855.1). Lineage (NCBI taxonomy): Eukaryota > Metazoa > Arthropoda > Insecta > Lepidoptera > Geometridae > Anticlea > Anticlea derivata. The sequence goes on along the minus strand of OX388271.1, from coordinate 5,765,469 downwards.
CGCTGTTTTTGCTGCATATTAATGATATGTTGTCTATCGATGACATTCATTGCTATGCGGACGACAGTACTGGTGACAATTTATACACGGGCCGTGCCAACACCCCTCGTCACATTGTGGAGGAATGCCGAGGACAACTTGTGTCTAGTGTTGAGAGTACCTTAGCCAGAGTCTCCGATTGGGGAGAGAAAAACCTGGTTCAGTTCAACTCGACTAAGACACAAGTTTGCGCGTTCACTGCTAAAAAAACCCCATTTACTGTAGCTCCACAATTCCAGAACACATCCCTTACTATCAACAAGAGCATTGGGATTCTAGGCGTTGACATCTCTAGTGACGTTCAGTTCCGTAGTCATTTAGTGGACAAGGTTAAACTGGCATCCAAAAAGCTCGGTGTGCTTAACAGAGCGAAGCTGTACTTCAGTGCGGGGCAAAGACTGCTTCTTTACAAGTCGCAAGTCCGGCCCCACATGGAGTACTGCTGTCACCTCTGGGCAGGAGCACCTGAGTACCAGCTGGGACCCTTTGACTCGGTTCAAAGACGCGCTATGAGAATTGTCGATGATCCCAAGCTAACAGGCGGTATTGAGCCCTTAACCCTAAGGAGGGACTTTGCCTCCTTATGTGTGTTCTACCGCCTGTATAACGGGTTGTGTTCTGAAGAATTGTTTGATATGATGCCTTCAGCTTCCTTTTATCATCGCACCTCTCGCCATAGGCAGGGGATCCATCCTCACACCCTGGAGCCGGGTTGGTCGCGTACCGTGCGGTTTCAGAGGAACTTCCTCCCGCGAACACTCAGGTTGTGGAATGATCTCCCTGCTGAGGTTTTCCCTAAGGACTACAGTATGGGGTTCTTCAAAAAGGGCGTTTTGAACTTTTTAAGGGGTCGGCAACGCGTGCGTGATGCCTCTGGTATTGCAAGCGTACATAGGCTACGGTAACCACTTACCAACAGGTGGGCCGTATGCTTGTTTGCTACCTTAGTTGTATAAAAAAAAAAAAAAAAAAAAAAAAGTAATATAATATAATATAAATTTAATATAAATTTTATTTCAGGTAACTTAAGAATAGTACAGATGTTAAAAACTAAATTCTAGGACCCATAGAAATATATACCTTAACTACTACTAGTATAGTATTATGTTATCTGTGCCTTAACCAAAAATATATAAAAAACCTATTAATTAATTATTTAATTATTGCACACGAATCCTTTTAAATAATGAATTCTTTTTTTTTTTTCGTTCTCTCCTGTTCCAATTGAGTGGTGTGGTCGCTCAGAGTCAAAGCCCTTCTGTATAGCTACAATAAATAAACAAAAAAAGACTCGACACCAACTCGACTATACAAAGCACTGAAATGCGAGCTTTATCCATAAGTAAGTAATTCTGCACAAGTGAACGACGCTATTAGTAAACGATGTTGTTATAGAATGCGGAGGCCTTTCATTTCCATAAAATAATAAACTTTCAACCGTTTAACCCTTCATTCACACAATTCATCAACTCGAGTGTCTCACACTTAATTTTCAAATTCATTCAGAAAACTGTCACAAAACTCCAAGTTACATTCATCAAAACATTGTCAAAGAACAAAGAGTTTGTTGTCCTACAGATACGACAATCTCTCATGCGGCCGGCGCGAGCAGAGTACTAACACAGAATAATGGAAAGCAAAATGCTTATTAGAGTCACTCCGAAGGCACCTATACTACTAATTCAATAGTAATAAAATAAAAGGCTCTTAAAATAAAAGGCGCGTAGGTATACGAGCTATTATTGAAAATAGGAGCCCGCGTGTTACAGATTATTTCATAAAACAAACAGATGAAGCACGGATAATAGTACATTGTGGTGGTGGAATGAGTTTTTTTTTTACTTTTGCGCACGATCTTTTCTTGTATCGAAACTTTTTAAAGAACAAAGCAACTCAATCAATAAAATAAAATAACTCACGTTTTTGAATAATAGCAATGAAAAAGTCACAGTTTGATTACAGGTATCATTATGTGCCTAATTGCGGTGAAATTAGAGCCACTTTATGAGCAAGTGTGTTGAAAAAAACCTAATCTCATAATAAGTACATCCATCGGATTTTGACTGGCCTGATAGCTCAGTTAGTAGTAACTCTGCCTTCTGCGCTAGAGGTCGCGGGTTCGATCCCCACAATGGACAAACATTTGTGTGATAAACACAGATGTTTGTTCTGTGTCTGGGTGTTAAATATTTATCTATTATGTATAATAGTCTCTGGTACCCATAGTACAGGCTATGCCTAGTTTGGGATCAGTTGACCGTGTGAATATGTCCGGAATATTTATTATTTATTTATCGGAAAACTGAATTTAAAGCTAGAGCCTTAGAGCTCAATATTCAATGCAAGCTAATTCTCAGTGGCACGGCTCGCACTAGCTTTTATGAAAGCGCGCTGTAATACTCTTTTGTGGTGTGACTGCTTTCGTCAACAAGACTCTTCTAACTTGCCACAAATGGGTATGTCATGACGCTCTGTCGTTATTCTATTAAATGTTTTTAAAGAGTGCTTGGTTAATCAAAGCTTTTGACCTAGTTTATGAGTTTTCCTAAGAAACATCGCCCGTTATTATGACGAACGCAATATTTTTTAACACCACCCAATCCAATGAATGAAGGTTTGTAATTCAATAAGGCTCTGTTTAGGGAGTTATCATGAGCTCAGTTAGTAATAATAATGTGTTATACAATAACAAATGAATAACGCAATTACACTAAAACTCGTCTAATAGACCACTTTCACGCAGAAACCAGGATATTATATTTTTTGTTAGGGGAGGCGGTATACGACCACGGCTACCTCTTCACATCACTATGAATATGACATGTATTTAATACATAAATAGTAGATTATGCAACAACGGCTTAAAGTAGTGTATTATGTCAAGGGCGCTATATTGAACCCCGAGAACGAGGGATTCTATGGTTAACTCCTGAGCGGAGCGAAGGAGTTAAGGCAAGAATCCTGAGTACGAGGGGCTCAAGATCGCCCAAGACAAATACACATTTAAGCCCGCGATGCATACTCTACTTTTTATACTTTCTAAGAGGCAATTGAAAACAATGACTGTTAAGTAGAAAGAAATGATTTTTCTGGAAGTAAGTTTCCAACTAGATACCAGAGGCTTCAGATTGTATGCATTCTGGAGTCGAATCAAAGCACTGTCGTCGTTACTTGACATTTTTTCGAAGTTTATTTGAATCGAAACTGAATTTCGGTGTAAATAACAGCACAGCAGTTTGAGCCCTTGGCGCCTTTTTTTCTTTTTTTGTAGTCTATTCTGTAGTGGTCCGTTCGACATTTGAATAAATCCTTCTTCGTGCGCGGGTGAAAATGAATTTCGTTAAAAGTTTTCATGTTTTTATTTTTTTTAATTTGTAGGCAGTGCAAAGAAAATGTTAACATACAGCCTAATTAGAATAAAATCTCATTGCACCCAAAGATTTTTGAAACCAACCTCGATCAAGCACGACTACATGGGTTGCATTCCAAATTCAAATCACATTATGTCCCATGGGAAATAATGAAATTCAGTACAACATTATGACCCGGCTAGACCGTAGGGCTGTAATGACTTACTTTAGGAAACGTTTTCATGACACATAATACGCCATTGACGAGCAGGTAGTATAAAATAGTAGATTATGCAACAAGGGCTTAAAGTAGTGTATTATGTCAAGGGCGCTATATTGAACCCCGAGAACGAGGGATGCTATGGTTAACTCCCGAGCGGAGCGAGGGAGTTAAGGCAAGAATCCTGAGTACGAGGGGTTCAAGATCGCCCAAGACAAATACACATTTAAGCCCGCGATGCATACTCTACTTTTTATACTTTCTGCGAGGCAATTGAAAACAATGACTGTTAAGTAGAACGAAATTATTTTTCTGGAAGTATGTTTCCAACTATACCAGAGGCTTCAGATTGTATGCATTCTGGAGTCGAATCAAAATCACTGTCGTCGTCACTTGACATTTTTTTGAAGTTTATTCGAATCGAAACTGAATTTCGGTGTAGATAACAGCATAGCAGTTTGAGCGCTTGGCGCCTTTTTTTATTTTTTTGTAGTCTATTCTATAGTGGTCAGTTCGACTTTCTAATAAATCCTTCTTCGTGCGCGGGTGAAAATGAATTTCGTAAAAAGTTTTCATGTTTTTCTTTTTTTTAATTTGTAGGCAGTGCAAAGAAAATCATAACATACAGCCTGATTAGAATAAAATCTCATTGCACCCAAACATTTTTGAAACCAACCTCGATCAAGCACGACTACATGGGTTGCATTCCAAATTCAAAACACATTATGTCCCACGGGAAATAATGAAATTCAGTACAACATTATGACCCGGCTAGACCGTAGGGCTGTAATGACTTACTTTACGAAAGGTTTGCATGACACATAATATTCCATTGACGAGCAGGTAGTATAAAAAATATATTATCTACGTTTAGGTTGCTTATTCATATAAAAACATAATCCTCCTTTTTTCGCCGTAGTCGTGTTATTAGACGTCATGGTGGACATTATTAACACACTAAAGCATCTAGTCTGCGTTTAGCACCATATGTGTATGTTGCGGGAAGTCACCCATGAAGGTTGCGGGAAGTCGATGGATGGAGAAGGCTCAAGACCGTTCGTCATGGAACTCTTTGGGGGAGGCCTATGTCCAGCAGTGGACTTCTACAGGCTGATGATGATGATGATGTTTCACTTTCACTCGTGAGCGTGATTAATTTTTATGGACTAAATGAGTTGCTGTAATTGTTTGCTAGTGACACTGATTCGGATCCCATACAAAAACTCATGAATCACAGTCATAAGTGAAAGCTATGGTGGAAAATGCAGGAATTGATACCATTGCTCCAAGCACAAATAATTCACGACAGCGCTGCGCTATCCTTACGAGACATAGTAAAGTCAAATAATAGCCAATGACATCGGCGATGCTTGAAATCTTTAACCTTTGATTGGTTATTATTTGTCATTTGATATCATATCGCAAGCGTAAATGTAAAGTAATATATAAAGTTAATTATTCTTTAGCCCTTATTTACCTTTCTCAACTCGTGTTTTGCAGGGAAAATTAAGGCTTTATCCTGCTTTCTACGTAAATCGGCACCGAACGAGAAACTCCGCTTTATAAGCCTCGATAGCACTTGAATGAAGTCGGGGGGTTTTATTAGTGCATAATAAAATCATACACATGAATAATTCCAGTATGAGTTTAGCTTGGAATTCTATTAACCTTTGTTACGGCTAAACATTGTTGAACTGATTTGTTTTTTTCCGATTGTAAACCTCTGGTTTGCAGTATTTTTAAGTAATCATCATCATTATATTATTATATTATTAGCCTGGAGTCGTCTAGAGAGACGAACTTCAAGTCGTACGTGCTGAAGGTGCCTGCGAAGCTTCGCGACATGTTCCTCTCTCCCGACTTCTGGCCTGCAGGAATAGTTTTCCGACGCTATAGAGATGCGCCAAAGAACAATAAACCCTAATATTATATGCAAGTGTGAATATTATATGTATTTTAGTTTTAAGGTATAAGGTATATCTATGGGCCCTGTATTTGTACATGTACTTTGCTGTGTTGCCTGAAATAAATGACTTAACTTAACTTAATTATCAGTCTATGAAAGTCCACTGCTGGACATATGCCTTCCTCAAATAGTGCCACGGCAAACGGTCTTGAGCTTTCTCCATCCGCTGGCGACTCTCCGGAACCTTCCAATGTCGTTGTCCATCGGGTTCCAAATGCTTCGTCCGGTTCTTGGTCGCCATTTGAGAACCTTTAGGCTGTCCGCAAACCATCATAAATTTCTGTCAAATTTAATCTACCATTCAGTAAGTTATACGGTCCGGTGACATTATTATTCAACAATCAGTAAGGAATGTACGTCCTCTGATTGTATGATTTAATTTTTCTGACAGAAATTGCTGATGGTGTGCAGAGCCTTATCCCGCAACGGTTGTAGGTTCTCTCAGCTATACTGTGCAAATGAACAAAAGAAACTCCGCTAGAATCCGCAAAATGAATAGTTATCCACTAACCATCTGCTTCGGTCTATATATTACATTTTCAATATAGCGGTTTTCGGTTAACCGGAACATGGTCGGATTAGGAAAAAAATACCATTTTCAATTAACGCTCGCTTGTTTCACACCATCCACGTACCCAGTACCTAAGCTACAGTTTCCGGATTTCACCGTGGCATGTCCGGATCAATAGAAATGTTCAGCAAATTTTGGTATTGAAGCCAGTTTTTCCTAGTCACTTATAACACTTATCTTCACTTACGAAAAGTAAGTAAGTCCTTATTTTTATCAATTCCACTCGTTTACAGGACGCTGTATTGCTTGGGACACGTAAAATAGACTAGACATTCCCAGCACCTATACCATTCTCAGCCTAAACAGCCTGATCTGCAGGATAGACATGGTCAATACGTACGGAGCTGACTAAGACGCATGTTTGGTTTGAAAACCAGCGCCGCTGCATGTTATCCTAATGTGTAGCGGCATTATGCTGAGACCATGCCTGTTTTGGCTCACACACACGGGAGACTAATTAGCACTTAAATATTGTAAATGACATAGATACCTACTTATGTGTTGCTGTTTGTACTGTATGTTATCTGTGTTATGTCTACCTATCTCCCTATCGTTAACCTTTATTCTATTGTTTTTTGTGTCTTCTGTCTGTGTTTGTCAAAATTAATTTATTTCATTTCATTTCATTTCATGTACATTCACTGTTCTGATGCGTACAAATAACTAAAAAAAGAAAAATTATGTATGTTTGTGGTGATACTTTACTGAATTTACTGTAAACTCTATAGAGTTCTACGATAAGTCACCAAAATAGCCGGGTACTGTACACACCTACCTACTTGTAGTTGAAAATTGGCCGGCGACACTCCACGACACGCCTGCTAAATTGCACGTTGTTTTCATACGTTTTGCAGACGCAGAATTTTTGGCAGTGTAGGAGAGCCTAAATTGTTTTTCTTTTGCTGCTAAGTGGAGTGGTTGCTTTTGTTTGAGTTCGTATTTCGACGTGTAATGTTTTCAAATTGAGGATTTTTGTGAAATTTTGTGTAACTCAGCATAGTAATTTAATAACGATTTTGATTTATAATCGCAATAACAACCAACTAGTACTGGGTTCCCGTGTTATGGGTATGATAAACTATGAGTACCTAACATGGTACCTCAGCACTCACACCCGGAACAAATATTTAGGTACAGATTATGCAAACATTTGACATTTTATCTCACAGCCGGGCTAGCGAATGTAAAGGCATAATAATTAAATAATGTGATAGTACCTTTGATTCCTACAAATTAGTAGGGATCAAAGGATAGAGATTGCAAGGTTTCAATTATGACTTTCAAAATATCGGCAAAATACCTTATTACCGTAATTTGAAACCTTTGGTACATTGGTAGTTTGGATACACGAACTATACGTACCCAAACATAAGCACTCCTGTCAATCCTTGCGTAACTATTACTATCGACCTTTATACACAACTACCAACGTTCAGTGGAACTTACCTCCCTATGTATCGATAAAAGCCATGAATTCGCACATTTACACCCATTACTAACAAATAGATATTCAATCTTCTTGAAAAGAAAAAGGGCGACACTGAAAGAGCATTATCTCCATACGAGAGCAAAAAGGCGAGTTGAAACGGTGAGGGAACCAACATGTGTACAATTGGCACTATAAGTATTTCCTACGCTATAGATCCCTTTTGTAGCGTAGAAAATACTTAAAATAATCGCACATTTCACAATTTCTTGCACAACTTTTGTGCGGGACTGTCGATGAGTAACTGGGGATTTTCTGTTTCTGTTGAAATTTATTTTCAAGCTGATTTTTTTCCATCTTAGATTACAAAATATGGTATCCCGACTCCTGAATGGGAAATCCCGGCTTCGTATATTGCGTATCTGACTTATGGAGTTATGGCTTCAAACCGCGGCTTCGCTTGCGCGGTATCTGGATAAAAAGTAGCCTATACGTTTTTCCAGGATAGTTACTTCTGGGATGATTGAGCAATAAGGAATAAGTTTGAGAAGCAACATTTTATACTAACCCAAACACAAAAAACAAATATTGTAAAAAAATTCGCTAAGCACTTTTCTTTTCGCTAAGCGTTGTTGGCATAGATGGCGTGGATTTATTATTGAAAAATATTTGTAAAGGATTGTCAGGAATGTGTGATGCCTACAAACAATAATGTACTAAGGCAATAATGATGACCGGAAGAACGGAACGATAATAGGAAATTATCAAAAATAGAATTATATTATTTATCTGGCCTTGAAAATGTATGTATACCAAATGATACGTCTCACAAAAACCCTCAAAGAACAACATCATAAATCTTCACGAAATAAGCATAAAATCCTTCACAAAAACGTTATAAAAACGTTTATTAAAATGCGCACGCACGAACGAGAGTAAAACGCTTACGGAGATTTGCACATAAACACACAGAATAAATTGTTAGTAAAAACAGAATTTGAATACGAGGACAGGATCAAGGACAACGAAAACAAACCTAGTCAAATGTATTTTGCTCTGTTTCGTCGTGTTTGATCCCCTATCCGACCATCTAACATGTCATACAAGCTGTATTGGTCTAGTGGGAGGTACCCCGACTTTCGATCTGAAGGTCGTGGGTATGAATTCAGTCTCGCATCAATGAGTTTTTCTGTTTCTATATTAACACGTGCTTTAAACGGTAAAGGAAAATATCGAGAGGAAACCAGTAATAAACCATCAGCTGTACGTTAAACCATCACCTGAACATGACGGGGGCTACTGACAGTGGATTATGTCGGGGCTGCCTACAGGGAGAAGAAACAGTAGACCACGTAATTTTGCACTCTGCAGCCACGGAAGAGGCCAGGACCACATCGGGTCTGCGGGATATGCTCGGAAGCGGCTCCCAGACACCGCCGCATACAGGGATACTGAGAGAATGTAACCAACGACCCAAAGTCCTGTTTCCCTATTTTATGGAGCTGGGCTAGCTGGGGTAGGGTTAGCATAGGGGGACAATGCACAAAACACCCCACAGCGGGAAGTCAGTGCAGGTCTAACCACCCCCAATTAGAATTACAATTAGAATTAGAACCAGTAATTATTCTTATAAGCTGTGATAGGCTTGCTTCCTGTCACGTTTGGAATACTGATAACTGGAAAATGTGGGCATGTGCTAAAATGCTTAGACGTGCCACTACTTCCCTTAGATATATTCAAGAATCTGATCACCTAGAGATTTGAGCTACCTAGCCGATTCTACCGCCGATTTATACCGATTCTAGCCTACCACGCTTGGTGATATAAATCGAGAGCATTTTTTTTGTCTTGATAGTAAACTAGACCCTAAGCACTAGTTGCTGATGTTGATGTTATAAGCGAATTAAAGAGTGACTTAACAGGCGATTTTTCTGCTTGATTTGACATTAAAAAAAAGTTCACACTCCTACTATTGAACTAAAATATGATGCACCACGTTCAAATTGTTATTGGCAACATTTCAATCTGCGACGGTTTCGCTAGCTATACAAGAATGTTAGAAACTGGTGCCAAGAGTAGGTACATGTTGGAATTACTTGAAGGAAAGGACGCAAGGACGTCTAGTTGCATACTAGTTTGGAAGGCTGTTATGTTAATATCTAGTTTGTAGTAAGAATGTAGAGCCTCCGCTATTCGTTGCCTTACCAATGTTTATATTTAGATTTGTTTATTAGACAAGCAGCTACCTTAAAAATACTAGTAATCTAAATCTATATATCTTACAAAACAGTCATTGACTGACAGACAACGCAGAGCCTAGACCCTTATTTTATCAAAATTCAACCCTTTTAAGAGGGTGCCGCGGGATTTATTTCACTAGTTATAATTAAATATAAGAGCTTGTAGCTGCTTCAGTTTCATTTATTTTGCGATATATGGGTTTTACAATAGACAATATGCTATAAATGTCAGAAAAAAAAACAATTTAACTAAATTAGCAAAATAAAATCAAAACCTCACATGAGGGCAACATTCCCACGTCGAATCCATATTGTATTAGCAGACATGTAAACAAAAACGACTTTCTCTATCATAATAAGTGTAAGCAAAGGAATGGCTGTGTTTACGTAATGCGTGCCAAGACTGTTTGTCCAAATGATTGGTTTACCCGCACACTGCTCTAATCAATATACATACCACACATATACGTAGATATACCTACAAGCCAAATATAATCAAGGCCGAGGGAAATGTTTGAAAATGAATCACACGACCGGACACAAATATTATTTCACTCTAATATTAAAATTGTAGAACGTAAAAGCTGAATCATCGTGAGACACGATTAAAATAACTTTTAATAATGTTTACTTCAGACAGATATCATTACCGCCCACGCGAATACTGAACCAAAAATGCAAAGGACATGATGTCTTTTTGCAAATGACAACAAAACAAAAACTAATTTTATGTCGTAGACTATTCGTATTCAGTGGAAATTCTCATTGAAATTGCAAGCTGAAATGAAAGAGTGGGTGAAATAAAAGTGTTTTTTAAAGCAGCATAAAGTTCACATCCTCGGTTGAAGTGTTTTTCGCGATCCAGACGCACTGAGTAGAAAATTGATAAAAACCTGTTGTGGGGCTGCGCTCCGTTTGCTCAGGTGACGACGCTGACTTATTTGTTTTACCTCCAGCAATCTAAATTGAACCGTAGTCACATAACATGAGAGTGTCTTTCAGAAACTGAATAATAGAAGTCGGAAAAACGAACCCCGCACAGTCTTGAGTGCAAATGTTGTTCACAAGGAGAAAACAAGATCCGAGAAATAAATAACTTGTTTTGCGCTGGAGACTGCAGTCTTCCGAATTTTAAATATTCGATATAATGCAACACAGCATTATAAAAACAGATTTCCTTTACTTTATTCATCATTAATGCGCATTGTCATCATGGCAATCACGATGTTTGTTGAGTCAACTACAACAAAAAAATATGCATTATTTTTTACCCTGGCAGCGGTCAACTGTAAAATTGATTCTAAAAGCTATTCCGGATTCTATACGCACCAACAAGTATGTCCTTATAACGAAGACAAATCAAGGAATAGTGACCTGCTTCGGGTAGACGCCCCTAGACACACGACGGAATGCCACGAAAGGGGCTTATTCTACATCCAATTGAAATAAAAAACTAAGCAAAAATCTTGGATTTGGTATTCTTAATGTAAAATTAAAACTTGTGCAGAAAATATTTAAACATTAATAGTGTGCCTAGATTTTCTTTAAGTCTTTAGTTTAGAACCGTTTTCATGTAAATAAGTTCGTGCAGACCTGAAATACTATTTAACGAACTTATTTTCTTTAATGCCTTTATTTTTTCATAGAAGGAAATGACTACTACACACTTTCAGTTTGCAGGCATTTCTGGAAGCATAAATAACAGCATATGAAAAACTCTGTTTGAAAATAGGACTTATTCCCACCCGCCCTGGGTTGAATACAAACTGACGTAGTAAACGTGTAAATGAACTTTTGCAGTTAACCTCATAAGAACTAGCAAGATTTAAGTGGTTTTGGTGACTTCAAAAGCCCAAGTCAAGCTATTTAAATATAAGAAGGCTCTTGAGCAGTATAACACGCCACTGAAGCACGCATGCCTGTAAATAAAAGATGGTTAGGTAAATGAAAATACCTTTATTCCACATTTTATCGCATTTCATGTTATTTTTATGTAATGTTCATCCGTTTCTAGAATAACCAAGGTCAACGACATAGCTCTCAGAATTAGCAAGTTGAATTGGCCGTTGGCAGGCCATATAGCTCGCAGAACCGACAACCTATGTGGAGTAGAAAATTTTCGAATGGCGGCCACGAACAGGGCGCTGCAGTGTTGGAAGGCCCCATACCGATGAACCGACGACATTGTGAAACATGCGGAAGTCGGTGGATGGAAAAGGCCAAGGCCGTTCGTCATAGAACTCTTTGGCGCGTATGTCCAGCAGTGGACTTCTATAGGCTGATAATGATGATGATGTCCTTATTTGACGCATCAGCTACGGAGCAACGGACAACGGTGATTTTTTGGATGAATATAGTTTAAAAGCCAGAGAGTGACCTAAGCTACTATTTATCCAGGTACCTACCTACCACGCAAGCAAAGCCAACGGTGTGGAAGCTAGTATAAATGATAAAACTATGTCTGTCTGACAGCGTTGTCGCAATGCCCAACATTAACTGCGACATAAAAGTGGACATTCATGATACAAAGTTATAAAGGGAATAGAGCTTATTGTGGCGGTCTCATATAGTCCTATGAGTCACCACTCTGGGTCAAGGTTACACCACCCTTGAAAAAACAATGACTGCAAAATAAGCACGCAATCTAACATTAGTCATGGGTGAACCCCATTCTATTCTTGTGGCTAACCTATACTTAAACCATAAAGGTGAAATCGCAAAGCTACGCAATTTTTTTCAATTTCCTGACGAACACTTTTATACCTTATATTATACCTTGGAATATTTTGTACTGATTAAAGATAAAAATGATTTAGTGTTTCAGCTTAGCGAATGAATTACAAATATTCATCATTTATACCAGAAACCAAGATGACAACTAACTTGAAGTTTCTTCTTTAGGTGCAAGCACACTAGATTCGACAACAATAAGAATTATACAACACAGATGATTTTTGCATAGTATTTTTCAACCGACGGTTTTTTTTAACCGAATTCCCAAGATTCATAGAACAAAGTTTATTGCCAATTGGGTAAAAATAAACCCTTTTCGTGATCGCATACATATTATGAAACACCACAAGGTGTTATGTCATGAACATCAAATTTTCGGTTTCATTTTTGGCTTCAAGCAATACTGATCAATGATACGTGTATCGCAAAACGAAATGCCCCAATTTCTGTATGACTCACTACATCAGCTCGGGTCGACCTTCGGCCATTAATAAATGCCTTTCGTAAAATCGATCCTAACAGGAAAGTTACAAATAACATAATATTTTTATTTCATTGAAAGTTCTTCAAACGATCACAATTGTGAATCACATTCGCACTATCAAACTAATATTATACTTAAATGCAAAAGTTATTCTCTCTGTATCTCTGTCTGTCTATCTGTTTGTAACGTTTTCACGACTAAACGGCTGAACTGATTTTGATGAAATATAGTATAGCGATAGCCTAAGCCGTGTGAAAAAAAAAGGCTACTATTATCCGGGCAACTGCTTGAGCGACGCTGCGCATAAAGATGTATACATAAAAAGAGTTGTATATTTGTAAATACAGTTCTGTCATCCAGCTCTTATTCAGCCACCTGGACTTGGGATGCAGATAATTTCCTATTTTTATTCCAATCATCAATTCACGTATACGAAGATATACGAAGCCAGAAGCTTTTGGTTCTGATGCATAATGTCCTACTTTTACGAAATAAACACACACTTCAAAATAACTTAAAGATTACATGTTTTAGGCAATATTGTATATTGAAATATGAAAATAGGGAACCCATTATAAGAATTATACTACTTTATATCACATTTTCTACTAATTCCTTGCCGATTTCCCACCATTCATGATTCAAAAAAATTACACATAACGATATTCATTGCAGAAAAATCTCTGTTCATCCGTTCAAATGCGTCATAGGCTCTTTCCTGGTACAAATGTTGCCTACAAAGTGGTCGTTGAACACTAAGCTCGTCATTATAACACAATAATGTCATATTCCAGTTATTATGAGTAATGTGACAGGCATTTTAAACATGATGTGTTTGATGTGTTCTATGCAAGTTTTTAATAGAAATACTGGTCTTTTTTACGATAGCTCTGGTGTGGGCCTATTTTAAACACTTAAATAATTTGTCTCTTTGACTTCATCATCATCATCATCAGCCTGATGAAGTCCACTGCTGAACATAGGCCTCCCCCAAAGAGTTCCATAACGAACGGTCTTGAGCCTTTTTCATCCACCGACTTCCCGCAACCTTAACAATGTCGTCGGTCCATCGGGCGGGGGGCCTTCCAAAACTGCGTCGTCCGGTTCGTGGTCGCCACTCGAGAACCTTTGTTCCCCAACGGTTGTCGGTCTCTTTGACTTATACTCAAGGTATATAAATGTTACTTTAGAAAAGTACGAGTAGTACGAGAACAGCTGCATTTTCATTTGGGACAACCGTCGTCGTCGGAAGCGCCGCTTAAGAAAGCGTTCAGATTACAACTTTAATTCTGGTGTAATGCACGCTCTTAATTACTTTTATATAATATAATTTAAAAAAAAAGTCCGTCCCTGCTTGGGACGGACTTTTTTTTTAATTGATAATGGTAAGGCCTTTGGCCACCAACTCACTTTTGCAAGTGAGATGTGGCCTAAGATGAAGCACGCTTTCCCAGAATGAACTTATTGACCCTAGATTTGAAGACTCCTAGATTGTACTCTTTCGGGAAAACAGACGCAGGCAGATCATTCCACTCTTTGGCAGTACTTATAATAAAAGTGGAGCAGAAACGTTTCGTTCGACACTGTGGTATGTCGACCAGGTAAGGACTATCGCTAGCAGTCACCCATCCGACGCACTATGAGAGCGAGCGCTGTAAAATCTTACGAACACACGCTACAAATACATAGCATTTTCGTACAACCTGCCCACAAACAAACAAGATGCGTAGTGATCTCCACGTTCTGCATGCCTGTGTAAGATAACAATTGCCTATTTTGCCTACACGACCAAGATAAATTTCGTAAAGAAACACATTCATCATCTGGCAGGCTGATCTCTTGCAGGATCAACGAGATTTATTACGCTTTATGATGTAACTGATAGGTGCGCGCCCTTTCTTTTATGCAACTGTTTCAGTTATTGTTTTGTGTGGTGGTAGATTTACCTTTGGCTTTTTTTCATGGTTCATCATCATCATTTTAGCTGTAGGACGTCCTCTGAACATGGCTTCTCCCACAGATTTCCAGAGGATTTGTTTTGCGAGCAATTCCTATCATTTGGGGAGATTTGCCCATACCACGCAGTTGTGATCATCATCATCATCATCATCAGCCTGTAGAAGTCCACTGCTGGACATAGGCCTCCCCCAAAGAGTTCCATGACGAACGGTCTTGAGCCTTCTCCATCCACCGACTTCCCGCAACCTTCACAATGTCGTCGGTCCATCGGGTGGGGGGCCTTCCAACACTGCGTCGCCCGGTTCGTGGTCGCCATTCGAGAACCTTTACTCCCCAACGGTTGTCGGTTCTGCGAGCTATATGGCCTGCCCACTGCCACTTCAACTTGCTAATTCTGAGAGCTATGTCGGTCACCTTAGTTCTTCTACGGATTTCCTCATTTCGGATCTTATCACGTAGTGAAACTCCAAGCATAGCTCTCTCCATAGCCCGTTGCGCGACTTTGAGCTTGTATATGAGGCCTATAGTTAACGACCAAGTCTCAGTGCCATAAGTCATCACTGGCAACACGCACTGATTGTAGACTTTCGTCTTGAGGCTCTGCGGTATCTGCGACGAAAAGATATGACGAAGTTTCCCAAACGCTGCCCATCCGAGTTGGATTCGTCGGCTGACCTCTTTGTCGAAGTTGGACCTACCTAGTTGAATCGTCTGACCCAAATAGACATAGTGGTCTACAACTTGAATGGTATCGTTCCCAACTTGTACCGGCATGGGTGCAACATGAGCATTGGACATGATATTAGTCTTGCCCATGTTCATTTTAAGACCCACCTGTTGAGAAACGTTACTGAGGTCTCTGAGCATTGCGCCAAGGTCCTCCAACGATTCTGCCATTATGACTATATCATCGGCGAATCGAAGGTGAGTGATGTATTCGCCATTGATGTTGATGCCATGTCCTTCCCAGTGCAGAAGCTTAAAAACATCCTCCAATGCAGAGGTGAACAGTTTCGGAGAAATTACGTCTCCCTGTCTCATCCCTTTTTGCAATTGGATAGGATTTGTGCTCTGGTCCTGGAGTCGGATAGACATGGTGGCCTTGCTGTACAAACACTTCAACACTTCGATATACCGGTAATCAATCTGGCACCGCTGTAGTGACCGTAACACTGCCCAGGTCTCGACTGAATCAAAGGCTTTCTCGTAGTCCACAAACGCTAGACACAATGGCCGATTATACTCTTCGGTCTTCTGTATAATCTGCCGGAGCGTGTGGATGTGGTCTACGGTACTAAAGCCTTTGCGGAACCCGGCTTGTTCGGGAGGCTGGAAGTCGTCAAACCTACGGGCGAGCCGGTTAGTGACAACTCTCGAAAACAGCTTATAGACATGACTCAGCAGCGAGATGGGCCTATAATTCTTCAAGAGGGTGTTGTCACCTTTCTTGAAAAACAGTACCACCACGCTCCTGTTCCACGCCTCAGGCGTTGTACCTTCGAGGATGACGGAATTAAATAGCTTCTGAAGGACTTTAAGTACCGGTGTTCCACCCGCTTTCAGAAGCTCTGACGTTATTCCGTCCTCCCCCGGTGCCTTATTGTTCTTAAGCTGTTTGAGGGCCGTCCGGATCTCGTATAGGCTGACGTCCGGGATGTCTTCGGTATAGTGCCGGGTCAGACGGGCTCTTGCATCGCTTGCCGTGCTTGGAGCAGGACTTTGCGATGAGGTGTACAGTTGTCCATAGAACTTCTCGAGCTCTCGTAAAATCTCAGGCTTCGACGAGACGATATTGCCGCTATCGGTCTTCAGTTTCGTCAACTGACTTTGTCCAATAGATAGATCTTTTGCGAACACTTTCGAGCCTTTATTGCGCTCTATGGCGCGTTTAATACAAGCTGTATTAAAAAGGCGCAAATCGTGTCGCATGGACTTAGAGATCTGTCTATTGAGCACGCCGTATTTCGACCTGTCCACTGAAGAATGCAGTCTCATGTCGTTTCGCTCAGCCATGAGTTTTAGAGTGTGCTCAGAGAGTTTCTGGGTTCTATTTTTACGGTGGGTCTTAAAGAACTCCGACCCAACCGCTTGGACAATTTCCACTAGCCCGTTGTTCAGCTCATCCACTGTTCCGCATTCAGCCAGGCTTTGGAAGCGATTTTGGAGTTCTAACTGAAAGCTCTCGGGGTTTTGAATTTGGACAGGACTTGGGCGAAGAGTAGATTTCATCAGACGAGACCTTTCCAGCTTAATGTTGATATTCAATGAGCCTCTAACCATACGGTGATCACTGCCGGTTTTGACCCTGTTGATCACAGAGACGTCATTGAATATTTGCTTCTTGGTCGTCATGATGAAATCTATCTCGCTTTTGTAACCGCCGGGGTGCAGCCACGTCCATTTTCTGGACGGCCGCTTCTTGAAGAAAGAGTTCATCGCAAAGAGTCCCTCCTTCTCCATGAAGTCGACCAGACGCTGGCCCCTTTGGTTTCGCTGTCCAAATCCGAATTGCCCCACTTTCAGTTCATCGCCGTTCCTTGTGCCTAGCCGCGCGTTGAAGTCCCCCATCACAACTGTAAAGTGTGTTTTCGAGGCATGCATGGCATTTGAAATGTCATCATACATGGCCTCCACTTCATCGTCTGGGCGTTTTGAGTGTGGGGCGTATACCTGTATGACCTTCAGCGAATACCGATCGGTGATTCTGAGTATAAGGTATGCCACCCTGCTCGAAACGCTCACTATCTTTACAATATTGTTGACGAGGGACTTATGAACGAGAAACCCGATACCGTGTTGGGATAGCTGGTCTCCCTCCCGATAGTAGAATAAGTTGCCGGAATTTAGGATTATCGTGTCCTCCCCCTCTCTTCGGACTTCTGATAATCCTATGATATCCCAACGCAACCTACTTACTACTTCTTCCAGCTCAATCAACTTCTCGTCGGTCCTCAGTGTGCGTGCGTTAAAAGTCGCCAGGTCCAGGGTTCGTGGGGATTGGTAGCTGGGCCTCTGCCGGGGATTCTTAGCACACCCAGCAGTTGTGATCATTCCCTAATTTTTCCCCTTATCACAACTTACGACATCTAAGAGTAGGTTGTTGTAGATATGGAAGGGCCTATTCTGCTTATTTTGATGGCTAACCCTATAATACTTTGAGTGAAAATAAGAGAATGAAAATAAAGAGAATGAACACTATTTTACTGAATTAAGTTTTTGATTTTCTCATTCATAATCTAAGACGTTAAAAACAATGATAATTAAGTGCCAAATATTTATGGTAATATTTCAACGTTTTTAACCTCGTAAACATAACACTAACCAGATTGAAAGTAGGTAAACAACGAGATTCTTGTTCTTACAACTGCTAAGGCTTCTCTTGAAGGTCTTTTTAATCAATTTTATACTTGATATTGTTTACCTGATACTTATATTCCATACTTCAATTTGACTTACTATCTTACATTATGTAACCTATTTATTGAACATCGCTATATGTGCATTTTGAGACACGAACATGTGCTACTAAGGTTACTGTATTTTTTGCAATCCAACGTGACAAATAAAAATTCGCACAAATGTTTATGCTTACTGCGAATTTTAATGTAGTGTGTATGGTGTGTGTGTGTGACGTCTCAGATTTGAAAGAGCTCAAACTGGAACGAACAAAACGCCTGTCCTCTATAGAAAGCGAAGAAACATCGTCTTACGCGTAAACACAGTGGAGGGGCGTTCAGTTTTAGATTAGATGATCCCTACTTACAACGACTTCACTTTCACAGTGTATAGAAATAAGGCAGCTCTTCTTTGAGATGACGTGATACATACCGTCAATCGTAATTCCTTATTACATCTATATTAGATGATGTATACAGCGTCAGAAGGAACTTTTTACTCAATAGGCTATTAAGATGGTGTACGCTTGCCCAGCACATATACCATCCTCCCAGAAATTTATCCAGATTTACGCTAAGTCAGCTCCAGACCTGTAGAGCTTACTTAGCCGCGGGTTCCATACGATGTTTTCAAATAGAAAAATCCTTTGGTGCATGGCTTGGATTCGAGCCCACGACCTTCAGATTGAAAGTCGAGGTATTATTCGCATTATCGCACAGATTTCTAGAGCGACTTCTATCATGTGGGAGGATTTGATGTGATTTGATAATAGTTATTCTTGTTGAAATAGGGGGACACTGCTGCCCATCCTAGCTTTTTGTTCCCATCCCAAAAATTTACGAAGTAACTGGAACTCAAGATATATGCAAATAACAGCGTAAAACTTAGTGAAATGGATAATTTTTTAGGGACAGTTAACCCTGAGAGACATGATGGAAGTTTACAACAACAAAATTAGTATTCATTATACTTTGCGCTTATTTTCACGACATTACACTGAAGCAGTAGTAGGTAGCATACAGATTCATCTTGTTGAAAAAAATAAAGCTTAAATAGGCTCACGTCTTTTTTCCCCAAGAATAGTACATCTCTGATCTTCAGGCGATCAGATCCTTGACACGTCATGTTCACATTTTGCAGAAGTGATTATGCCATACGCGATAGGTTGGAAGCCGTTTTAAGAATACTTACTACCTAACGCTGTTTTCCTTCAAAACTCGTAGACATACAAGGATTTTTTTTTTTTATACAACTTTGGTGGCAAACAAGCATACGGCCCACCTGTTGGTAAGCGGTTACCGTAGCCTATGAGCGCTTGCAATACCAGAGGCATCACGCACGCGTTGCCAACCCCGAACCCCCTTCCCCCTAAAGAGCTCTGGCAACCTTACTCACCGCAGAAACACAACACTATTTGAAACAAATAATGTTATTTGGCTGCTATCTTCTGTAAGGCGGAGGTACCTCCCCAGGCGGGCTGCTCCAATTTAGAACGAGAAAATCTCGCTATGCCCTACCTCCTCCAATTGGATTGGACCGGGTTCGAATCCACAAAGTCAAAAGGCGTTTATTTCAATAAACTCATCACTTTGGAACATTCAAACATCAGTTCAAACACAACCTTTGTATCTAAAGTCAGCGAACCTCCCACTAGGCCAACACGGCTATAGTTACGGCAAATATTTTATATATGAAATATAAATAGGTGGTTTTCATGTCTTCATATCCACTATTATAGTAAATGTTTGTAATTACCATTGCAAAGGTAGGTAAGTATTTTATGATAATGAAGCACTTGTTTTGCGTCAGTATAGTAAATATTTTAAATGATTCATAATGGTTCAATGCAAATTCTAAATTAACAGCCAAATTATTTACTGGCTTCAATTACGTGGACTGGTACCTACACACTCGTATTTAGGCAGGTAGGTAATGAGTATCAATGCTTTTTGTGGGTTCACACCATTTGCATTTACGTCATATATTGGTTTTTGTTCCCAAGTTACATTTCCAGAATATCAATTGCCAGATTTGTATTTTTTATTTCCGAACTACAATGTTTTTTATACTTAATATACTTTCCAATTGCTGGGCAAAGGTCTCTCACATATCCTTCCAGTTTTCTCTGTCAAATCCTAAGCTTGGTGTAATCACTTTATTACTCTTTAAAAAAAATTAAGCATATGTATAACTGCCAGGCAAATGTCCCTCATATTCTTCTAGTTTTCTTTGTCACTCACTACAAAAGATGATTCATAATATATACACTATCCCGAAAAGGGTTTGTTCTACACACAATGGGCGATAAAATTTGTTCTACGACTTTTGGAAATTCTTCATTTTTCATTGAAAGAACTATAGGCATAAAATTTGGCGTTAAATCATTTCAAACCCAATTATTCAGCTGTTTCAGGTATATAAAGATAATAAAATCCTGTTGTTTTTCTCGGTTATATTCTTTCTTAGGGATAGTATACATTATTATGAATCACCTTGTACATACTTAAGTACAAAAGCTATGTAAGGTATTATTTATCTCATTTATCTGTATTGCTCTTTCTATAATGCAAGGGCCTGCACAACAATATGTAAAATTTAAGGCACACGACGCCACTACACTCATGCCTGCAAACTAAGAAGTCGTTCTGGAAATATGTGGGGGAGGCCGATGTTCAGCGTGGTCTTCCAACGGCTGGAATGATGATGATGGCGAGGTAAGTAAGTAGAACACGAGAGCTCGCGTGCATTTCTATTACTTCAGCCAAGAGGGATCCATGAGATTAATGACTCGGGGTCTGAGTCACGCGAATTACAATTAAACGATCGAGACTGATGTTGTGTTCTTGTCTTATGCGGGTTTAGCTATAAACTTGCAGTTCTTTTATTTAACGGTCAGAGCAAATTTAAGATACAGAATCTACTTTAAATTTAAAAACGAGGTAAAATTATGTTAGTATAAAAAAATCTCTACTGAATTGATTCTAAAAATCTTTCACTCATAAAAAGCTTCACTATCTCTGTGTAACATTGGTAACATGATCAATTTGGTCAATTTAATTTCATCAAAGTTAAATTTTCATTTTGAAAACTCATTGTTAATCACTATGAATTTGATTAGGATAACTATTACCTAGTTTTACTAGGCAAGTAACTATTTTTTAATCTAGGTACCGTATGGCAGGCAACTTTTGGCTAACACAAAAAAAAAGAAATCGTTTCGCCTCAACCTCTTTTTTCGGTTATGTTCAAAATCCGAACTCCAATTTTCTTTTTATTTTGCTGCAAATGCGTTCCGTTTTTAAAATGCCTCAAATAGCGTGAGAGGCATACAAATAGCACATGAAGAGCAGTAATGACAAGATGGCCGCCACAGACAGATCATTACCATTTCTAGTGTTTTAACTACCGGCAGAATTGAAACCGTTTATGGGAGGGAAAAATTAAAAGAGATTTGGATTTACGCATTCATGAAACGTAGAGTCGTAAAATTAAAGCGGTCTCACACGTAGAAGATTTGTGAATATTATTAAGTAGGTATTAGATATAAATTTGGGTTATAAAAGTGAAATTCCTTTTTAGGGCACCGTTTTAGTATACTAAGACTTGTCTATTTTTAATCATCGTGAGGAGAATTTCGAGTGGACATAAAAAATGTTTCAGTGAAAATAATTTCAGTCTAATGTAGGTGTGAGGGGAGTGAAAAAATACACTCGACTATAAATACGGGGTTCAGCGTTCAGGTCTTCTAAACTCTCTCTACCGTTTCGCAAAAATACCAATTTCAATACTGGGAGTAAGGTAAATATCAAATATATTTTTTTCCTTCCTTACACAAGCTTTCGGCGCGAATGAATAGCTAGCTCACTCAATATTCCATACAGGGCTGTATCGCAATTCATGTTTGCAAATTTGCTACCGAGTTATGAAAAAAATCACTAAGATGTTTATATTTAGCTAAGAATTGATTGATTGATTCACATTAGTGTACCAGATTGTCTATTACGAATTTAAGTTTTTTGAAAGACCAGCTGTTCATTTTACTATTTCACTGCACTCGTTTGTATATAAACCTGGAGAGCAATCAGCGGTGATTACACTGCAGTGACCTAGCTACATAGAGCTGTGGTTCAGCTCAGATTACGGCTGGGACGTGGAAAATCTCTATATCGCTAATTGAAAACCGAGTGCTGCGTGCAGCGACAAAGAAAAAAGCCATTTTCGAGCTGACAAAAAGCTGACAACATTTTTTTTTAAACGGATTTTGTTCCGTTTGATTTTGCAGTGAGCTAGATACTCTTATATACCTAAAATATTCTACGTAAGTTTATTTGTGTTTATTTATAGTGTGAAACTGTGATCCCAGGATGATTTTTAGTAAGACGCGCTAGCCAACTGTTCTACCGAGTCAGTAGGAACGAGACTGGTTGAAATACTTTGGGAATTACAAACTGCTCAAAGCGAACTGCTTAAAAATATAAGAATAGTTTTATATATTTCGTCTTCAACTTACATTTCACCATCTCGCTACAATTACGGTAGGTATACTTAGTATAAAAGATGGCATTTTTTAGGGTCACTATACCTCAATCAGATTAGTTTTTACTGACATACCATGAATTCAATGAAGCTAGATTACAATTCAATTACGTCTAAAAAATGTATTTATTATTTATTAAAGTAGTACCAAAGTACTAATAAATGCAGCAGTAAAGCAGTTCGAATCGAGACTAAAGTTCTAACTACGTTAGCTTACTCGTAGTTAGTTCAAGCCGTGTACACTCCGTGTGTTCTATAACACGAGTTACGTACAAGCACACTACAGAATACGTGCTAGATGGAAATTCAATCAAGGTGTTTGTACTTCTAGTTTATTTGCCAACTAACATCTCAGAAGATTGACTCAATATTTCCTTTATTGTGTATTGTACCAGTGATGTATGTACTAGCTTTTTAGATTTATTTCATAGAAATTAGTCTTGTGTAGTTAATGAACGTTAAACTAGTAAGACTGTAATCCCACCACTGAACTAGAACGATCTATTCCTAGAAAGCGTTTTATTCTAGTACCTACTCTAGTACACGTTATCGTTCAGAAACAGAAAGCAATATTTGAGCCGGTTTCGGAATAATCATGATAAACTCGTCCGATCCGTTATTCCTATTAGTTCATTTTGTTGATTCGTCTGTCAGAAAATGACAATCAATATTGTTCGGTATTCGATGTACGAACGACCGACTGAAAACAATGAGCGAAAGATCTGCAGTAATGAAGGAGATGGAGGCATCGTATTTTATTCGAACTTTCAGTACTAATAGTGCTTGATGATCAAACTGGTACGTATTACGTACGTACGTATTAATCGTACGTACGATTGAGCTATATCGGAGCGACCCCTCTATTGACCGAGAAAGAACAAGCCAAATATAAATTTGGAACAATAATACGAAGCACTCATTATATAGCTTGCCTAATCGTTCGTAGCGCGGTCACTAAAGGGATGGTTGACCGCTAATGGCAATAAAAACTGAGTGCTTGCGTACTTTGAGTTGGCTTCTAGTTAATACTAACTTACTAGTAGGGCATCCCAAGGCATTTTGCAAAGAAAATTGTCTCAAAACAAAGCCGAAAGGTTTTCCTGCTTCTTAAGTAACCACTTAATCGACCGTTAAAGTACGGTCGCGTGAGATACAACCATTCGTATCTTTGCACTTGCACAGTAAGGGGCATCTCAGAAACTGCAAGTTAATTGCCGTATATTACGCCCATGCGTCATTAGGGGGCCCTAAATAAGGAAGGTGTCAGTGAATTTGGGAAATAATTGCGGTAAATCATATTGGTTGATGAAGATGTTTGGGGCAGTGAGTATGCGATAATACAACGCGTAGGGAGTATTTTTTTTTTGCTGAGGATATAAGAAGTAGAATCGTGAAGTAAATTCTTGCTAATTAAATATTACAGATTGAATGCACCTACTTTTGAAAATTTCAAAGCTGCAGATGATGATTCAGAAAGGAGCCTCTTAGAGGCGCACTTTAATCCTTTCACTACACTGATTCTTTCATCGACGGTCATACCCTTTTCAGGGCCACCATACCTCATCCAGGTCACTGACCTAATACAGCATGACCAAGAACGAATCAGTGACACGACAAGAAGAAGAAGATTGATTTGATTCATTTTATGAAAATGTATGTTTGATTCGTAATTTGGTAGGTATCTTTAACCTTTCATTTTATAAAACAAATTCGCGATCTGATTTTGTCTGTGCATAATATTCAGAATTATTTATATGTATAATACACTAGCTGACCCGCCCGCGACTTCGTCCGCGTGTTTAAGTATGTTCCTACGAGTGCCTTGACTCTTGTCACTTCGTTCACTCGAGATCGTGATTTTCCGAACCCGTGTTACGCATGTACGGGAGCCTCAGGGCGCAAGCCCTACACGCGCTTGGCCATCTTTATTTCAAAATGGATTTTCTCCAAAAAAATATAATCTAAAACCTCGGTTCATACTATTAATTATTCCGTGGTAAAGTCACGAACTAAATTAACGCGCAGTTATCCCAGAATAGAAGTAACTTAGGACGTTGCGAGCGAAGCCGCGGGCGGTAGCTAGTAAGATTTTATCTCAGCTTACGTTAAACGGCCTCGTGTGAAATAGTTCTCCATCGAATGTTCAACCCAGATGTTGCCGGCGGCACCGTGTTTTACACGAAATGTAAAATCTTGTTCAATATGCCTTTGGGCCGATAATTCAGGTACCCGAAAATATTGGAGAAATATTTGATACTAGATTTCGAAGGCGGCGTACCCGCATAAAAAGCAGCCTAGAGATGTCACTCTCCCACTTTTTAACTCATCATCATCATCAGCCGGCAGAAGTCCACTGCTAGACATAGGCCTCCCCAAAAGAGTTCCATGACGAACGGTCTTGAGCCTTCTCCATCCACCGACCTCCCGCAACCTTCACAATGTCGTCGGTCCATCGGGTGGGGGGCCTACCAACACTGCGTCGACCGGCTCGTGGTCGCCATTCAAGAACCTTTACTCCCCAACGGCTGTCGGTTCTGCGAGCTATATGGCCTGCCCAATGCCACTTAATCTTGCTCATTCTGAGAGCTATGTCAGTGACCTTGATTCTTCTACGGATGGAACTTTTTAACTACCTACATTATATCCCTGCACAGAATGATGATGTGTGATAGTGATTCTGCTGATACATTGACATTGCTACTTGCAATTTTATTAAATAAACACATTGTGGATTGAATGTGCAAGAGTCCAAGCAGATGTTCCACTAATTTGTTTTCAAAAGATGAATCAGCCAATCAGGATATGCCTCTAATGACATTTATACCTATTTATCCAAAGAGTAATGGTATATAATTATTAAAAGCCAGACCAAATAATGCGAACAGCCAATATGTTTGTATTACAATTTGCATATGAATGAAGATTACATACAAATTGACAATTCACGATGTTATCATGCTGACGTCACGTACTAGTCACGTGATCCGAGACTTTTCCAACCGAGGCTATGACTATGAGTCACACCACTGTGTGGTATAAATGGCTAGATTTTAGAGAATTATTTCTTTCAATCCCTCCAAGACATGTTTTTGGAGATCCAGTTGACGGGATCCCTTCATCGAACACATCACACCGACCCCGCCGGCGGGATCGAAAACGTCCCGTCCCTGCGATTCCGCCCCTTCAGGGTGACGCTCTCCTCAAAAAACCTCCATCTGGCAACGGCCCAAGCCAAGGTCCGTACCTAAGTTTTTGTTACCATTAAATTGAATTTCATTTTATATTGTGTTATGTTTTGTATGATTGTATTTATTGGTAGCAAAATAAAAAAAAATCTATTCTATTTTAGTGATGTTCATCTACACCCTCTTAGCTCTGTATCAAATGAAGCGTCTTTATGGTCCGGGGGCTATAAGCCATCACTCTTTATTCACTAGGTATGAAGAGAAAAAACGCGAATATCTGACTGAGAAGGTTTAAATAATATCAGACCAAAAAAAATCAAGCTTTTGCGTCTTCGAATTTTAGTTTTTAAACATAATTTCTTGCTTTAATAATAATAAGTAAATAGTTGAATGTGTAGAGAAAAGAAATAAACTAAAATTTTAAGCAAACACGTACCCTACACTGAAATACATCAGGTCAATATTATGTAAGCTTTCCCTTAAATATAAGATATAATAAGATACAAATATTTTTAATTATTATTTGAGTCCGCTCGGTTCTCATAATTTAAGCAAGTAGCCTACTAAACAGCCTTGAACCCAGTATACGGAAATGTCACACGTAGCGCCTTGTCCTCTAGGAGTATTGTGTTTGCACACCATTATAAACATTTTAAAATAATTATACAGACTAGCATTGTCAATAAGACTCACGCCCTGAGCATTTTTTACCACTACACGGGGTTCAAAAGTTTAGATACCAAACTGTAGAAATAACAAACTTATATTTTGTATGAATAAATGTTTTCTATTCTATTATTTTCTTTGTGATCGTTTGTAGTTCACTGTATAAGAATAACCCACAAAGGCTCCCAACATTCCTAATTTTAGAATTGTGCGGTTACTGGTTGTACCCTGGAGGTATTACATTTTTGCCATCTCCTTACAAACTTTCCATTTCCCTAACTTTGTAATCCATTGATTGAGAAGCTTGATTTTTACGACACTTTAAACTTACAAAAAAATTTCAAGTTTTGTAAATTTAAACCTTCAACCGTTCTTGAGAAAGAGTACTAGAAAAACTATAAGAAATGGCTACGATATCTACCGCAGCAAACCCAGGATTAAATAATGACGATCACATCAATTTAATGTCAATGTACCTAATTTCGTCACGAAATCTATTGTACCAGTAATTAATAGCGGCACGACAAAGCGGTGAAACACAGGATCTCCACAACGGCACCTCGGAAGAACATTTTAATCTATCTACCGCTGAGAGCTCGTAATGTCTATATGAACTTAAGTAAATTACTTGCATAAATCATATTTAAACGTGACGAACGGTGGCGCCGACTCTCCCTGACCAAAAACTCATGCGATTAGCAACTTTGTCTTAGAACAGACAAATGCTATATTTGTTTGCCACTGCAGCATACCAAAACGTGAAGCCAAGTTATGGCAAGAAAATAAGATGTATTGTCCAGGGAATAAGGTCTAAATTGGTTTGGTTCGGAAACAGATGGCGGAAAAGCGTTATCTAACCAAGACTTTTTAGAAAATCATTTCGTTTCGGACGACAGAAATGTTTCTGTGCGAATGAAAATTGAACGTTTATTTTTGCTTTCGGTGCTCTTGCTGAAACGATTACTTCAACTGTTTATGAGGAGGATTTGGGAAAGCTAATTTCGATTAGAGTTAGGTGCTTGGTGGAGGTTATAAAAAACCTCCACTAAGTACCAGTTGCGTGAGTTTCAGTGTTAAAAAAAATTTATGTATTTTAATTAATCATTTTAACACTTAGGTATTTACAGAATGAAGTTAAAACTAATCCATTAAGTACCTAGCTGTGATGAACTTAAAAAGCTTTTCATTTGAAAAAACCATACTCCAGAATGTAATCGGAAAATCTTTCACAGAATAATAATAAATTGCTCGAAGGACAAAACTCCGTGTCACAATCTGCTTCTTCCCACCGGGAGTGTAAAACATTCAGTCGATGATTTATTCCGTCCCTTATCATGTACCTACTCCATTAAGATTAGGTATTCATGTTGCACACCTGATACTTTGAGAGCGTCTGACAATGAGGTGAATATATCTATAGATGCGGGTATTATAGGTAAGGATAGATATAGGTTCCTGCTTTGGTTCTATCTTAAGCCGTATTGAATGTGAATAAATAATTTAAAAATAAATTGTCATTAAATCTTTGAATTTCAAAAGTTCTTTATGGTAAGGGTTAAATTGTTTTATGATTTTTGAATTGTTTTTTCTCAATAACCGCAAAACGCACAGTTTTGATTTTTATGACACAGATAACTTGAGCATTTTATTTACCTAAATCCAAGACAGAAACGCGATTGGTAACTTTTCTCGATAGATTTATTTTTTAAAGTTCCCTGCAACAGTTTAGTCTAAAATACTCTGAGACAATCGAACAAAAATAACTTTTTTTTTAAATATTGTGTTAGACATTGGGAACCTAAATCCAAGACACTTTTAAAAAAAGTCTTAGTTTTTAAGATAATCGATATTTTCTTATATGTCGCTTACGTCGATTACTTTCGAGCGCCTTCTAACACTTGCTATCTCTTTCCGCATTCAATTATAGTACATAGCGCTGTCACTTTCTTCACTCCGCCCACTCGATATTTTATTTTGATTTCTGTATTGCCTAGATATGATTTCTTCGTGATATTTTTTTTGCGCACAAAGAAAAGAAAATTAAATTAGAAACTCTTGCAAGGCATTTATTAAATCAAATATGTATTCTTTTTTCTTAAATAATTTGTATAAATACAAAAACTAAATATTTTTGGTTGAGAATTATATATTTCTCAAAACAAGCTTTTATAAATCAAATGGCTTTTGCTGGAAAAATAATAGGAACTGTCCCACAAAATTCACTTGCTCGATTCGTTATAATGAATCTTTCATTTCTTAATAGATTCTACTGTCGATTCTCAAAAAACTGTATGCATTTCAAAAATAACCCTGTATTCATTTTCGGTCCTTCAATTTGATTCACATTTTTTATACCAATAGATCCGACCTTTCTACACCTTCATACGTCTCTCTATTTACGATCGACCCACCCACTCAGGGTGGTGTGTACATTAGTAGGTGAAAGTTAAAACCGTACTGTACCTTAAGTGGCATTACATCGGTATCTGTTTATTGGCGGCGGAGTTCAAGTATCGTTAAGTTTATTAGCTCTGTTAAGGCCTGGTATTAATTGCTTTTGCATAGGGTAGCTTTGAGAAGATATGAGATTATAAATTTAAAAGTGTGTTTGTTGGTTGGTATATCCTTCTTATCAGGAAACAGTGCAGACTTTTCTTTAAGTTTAATTAAAAACAACTTGATTAAATTTATATGGGATCATCTTGGAATCATTTACTACACAATAAATAGCCCAATTGGCCGTGGTGGTACCGGCTGAAGACTAGGTCTCTTCAGTATCTCCTATCCGTGGATGTCGTAAGAGGTGACTTAGGGAATAAAGCTATGGGATGGGCAACAGCTTCCCCTATTTTAACAACGATAGCTCTAACTGCGCTTGCCAACTCGCGTGCCCAGCATGGTGAGTGTGGGCAATTTCATCCCAAATGATAGGAAGTCGCTCTGGAAATCTGTGGGGGAGGCCGATGTTCAGCAGTGGACTTTCATCTGGACATCTGAACATCTGGAATGATGATGATGATATCATCATGTCACCGTGAACTCACGGTTACATTACGCTTACGATACAATAGCAATTTTCCATTTTATTTATTTTAATCGTCTAATATTTTGACCAATAACTGAGTAATCAGTGTTCATGCGTAAAAATACAAAACCACTGAAATGAGAAACTCCTCCTTTTTGAAGTAGATTAAAAAACCTATTGTGAATAGTAAAAGGGTTTGAAAGAACTACATAGTTCCGCACTAAACTCCTCTGTTAAGTTCACTTGTCACAAAATCGCAAAGTTTCTGCAAGTCCCATTCGTTTTCAACTGCGCCCTAAATAAAGGACAGTCCAAAGGCTTCTTTGTGAACTTTATAAAGGGGTTTCTATGTTTAGAAGTTTTGTAACTTTGATGTTAATAAAATGAACATTTCTTTTTTCTTTATGAATTCGATTGTTTTGGATAAGATTCACAAGTACGACCAGTTCACATTTTAGTTCACTTATTTCTGCAAATAAACATCTTGAATCTTGAATCTAGTTATGAGGATAATTTGAAAGAATGAAAGTATTTATTACAAATCGTGCACACTCAATGTTAATAAAAACGCCAACTTCCTATGTAACAAACTGAGTTTACCTTATTACTATCATAAATGCGAAAGTTTGGATGGAAAGAGGATTTGTTACTCAATCACGCCAGAACGATTGAACGGATCTGTTTGAAATTTGTTACAAGATAGATTATATACTGGAATAGCACATAGTTTTATTATCGTCTTAGAAACAACGCAAGCGAAGCCTCGGACAGAAGCTAGTTATATTTATTTATTTAACAAAACCCACAGCACTTAATCTAATATACAATAAAAAATTACATGCTTACGACCAGTAATGGATTTAATTTTTTTTGCAAAACGAAAATATTTTAACTGTCAATGCGTCAAGTTTAGCAAAATTTACAATACAATATGTTATATAAGTATATATATGAAGCGACACAAATATTTTACTGATTTAAAGTTTTACAAATACTAGGCACAGTTGACACAAGCAGAGCGAAACCTGCTACGCAAGTGCTACGAGGGTTATACGCTAGTGCTACGCGGTGTGACGTCATGCGCTCATAATAAACAGAACACGAAGCTTCTAAAACGCAGATGTGACACAAAAACAAGCTTAAAAACTATTGTTATTTGTTGTAAAACTTGGTTAAGTACACGCACTAAATGTTATATTATGGGTTTGCAAATGGCCCCCTATTAGCATCCCCTAGGTGATAGGTGACGTAGGAGATCCTAGGTGGGCTTTTGCTAAATGCAATACCTATCTCTATTTGTAAATCGAATGTGCCTAGAAATCAGAGTGAGTCTCGATCAATAAAATCATCGCGAGCCTATTCTAAATTAATTAATTGAACTCACACTTCAATTTTAACTTATTTTTAGTTTTTGAGTTTTTGTATATCTTATCTATACCATCAAATAAATCGACAGCTTTGAGGATAGGTTCCACAATACCAATAAAAGCGATAGAATGTGCCTTGGCTTGACTTGGGCACATGAGTGTAGTCTGCTGGCGTTGATCAATCTTGTCTGAAGTATTTTATAGTTCCATGGTGCTACGAGTTTATTGACCTAGCGTAGCACTGTAACGTTTCAGTGTTCATTGTGAATGCTTGCGGTGGACGCATAGTTTTGAAATTTAGTGGTATGCCGGAATTCCCAACTAGTATTATACTATCAGTGGTATGCGGTTACATTGTGACGGAAACTTGCTAAAGGGCTTACAAAGGATAGCATTTCCGATCACAGGTGGTCTGTAAGCTCCAAATTATATATTTGTTCCTGTGTTCAAAGCACTTTAGAACCTATCGTTAGTGAATTTTTTGGTTTTACACTACGATAAGCGATATTTTACTTCGCTATTTTGATGATTTGACCAACCAAAAATAATCTAATGCTGATTAAATAGTATCAGGATTCCGTCCCTCATGTTTAAAAATAGAACTCTAAATTACCTAAAATCAGAAAATAATAATTCAACAAAATAATTGTTGTATTTTTACTCTGTTACGCCGAAGCACAGACAGCAAGTATTTTAATACAAACAATTATTTAAACTGCGTGTAATATCTTGTTCCATAAACACTACGCAGAGTATTATATTACCTGCAATAAAATTAAAAAAAAAACAAAACATTCAAAAATATTTAAACATGATTCACGAAAAAAATCATTATATATCAATATGTTTCGGCCTGAGTACAAATAAACTTTCCATACAATAATAAAGTTGTCTAACACAAATAACACAAAAAAATCCTGCAATTTGACATCCCTAACTCTACCCAATATCCATTTTCCTTGTTTTTGTCATCCCTGATTGCGAAACTTTCACAGTCTGACAAAAAATGTCCAGTGATTTTTTGTAAGGTCGCGCTCAAACGGGTGTAACGAGATATTTATGGGAGAACACGTGAGGTCATCGGTGTGGACACGACGTTATTTTGACCAAATGCTACTCTTAGGGCAGTGCTACATGATTTTACCAACATTGATCAAGTTGTCTTTCTATTTTCAAATTATTAGGATTGTATGAAGGGAGTATTTTGGTTTCTTGTGTTTAAACATTAAGCTGAAGCTTAAGTGCTTTAGATATTAATTTATAGGATTTAGGTCCAGATTTGAGGTAGGCAAAAAGAAAAGATGAATGGAATGCATGAAAGATGACATAGGTAAGAAAGGAATGAAAGACGAAAACGTGTTGTACCGATCCCAAATAGCGTGGTATAAGAGTAAGAAGATGATGATGATCAATCTAAGCTGAAACCAATTATCAGACTTTAACCATATCCATATCATAGGTTACCGACATAGCTTTCAGAATTAGCAGGTTGAAGTGGCAGTGGGCCGGCCATATAGCTCGCAGAACCGACAACCGTTGGGGAACAAAGGTTCTCGAGTGGCGACCACGAACCGGACGACGCAGTGTTGGAAGGCCCCCCACCCGATGGACCGACGACATTGTTAAGGTTGCGGGAAGTCGGTGGATGGAAAAGGCTCAAGACCGTTCGTCATGGAACTCTTTGGGGGAGGCCTATGTTCAGCAGTGGACTTCATCAGGCTGATGATGATGATGACGATGAACCATATCCAGTAAAAATCCAGGTGCTTGTAGTCTATTCGCTGTTCAAAATAGGGAGCGACAATATTGCGTGGCGGTTATTTATTGGCTGCTGCGGTGGCTTCGCAACGTGATCGGAAATTTCGCTACACATCTAAGTACCTAAGGTTTATTATCAGGTTTCCATTCGGTAGAGTTGAAACAGTTAACGAAATAATTTGTGGAAAGAAATAATGGACTCTGAATTGTGTATGAATCGTAACAGTTGGTATTTATCTAATGTTGTTTTAAATTTAAATGGTACCTAATTTTTTTCGAACCAGCATCTTCGCTTTAAATCGGCAGTGCGATACCAACCACACAACCGATTCAAGGCGAAGACACAGGCTTGAATCCCGCAGGCTCGAAACATTTTGGGTATCATTTAAAAATGATACCCAAAATGTGTGTGATGAAGTGTTTCTTTCACTTTAAAAACAAGAAAAGAAAACATAATATTTAATTTTGTTCAGAAATTTAGTGTTGTTAAGAGAGTTCGAAAGACCATGGCGAAGTGTTTTAGTAGTTAACTTAAAAAAGTTTTACCATTATTGCATTAGATAAGTGCAAAAAACGACAATTCAAATGACGCCCATTAATTTAAAATCCCCAGGTGAAATCTCCGCGTCCATCTCAAGGCGACATTAAACAACGTGGGGGTAATGTGATTTAAGCCAGAGGAGAGATGTGCCACGTTAATCTTTAGGTCCCTAAGGAGACATCTGCCGGCAGAATGATACGTGACTTCTTCACGTCCTAGGCCGATGAATTGATTTATGGATTCAATAAATACTGACCCGTCGTAAAAAGACAAGGGCGAGGAAAATGTGGGAAGCGTGATGGTATTATTGTTTTTTTTTTTTCTTTTACTTGTGATTCGTTTCTTATTTACCAAACTGTGCTTACAACAATTTGGGTGGTAAGATTTCCCTTTAGGATAAACTTTACTCACTCTCAAAAATCATTGCAGCAGAAATGGCATCCTTTCCTTTCATATTTCCTAATAAAAAACCTTAGGGGCTGTGAAATAGGAGACAGGGATGAGTTTGAGACAAATTATGTAGCAAATAATTAACCCTTCCTGCCATAAGTCAGTATAAATATCCTTCTACGGACACATAGACCCCAATTTGCGTTTACGCTCCTAATTACAACAAACCTTATTGAAACGGTCCATCACTCTCGCATTACCGCAGTATTTTGACGTCACATAATGGGGTTACAGGTTATCAGGTCAAAGGCCTTCGGACACCAGGTGTTCTCAACCCAAAGTGCGACACTCTGTCTTATTACGTCTATGGAAGGTATATTTTCGTGAGTAATATTCGGAGCTTATGAAGCGGCCTTTTACATTGCGTCTTATTGTTTATCGACAAGGTCCTATTTTGCATAAATTTTCTGAAATCAGCACTACTTACGGCACCAGGTGGCATTTCCCTACTCAAGTTGATGTGCCACTCTGTTTTCACGAATCGTCTCAACTTTCAAAAGTTGATATTTCCCACTTGCGTGCCTACAATGATGTTCCGTATTGAGACCACATAGGGTTCTATTTTAAGTGATTTCAAGTGTGCGTAACGTTAAGGCACATTTACATAGAAAGCTGTTTGCCGATTGTCGACCGGGTCTAAAACCTTTTTGTAACTTAGCGTAACACATTTCAATTCGAATCATGTACAAAAGTAGCAAGACAGAAAAAGTAAACTTGAATTCAATTTATTTCCTTAAATTATCTTCAATTAGACATCAGACCGACCGTCGTCGTCTGGACAACTTTTACCTTAGTTCAGTATTTTTACAAGAACTCAGATTTAAGGGGCTTCCATAAAATAATCTCTTTAGTTACATAGGTACTTGTTTATAGATTTGGTGTAAAATGGTTTTTATAATTTTAACTGGAAGAGCACACTGTGCCAGTGGCCCTTTCGATCCACAGGTCGTGGGTTCTAATCTCGGTCGTGTACCAATGGATTTTCCAATCGGAAATTGATATGTGCTATTCTAGGGCTCTCAAATGGTGAAGGAAAACATCGAGAAGAATTTCCTAGTTAAGTCCAGTCCTAAAAATTCCAAGACATGTGACTGTGCACGACAGGAGCCTCTAAGCGTCGCCTTTCAATTCTTTTACTCATGGTCATATACCTACCCTTGTCAGGGCCACCTTACCTTAACCTATTACAGCGTGACCAAGAAAGAATCAGTGACACAACAAGCAAGCACTAGGAATTACCAATATTGGATACACATGATAGGAATTCGCTCTGGAAATCTGTGCGGAAGGCCAAGGCCAAATTGACCAATGGACATCTTAAGGCTGAAATGATGATGATGAAAGAAATAAAATAAACAGACAAGCCCCTTAACTATTAAAAAATAAAGAATTGAATTGCTCACCGCAGACACCGATCGGACACCATGCGCTTACCTGAAAGAAAAGACATCTCATGAATATTCTGAAAGTGAAAGCTTTTAGCTCAAGGCTTATTGAAAAGAATCTGAACATTGAGAGACTACTAAGGAGGGACTTTAATAGGCGGACTTTACTACTTTTTACGGAGGCACCTACCAGGTGCAAGTTAGCTGAAACTTTTATGCATAATGTGTGGTTTTAAATAGTCTGGTCGTTTGAGAATTGAGATATATGGATTCCCGGTTATTAAAAAGAGATGAAAGATCACAATTTTTTATGAGAGGTATGAAGTATGGAACCACCTTCGTATTTTCTAGACAGACACTGATATGGAAATTGATTTGTGCCCTTTATGATCCGACTCCAGGTGAATACGTACGTATACTAAAGTATGCGTACGTTTCTACTCAATAATTTAATATCTATAAGAAGCCATGTTGGCCTAGTGGTAGGTACTCCGACTTTCGATCCGAAGATCGTGGGTTCGAATCTGGTCGTGCGTCAATGAGTATTTCTATTCGAAAATGATAAGTGCGCATTAGCACGTGCTTAGAACGTTGAAAGAACACATCGTGAGGAAACCAGTAGGTATTATTATAAACGGCGATATGTCACGTACCAAATTGCTTGGACGTGCGTCTGGCTACTCCCTTTGGACATCTTCAAGAATCTGATCGCCAGCAGATCTGACAGGATGTCTATCATGGGTATAAAAGTCTTGAGCCTATTTCAAATTTTTCTTTTCTATATTACCAAAAAAACATTATATAAAACACCAAAAGCTGATTGATAGCTAAACCGAAAGCGGTTTCGTCAAATATTGAGTTATTCAGAGCTGCTTAAAAGCGGCCGAGACTCTTAATCAAATTTACTATGTAAATGAGCTTTTGGAGTATTTTGATTCAATATTGAAAAGCGTGGTTTTCTACAGGACGGAGTGCTTTATATATTATGACATGCTACTTTGATCCAATAAATAATAAAAAAACAACACAAGTTCTAGTATAATAGGTCTAATGTCCTGTACATTTAAAATAAATTTCAACATTTTTTAGTGCAGATCTTATTTTTTTCAAAATCGAGCCCCTAACTCCTAACATCACTTTTCGATTACCCTAACGGTTTCCGATTTCGCCTAAGTGGCCCTGAAAAAAATCTCACCCTGTTTATAGTATAATAGGTTATAATAGGTCTAAAAATATGTGTTGCTTTTCATTCAATTCGTTTGTTTTCTCATAACCATGAAAGGGCGACGGGTGATAGAATCATTGACCTATATAGTCACTTGAAAAAAAATCTTATTTCCTTTTTTTCTTCTACTTACACCAATAATTAATCCAAATATATATCCGCAGCAGCCCCCTATCAACCAGAACAACAGTGACGTAGCACACAAAAGCCCTTTAGTCAACAAATCTCTTTATCTTTCCATTTCGTCAGCTGCCCTTTCGGCTTAATCGTTTTAATGAACTTTCGGAGATTCATTATTTTCCTTCTGACTTGGTCAGTATATGACCTGTTAATTAAATAGAACGAACATAGACTTAGAGAAAGGCAGAAAAATATAATAAATGATTTTTTTCACATAGTTTTGCTTCAATTTTTGCTCATAAATTCGTTTTCAATAAACGTGAACGTGTTGTTTTCACATTGCCTCTTTCTATTATTCATTTTTTTCAAAGCCTAGTTCCTATAGGTACCAATTATATAAGCAGGATGCCCAAGAAATAGCTAGTCATGAAAGGAAAGTTACCATTAGATCAAACAATTTATTATTTTTCTAGTTACTATTTCTTATATATAATATAAAAATAAACAGTAACTTCTACTCGCGTAAAACCACATGAAACTTCATCAGTGCAAATATTTCACAAAGCCTTTATGAAAGAATTTCGTCAAAGGGATGAAAAGGTTCGCACGGTAACCGCTATAAATAACCTTAAAATACTTTTAAAAACAATTTTAGTATTAGTTTTCACTCGATTACAATGTCATTGACTCCAAAACATATAACGGTATTTAAATAGTGAACAGTGATGAGAACGAACACTGTAAAATGGCCTTTTTACCGTGCAATGAGCCATAGGAATGAATGAATGAATTACAATTTTACTAACGAGCAGCGCCATCTGTGAGTAAATGCGGAAATACGTGCTTTGAAAATAAATTGTGCACCTAATTGTTTTCTATCTTTTTTTTATAGCACTTTGAAGGCAATTTTATTATATCAGGCGCTATTAATTTTATTATGGTCTACTAGTTCCAAATGCGTATTATAACCTAGGTATATGTTATTCCAGGATATTTTTACAACATAAATACCAATCCATTCCAATCCTCTCAGAGTTGGATTATAAGAATAACAAACATCTCCACATCCTTACATACTAACATCTTTACAAACTTTCGCATTTAGAAAGTGAGGAAACTGGCAGGTCCTAGAGCCAAAAAATTCGAAGACATACCTATGCACAATAGGAGCCTCTAAGAGGCGCACTTTAATCCATTTACAACAATTATTCTTTCACCGACGACGGTCATAGGCCCTTTTCGGGGACACCATACCTCATTACCAAGAAATAATCAGTGACACGACAAACAAGAGCTCTATAGCTTAGAATGTTATGTTACAAAAGTAGAGTAATGACCGAAAAATATTTGAAAAATAAAACACGTGAAGAAAAGAAATAGAACAGCGTAAAAATACTAAAAGAGCCATGATCCAGTTTGGTTTATGACAATATTTTATTTCTTTATCATGCCCCACAGAGGATGACGTTATTTCCACAACAAAGAGCGAGATTTACTCGTAAGCGTGTCCTTTTCTCTGGTATGATATGCGCATTTTTTATAAGCATTGTTGAGGCGTGGCTTCATTGATAGCGATTTAGTGAAGCGCTCATGGCGTATCTTGCCTAGTCGATCAGCTAAGTAAGTAAACATATGGGTGATTAGGGATATTAACAGCTGAGCGCGTAGATGCGCGACGCGCGCGTAGACGCTTGATGTTGCGTAGTAATACTATTGGTTTTGATGTTGCTTCTTTTGTCATACAAAATGAAAAAAAAAAATGTCTCACGACTTTATCCTAAGAATGGTAAACATTTTCTCAGATCTCTTGGCAATCAGATCCTTGATGATGCCTAAAGGAGTAGTTAGAGGCACGTCCAAACATTGTGGCACATGCCCACATTTTGCAGCGTATTCCATACGTGATAGGTTGCAAGCCCATCGCCACTTATAAAAATACTAAATGGCTACCTCACGATGTTTTCCTTCACCGTATAGATAGGTACAGAAAAACTCATTGGTACGCGACCGTGTTCGTAGCCACGACCAAGTCAGTTTCAGATCGAAA
Organism: Anticlea derivata; assembly: GCA_947579855.1. Lineage (NCBI taxonomy): Eukaryota > Metazoa > Arthropoda > Insecta > Lepidoptera > Geometridae > Anticlea > Anticlea derivata. The sequence continues at coordinate 5,726,780 of OX388271.1, read as the reverse complement.
GTTCAAACGAACTTCCAACGAGGCCAATATGGCTTAAATGAAAATAATCGATTACCGTTGAAGTGTATCTTTTAAACTGCCAAGTCTATTCACTTGATTTGATGTAATTTTTTTTCATAATTAACGCTATATCTCGGGCTCAACCTCAAACTTGGACCTACGGCAAAAATGCCGTTTTCTAAATCCGGATTATATTCTCATCTCGGTGAAATGTATATATTTGTCGTCGCTGACCGGACGTTTTTGACAATGGCCCGTGAATACCTTTTGAGGGAGATTGCTTGGAACGGATTTCGGTTTACTTTTGATTAAAATTAAGCTAAATGGACACAGTGAATAAAATAGTTTGAGAAAAAATTACAGAGAGATTCCCATTATTAAATAATATTGTCTGGATGAAAAACTGTAAATAAATGAGCCTCTTTTTACTATAGAATCCAGTATAAAGCGTTATACTAGTCATCATCAACAACCTGTAGAAGTCCACTGCTGGACATAGGGCTCCCCCAAAGAGTTCCACGACGAGCGGTCTTGAGCCCTTTCCATCCACCGACTTCCCGCAACCTTTAGAATGTCATCGGTCCATCGGGTGGGGGGCCTTCCAACACTGCGTCGCCCGGTTCGTGGTCGCCATTCGAGAACCTTTACTCCCCAACGGTTATCGGTTCTGCGAGCTATATGGCCTGCCCACTGCCACTTCAACTTGCTAATTCTGAGAGCTATGTCGGTGACCTTCGTTCTTCTACGGATTTCCTCATTTCGGATCTTATCACGTAGTGAAACTCCGAGCATAGCTCTCTCCATATCACGCTATAAACATATATATATATATATATATATATATATACTAGTATGAAGGAGCATCATCAACGGCTCGACCGATTTGGCTTATTTATTTTTCTTTCTCAACAACGAAAAATATTTGGAAAAGCCACGGAAAAAAGATTTTACGTTTTCACTAGTAACCAACATTGCAAATTTCATAAGTTTTTGAAATTGAAGTAGTTTCAAAATGCAAAAATGCTAGGTGTTTTAATTACCTATTGCGATACGTTTGAGCAAAGACAGTAAAAGTACTAAGGCACGATACATATATCTGAACTGCAGCAGGACAAACAGGACAAAAAATCCTGTTATTACCCTAAGTAGGCAGATGTGGCGGACAACAAGGAATAATGCAATTTCACTCGTAAAACCACTTTGAAAAACTCAAACGGTGCATCTCATAATAGCTGTGTGACACTTCTATTCGGAAAATGTATGTGCGCTATTTATGTTCTGAAACGGTGATGGAAAACATCGTGAGAAAACCGGCATGTCTAAAAACCTTAAAAAAGACATGTGCACGAAAAGGAGCCTCTAAGGTGCACTTTAACTACACTGATTCTTTCACTGACGGACATTCATAGGCCCTTTTCAGGGCCAGCATACATCAAGCTCGCTGAACTAATACAGGATGACCAAGAAATAATCAGTGGCATGACAAACAAAGTTAAAAAAACCATTGGCAATCGGTTCAAGTCACTACTCACCCCTACTGCACCCTAAACTCACCCTACCACGTAGGCAATGCCAACATGACAGTAACAGCAGACATTGATTACGAATTAAACAAACAATGAACCGTAAAAATCTGCCGGATACGCCCGCACCGGATGCGGTCTCCGGTATCAGGTGTCGGGGTTTAGTTCCGGTAGGTGAGAAAACAATGAAATTTAATTGTAAAGTTGCATTTATAGTGGAAATGGGCAGTTACTAGGTTTTAATGAGCTTAGCCACTTCGGTAACGGCCTCGGGGTGATCAGACCTAGTTGAAGTATCTACTTAAACTGTGTGATCTTCGTGATCTTATTTTGACTAAGGTTGGCTGATTTCTTCAATCCAACAAAATAACTAAGCAATCTTCAAACTTAAATCTTTCTGTATTCATTGAGATCGCAAGGAACATTTTTGAAGATGCGCCTGTCCTTCGCGAACAAGCTTAGATAATATAGGCAAGAAAACAAAGCTTGGTTAATTTTATAATTGGTCATTTCCACAAGTATACAGAAACAAACACAATCATTTCTAGCACTTGCTTCTATTGCTGGGATATAATTTAGAAAAATAATATGTATTCTTCTCGGAATAATAAAAATATTTATTTCGGGAAGAAAATGGAATTCCCAACACCGACCTCCGGGCAAAACCACAGACTGCCAAACTAGATATTGTAAAACTTTTCAAATGAGTCAAATGCATTTATCACCCCAGTGCGGTGCCTCCCTTCTCTCTTCACGTCAAAACAACATGACGGGCTCAGTGAAATGTAATTCTAGTTTTGCAAAACAAATTGCTGAATGTTTAATAGAAGCGAGATTTTTTTTACTTAACCCTACAATTTGTACAGGGCATACACAGAACTGCTTTATAGATACCTAACACGTTTTAATTATTTTATAAATTACTTATATAGATAGTAATTTGGCTTATTAATATAAGTTTTAGGGGTTTTAATTGGTGTAGCTTTTTATATTTAAAATCGTTTGAATGTCTCGTTAATAAAATACGTGTAAGGGTAAAGTCTATCAGGAGTTTGGGGGTGAAATTAAAGTTCGATGGCAAATTATATTAAAAGTCACAGGTAACACAGGGAAATGCAAAACAATGTTACATACGTAAATTAAAGCAGAAATATTTTTAGAGTATGAGTATCTATAGGTAGTTAAGTTGAATGCTTTTGGCAATTGAACAGTTTTTAACTGCTCAGCATAACATAAAATTTCGCTGATCAAACTCTTGCTGAATTTAACCACAAATCGACAGACTATTTTCGTATCTACAATTTTGGGAAATTATCATCAGCCTGAGGAAGTCCACAGTCCACTTAGGCCTCCCACTAAGAGTGCTACGCCGAACGGTCTGAGCCTTCTCTATCCACCGACTTCCCGCAAGCTACACAATGTCGTCGGGGTATCGGTCGGCTGTGAAATAAAAAGAGGAATATAGTTTTTCTGTGAAACTAGTCTTATTAAAAGCGACTCTTATATTCCACACAATAAGAGCGAACTTACAAAGTTGCAGCTATTAAACGATCTAAGGCAGCCTAACAGCGGGGAATATAAAAAATAATAAGAAAACTTTCCCCATCATAGTATGCAAGACTCACATCAAGATGGCAATTTACCAATTTCCCATACCACAAGAGAATCCTTACAATCAAAAACCAGCCTTAGCGTTCAAAAGCTATGACACACTTTCATAAACCAGCTGTTAGGGAGTCCTTATAGATCCACCAAGTTTTGCTCGTGCAAAAGTGCACCATACCTAGCAACACACAGGACACAATTTAAATTAACAAATATTTGAGGTATATCATAAGATGCATAAGGCTAAACATTCACTTGCGAACGATGCCGCAAAAGTTTACGGACAGCAATCACTCAGTGCGTAATCTCTCAGGATTTTCGCACCCTTACCCGCACGATTGTGTAAACTCTGCCCTTTTTTGTTTTTTAAAAGTCTGCGGGTGTTAAGATAAGGAGAGGATTTGACTGTCAATGTTCATGGACCTTACCTGTACATAAAGAGTGTGAGAGAAAATGATATACTGCCTGTATACTGGTATACTGAATTTACTGCTATGTCAACTTTTCACCCTGTAAATAGTTTACTTATTAATGAAAGAAAAATATAAATAAATAAATGTAAATAAATATTCCGGACATATCACACACGGTCAACTGATCCCAAACTATGCATAGCCTGTACTATGGGTATCAGAGACTGATATACATAATAGATACATATTTAACATAATGTTTGTCCAGTGCGGGAATCGAACCCGCGACCTATAGCGCAGAAGGCAGAGTTACTACCAACTGAGCTATGAGGCCAGTCAATAAAAAATACCTTTTGATTTTAAAAATTTTCATAAGGTTTGAATGCGCTTGAAAATGAACCTAACTAAAAGAATGGCGTAACGCCATTATGTTTTGACGGCATTGTAGAAACAAAACAAATATCGCAGCGGAAAAACAAAGACAAATTAAAATCTTCAGCGTGCTTCTGCGTTCAATCGACAGCTACATTCATCCCCCTCAAACCTTGACGATACGTCGCTTTTTTTTTGACACTTCACTTTAGAGCGCTTTCAAACTAGCGTTTTTTTTCGGTCGTTTCAGCATAAACGCGCGCTTCATAACAGCCGAACAGCCGAACGCGCGTTCAAGGGCTTATTCCGGCGTGTACGCTCGAACCGGGCGGCGAGGCGTCTCTCGCGGCTCGTGCTTATACGAGGTTATAAGCGTTTCAACGCTCTTTCAAGTTACATACGTGCTTACACGCGCTTCGACCTTATAAAACGCTAGTCTGAAAAGATTCTTAATCTCTGTGAAAACAGAAAGGTGAGAACCCAAACAGTACTTTTCATTCCGAAAAGAGCAGTGTGGGGGTGTCGGAAAATATGCGAGATCTTTGTGAGGATGGAGAAAATTACTTTCTACCTGTTAAAAGTCATTAAGCCGTGTTGGCCTAGTGGGACCATCTATCCGAAGTATATTCGACATTTTCCTTTTAGAAAACTATGCAAAAATCTGCTGTAGGTCAAATCAGTTCAAACTCAATAAATTGCTGCTGTTTTAGGTAGCAATACCTATTTTTTGCGACAAATACCAAAATTAGGTAACTGATTTGAGAAAAAAATGGGTAAAAAAATACTTATTTTTTTAGTTAATATTCTATCTTTTTGTGCATAGAATAAACCCATCCTACTAGTATTATAAATGCGAAAGTTTGTGGTGATGTTTGGATGTTTGCGGTTCAATCACGCCGTAACGTTTCAGCCGATTTTGATGAAACTTGGAATAGATAGAGTTATTGACCTAGAATAGCATATAGGCTATTTTTTATCTGGGTACCCCGCGAGCGAAGCTGCGGGCGGAAGCTAGTATTTCATTATTTATTTCTCAATATTGAAATTCCGCTGGACAATGACCAATTCAATTGCAAATCCAAGCGTGTCGTTTACACACAGACGCCATTTATCATCAAAAATGACGTCACATCGATAATTTATTTCCAAAACGAAAATACATTTACCCCGTCCATATTCGATTATCGGTTATCCATTATGAATCGTTGCCATAACTGAATAACGCAAATGATTGAAATGAATACTGGCGGACTAAGGTATTTATTGCTTTGATTGTGACCTAATGCATACATAAAACCCTTCTTTTTGTTGATAGAATAACCCTTTTTGAGATGGTATACATGTTATGAATCACCTTTTATGTATAAGGCATGTAGAATATAAGATTTTACCTACCTTTTCTAGGCCAAACAAGCAGTCTAAATTCAATAGAGGTCGCAAAACAATTTGCGCAACACACTCCAGATATCAAGAGAGCTATTTCGTGGTAATGCTTCCATAAGCTATTCGTATTCAGATCTCGGTTGGGGCTCGTTATGTGGTCGACCTCCTTATCAGGATTATGGACTTACAAGCACTGGGAATTTTAGCCATTGATCATGCTAGCTCTATTTTATTAGTACCTAAGTTAAATAAATAAAAGTCATTTATATCAGACAACAAAAAAACAATTTAGGTCCATAATATGTAAGTCACAAAGTTTTCTTAGTCTATGTTAGTAGTATTCATGAGAGTTATAATTAAAATTTAGGAATAATTTCAAACACTGCAATCACTCAATGATGTCGCTATTCCATCATTATTTGATTACAGTGTTTGAGAAACGGGCTATCCCATTTATTGGATAGTGCATTCAGGATGGTGTTGGGACTCCCGTGCAGCCTGCATAGCAACGAAGCGACTTACTTCCGCATGCATGCATGGAAGCCGTCCGTGCGGGCCTCCGCGAACATACTGGATGCGCTGCAGAACCGCGAGTTAAGTGTGCGAGTAGTGACAAATTGTGGTGACGGGGTTTAGGCAGCCCGAACGCCTCCATTGTGGCTTTCATAAGGCGTGGCATCCGTTTATGAGTTAATTAACATTTACAACGAACAGCACACAAAACACTCAATAGGCAATACAATGGGAGACCTCATTGCTAAAATCGATCTCTATCGGAGCGGCAAATTTGTCATAAAATATACCAATTTTACCGTGGCGAAAGAATCAGTCTACTGTAAGGATTAAATAGGATCCTTTCGTGCACGTGTCACATGTTTTTGAATTTTTTAAGGTTCTAGAACATGTCAGTTGCCTCACAATGTTTTGCTTCACCGTTTGAAGTATAGGGCACCCACGTTCTGTGGATCGGAAGGCGAGGCCACTACCACTACTCTACCAATACGAGTAATATTTTAAATCGTTGGAACGATAAATCACAATGCCTTACCATGAACTCGAACTTAGCCGCCCCAAGCATTAACTTCTCAGCTAAAGATTGCAAACAATTTCCATTTTCATCAAGAATGCGCGTGAAGAGAATATACATTCAGTTAAACGTTTTGTTTGTCCATTTGTTTAAAGCATCCTAGGTTCTTACTCCTTTCTTTTGTCTGCGATTCCAAATTGGCTCATTTTATAGCGAAATGAAATCTCATAACGCTCTAAAATGCTTTTTTTCGCCCTTCTGAATTTTTGAGTTCATAATGTCAGCTTCATAGCAAGAAATTATACACAACGGCAGTTGTTTCTTTGTCTTCGCTTGCTTTGTTTCTAATATTTTGTTTATGATTGATTAAAAAGAAGAAACAATATGTGACACGACAAGCAAACATTTGATGATGGAGGCAGTTTGCACAATCTAAAACTGTGTTTGGAAAACGTGAAAAAACTTTGCTGTCTGGTTTAGCTGGCGCAAGATTGAACTGACCATGCTAACCTTATCCTTATCCTTATCTATAACGCAGCAGCGATATAGATAATACTAGCTTTGTCTAATAGGGGGCTTTTATGGAAATGAATGAAAAAAACCCATTCCTACAACATCAAAACCAACAATCTCCAGATGTTATCTAATTACTGGCCAACTCTCCAAAATTATCCGCAACCTTGTTTTCCGATGTTCCCTCGCTTACATAAATCTTGATAATATGCAAATTTTATTTCATTAGAGCGGTAACTATAAGCAGTATGGCGGCCTGCTGAAATACAGCCGGGCCGCCCTAAGATTAACTAATGGCTATTTATCTTGTAAAGATCCCCAGTTCCGGACAAAGATGCGTTCGAATTATTAATTCGAAGACGACTCTTGTTGTTTACGTGTACCTACCTACTGCTTTCGCAACATCGTTGAACTCATTGTCACAATCAAAACACGAGAAACTGCAATCAAAGTCAAAGTCAAAAGGCATTTATTTCAATAAAATCACTAGGATCACTTTGAAACGTCTTAGAAACTAGGTGAAGCTATGCCTGTTCCTCGCGACCAAGCCTAGAAGAATCAGGCAACAAACACGGCTTGGTGCCTATAATTTTTTTCGATGATCCTTTTTCACAAAATGGAATTTAAAGCTTCAGTGTGGTGCCGATCGAACTAGGTGAGGCTCAAAAGAAAAGTAATCTAATTATAATCCTTAATGATTGGTAACGAGTCCATGGAAACGCAGCCAAAGATACAAAGATAGAGATACTAAACTTTTTGTACCGCGAGCACCTGTAATCGCCGAAGGCACGGTCGGCTCTGAGCTGGCCAACTCTAAAAAAATTTAAACTTAAGTTTGTAAGCGAATTAGCTTGCTATGAATCTCAGAAACTGATAAAAAAAAGTGTAACAGAATTCTAAAATTGTTTTAAATTCAACCACTTACTCAAAATATTCGCTAAACACTAACATCGGTAATTGCATAGGGGTAGCCTGATTGCTCTACTAAATTTTTGCCCAGTAAACCGTAAAATGTATGCACCTCGTTAAATAGGCAATCAACGTTCATGACGGAGCGGACGCTCAAATTTGTCATAATCGAAACAACAGCTCAGCATGTGTCAATTGTGGTCAGGGGGGCAATTATTTGGTACAATCTCTTTTTGGATAAGTTATGAACCGCGATCGGAACTGAACCATTTTTGGAACCTAGAATAACGTTAAACGTTGTTAATTATTATTATTAGAATTGGCTCCTAACCTTCTGTTGGAATCACAGTGAACAAATAGAGAATAATAGGGGTTATGGTATCTGTAAAAGGTAAACACTGGTTCAGCATAATTACCTACTCACTTCATAGTAAGCATTTTTTTTCTAAAGATAATGTTTTTATTTATTTCAATTATTTTTACCCACAATTCTGTTTCAAGGTACACGATAACGGTTAGTAGGTGCAGTAATTATTACCTAACAATTTATAACTACACTACAAAGCCCTAAAAGGTGTGGATCTTGTTCAATTGTTCGGAAAATCGGAAATTATGGCCGATTCAAAACGGGGCGCCGCGTCCGAAACATTCAGTTGTTGAATTTACGGTACAGTACGGCGCTTCTTTGTATGATCGTAATGTGTTCTAGGAATTTGTTCGTGGAGAATTTTTTTTTTATACACAAGCTCAAAGTCGCGCAACGGGCTATAGAGAGCTATGCTCTGAGTTTCACTACGTTATAAAATCTGAATGAGGAAATCCATCCGTCTGAAATTCCGTTCGTAGTGTCACTCCTTGGGGGAGGCCTATGTCTAGCAGTGGACTTCCTCAGGCTGATGATGATGGTGGTGAAATCAGGCTGAGATCATGATGCATGCGACAAAGCACCATTACTGATCTTTTTCGCAAAAGCCTGCGTTTGGTCAGAGAAAGGGTTTAGGAGCTCTCTCATTAATTCAGTATTTCCTTAGTATATTTTCTTTCTTTTGTTTATATTTTATAGTACTGAATAAGTAGAGAAAACACAAAAGCTAATAGAAACTTTTCTTTGTTCTTTCCGTAGACGATGCGACGTCCGCGTCCTACCATCAAAGTATTATAGGCAAATGCATACTTATCGAAAACAATACAGTTATTTCTAGGCACGTATTTACATGACGGATGCTATAGAAGCGAATATGCCTTAACTATGAATATGAATGAAATCGTTTGCAGTGTTAATTTATACGATTTACGCTTTTAACGACCAATTTCGGGTAACATTGTAATTCATTTTAATGTCACGGCTTACTAGTACAATCATCATCATCATTTCAGCCGTACGACGTCCACTGCTGAACATGGCCTCCCGCACAGACAGAGCGAATTCCTTATCATGTGGGGGGATTTGCCCATACTCACCACGCTGGGCATGCGGGTTGGTGAGCGCAGTAAGAGCTATCGTTCTTAAAATAGGAGACGCTGCTGCCCATCCCCTAGCTTTTTTCCCTTAGTCGCCTCTTACGACATCCGCGGATAGGTAGATATGGAGGGGCCTATTTTTCAGCCGGGGCCACCACGGCCACAACGAATCAACCACGAGTACAATAGATATTCAGTAATAATGCGATACCAAACACTAGGAGTCAATATTATGATGTTTATTTTTTTACACATTTTACGTCACGTGTCTGATCTACCTACTCTTTTGGGATGCTTTCAACGTTTTCTTAACGGTGTTTAAGAATTAAAGCAACCGTTGTCAAAGATAACCTTACCTTACATCCTCCGGAAACAAAAGGCGTCGCATAACAAAATCGCCTTTTACACAAAGAACGTTCTTAACAGCTCTTAGCGCATTCTTGCAAGCACTTAATTGGACGATTACACTATTGTTCTTCTAACCCCCTAGGAGGTTCAAAGCTGGGTACAGAAGAAGCATTGTACTGACGTACCGATGTTCCACTGACGTCACTAAGATAGATACTATTCATGAATCCGTGGCATTACGTCATTGAACCTTGAAAGGATTTCCACGAAAAAAGTCCCGCAGAAGCCAAGCAGCTTACGAATTACTTGCCTCAGAACTGCGCGTGCAAGGTGCATTGAGCCTGATAGTTTTTTTTTATTTAAGAAACAAACCATGTACCAAAAAAAACCCGTAAGATGGGGTGTTTTTTTTTTGGAAGTTGAACTATTTACCAATCCACATTTAATCTAATGTCACCATGACACAGCTTATTTTGCGCTATGAGCAAATTTAGAGTGACGCATTCCTGGCTGAGACTTAAAGCTAAGGGGCTATAATTCATAGAAGATCCCCTTTATCTCACGGCAAGATCGGCTTTCATTCAGAATTTAATTTCATCTTCACCCTCTCAGAGGTCTTTAACAAAAGAATGACCGACTGACTTAAGTAGGGATGTGATTGAAAAGGGTCGGGATGAACGTCTTTTTACCGATTTTGACAGTTATTAGGTAGTAATAATAATGGCAATAATGTGTTACAAAATGTCGGTGGTTCAGTAGACAAGTATAAAAGTTGCGCAATTTTCAAACACTTTTTCGAAAAACGCATCTTTAGCATGTTCTAATTGATACTTTACCTTACCTAAACTACGGAGTCACTGAAACTTCCCAAATGGGAGTTTTTGGTGGAACTTTTTTTTGTAAGTCCCCCTTTACGACCAGCCCAGCAGCTTAGCAACCCCTTGGCCCATTTAACTCATATTCTTAATAGTTAATCTTAATTGTACAATCTTTTGACCTACTAATTTCTATGACGATCGGACTAACCATTCAAAAGTTATGTTCTATTAAATAAACATACAAACTTACGAACATACAATACAAAGCCCATTCGCCCAAGTTGTTTCAGAAATCTTCGCTCGGTTCGCTCGCTCGATCAATTAGCTAAGGATGGGTCTCACTTAATGGACCGGATGACATTATAACGGTCTCAGAAAGTCGTTATCAGAAAAGACTCTATAGAGGCGGTTTGCCGTGGTACACAGAGGAGCCCATGTTTGGACCTGATGCTGTCGACTGACCATGATAATTGGCGCGTTGTTGTGTAAAAATGCATTAAACTTGCTTCTCAACACGGAGTTGAATCTTTTGAATGTAGGGTCCAACCGTCTGCCTCATGCTTTATGTATGAAGCCGCCGTTGGTAAATTGTGCTCCTTCCTGATGAATTCATAATCTTTTGGTTAAACCATTCTATTTCCTCGGCTCGGCGTGTTTTATGTTCACACTTTAAAAATGTAGGTTATAAAAGTACAAAGTTTACAGTTCTGCGTATCTTTGTTCATCAATCACGGTCAACCATTTTATACATTCATTTTGAGCTACGAGCCCTAACATGCTAATGTTTATATGGGGCTCAATAACTTCAAATTATGTGCACTAACCATTAATACAACCGTTGGGAATAAAGGTTCTTGAATGGCGACCACGAACCGGACAAGGGCACTGGACAAGGTCAAGGAGAAGATTCAAGAATGTTCGTCATGGCACTCTTTGGGGGAGGCCTATGTTCAGCAGTGGACTTTATCAGGCTGATGATGATGATGTTAATAACACGGCTCTACTGCATATAAATACGTTCCATCTTTTACAGTAGATTGAAACAGTCGCTGGATTTTTCATAAGAATAAAATCAGCTAGGACTTTAAAAAAAATATATTTTTTAATTTTATCTTTGAATCTTCAATTCTGCGTCTGAACTGGGAGAAGACAATATTGGTGTTCTTTGAATGATTGCGGGTCTTTTATTAAACTTCCGGCACTGACTGGGCATCGTTATTTCAGTTCATGGATTTGTTTTTTGATCGTGAATTTGAAGGGAGTGCCTAAGACTTTATTGTATTTAAGTAATACCTATTTTTTTTATGGCAGTGGATTTCTATTCCTGTTGTAAAATGATCAAAAGGTGCAGATTTTCACTCTCAAAGTTTAAGCCTATAGCAATTAGTTAGATATTAATAAGGTTTTATGTACCTATTAGTATATTTATTTTCCAAAATGCACTTTTAACAAACCAACAATGCAGCTTTTCTCGGTACTAAAAGGATAAACGAGGCATTTTATTAAATTTGTTATAGCTTACAACCTCTAGTCTAAATTGGTCTAAGACACTATTCAATGCAGTTCACCAATCTTCCCGACTAATCCGATCGAACGAACAATGGGTAGTTCCGCGTGAACACGTTATTGCCTCTAAATCTTTCACACTGATACATAGTCTAAGAATAGATTGTACAGAGCAGTGAAAGGAACCCGAGGTACATTGATAGATGCGACTCTCTTACCATAAAATCTTAAGATGTTTAGCTCACGTCAACGTGGGTATGGGTATTCAACGTTTAGCTTTCTCCATTTACTTTCTTTAGAACCCTTAGTTTTAACCGTTAAATAATGTTGTTGTGTTTTTCCCACATCTGGTTTCCTTTTAGGAATCTGTAAGTAATGTCACATTGAGCATATCGTGTGGGTAAATTATTCAATTCTGCCTTTAGGTATTGGTTACTGAAGTGAAAGAATCATATTTAGACTCGTAGAAAATATCGTAATGGCCCAGTGGGGTTAAGAAGGTTATTGTTAACCAACGTGAAACAATAAAGCTTAACAATATGAAGATACAATCGACGCTTTTTACAGTAGCGATTTAATAGATTTTGTACAGATCACCAATACTCAGATAAGCAATCAAACGTATAAAAAGCACGAGGACGTAATATTAATCATATGGAGATATTCCAAATTAAATTTAATGAAATTTATGAAAGAATGGTGCTTCAGAAGCTGCTGTAGGTGCTTACTAAGATTGTTCCTTACTCTTTGTAATAGTGCCTAAGGAAATGGGAACCTTCTTGCCGGCGGCTATTGCACTAGGCTCTCGGTGTTACTTTTAGCGATCGAAGTCTTTTCGGGTTTTTCGGTTCGCTTGTTCGGAACAAATATTTATCTTATTCGGTCGTTCGGATACTCTTATTGCGGTGTTAACAAATATAGGGATGTTGGTTCTACGTGTGAGGGATAAGAGGATTATGGAATGGATAATGGATATTGGAAATACTTGATATATGTTCCAATAAAAATACTTACAGGTTTTAAAAATAAGGGAATACATTTCTATGTAATTTTTCTCTACGAGATCGAATCAGAAATGAGGAGATCCGTAGACAAACTAAAGTCACCGACTAGCCCAGAGGATTATTAAGTAGAAATGGCCGTGGGCGGGCGCATACTCGTAGCTCGTAGAATCGAAAGTAAAGAAAGAAAGAACACACACCGGAAAGTGCAGTGTAGGACGGCCCCCCACTAGGTGAAAAGACGACCTAATAATAGTGCTAGAAACCGTTCGGTGCAGACTGAACAAGATCGGGCGCTCTAGATATCTACGCGGGAAGCCTATGCTCAGCAGTCCACTGCTGAGTGTCCTGCGGCTGAAATGATGATGTTTTTTTTATGAATTAATAGCCTTAAAAAACACAGAGCAATAACATACAGTGCAACCGTAGCGGTCTAATCCTACAGTAAATTCTGAATTTCAATGAAACCGAAATATCAAAAACTCGGTGACCAAAAAGATATTCATTATTCAATATCTTTGAATTTCACCTGATTTCCCTAAATTCATCTTCGTGACCCAGGTGTACCGGAATTCAACCACATTGCAAAAATAAATTCACATCTCACTTATTCCAATCACGTAGTTCCGAATTTGTCATATTGGATTTTCGAGGCTCCCATCATACGTCTCCCCTAGCTGTCACTACGTGAAAATGAACACATGCATCATATCTCACGCATCTAAACACACCCTTATTCCCTAAGGAATAAAGTCGATTTTTTTGTAAGTACCTACCTATAAAAAAATGTTAAATTAAAAAGGAACTCTGAAACGAAAATCGGGTTTAGCGAATGAAAAGTTTGTTGAAACACGCTCGCCAAACTTTGGAAATAGCGAATCTGACTGTGGAAGAAACATTATTGGCATTTCAATGAGGACGTTTATTCCATTTTCCATAAACAAAAGTTTTTCACATTTTACTTTTGTACCAGAAAACAGCCTATATTAAATAATTTGTATTCAGCCTCATACAGAGTTATTTGTATAATGCGCAAACCCTGAAAAAAGATAACCAGTGAGACCAGACGAATAAAAATTAATTCGGGAAATCTATAATTCAAAATAACAAATAACCCTTCCAATGACATGATATCATACAAACACGTACCACAATACCGGTCGCACGTACCGCAATCACCAATATCTCCATAAGGGAACTGATAATAACCGTTACTAAACACTTACACATTGCTATCAATATCCCTTTCATATTCATAGGGGTCCATCCACCATTTTGTTGTGGGCTTTATCAAAATAACGGGGGGCATTTTAAACCCAATCAAGGGAAAATCAAAATGCGGAAAATGGGGGACGCTTACGGAGGGTTAAATTCTTGTTATCGATTTGTTTTTATGACTTTTGCTGACATTTCGATTTGTAACCGAGATTCTGGGCCTTGAGGTAAACATTCGTACTTTATACGAAGTTATGTGAAATCGATTTGATGCTTCGAATATTTTTACGGGTCATGGGAAGTTCAGGTGATTTAAAAGTATAGGTACGGTAGGATTAACTGATTTATAAAACCCTCCTGCCATTATTTTCGGAGTGAACCTTTTATAGATCATCATCATCATCATTACAGGCGTACGACGTCCACTGCTGAACATGGCCTCTCCCACAGACAGAGCCAATTCCCATCATGTGGGGGGATTTGCCCATACTTACGACGCTGGGCATGCGGGTTGGCGAGCGCAGTTAGAGCTATCGTTGTTAAAATGAGGGACGCTGCTGCCTCTCCCCTAGCTTTTTTCCCTTAGTCGCCTCTTAGGACATCCGCGGATAGGTAGATATGGAGGGGCCTATTCTTCAGCCGGGGCCACCACGGCCACGGCCACGGCTATTATTTGATAAATATCAATAAATCCATATACTAGTAAAACTAGCTGATTTTGCACATTACTCCGCTCATCTTAGTTAGACGAGGATTTAGGCTTTACGTAGGGGTAAACACGATGACCTCGGTGGCGTACCGGGCGAGTGCCCGGCTGAGACGCAAGGGGTTCGGGTTCGATTCTCGCTGTGGGAGAAATGTATGAATGATCTGCAAATATTTATTCAGAGTCTAGGTGGGGTACCATGGTATACATAGTTTCTAACACCCACAACACAGGGAATCCTAGTGTGAGGTCAGGACTATGTATGTGACTGTTGAGTCTTATTATTTCGAAACAATAACGCCTTCAGTTTAATTTACTCCTGAAATAACAAAAAAATGTAGTGAAACATATATATACGGAGTTTATTGAGAACATATACGAGGCTTACACAAGATTAATAGCGATATCTTGGTACCTACGTCTATCCAGAAAATACGCTTTGAAGAATTTTCGTTTGTATGCGATCCGATTTCACAGATCAGTCAGTCCAACAAAAGCAACTCAAGAAGCTTAAACAGTGTCCCCAGTTCTCATTATTACGCATTTTTTCGGAAGCTCACCCCGGGAAATTCCTTTTCATGGCGGGAAGGGGAGGGGAGATGCATGGGAGATAACGTGCACATTATCGAAATACCGATGTCCTCGTATAAAGCGGGAAAACTGAGAGTTAAATAGCGATTTATTCTGGTAGGGGTAGCATTGCAAGGTCTTACATGTCTAAAGACAATGTACTTTGAATAAATTTCACCGCTTTGCATCATAAACATCAGCAATGTATGAGCAAAAATGTTGTACGTCTACTGAAGATACTCTTAAGTACTCTTCCTTTCACTCAGAACTCACTAAGTTAATACACCTATCAATTTTGTATATAGAAACTTAATGGGAATTAGATTGAAGTACTTTAATAATGTGGATCAGAGAAGTATCTTTTAGCTGCAATGGCCTTGCAATCTGTCACTTATGGAATACTATTGCAAAATGTGGGTATGTGACAAGGTAATGTGCCTCTGACAACCCCCCAAAGACATTTTAAAGGATCTGATTACTTGGAGATCTGAAAGGATATCTATCATGCTTGGCGGCGCGAACCTATTTTTTTTTATATATTTAGCAGATATTAAGGTTACAGCAAATATATCTAAGAGTCGCTACAAACGAAATTTAATTGAATGAGGTGTTTGTACACTGAAGATCTGTACCAACTCAAATTGAAAAATATAGCTTGACCTATAACAGAACATTGTGTCAACATCGTGGAGTGGGTACCTCAAAGAAACTCCCTCGTTGTTACAGAACCACTAAAAGCAGCTTAACGATTAGATAAACCAAAGACATGACCGTCAACGGACGTCGAAATGTAACTTTCGCTAACTTCCATTCACAACCCATCAATAGAAAAACAACCTTATCTTCAATACGATAATGGCCTTTCAGGCAGAAGACAGAAATCAATGTACTTCTTACATTCCGATCGAGAGACCGAAAGTTTGCTACGGTGCAGAATTTCAATCGCTGAAAGAAATATCGGTGGCAAGTATAATAGCAAGAGTTGGGATAATTGAGACGGTCACTTTCGGCATGCCCGGCAAATAATGAACAAGTTTTGTAAACGTATACCTCTTATAAATAAATTTAAAAAAAAACATGCATGTTCAGAAGGTGAGTATGCACTCAAATTCTCAGAATAGAGCTAGTTACAGAAAAAAAGGCAAGGGAATAAATTCAATGTTTGCATAATCTGCAAATATTTGTTCCGGGTCTGGGTGTTGTGGTACCAAGGTAGGTAAGTACTCGTAGTTTCTGATACCCACGATACAGGGAATCCTAGTGTGAGGCCAAAACTATGTATGCATGTGACTGTTGGGTGTTATTTATTTATTTATTATTGCGATATCATCGATTCCATGTAAAGATGCTTTGATGCTTTGTAATTTTAGTTGCATTTTTCCGACTTTATTTCGTCCTTTCACAACCCTAGTAGGGCGGATCCATGGTACCCTTGTAATAACCGAATGTTCGTGAATAAAGCGTTATAACCAATATGTCCGTTTTTATGAGAAATTCTCAGTACGCAATATGTTTATTTAATGACATCATAACTCTGCTGAACGTGATTTCTGTGGTAATCCTATTACCGTACATTATTAATGACTGGAACCTTATGAAATTATGCCTACTTACACAGCTATGTGCATTTGCTAAATATAATGCTTGGACGTGCGTCTCTCTCATGTCTAATCTTCAAAGATCTTGGGTACCAGGGAGATCTGAGTGAGAGAAAGTCAACCATGCTTCGGGATTACAAGCTTTACCATATTTATTTCAATATAAATTAAGCTTTTATTTCTAATAAGCAGTAGATCTTAATAGGTAACCGATTTGTAGGAATCGTTTTGAAATTTTATTTATTTATTGTGTTTCTTCTATTTTAATATTTTCTCCCAGTTGTGGGCAAATGGCGGATTAGCCAGAGGCCTCAGACCCTGAATCTTTATTTTTACACGATTTTCATATATTACATCCATATTTAATTATTATAAAATGAGAAAGTATCTCTGTTTGTTTGTTAATTGTTCTACGGACGGATTGTAAGGAAATTTAGCAACGAGACAGATTTAATCGAAAGAAAATGGGCTATCTATTGTTTCAATAAAAATCTTTTTATTTATTTTTTATTTATTCCTCAGTAAACTTAATCTAAGTTACATTTCATGGGTTTGGGACCCTCTTTTTAGTATAGATATACCTGTGTTAGAGAGTCTCGCTCTTCCGTAGTACATAGTTATTAGAATTAAGTAAGTAAAGAAGGATTAGGAATTGAAGGGATGAAATAGGGGTTGAAAGTTTGTATGGGAAAACCGTAATCCTAAAATTAGGAATCTGAAAATTCATATTTAAGCTCGCGTTTGGTAAGTAATGAAGAAATAAGTGTTAACAGCTAGTTTCGTCATAAATCTATAGCCAATACGTATGCCACTTCTCGTTGAAGTATTTATGTGATTAATGTCAGAGCCCGGATTACACGATGAAATTCTCAGTGTGTCCAAAGCCTAATAAAACCCGGTTTAGCGTCTCATTAACATCAATAAGCACACCTCTAATAGGATTAACGTATCATTGGTAAGTGAACCCAACGAAGCATTAGCGACATCTCGGTAATGTCAAATCAATGGTGCTGCAAATTCACTACAGAGAGTTACGCTTACGATACGATGCAAATCTGCTTAAAGTATTTTAATTTCACTGGCCTATTTAACTAGCTTCCGCCCGCGGTTAAAATCATCGAAAAAATCATGTTAACCAACAAATACAACCGTCTGCCCCAAGTATCTCCGGTGAGATATACAGAATATTTTTAATGCACAAACCCTAAAAAGATTTTTTCTGAATAGAAACTGGGATCGATCCTCATCAGCACGATGGAGATAGGCCTCCTCAAAAGTTTGAGATATGACATCACCAGCCACACGCAATGGTTTTAGAATTTCGTTTTGAAGCTTTGTGGCATCGATTAAATTGATAAAGTTCCCATAAGTACCTGTACTTTGTAATAATGATAAAGCGGCGTGGACGAATTTGAATATGTAGTATTTTTGTGTTTATTTTGTGACATTTTAATTTAATTGACATTTATGACCTGATTTATTTAATATCCTTAGTTTTAGACGTTCATAAGTGTACAATTCATTACCTATATTTTTAAATAGTGTTTAGAAATGTAGCCAAATGAAAAAATAAATGAATGAATGAAAAATCAATTATCAGAAATTCCTGAAGGTAAGGTAATTTGTTCGTGACCCAAACCTTCTAACAAAAGCATTATCGGAGTAACCCATACACATTGTATGAGCCATAATTTTACTTATAAAATAAATCATGAGGAGGGTATCAAATAATCGAGCTTCGTTTGCAAATTAAATTCCTTGCCATAATTTTAAAGCGTTTCTAATAAAATATGACGTCGAAAATTTCCCTGTTTTCGAACACATTATTATTAGAATTATAAAAAAAGGATAATATTTTAGCGAATAAGGCAATTGTTTACTTGATTTCAAAGAAAGAATTAGCATAAAAATTTGTCGCTATATTGCTGTAATAACATAACAGTAATTGCTAATAACAGATTATATAAAATAGATATATAAATAAATAATATATAAATAATAAATAATAGGCTACGGTAACCACTTACCAACAGGCGGCTGCATGCTTGTTTGCCTCCTTAGTTGCATAAAATATAATATATCTTTAACTATTACCTTATAGGTACTTTCTATGTAACTAAGGTAATCTCTTGACATAATTATTAAATACCCATCAGATATCTATTTGTAAGGGTCATCGACCCACCAATACTAGGCTTTTACAGCTCTTAAGCTGAGTCGGCATTGTTGAACCCACCTAGACGAGCCGAGTGGACTTCGAGGGCCGAACTCTATCGCACTCTACCCATTATAGACTTCAGGCTTTCATGAGCAAAGCGGTTAAAAAGCGACACCTTGAATAGTAATCTTTTTTTATACGGAGCCAAACAGCTGATGGCAAGCGGTTACCGTCGCCTATTGACATCTGCAAGACCTGGAGCATTAAATTTGTGTTCCGCGGTGGTATAATTGCTTTATGTGAATTGTGTGAACACTAAACATCCAATACAAAGTTTTTCAACTCACTCTTTGTGGAGGCCTATGTCCAGCAGTGGACTCCTACAGGCTTATGATAATGATGATGATGATTTGTCAAGAAAGATCTACCAAATCCCGTATGGAGCTTGTATGAGATAAACATACCGCGTTTGTTTGCGGTTATTTGCATACAATGAACTACGCGAGCAACTGTAAAGATTAAGATCTCGATTTTTCGACCCCGTGTAGGTAATGGTTCTTAAGCCTCTGGGCATGAGTACTTGCACTTGGCCGTTTTTAGTTTGTATCAGCCTTCGCAACTGTCAGCACCATAAAGCTTGAACAGCATTTTACTTTTGCTTTAGAAAGCCCTTACAAAACTTTGAAGACTAAACATTGTTTAAGTTCAAGTTAAGTTTCAAGTAATTCTACCCTCTTTCAAGTAACAATAACACTCGCTTTGCTTTAATATAAAGCTAAGGACACATCAGATGTCACTGGCACAATGACGCGATGATTGGGCCGCCACGTTTGCGAACAATGAGACTCATTCTGCTTCAAATCGTAAGACAGCTCCACAATGTCTGGGAAAAATGTTCTGATTGCTAGCATCTAGTGACAGATGTAGAAACTCGAAGATAAAAAAACTTTAACCGAATAAACAGTTTAATAACAACCCGATGGACCGACGACATTGTGAAGGTTGCGGGAAGTCGGTGGATAGAGAAGGCTCAAGACCGTTCGTCATGGAACTTATTGGGGGAGGCCTATGTCCAGCAGTGGACTTCTACAGGCTGATGAGGATGATGATGAATAAACAGTATTTTTATCAAGATTTTTGTTTATTTTCGTTCACTCCATTTTAATATTACTAGTGGACTTCAGTCACAAGGTTTAATTTTAAGACAAACTTCGCCAAATTTCCGAAAAAGGGGAAGGGGCTGAGTTTCGGAAATTCCTTTCTTAGTGCGGCCCTTCAATACAATATAAAGCTACCTTCTACTCCTATGCGTTGAATTACAACGCACAGCCTAATTATTGTAGAATTAGGCTGTGTGTTGATTGTCAGTCAGTCAATAACGTAAGAACTTAATTAATCATGGAGTCAAAAGCCTTAGGTCATTGCATCTTGATTTCAAATAATAATTTGTTTCACGTCTTCCAAACTGATTACCAAAATCACAAATAAATATCAGTGTCCATAACACCGTGTCTCTCCTCGAGTTAACTAATTAAAAAGCGAATGAAATTGGAATCAGTTCCCCTCTGCTAAAGAATTCAAACTCCGATTTGATTATAACCGGAAAGTTATTAATTGAAGTTTCGTCGCCAGTAAGCGGGTCAGTGGATTTTTCAGCTGAACAAGCAAAGCTTTCAACCTGCTGAATTGTATATGCACAAAGGCCTCGTTTCGTATACTATTTATAATAGACCTAGTTATCACAGATTACGGTGGCCGGGTTAGTTACGGGATAAATAACGCGATATACGAAGCAGAAGATTTACTACAGAGTATTTTTTTAGTTTCATAGAAGGTATGTGTCAAAACTAGAGCGGAAGGGTAAGGCGTACATTATTATGCAAGATCATTCTAATATATTATGTTTATTAACCACACTTTAAATCTAACGTACAATATTGTAGCAAATAACTTTATTCTCAAAACGCTCCCGAAATGAACCTGGTTATAGATACAGGTGTGTTCTATGATTCCAGAATTTTGTCCCATATCTAATACCTGATACATACTTGAATGTGGTATGATGAATAATATTCTCCCGTATTGCAACGGTGCAAACTTTGTAGTCAACTCTCTCGGTTCGTTATGTCCATCCACGGTATCCAAAAGTTTGGAGCCGCCATTTTGAACTGTCGTGACCGCAGGATGTAGTAATTTACAGGTATATTTTGTCGACTTATGCAGGTAAGGAGTTGTCTCATCATCATTCGTTACAGACGTAGGAGGTCCACTGATTCTTTGTTGGTCTTTCTCAGTTAGGTCAGTGACCAGGTTGAGATATGGTGGCCCTGAAAATGGCCTATGAACGTCGGTGAAAGAATGAGTGTAGTGAAAGGATTAAAGTGCGCCTTTTAGAGGCTCCTTTCATGCATGTTCAAATGGTGTGCGATATTTCGCCTAAAATTCGTTTCAGAATGATTCTTATGTCAACTGAAGAAAGTCGATTTTGAGTTTGACTTTTAGCAGCTTGCGATATCTTTGAGCTCTATCGCTGGCCCTCAAAATTCAAACTTAAAAATTACTTTAAACATTAGACGTAAGGATTCATTTTAAAATAAATTCGAGGCCTATTTTGGATGACATATCGCACGGCGTTTGAACATGGCTTTATTCAATCTGCACCCAGTGGTTAGCAGTGTAATTTGCAACGGTGCGCTTCCTTGCTTCTGAGAACATGATAAGGACAGCAGCTGCAGCTCTCGGCTGTAACAGACATAGCATTCGCATAGCCTATTAACTCCATTACCACGGTCATAGCTCAAACGAACTTACTTCACCCAGCTACTAGTTATCTGACCGATCCAACGAGATTTTTAACTAAGTTTGTACACAAAAGCCAGTATAGCATGCCTACAACAGTCGGTAGGTAACATAGTTAGCAAACTGTAGGTTCGTTAGTCCGGACGAAGTTGGCCTGAGTGCTACGCTCAGATCAGATGGAAATTTCTGGATGGAAAGCTTCAAGTTTACCCCCAGTTAGGGTAGAAACATTCTGTGCTCAGGGTCAGACCACACCCCAAAAGAAAATGCAGCGTAAACTTCCAAACCAAGTCTAAGTTTTGCAACTGTAACTTATGGTTTTGCATGATTATACAAGTAACTTTGTATAACTTATACTTAGTTAAGTTCTAAAGAGCGTGGAAGGCAGATCAAGAAACCCTAAGGATGGTAACATAAGTTTCAAACTTATGACAAAACGTTCAAATAATGAAACGGTAGCGCCTGATCCCGATAGAACATACCATCTATGCTTGCTCTGCAAAATATTTCTGGTATCAAAAGACATCGGACTGGCTTACCTGCGAACAAAATACAATAGTTAATGCGTATAATTAAGAACTTTATATTTGGCTGATAGACGGTTTCCAGAACTAAGGTTAGGTAAGGTTAACTTAGGTTAGCCATCAAATACTTAAAATACAGAAGCAAAGATCGTTTCGCAGCCAGATAAAACCCCAGACACAAGACTTGTCAAACTTTCGACAAAGAAACTCAAACTAATTTATCCAATTGTATTTTATACCATTAGTACTTGGAGCTCTCAGTCGCCACTTAAAACTCCGCCACAAATTGCAAATGAGCATTAACATTAAACAGTCCCAAACTTGAAATGGCCCGGCTAAGATTTCACGGTCAAAACAAATTTTAGCAATTTTAGCCCCTAAGACGGCCGACGGTAGAAATTAGAGTTTCCATTCATGAAACCCTTAAATTGCGATCCTGGATTGTTCCCTTGGGAAATTATGGACTTAACACCTGACAAGGCTCAAATTTTAATGTTAGCATTCCGCGCGTCCCCTTTTAGCCACGAATAAATTAACACGTTTTTGTTGTTTTGCTATTGCACAAATGGAGGCGCTCGGCGCTCGTTCGCTCGTGAATCGTGTTGCTGACATGCACAAAGTAGGACAAAGCAAAACAGCCTGAAACGAGAATGCACATAGTACTACGAAAATTACAATTCACACGAAAGCAGTAGCGAGTGAGTCTGCGCCGCGGCTGACGCCAGTATCTAGCTCCATGTTAAACAGCCTTTACTTCTGCTTTTTTTTTTTTTTTTTGTTTTTTTTTTTTTTTTATACAACAGAGGTGGCAAACAAGCTTACGGCCCACCTGATGGTAAGCGGTTACCGTAGCCTATGAGCGCTTGCAATACCAGAGGCATCACGCACGCGTTGCCGACCCCGAACCCCCTTCCCCCCTAAAGACCTCTGGCAACCTTACTCACCGCAGGAACACAACACTATTTGAAAATTGCTTGCTTCATGCTTGCTTCTTGGAAGTTAGTGACGGCAACTATGAAAATCATTATCTGGAAAATTCCTACTAACAATCCTAAAAGGCTTCCAAGCACTGATATTTATTAATTTATACTTAGTTTCCCAGAATTTTCTAGCAACCTTCTTGAATTTCCAGTAAACCGTCGAGAAATAAACGATGTCTTTTCATCTAAACAAGCCTTCGTAACGAGAATTGCTGGACCTCTGCAAATATTCAGATAGTTACGTCGAGCTGTATCCGCGGACGTGACGAGACGGGCACGATGTAATTTGTGACGGCTGCCTTCCCGCCCAGACTAGATAAGGGTTTCTAGTAGTTTTTGGTTGTACGAGAAGCATGTATCAAGTGTTGGGAAAACTTTCTTGTACCGGTCACGTACCCTTGTCGGTTTCTTAAGTTTATACTTGTCGGACAATTTGAAACACACGGTGACGGCGATTACAGAAAGGTTTAGGGCATGCCATTTACTGTAAAAATTTGTTCAGAAGTAGGGACTATTATACACTAGCTTCTGCCTGCGGCTTCGCTCGCGTGGTACCTAAGTACATAAAAAGCCTATATGGTATTCTAGGTAAAGAACTGTATATATTCCAAGTATCTTTGATCAGCCATGTATTTCGTTTTATTATTAATAGTTTAAACGCAACGGATTACTATGCTTATTCAACTGAGATTCTGCTTATTATTTATTTTTTATCTGTAAATGATTTCATAAAGTGGTAACTCTTTTTAGGGGCCAAAAACATTAAAAGACGAATAGTCTATAAAGAGCAAAGATGCGCTTTATTGCGGAGCAGGCGCTGAAGCATTTGCGAAACGATCTTTTTATGTTCTCAGAATGTGAGCCGGCGATAAAACCATTATCATGAGATATATGATGTAACTGTTTTCTCAAAGCAATTGAAGAATAAAAATTCGCAGTATTAGGTACTGAAAAATGCCAAAAACGATTCGATACATTCATAAATCTCATTCGCAAATAAATTCTAATACAAACCTAATTTAAGTTACGAAATTGTGGCTTACGAGATAATGGGGCTTAATATATTGTGGGAATATTCTCATTCCCGTAATTTTCTAAACACAGGAACTTCAACAACGTTGTTTTCATCATCTTTTAACTTGTTCCAGGATGTCCAAAATTTCATAACAACCATCTTAGGAGCCCATAAGCACGTTTACACGCAATTTCGTGGCATAAGGGTTTCAATTTAAACTTACTACGGAACCTTAAGTGAAACTTTTCGTTGTATTCAGAGTTGTCTACATAGCCTGAAGTTGCTACGTTATCTATCTAATCTACTGAGTCCTTTCCTTTTTTCATTCACTTCGGTTTAGGGCTTCCGTCATCTAGTGAAATGTGCGTCAAATTCGTCTCGCCATCACCGCTTTACATTACCGCATACATTTTATATGCTGAACTTTATAAAACTAAATCCTTTATTCAATCAACAATAGCTATTGCATTTCTCAAGGAGTTCTAGCACGATCTCCATTAAAGAAACACACCGCAGGCAATCATTGCATGCAACGCAATATGCAGTCCCCAGAGTGTCCGACGATGTCTATGAATAAAGTATGAAGGCACGTGTCACTGTGCTCCAGATTTGTATTCAGCTTTTATACTAGCAGGTTACGTTCATGAAGTCTTGTAGGAGAGGGCCAGAGCCCAAGCCCAAGGGCAGTGTAAAATATTTGTAAAGTCCATGAGTTGGTGTGTCAGCCATATTCTAAGCTTTAAAATGCTCTTCTCAAAACACGCAAATATGTGGGTTACATTTGATCAAAAAATGTATTTATTTATATGCTCGATTTTCGTTTTCATTGAATAGAACTTTGGGTATACTTGATCTTAAAAGATGGCGTCATTCTAAAGTACTTACAGTATATTTCAGGGTAGGACTGGTTCCATTTGGGTCCTTCGAGTTCATAGAGTAAGTATATTATCTATTACCTACTCGTACCGGCAAACCCCTCTAAAATGCTGTTTCGTACCGGCTTTGGGATTGATCGATTATTTCAATGAACACAACACAGTTCATGTAGCGGTATGTAATGAACCGAATGAGGAAATGCAATGAAGTCTCAGACTCAATTAAGCTGTGTTTACACGTAATATGCTTCACGCAGGCAATGAAAATTGGTTCTAAGCTGAGTAGGCGGGTAGGTCCCTACACTTCAAAACCAAGTGAACATGTATGTGGCTTTAGATTTTATTTTTATTTATATAATAATAATAAATAAATAAATATTCGCGACATATCACACACGGTCAACTGATCCCAAACTATGCATAGCCTGTACTATGGGTACCAGAGACAGATATACATAATAGATAAATATTTAACACCCAGACACAGAGCGTTTCCCATTTATATGACGGGAATGTTTTCACATACTCTTGATACTAACTTTTTCAACTTTTCTATTACCTACACAGGGTAGGACAAAGTAAAACATTACGTAGATTTACTTTGGTGAAGTTCAATTCATTTATTCATCCTTTGACATAGTTACATGTGCTTTGATAAGTCAAAAAGTATAAATTTATATTTTGGCTAAGGCTATAGAAAAATAAATTACTTCCATAATCATGTAAACAAACAACATTAGTACAATAGTACAGTAAGTTTAAAAATATATTAAACACAAAGCTACATCATGGTCAGAAAACTTTCATCATGTTCTTAAGATATATGTTACTATTTTTCTTAAAAATTATATATCACAAGAAATAAATATGGAACATCAAAATTAAACTTTTACTATTAAAATTAAGTTTAACTTACTTAAACCTACATCAGAAATTTCAACTGGCAAGGCTAAATGTGACGCCCAAACAAATCACAACCGTTCCTAACGCAATTAAAACACTCACTCGAATACGCTCAAAGCAATTTTGATGTAATTTATGTCTATTGTTTTGACTCGCGAACACAATCCTCGTAAATAACGCCCTTCAAGCGAATAGAAAAGTACTAACGACCCATCGCCCATTCATCCCCCTTCTACTGCTAAAACGGTCATAAAAACTAAAGCAGTGTCCGTTGCTGATTGTAATCCACTTAAACAGCTAGTTATTGCACAAACAACGTAAAGTATATGTATGAATGATAAGCGGTAAACACGATCCTTAAATCCTAGCTAGTTTCTGATATTTTTGTCTATACATAAATAATAATACAGTAAATCCAAAAACTCTTACTATCTTGGTGACTTAATTTACACACTAGATTTCAATTATACCTCAATCTGGTCAGCTAACGCAGAATGACCAAGAAAAAACCAGTGACACGGCGAATAAAATCAAGAGGATGATCGAGACGGCTCAAGATCAATCATCAATTGCAATCTAAGGAGGAAGCTTGTTGAACACAAGCACAAACATCCCAGCTTCTAAAATAACTGAGCCGTAGAGTGTCAATCAATAAATTTAATTAAACAAATTACAAGATATCCCGCACTTGTGTAGGTTGTATTTAGTACAAGTCATGCCCCCAGCTTCAGCTTTAGCTAGAAGAGGTACACACGGGACTCTGATTTAATTTAATCAGGCTAGCTAACGGACCAATCCTGTTGAGTGGTATCTACAACGCATATTCTGTAAACAAACAATCAACTGCGCTGAAAACACTTATTACAAATTTTACAATTATTGTGTTTTTAGATCCAGTTTAGATGGTTTGAGTACTTTGTCTTTTATACAACCAGGTTTCACTCATGTTTACGTAAATGCTGTATTCACGCAAATTAGATTAGTAGTTTTAAAAGTTGTCCTAATGTTGCATTTTAAGATAAGTTAAAATGTTACCTATCCTTTTCGGATCTATTCCCTTCGTTGACGCGGCTGTTTTTAGAGTTGATCTCTAGTCTCGTAGTTGATTTGCCCTATCCCGTTGTACCTACGGGAGTAGAGAGGGTGCATTCCTGTTTAATATTGCATGCATGCTACGTGAACTGTTTAAACTAGAGGACCACTCGCATAGGGGAGCGAAACAGAAAAACCTTGATCTCGTTTGATATTAAAGCACATTTTGTTGCATTTGACACGGTGTTTTCGAAATGTTGGTAGGCTTTTTTCAATGATACTCCCTCAAACGTTTAAGGATAGCCCGCGTTAAATTACGCATTGCATATTTTATTTACCGTGGTGGCCCCTTTAGAATAGCTCTCCATAACTACCTACCCATGGATGTCGTAAGAGGCGACTAAGGGAAAAAGCTAGGGGCAGCAGCGTCCCCTAACAATATCTCTTACTGCGCTCAACAACCTGCCCAGCGTGGTGAGTATGGGCAAATTCATCCCACATGATAGAAAATCGCAGGCATGATAGGAGGCCTATGTTCAGCAGTGGACGTCCTACAGGTGAAATAACGATGATTTCATTTTAGAAAAAACAACATAGATTCTAGTCTATATTTGTTACTTTGTGTCAACTACCGAAAAGGAAATGAAAGAAATAACTCAACAACACTAACTGTTTATTTTCAGAAGTACTCTCTTTGGTGTAAAATAAAACCTTTGAAAAACAGTTTTTTCAAAGATAGACCTTTACAAAAAAGCTCTCCGATTACAATGCATCCATATAATAACTACTGAAGCTATTCCTTGGCGTAGCAGCAGACTGAAGAACCGTGATCTTAATAAGCTAGCTCAGATCTCGACCTAATTAATGAATTTCGCTTTTCCACAAAGGAAAGCCTTGCTATTGTTTTCAGTAGTACCTACTGGGTCAATAAGCTCACTCTGGGAAAGCGTGCTCCATCTTAGGCCACATCTCACTTGTAAAAGTGAGTTGGTAGACAAATGCTTTACCATTATCAATTAAAAAAAAAACTGGAACTTTTTCTTCGAAGTTTTTCCTCTCAAACACTTAACTGTGAGGTGTGTAGACTGGCTCTACAGTCTATACACCTTACGGTTTTACTTCAGCTATTAAATTAAGGCCTTGCTACATCTATTCAAGATGATTTATAAAGCGCCAAGTGGAACTTTTTACTCACTTACAGGACGCCTGATGGCATGATTAGATGGAGTAGGCTTACCCAGCACTTATACCTTCCGCTCAGCTTAGTCAACCTTATCCACAGGAAAGACATGGTCAATACATACGGAGCTGTCAAAGCCACGGGTTACCTCACGCTGTTTTCCTTCACAGTTCTCAGCACGTATTAATAGCGCAATAGAAAAATCCATATGTGCACGGCTTGGATTAACCTACGACCTGCGGATCGAAAGTCGAGTTACCTCCCACTAGGCCAAATCGTTAGCTATTAAGGTAATAACATTTCTTATTATTTCTTCATCTATGTTTATCCCATCCAAACAAACTTGTAATAAACAACAATATCATTGTTCGATCATTTTATTTTCCTCGCGTTCAAGGTCTTTCGTGACACGGCCTTCCTTATCTGTATTAGTCAGTTTTCTAAACCCATTGAACAAATTGAAACCAAGGATGTTCGGCATCACTTCTATAAATATACGTCTACGGGTTTAAAATTGGGGTGTACCAGTCTATGAAGGAGTGACTCATACTTCCCCTATATTTCGTAGGTCACGGTTAGAGCAATCATGTATGACATCATCCTGTTTTGGTCACGTGATATTACACTTCATAAATCATAATATTTATAGTCTACAAGGTGATTCATAATGTGAATGCTATCCCGAAAAGGGTAATTTTACACCCAAGCGGCAATAAAGTGTATTCTACAACTTCGAAAATCGACATTGTTCATTGAAAAAATCTATAAAATCAGTTCTTAACCAATTAATCTTTTGCTTTGGTAGCAATCTTAATGACAAACTTCTCGTCCGTTAAATAATTTGTTATTAAGGTGATAAAAATACCGTAAACAGCTTATTTGAATATTTTAGTTTTTTTTTCGATAATAATTATTTTATTCGTTAACAGATTCAGCCCCTTTCGAAATAGTATACATATATTATTATGAAGCACGGATTATATGTTTTTGAAACTCGATGCCGTAATTTTCCAAAGATAAGTTGATGCAATAACGGCCATCCTCGCATACATATCTTTAGGTACATATTGTACCTAAATGATATTACAGATCTCACATGTTCTCCGAAACATCAAACAGCCGTTCAAAGGCTGTTTCACCTCATAAACTGCCAAATCGTCCTTTTTGACAGATGATTTCATACATTAGCTGAACATTAGCACTAGTAACAGCCGATTGACATATTGGTGAACTCTAGCCGTGTTGATACTGCAATCCAGAAAATCACTGGTTTGACTCAGACAAGGATCTATCTACATACTTCTATTCCAAAACTCCAAAACGTGCCTAAAGTCTCATTCTTAATACAACGTACCTCATTAGAATGTCTGAGAGGCTCTCGTCCGAAAATGTATTTCTGTGACTACCCTCTTTGAATTTTATGTAAATGCATGTGTGCATTCTTATCCCTCGAGACAACCCGCTATAACTAGCTTGTGCTCCCCTGTATAAAATATTTAGAATAGTGTTGACATAGGAAGGGAAAACTTGAAAATTAAAAAAAAACTGTAATAAGTAGCTACATGTCCTGAAATCTATGAAGTTAACTTAGTATACACTTTTTTTGAACTTTATCAGCTGTTCACGAAAATACTGAGCAAATATTGAAAAACAAGTGATAAATACATCAAACTTGAAGCTTAATACCGTTGGCAGTTATAACGATACGCAAACAAGGGGTGGCGAAGAAGTGGTAGGCTTTCCATTACGAAATAAATCGTAACTTTCCTTATGCAAAGATTTAACTTACTTTTTTTTCCTGTAAACCATATGTTTAACATCAATTCTTGACCTGAAGAAAATAATTAAAGCCATTCTCACGTCATGAAATCAATAATGCGGCTGTGGTGGGATTTTTAGTGATTCAATTATGTTTGGCTGGTGTTAGGGGCCTAAAATATTTGCTCGCAACGACAGGTTATAAAGCACACGGTTCGCCAAAAGGTGTTTACTGTCGATTCACTGCTATCGTTTTTCCTAGTAGGAATAGCTATCTATTCTGCCAGCATTGCCAAATGGGTTAACGTCAAAGCTTGATACCTTCGCATCATGATATAAAAAACTTTTTTGTGTCTAAAAACCGCTGAATAAAGCTCATTTTGTTTTAATGGTTGATTTTGAATGACTCAGAAACCGGAAAACCGCTAACCAAACGTCAAGTTACATCAAATATGGTTCACCCTCACTCGGGTAATCTTATTGCAGGTTTGTACTGCGAGGCAAAAACTTATAGATTGGTAGACACTTATTCGCACAATTTAAATCAGTACCGGCAAAATAATCTTAGTTATGAAGGTGCTATTTTAGATATTGGTTGACCTTTACGAGTTCCATTTACGATCCTTATATAATTAGATTATAGATAGTAATAAACAAACATGAGTCCCACAAATAACACATCAGATCAATACTTATGATCCCAGTAGGTATCTGTTGTGTCGCCTAAAACCAACCCCCTGTCAGCATCACGCCCACGGGCGTATCGGAGTTGTAAGGGCGCACAAAATTACGCAAGCCCGAGCGATCGCGACAATTTTTCAATCGCGTATCGCTGGGAGCAATATTCCCGGGTAAATTGAGGATGTTTACTCATAATTTAGGAGGCGATAAATCGCCTAAATTGCTCAGATTAAGTCAGGTGATCCTGGTCTATAGGTTTTACGGTAAACTGCTTAGGCAAATCCTGCTTTTTAGAAGATAAATGAACATGGTATTGCGGTCACTAATACAATAAAATTTTACGTAGCTCCGCAACATTTATTCAATGTTTATAGGAGCGATGTTGACGTTAGCGAAACAGGTTTTTTTATTAAACTACTAATATAATATTATATATGGCCTTCAAACTTAGTTTTCTTCAGTAAAAAACAAACACTTTCAACAAAGTTCCCCGCAAAACCCCCCCGAGTCATTTAATTTAAGCAAAGTGATCATATTTTACCGACCTTAATTCGTTACTTTAACGTACCGTTTTATTTCTAAACAAATAATAATTTCCATAATGGTCACCCCATTTTTCAGAGTCTTAATTTTCCCGCCCCGTCAGGACTTGAGACAAAAGATTGATATATTCTTCCTTTTTCATTAAGTTAAATGATTAATACTTTCTCACCCCATTCGTGAAACTCTCAAGTTTAAATGCTTTCAAGTTCGGTTTAAAAATGTATAGGTAGGTAATTTATCGTGAATAAGCAGCTTTTTAACTAAATGGTCTATAAACTTTACTTTTAGGTAAGTATTTGGAATTATGGCAATAATAAGTTCTTACATGTATATATTTTTTTGTTTTATTCTAATTACGACTTAATTTACAAGAATACTTTTCTCACTACAGGTTTATCATAATGTACGTAGGACCATAATCAGATATAAGTTATATAGAATTAGCTTACGCACGCATTTTTTCTTGCATGGTAACCGTATATAAATTAGGTCACGAACTGTATTTTTTCCAAATTTTATCCAAATTGGTCAGCGGTTACGGCGTGATTGAACCACAAACATATAAACTTTTCATTCATAATATTGATCAACATCATCAGACTGTAGACTGCTGGAGGTAAGCCTCTCCCGAAGAGTGCCATAATGAACGGTCTTGAGCCTTTTCGGTCCAACGACTTCCCGCAGCCTTCACAATGCCGTCGGTAAATCAGGTGAGGAGCCTTCCAACACTGTGCCCGGTTCGTGGTCGCCAATCGAGAACCTTCATTTCCTTTTTAAATAATTACAAAAATTATAAAATATAAGTAGGTTATAATTTATAAATAAATAATTTATTTCAAATGTTTGCTTATTCCCTATTTTTCAAGACCTATGGGCGAAAGAAAGAGTATAGTATACTCTTTCTTTTTGCCCCTAGGTCTTGACTACAAGCTACACTAGTACAGCGTCATCATCATCATCTTCCTGCCCTTATCCCACATCATGTGGGGTCAGCACAAAATGTATTCTTCTTCCATTTCCCTCTATCAGCCGTCATCTCAGCACTCACTCGTACAGCATATTGCCCCATAATATAATTTCACAAAACAATTTGAATGTTCGATCCCAAAACAGATCATAATTGGTGCAATCAGTGTGACGGGCATCACTCATGGGACCACCCTACCGTACTCTACACCTGTTTGTGTAGGACTTGGCGTGTTTGCATTTCACTTAACTTCCACGTGTATCAGTAGGTATAATTAATCACAGAAGTGCTTTAAAATAACATGCGATATGAGAAATGAAGCGTATGACTGATCATGGTCAGATTTAGTAAGTGATTTGAGTCAAAGTTCAAAATTCTCTCTCAAAATCGGCTCTGCTGCCATAATCAGATGTTGTCTTGGGATGATGTGTATTAGGTGTGATTCCATCAAATCGAACCGTATAGTTTAGAAGAAGCTATTCAGTTTCTCTGGTCTAGGTTTAGGATTTGCCATATTTTTAGTCTCATGACATTTTCCTGAGTGTGCAGTAAGTTTTTAGCCGTTTCATTTGTGTGATTTTTAAGCCTTTCTTTGTATTTTCTGCTATATTTGCTAACTTCCTCCTTCACAGTCGGCATTTCCAGGTATTCATGGATTTCCGAGTTTCTCACAAACCAATGTGCGCTTGAGACGGTTCTTAGTGCAATGTTTTGAAATCTCGAATCGACTTAACCATTTAATAAAGTTAATAAAGCTACAATTACCTGCAGACGTAAATAGAGGAAGTGGTTTTTCGTGTACCTACCAACAAACAGAAAACAATTATAGACTTCCTTTTATGTCGGGCAATTAATTGAATGATATCGGCTGTCCATTAGCCTGGCGGGAAGTGGACGCTGCGTTTAGAGCGGATGCAATAAACCAAATAATTCCTTGCTTTAAAAAAAAACTACAGTCCCTATGTCGTGGGTATCAGAAACTACGAGTACCATGGTATCATATTTGCAGAATTGTCGCGCAGCGGGAATCGAACCCAAATCCCTTGCATGTCAAACCGGCACTCGCCGACTACGCCACCGAGGTATTTTGACCTACTTAAAAAAGTGTTAAAATAAGGTCACGGATCTGATAACATGTAACGGCTGGCCAAATTTCTATAATTTTACGAAGTAGTCCCGAAAAAGTTAAAAACAGAAATATCAATTTTGATAACATCCCAAAAACTTTCCACAAAGCATAAGGAACAACTTGGCTCGGTAGTGAGTTCGATATTATCCTACTAATATTATAAATGAGAAAGTTTGTGAGGATGTTTGGATGTTTGTGGTTCAATCACGGCTAAACGGCCGAACGGATTATGATAAAATTTGGTACAGAGATAAATTATAGTCTGGATTAGCATATAGGCTACTTTTTATGTAGGTACCACACGAGCGAAGCCGCGGGCGGTAGTTAGTCTCTTATAAATATCTTCTCTTAAGAGTGGAATAACACTTTAAAAATAAGCAATTGTGACGACAGTATCGTCAGCCTGATGTCAGGGTGAGGTGAGAATAAAATAGTAGGTATCTAACGAAAAATAAAACCAGTAGGTACCTACTGCTATTATTCAAGTACAGGTAGATTTAGAAGTTGAGTAAAAAAACGTATCACTCATGTAAGACCTTATTTTATGAATGAATGAATGAATGAAAGATTTATTTTCCTTAAGACTACTACACATAAAATAACATAAAAATAAAAATTACGTACTAAATGATAAAGATATTGTGCGCAGCAGAGCTCATGGAAAATATTTATCTACTCTCGTAGATTTTATACAGCGGTAGTTGGAACTTTTACTCGCTTACAGGACGCTGTAGAACCTGGGACATGTTTAGATGGAGTTGCCCAGCCATCCTCTCAGAATAGTCCACCTTATTCACAGTAAAGACAAGGTAGCAATTTATCGTTTGGACGTGCCTCTGACTACCCCTTCGGTATCTGCTACTTGAGAATTATAGTTGTGACCCTATTTATTTTTATTTTCATGGATAAAACTGGTAAATAGTAAGCTGTTTATATTTACTGAGGATTATTCAAAAACCGTGACCAATGATTTGTATTTTCCTTTGAAATCGTATCGACACCTCACCATGGACTTTTTAGAAAGAATTTATTCAAAAAAGCTTTTGACTTGTACGGATTGGGCGTGTATTCCGCGCGTTCAACATCGTCTTTCAAACGTCTTAAAAAAGGGACGTTTTATTTTGTTCGTTACGCGATAGGTAGGTACCTCCAATATAAATAACGACTTATTAGGTTTTATTGAATAAACAATAGGAGTTTTTCCTAACACTTAAAAAAACATCATCATTGCTTGACTTTTGCTGACGATCTGAAATAGAATTTCGGAGATAGAGAAATAAATTCCTTACTGATAAAGAGGTTTCCATTTTAATTCACATAATTATTCACATTCCAGGAAGTGACGTCATGAGCTCGTTTTAAAAAAACGCCCACTTAGTAATGGCAAATATCGATTAACGGGACTAGCCATTAACCTACTGGATTTGTTAATAATTTGATGAATGTAGCACAATTTTGCATGTGGTCGTGTATAATAGAATGACATAGATAAATAGTACGAATCTACATAAGTGTGAAATATATTTTCGATAAAAAATAAATCGGTTTTTAAGTTCTTTGAATACAACTGTTAATTTGGCATGGATATAAATGGATTTTACATCGTATGATTAAGTACACTTTAATGGTAAAAAACGAAAAGGAGGCATTCATTTGTTTTAGTCCGTATTAGGAAATTAGTGTTATTTTAATTTGAAATCCAGAACTATTTAATAAGTTCTTTTACGAAAAATAAGAAAAAGAAGGAATAGCTCTTTCAACTTTGATTCTCAGCTGATAAAACCCTCTGGCATAGTTCTTTACTTTTACTTGAAAGAAATGTCATAAACCTCTGAAACTACTCTCCCAAAGCTGCTAACGTAAACAGGCCAATCAATACAATTCCTTTGATAGCCGGTAAATCCTGATAGACTGGCTTGTAATAGACTTTTCACGTCGTTGCCAGATGGTAGTGCCAATCAAATTAGGCCGATCACTGACTCAAGTAGTTCGTCGGCTAATCGACGGATTAAGTTCTTTGATCGCGCACTATGGATTCGCTAAATCTCTTTTCAAATTCTGCTAAAAAATATTGCGTGGTTGGCGGATTATCTTGGTTATTCAAGACCGTTGAAAATAACAGGGGAAAATTTCATAATTATTATATGGGATTATATTGTAGCTACGATTATATGAAGTGGATAACGAAGCCACTATTTAATCCGAAATGTCACATATTCTTTTAAATATAGATATAGACCGGGATGTGAAAAATAGATTACTTATTCCTTATGAATTTATTTTATTTGCATAGCAATGTAACTACTATATTATTTTTGACATATCTAAGTGCATATAACATGTGTATAGAGGAAAATAAATGATTATGATTATAATTAGAATAAATGCGTGATGGATGAAAGGGCGAATTACATGTTGTTTAAGAATGCCCTATAAACTTATGGGGAAAATTTACAAAAATATCATAAGGCCTGTTGTATGGATCTGTACATACAGCGCCGTTCAAAATCTCTCATCTCAGCTCGCTTCGCTCGATAAGTAATTTTTTCACTTTATAAAATATAATTGGCTGATGATTTTTCCAAATTCTCCTGACCACGCTCCCTTACACATTCATAATAGGCTGTATAAGAGTATTGAGGCATTACATTCGGATCGCAATAGATTGGGTGGCTTTCCTGGGTTTGTACGGTGATTAGTTCCAATTATTGGCATTCGCCGCACATGCGACCACCGCTCCTGTAATTGCCTTTATTTCTTCTGGAACTTTCTTTTTTTTTTCAAATACCTACGTATTATTATCACAGCGACAATGCTCTCGATGCTTATCGATGTGTATAATACTAATATGTATATTATTTGGTCTATAACTGTTTCTCGAACTATTTGTATTTTTACTTTATAGTTCGAAGCTCCCGTGGCGTAGCTTGCCTAGCTCGTTCTAAATCAGCTAAGTTAAGCAACCTCAGCGCGGTCAACGAATGAATGGTGACCGCTAGTGGTCCGATAAATTTGGGCTATCAAAAATTCGTACCCGTTGGATATACCTAGCTCATACGAACTTTATATTGTTGTTTGACACCAAAAACCTTGGATAAAATAATGTTTTCGTCACATTTTCTCAAAGAATTTTACTAGTTCACCACCGTAGTACAGTACACTGTAATGTTGAGAGACCGTTAACAAGATCTTAGGAAAGATACGACCCGGCCTCGTAAACCTACTGAAAACGTGCCTGAAGATAATTCAAGTTTATATTTTCACACGCTTTCCTCAAGAAACTCTACCAACTTGGAACCCTTAAACCGTATCAAAAAGTTCGGTTAAACGTGTACTCAACAGATGGTTACCTTTTGTGAAGGTAAGCAGGTGTGAAATATCCGTGGGATGAGTATGAGAAAACTTGAGCGGATAAAATTCAGTCTGTACCTCCTACATTTATCTTTTCTTTACTTGATAACAATCGATGATGATACTAAAGTTTAAGATCATCATCATCATCAGCCTGTAGAAGCCCACTGCTGGACATAGGCTTCCCCCAAAAAGTTTCATGATGATCGGTCTTGAGGCTTTTCCATCCACCGGCTTCTCGGAGGGGCCTATTCTTCAGCCGAGGCCACCACGGCCAATAAAGGAGTAATATGACCTCAAAAACAATACACCTCCCTTGCTCAATGACTGTTCAGGAAAATTTTAAGCAACCTATAACTACTTTACATGGCCAGCATCAGCCAAGTTTTGAAAGCAATAACTTACATGTACCATTTATTTAATACTGAAGCCTGATCCTAGAATTCAGTAAACATTTCGCAGTGCCAACTCTGCAATTCCTAAGCGGATGAAACTCTTTAATGTGTCAGGGTCGAAACGGAGCCTTCAGCCAGGAACCTTCAAAAGTTTAGGTTAATGTTTAGCAACACATAAACCGGCCTTTCAACTATGATTTTGACACATATTTTCTTAAATTATCTGCCGTCATAACCGTCATTTACAGTAATCGCCTGTTTATGTGTTGGTGAAGTAGCCTTAAATATGGTAGATTTGAATTTTTTTATAAATAATTTGGCAAATGTTGAATGAACGAGAGCTTTTTCAACGATTACTGAACAAAATTGAATCAACTTCCCATTTATCTAAACCTTATTCTTTTAAATATTATGAATGCGAGTAGTAGTAAGGATATGTAGTTAAGTTATGAACCTATTACCTACCTAGTCCTATCATAACGCTATTACCTACTCTGAAAATTAAATTATATTCTAACTAGCTGACACTCGCACTTTGCTCACAGGTTCTACTGTTTCCCGTTGAGGATTACCGTTGCACTCCTTTGACATAATCATCAGGCCATGATCCTCATTTTCCGTTAAACATTTCATGAAAACTATTTAAATGAGCCCAAACGCGACTTTTCTCTTGAAAATCGATAAAAAAATACACTGTAAACGGTCTGAACATAATATTTTGTGCATAACTTGTTTGATCATTTTATTTGAGGAATCTAAGAGTAAAATTTCACGTCCATCGGTTAATGCTGTACGTTTTCTATATTATGTCAGTCAGGACTTTGATTCATATTTATTACTTATTTGATCCTTATTTAAATTGACTTCATTATAAACGGAAACAGATTGTGTATTCGTACAAACATTTAGTAACCACGCTTAATTCTTCGACAAAACCTTTTAGCTAACAAAAGGAACCAAAAAGACGCAGCTTTACGATTGAAGTAAAGCCCATCGTATAGACTTAACGAATTAACTTAGAAGGCATTATCCCGAAACCGGGACTATTCACGACCCTTTCTAGCTAAAACGTTCGGTCTAAAAACCAATTTCGCAGTACCCATCGCACGTTTTGTTCTTCTAAATATTCAAATGGGAGATGAAAGCCCGCAACGGTTGGTTAGATCAGAGATGGATTCGGTGCCGCGGATGGCATTAATTTATGTAAAGTATTGGGTTACGTGGTACTCAATATAAACGTGATACCAATGTTGATACAAATTGTAAGCGATGTTGGTGTAACTCGAGTAATCGTAGGCTTTAACACTAAAATGCAAACCTTCATAGTCTGATTAGAGGTTCGATGGATTTTCTAGGAATTTTTAATGGATATCGAAAAATAGTACTTATAGGAGGAGTACTGAAAAGGAGTAGCCTTTTGGATATTTTTATTCTGTTTGCGGTTAAAGCCTTGAAGAAAAATTGTAAATCGTGCCATTTCGTGCAGAATATGTTTACCTAGCAAAGCGTGCATGCTATTATCAAATAATAATCCGTAACCATGTAAGTACTTTCATATTATTGGCTGAGATTTCAGATTTCCACTAAATATTAACATAGGTGGCTGCATCTGCAAAATATGGGCCGTGCTTTTGAGCGCGGCAGTATCATGCATGAGTTAGCATCATTGAGATCACTGACACCCGCTGGAAACTGTAAACAAAAACTCACCTGTAACGGATCTTCGATTAGCTCGCAGGTTACTACTAGAATATGCAACTGTTCATTCACCAATCACAGTTAGGAATCACTGTCTACCACACTATTCCTAAACGTTTGTTTTTGTGCAAGGATGCTGATCGCTCGGGATGAATACGGGGTATCCCTGCGACCGCTCAGGGGTGACTGTTAGTGTCACTCAGACCGGGTTCACCCCGATGACGTCATCCTAGACCAATGGGGTGGGATTCTTCGCGCATGCGCGTCACGCTAGCCGCCATGGCGCCTCTACGATCCCACGACGCCAAGATGAAACGTGTACCGTACATTACCGCGTCGACTGTTTGAGTTTCGTGGGAAGCGTGTACTCCGCCGTCGATGTGTTAGCGTTAGGAGATTCAGTGGATGTTTACGCTCGTAGTGAAGTGCGCTTCTGGGGGTGACAGCTTTGAGAGCACCCCGATGAGTCTTTCAAAGGA
Organism: Anticlea derivata; assembly: GCA_947579855.1. Taxonomy (NCBI): domain Eukaryota; kingdom Metazoa; phylum Arthropoda; class Insecta; order Lepidoptera; family Geometridae; genus Anticlea; species Anticlea derivata. The sequence continues at coordinate 5,687,345 of OX388271.1, read as the reverse complement.
CCAGCGCCACGGTTCTTTTTGTAACTCCCTGTGGCGTGTACCGCGCATTTTGAATAATTGAGACGCCCGGTATATGATTTAATTTGCCCTTTTCGCGGGGCCGAAGCTTTCAATGGTACGCGGGAAAATTATTTCATGCACATGGAAAGCTATTCATTGGCACGATTGAAGTGAACCAGACGAAAAATAAATAAAAATGTGCATGTGAATATTGTGAATAGTTAATTAGAGATACCCTGTTATTTGATTTACAAGGGTTAATTCTCAAGAACAGCGGCATTTAATATTTTAAGTAGTAAATTTGTCCAGTAATAAGAAAAAATGTACAGTTTATGGATTTTAGTAGATTTAGCGCACAGTTATTTTGGCAATATTTGCATTAATTGCAAAAACGCAAAGTATTTTGTTTAAAACCTATGCTTTTACCGTACGGTGTAAATTAGAACCGACGCTTGTTTTAAGTAAGCAATCTACAATCGACATTATTTCCTCATCGCTCGTCAGTTCTTCGTCGATTCCCAATCGCATCATGATGGATATGTCCCAAGTTCGGACACCAATCGACATCTAATCTTGCAACGCCACTTTTTCATACTCAATCACGTTCGTCCAAAGGTGTTTAATTTGCCATCCGTCTTGTAACATACTCGAAGGGTATAACAGATTGTTCGATAACATATGGAATATACACTAGGGTCCGATAGGGCAGAAAGTTGTGTAAGATTGAACTCTTTGTATCGCTTTAGGTTTGAAACGAATGTGTATTGAAACGAATCACCATCATCATCATTTCAGCCGTAGGGTGTCCATGCACTGCTGAACATAAGCATCCCCATAGATTTCCAGAAATAATCATTCGGTAGGGTTTTTCCATTCGCCACGCTGGGCATGAGCGTTGGCGAGCGCAGGCGCAGAGAAAGCTATTAATGATAATAAAGAACGCTGCTGCCCATCCCCTAGCTTTGTTTCCCTTAGTCGCTTCTTAGGAAATCCACGGGTACAAATGGAGAGGCCTATTCTTCAGCCGGAGGCATCACGGACACGAAACGAATCATACTAGGTACTATTATAAATGCGAAAGTTTGGATGGATGGATGTTTGTTACTCAATCGCGCCAGAACGGCTAAACGGATCTGGATGATAGATTATAGTCTGGAATAGCACTTAAGCTACTATTTACCTGGGTACCACGCGTGCGAAGCCGCGGGTGCTAGCTAGTAGTTACATATAAAATATTAGCTTCTAGAATTTTTCCTAAGTTACTCGAAAAAGCATTAGTATTGCCATTCAGAGTGGCAATTCCGCCAGCGTCTTAGGGCCGCTTCCGACTGGTAGTGATCTTGATAAATTGAGCTATCTATAGATCTTTTGTAACGGTCATTAGATAGCTCTACTGTTTCTTTTGTATTTTGAAAATATGTATCTTTATTAGTTTGAATTTTCTTCATGTATGTATAATAAAGTCATGAACTAAATGTCTTTTTAAAACCTAAATTTTTACATAAATGCTATCGAGCTAGCTAAATCGAAAAGCATCAAACTTGCGTTCTAAATTGCTTTGAAACTCATACCACTGCGCTGAGACTTTGCGTTCTAGCAATTTTCCATACAACTTTTCAACTCGTCCCAACATAAGTTTGCCTTCCTATAAGGTCGTTACTGATAATGTTCGGCGACTTGAAATTGCCTGAGACTGGAGGCACAGCAACTAGATCTTGAATCAGTAGAGTAGCTTTTGTTTCCGGGAAACAAGAGGCAAGAAAAACTCTTCGGTAAAAGATTTAAGGCTCTTTGCACTCATCGTTCCTGCCTTTATTGGGCCACATTGAGCCACATTGAGCTAAGGCTTGAGGGAAGCCTTAGCTCAATTTCTTCAGCACAATATAATTTCTTCTGTTAGTTGTCATTTCCCTACTCTCTGCTGTCCTATCATTATCATCCCTTACTCAATCCACCCATCTTTTCTTTCGCCTAGCTCTTCTACTATATTATATACCTACTACTCATTTAGCAACCACCTAATCCTAATCGAGACAAAATTTAGCATTCCTATTTAAAATTTAATCCAAATCTGTTCAGCTGTTTACATTTATAACAACAAGTTCAGGTTATTTTTGGCTTGAAAAGCCCCAAATACGCTCTAAGCTAGCTCTTAGTGAGTGGTTTCTTTGAACTAGGTACTGCTTTATAGCTTTTACTGTGGCCTGAGACGCGAGCTTTGTGATTTATTGCGAAGATAACAGGCGTCAACGTCATAACTCATGTAAGGCAAAAACTGGCCGAGACGCGCCTTAAGTGAGACGTAATTGTTCCGACGCGGACATTAAGTAGGAGACAATTTCAATCAATAAACGGCGAAACTTTTTCTATTGAAAATTTTAAAGAGGAAGAATCCTTTATGAACAAAAATAAAAACTGAAGACAAATCTTCTTCTTCTTCTTCGTGGCATTGCATTTTTTTTGGTCCTATAATAGGCCTGTTATCAGGTTATGGTGGCCCTGATAAGAGCTATGACCGTCGGTGAAAGTATCAGTGTGTTGAAAGCACTTTTTAGAAGCTCCTTTTTATGCACAACAATAATTACAAGTAAAGGGTAGGTAACGATATTTTTTATTTAAAAAAACATTTAACTCATAGTAAAAATAGAACAGTTACAGTTCAAACCGCAGAAACTAGCTGAATAACAATGACTAATTGATTACAGAAGCGATACAAATACAATCAAACAATTCAAACACACATGCTGATCGACTTGGAACATGATTGATTGCATAATCACTTTACAACAAACTCAAAAGCATTCCCCGCCCACACAATAACCACTAAATATACATCTACAGACGAGGTATTTTAAATATGCTATTATAAATATGTGGATATTGATTACTCATTTCTATAGTTAGAGCTTTATTTACAGAAAGAAACTTAAAACTAATACAAGTTAATATTTACATACTATCAATTTTCTATAGTTAAATTAAGTTCGGTTTGTTTGTACACTTGCAAAAGAATATGTGTTTTTGTTCAGTGAGCTAGTACAAAAAATAACGGAAACATTTCATCACCATCATCATCATCAGCCTGTAGAAGTCCACTGCTGGACATAGGCCTCCCCCAAAGAGTTCCATGACGAACGGTCTTGAGCCTTCTCCATCCACCGACTTCCCGCAACCTTCACAATGTCGTCGGTCCATCGGGTGGGGGGCCTTCCAACACTGCGTCGCCCGGTTCGTGGTCGCCATTCGAGAACCTTTACTCCCCAACGGTTGTCGGTTCTGCGAGCTATATGGCCTGCCCACTGCCACTTCAACTTACTAATTCTGAGAGCTATGTCGGTGACCTTAGTTCTTTACAGACGGAAACATTTATTCAAGCTTAATTTCACATGTGATCCTGAACTTTGGAGTTTGGCACTAGTGAGCTTGAACCCACAAATTATTCAATCAGCGATAATTTTGCTAGTTTTGTTAGCTCAAAATGACGTTGATTATAAAAATCTTGGGCAAACGAAGTTAGTTCTGATGTCGCTGTGTTATTCAAAATATTTGGAGCACTTTACTATATTTAACGGTTCAGCGCCACAGCAGCTCTTTAAATCAGAGCTGTTGACAGCTCTACGTGTAAGTACTATTGAGCTACTCGCGGGTGAAGCCGTATTTAGGAGCGTGTTTACAACATGACAAAGATCTATCAGATACAATAGTCCGGGAGCAAATTAATCAAATACTCAATGCAAAAAAGGTACAAACGACAACACCGAAGGGTGACGATCGGGGGGCCCTAATCCAGACAGGTAAGCCCGCTAATTTATCATCACAAAACAAAAGGGGGCTGAGCTCATAGCCCTGTGTACTCCAAACTAGGATTTAATGTTCAATGCATTAATTATATGTCGGTACTACGGTTTTAGAATTTACAATTCTACAGGGGATTGTATTCATACTTATCCATCTATAGAAAACACTATTTATAACGTACCACTTCAAATGCAGAAACAACATAGCTTTTCAATTTTTGAGCTAAGTATAGGTGCTTTTTTGTGATCAATGGTTGGCCTCTGTCAGCGTAAAAACTTTTGAATAGGTAATTTTTATGAAAAAATCTAAGAATTAGCAAACCCGTAAAAAAATCAATGATCATCGTCATGAACTCTCTCAGAATGATTAGCAAGTGGAAGTGGCAGTGGGCAGGCTATAGGCGCGCAAGATCGACAACCGTTGAGGAACAAAGGTCCCCGAATGGTAGACACGAATCGGACGACGCAGTGTTGGAAGGCCCCGATGGCCACCCGATGGACCGGCGACATTGTGAAGGTTGCGGGAAATCGGTGGATGGACAAGAAACCAATAGTCTCACATGGATGTACTTTAGTATATTTTTCAATACTTCAAACTTCAGTATTAATTTATTCATTTTGAAATGACTTTAATCTAGTTCAATTTATCCCTTAACAACTTATTAATAATCGTGTTGAAGCATATTTAGTACCAAACTTTTTGTGATCTAAGCAATCGGATATTTCGTAATAGGATTTTCGGCACAAACTACAAAAGAGAATGCCATAAAAATATTGATACTATAATACCGTTAATTCAGATAATGAGTCTACCGTCATCCATTATGCATTCCAATAAAAGATTATTACCATGCCAAATGACGGCGAATTAATCATCGAGGCGTACATTCACCAGCACATTAACAGGTGGTAACTATAACCAAAGGCTATCAAAATATTTTATCAACGATAATTATTTAGCCTTACGACCAGTAGGCCTAGCATGAGCACCCAAGAAACCTTTATCTATGGAAGAGTAGACAACCCTTGTCTACAAACAAAAATTACAATAAGTATTCAATATGCCTAAATTTTTTATTTTCATGAATTCTTGCGATCCTCACCTTATCAGTAACAAAATCGTTGATCATTTTCAAGACCGAAACGACTTTTTTTTTCATCATTCTGTAAACAAAACATTGTTTTAACTGCTTATAATAAGCCTTTAGTCAGACTGATCACTAAAGCAATAACGAGCTGAACTGGTTAAGTATTTTTTTCACACAGCTTTGTCTCATTTATTACTTATGACAGAATTGGTGTTTTTATCTTAGTTTTCATAACTGATCGTTTAAGATTCAGTGGTCTTAATATATTGGTGAACTCCACCCAAAGGTATTTCATGTATCAATGCGAATACAAAACTTTACAGCCATTACTGGGATTCAAAGCTGATGAAATCCTGCATGAAAAGAGGGATTTTATATCCATAGGCAGGTACACTAATTGGAATTCCGAAATTTTGGTGAGTTCGTTGAAAAACCTCGTTTTGGATTTTTTCTCGTAGATTCCGAGGATAGGCTCCCACCATAGCTCATTGCGTGACTTTGAACTTTTTGGAAGTCCGTAGGCCGTATCTTAAGCTTGATCGCGAGGAACAGACGTAGATTCACCAAGTTTTTAAGATGTTTCAAAGTGATCTTAGTAATTTTATTGAAATAAACACCTTTTAATTTTGACTTTGACGTAAAAGAACTCTAAGAATTAGCAGGTTAAAGTGGAAACCCCTAAACCAGAAGAGAAATCCACTTTCCAATTTGCAAACTCCTAGGATTTCTGGTTTAGCCTTTGCGTTGACTGTCAGTCACGTAACAATTTCATATATTTTTAGAAGATTTGGCAAAATTTCAAGGATAATCTTGATAATCCAGTCCAGGAATCCCACTTTGTGCTAACCTTTTCCCAAAAACAACCGGTTTAGGCACGCTTCTACTTTATGCGACAAGGTAAAGACAACGATTTGTGGAATTTCTAAAGGTGGTAAGAGTAAGTAAAATTTTAGAGATCTGTGCACGCAAAGACCCTTTGGAAAATTTAATCCAAACCAAACATTATTTTACCAACAGACACTGACCCTGTTGAAAGCCTAGCCTAACCTCAACCTTGTCACTGACGTAATAAATGACTAAGGAATAACCAGTGAAAGGACAAGCATTGACCAGGTTCAGGTTTGGTGGCCTTAAAAGCGGCCAACGGCTGTTCGTGGAAGATAGTGGTGCAAGAATCCATCTTGATAGTAATGAAAGGAATCGCAAGCAATCAATGAACTATTAATTGGTTTGTTCGTTCTTTGAGTCCATTTTCAATTTTTGATGTCATGCATTGCCCTAATAACCAATTTTGTTATAAAATGAACTAGAAATTCTAAAATCCAGCTGAATAATTGAGCTGATATGTCACAACAATATTTTTATTTAGATTATTTTTGCATCCTTAGTGTTTCAATTAATAATAAAGTCGTAGAACAATTGTTATTGCCTATTGGGTGTAGAATAAGCCCTTCTCGGAAACATATTATGAAATAACATGTATTTTTATCTACATTTTGAACTGGAACTTTGGCATTATTGGCCCTCCATATGCATTTACAGTCACATAAATAAAATAGTCAAAAGCATAGCAGCACAATACAATTAATGAATACTGCATATTTTTATTTTATATCTTTTATAGATTGTTTTTAACACGAGGAGAGGCGAAAAAAAAGTACTCTACAAAAGTACCTACACGCCAAAATTTAATAACAATTATTTAATCATCTGTGTCCATAGTACAGTTGTTTGAGTTATGAATTGTGATATGCTGGGAAGGAATATTTAAACTGATGCGATGAGGTAAAAATATTCCTGAATTGAATTCTTGCTTCTGGCTTGCTAACTCATAAATTTTATGTTTATCGAATAACTATTCGTATTTACCACAAAAATGGCTGATTATTTCAAAACACATCCGATAATATATTCCTCGCAACAATAAGTATGTAAGACTAGCAAAAAAATAAGATAAATGTATGGAGAGATTCCGAATCCATTTCGCGATACGAATCCAATCTACATTTGACAGGACTGAACAAATAAACTTGAAGCACTTGTAGAGTGAGTGACTTTGATATTAAGTGTAGGTACCTACTAGTGGTTCGCCCCGATTCGAGTTCTCACGATGTCTGGTAAAATATGATACTTTGATGATCGCTGAGGCACGATAAAGATCATCATCATCATTTCACCCGTAGTATGTTCACTGTTGAACATAGCATGCCTTGATTTCCAATGGGATGAATCATTACTTATAACTTTTTATAAAAAGCCCCTTTTGGTACCCCTTTATATCAGCAACCCCTTGGCCGATGTAACACATGTCATATTCTTACCAGCAAATCTTGATAGTAAGTACAATCTGTTGACGTCCTTAGACTTACTTACAGATCGGATTGACGGTACGAAAGTTATGCTCTTACAAGTAAACATATAAACAAACAGAGAACGCCGATTCGTCCAAGTTGTTTGAAAGACCTTCGCTCGCTTCACTCGATCGATCAATGATAGCTATGTGCGAGTATCGAACAATGTCATGTTGTAGAGTTCAGAAACTGATAGAAATGTTTTTTTTGTTGCTATAATGATATGAAAGGATTTACTGCATTCAAAAAATGAGCATGATACCAATTCTACCAAAACTTTTATCAGTCAGTAAAATTGAAAAAGCTAATTCTTCTTATACAATACTTGTTTTGTGGACAGAAAAATGGGAATCCGTCGATCACTGTAAGATAATATCAAACCCTGTCAGGATATATTATATATTCTTCAACAATTTTAAACGTATTTAACTTTCATGGTAATTTAATTTAAACGGGATGCGACGGTTTTATAAGGAAAATAACAAGAACAAACATTTAGCTTTGTGCCGAATCCTTTGATCCGTTTTTGCTACTCATTCAAACGGTCGAGTTACGTGAAGAAAATGCACATTGCACAATTTACTCATAACCACATTCCTAAGACTACGACACATTTAACGTTCGTGAGTGAAAGAGTGATTTAGATTCCAGTGAAATAGAGCAAAATAATGAACATCCTGGCTTCTGGGTCTTTTTCTTGCCCCGTACCATCATCATTGCGGTTTTCTTTAGGTGCTGACGTAAGTTGACAATCTTTTTTTATACAACGTTCCCTACCTCTTCCAAAAGAATTATGGTTCAAATTCGTGTAAATTAACCGGAAACTGTAGGTTTTTTAACCGAGATAATCTTCCTAGCTCTGCATTATCATTAAATGCAGAATCGAAGATCAGTGCAAGATCGATGACAATGACACTACACGCCATTGTATGCAAGGTTACACCTCCTGCTCTGAATGTAAGGAAGCGACGAATCATTTTATCCCACATTCTTGAATAAATACGAAACGTAAAACTTTATTAAAAGAAAAATAACAATAATAACAGTTGAAAATTAAGCTAAAATATTATTATACTAGAAATGAACTCTGTTTTCTACGACTACGACTACAAGTAGAATACAGAGTTCAGATCACCAACCACAGGCAGCGTGCCCAAAAGGCTGGCGACGTTACCTCGTTGGATCGCTATACTGATCCTTTTTCCGAGGTAAGCACCAGCCCTTTGAATTCAGTTTTTGGAGATTTTCCGCGCTATCTGTTAACTAATAAATCTGCTGTAAGTGATCATACGTATATGAGTGTACCCCATCCCATCAAAAAAGCTATGTTTTGCATATTTTTTTCAAATGAATATGTCGTAAAACAAAATATATTGACTGGCCTCATAGCTCAGTTAGTAGTAAGTCTGCCTTCTGCGCTAGAGGTTGCGGGTTCGATCTCCGCACTGGACAAACATTTGTGTGTTTGTTCTGTGTCTGGGTGTTAAATATTTATTATATATATATCAGTCTCTGGTCACCATAGTACTGGCTATGCCTAGTTTGAGATCAGTTGACCGTGTGAATATGTCCAGAATATTTATTTATTTAGTGATCTGGATCAATTGAGCTATCTATAGATCGTTTGTAATGGTCTTTAGATGGCTCAACTGTTTCTTGTGTATTTTGTAAATATTAACAAGTATTAGTTCAAGCTGATATTATTTTTATTATTATTATTATTATTAAGCCATTTATTTCCAAAATTTGAACATATTATATATATATTTTTTTTTTTTTTTTTTGTAATGATAAAGTAAGTTTTTAAACTTTTCAAAGTTTGGGCACCCATCTTTGGGTAAAGGCCTCCTCCATCCATCGCCACAGATCTCTGTCTGCGGCATGTCTCATCCATGTAGAGCCGGCGACGTCTTCGATGTCGTCTCGCCAGCGGCGCAGCGGACGACCGCGCGTGCGGCGAGCCGACCGTGGGTACCAGTGTAGCACGCGTTCTGTCCATCGCCCATCTGATGTCCTTGCCACATGGCCAGCCCATCTCCACTTCAACTGACAAGCTAAAACGGCTGCGTCAATTATATTGGTCCTCTCTCTGATGTATTTGTTAGTTATACGGTCGGCCAACCTGATGTTAAGCATACTTCTTTCTGTGGCGCGTTGGAAAACTTGTATCTTTGTGATGATTTTTTTTGATAGAGACCAGTTTTGACAGCCGTAAAGTAGTGTAGGCAGCACTGTTGAGTCCATTGCCTTCTTTTTTATTGTGATCGGAACTTTTGCTTTAAAGATGTGTTTTAGCGACCAGTACTTGTTCCAGGAAATTTTTATTCGCCTTTCTACTTCTCTCAGTGATTGATTTTGGAATGAAATGCTTTGTCCGAGATATGTGTATTCATCTACGTATTTAACTATCTGACCATGTACTTCTAGAGTGGTTTTGCTGCTGTTTGTTATGAGACATGTTTTGTCTGCGTTCATTTGTAGTCCGCAGTTACGGCTTTCAGTATCTAGAGTCTGAATCATGTATGTTAGCTCGTCATGACTTTCGGTTATTAAAAATATGTCATCAGCAAATCGAAGATGACTTAAGTACTCTCCATTTATGTTGATTCCCATGTCATCCCAGTTCAGTTTGTTGAAAATATGTTCTAACAGTGCTGTAAAAAGGTTCGGAGATATGGGATCGCCTTGCTTCACACCGCGCTTTATATCGATGGATTTTCCTTTTTTATCCATTCTTACTGTAGCTGTACTTCGGTTGTATATTTCTTTTAAGATGTGAATATATTTCCTCTCGACTCCTTGTGTTTGTAAAGCTCTCCATAGAGCTTGATGCGAGATAGTGTCAAATGCTTTTGAGTAGTCTATGAAGGCTATGTAGAGTTCTTTGTTGTATTCATTATATCGTTCTATAACCTGTGTTAGAGTAAAAATGTGGTCCATTGTACAGTACCTTGGTCTGAAACCAGCTTGCTCTCTTGGTTGGTGATGTTCTAAGGTGTTTCTTATTCTTTTTAATATGATGCTTGTGAACACTTTGTAGAGAGTTTGCAATAGACTTATTGGCCTGTAATTACCAATATCCAAATGACTGCCTTTTTTGTAGAGCAAGGTAATGATAGAATTTTCCCATTCTTCTGGTATAGAGCATTGATCCAAAATTGTGTTAAAGAGACCTGTCAAGATAGGTGTGATGGGTTCTATAATTGCTTTTAGAGCGTCACTTGGGATACCATCTTCTCCTGGACTCTTTCCGGGTTTTAAGTTTTTAATTGCTTGGTGGATCTCTGTTGTCAAGAATGGTGGCACTTCAAGTTCATCTTCTTGGTATTGGGTGTCGAGAGAATTATCTTCCGGAGGTTTGTTGTATAGGTGTCTGTAGTATTCTGTTGCTATGTCGACTATCTGTTCTCTGTTAGTTGTAATTTTGTTGTCTTTTCCTTTAAGTGACGTTATCCATTCTTTTGATGATTTTAGCCTGTTTTGTGCTCTCTTGACCGATCCTTTTGTTTTTATTTCCTCTTCAATTTTGTCTAGTTGATATCTCAATTTATTTTTGGATATTTTTTTCTTGATTTTCCTGTACAGCTTGGTTAGCTTTTTCTTCTCGTCTTTGGTTTTATGTTCTTTATTTTTTAGTTCTGTTCTTTGTTGTATCAATTTTATTATATTGGGGCTGAATTTGTAGGATTCTATTTTTTCTTTTTTGGGTAGCATTTTCATACTCTCTTTTATTGTGTTAACAATATTTGTGTATTTTTCTTGTAGCTTTGTTTCGGTGTTTGCGTATTTTTTGGAAAGACTCTGGTAGATTTGTTTCAAATTTTCTTTTTCAGCTGGTAATAGTTCGTTACTTTTTTGTCCATAAGATTTTCTGTCTTTTTTAATTTTACAATTTAAATTTATGGAAGCACGAAGCAGCCTGTGGTCGGAAGGGTATGTAGTTTGGATAATATCTAGGTTGTGTATTGCCTTTAAATTTTTTACCAAAATAAAGTCAATTTCATTTTTAACTTCCCATTGGGTGACAGCCAGGTCCATTTTCTTTTACAATTTTTTTTGAAGAAAGTATTTGTTATTTTTAGTTGGTGTTGTAAACAGAATTGTATCAGTGTTTCACCTCGATTGTTTCTATTTCCGTAGCCCCAGGGGCCCATAACGGCGCTGTCTTCTGGATTTGGTTGCCCTATTTTGGCATTTAGGTCTCCAATTATCATAACATGTTCTGATGTATTCTGGAGAATCTGTGTGACATCCTCATAGAATTTGTTTATTTCCTTGTCTGTTGATTGTGATGTAGGTGCATATACTTGAATAATATTGATATTTTTGTCTCCAAATTTAATGTCTAGTCGGGCGACTCTATCTGAAGTAGAGACAAAATCGATAATATTTTCCTTCCATTTTCTCTTGATGAGGAAACCAACTCCATTATGCCCACTTTTTTGCCCTGTATACATCAACACATAGTGCTCGTATTCTTGAATTTTAGTACCCTCTTTTTTCACCTCGGACATTCCGATGATATCCCACTTAATATTTTCTAGGGCGTAATCTAGTTCATTTTGTCTCCCTTTTCCGATTAGACCTCTTACATTGAATGTTCCGATATGTAGGTTGTTGTTTCTCGCATTTTCTCGCGTGATGTTTTTATGGATGGGGGGTTTTGGTCTTTTGCTCCCGCGGGGACCAGCCGTATTGGGAGGATTCTGGTGAGTTTGACTTGTTTTGTCGTTTCCTTTTCTTTGTTTTGAGTGGTGCCGGCCTGGGGTTTCCCTGGTTACCACCAGCTCTCTTTGTGCGTTTGTTTCATTTTTCTTAGGGTTTATTTAGCTGATATTATACATATCTATATATCATACATACCCAAATTATTCTTAATCTGGTAAGAAAATTTAAGACACTTCGCATAACTTTTCATGACAAGAATGCAGTTTGGAGATGTCTCTTCAGTTCAAAAAATAACAAGGGACTTTTTTCTTAGTTTTTATACAGAAAATTCCATAATGCGCTTTTTACCTCTGCAAGCATGAGTCGCTACCCCACTACTTGAAAAATGCGTTATAAAAACAAGTGTCAAAAACGACGCTGTATCATTTATGTTCTTACGCCTACTTACGTCTTCGACACATACCTTTTTTATTTACTTACAAGGTGGACAATATTATTGTCTGTTTCTGGAATTTCTCAAGAAATTCAACTCACATCATTTATTGGATAATCTTGAAGCTAACAAGAATCATTAACGATTTAAAGCTGTCACTGGTTTTTGGCCGTGGTGACCCTGGCTGAAGAATAGCCCTCTCCATTTCTACCTGTGGATTTCGTAAGAGGCGAAGTTTGGTGAATAGTTCATAAAACCAGTGTTTTATAAACAATTTACCAAACTTTTTCAAAATAGACATTACATGGTCTTTCCAAAAATGGTCTCTAAAGTACTATGTCAGACTAACAAAGTTACATGTTATGTGCTTACATGTTATCTTTTTGCTTGGCTAGCGTTACTTGCCTAGTGTAACGTTGAGCACGGTCACAATGTGCCCGCTAGTGGTATCTTTTCACAACTTAGCACTTACGAGTACGTGTTTCAAAGGTCGCTAATAATTTGATTTGTAGTAGACGTTAGGGGTAATTTTAATACAAGTTAGAAATACTTTTTATTTATTATTAAAAGTTAGAATTACAATTTCGAAATTCAGTTAAGGTTTACATTATTGTCTATTTGTTTCTGTGCTTTGCGCATGACTTCCACTTATTTCCACCCTAAAAGTACCGAAGACCGCGTTCTTTCAGATCAATGATCAGGCTTTTCGCTTTCCCCAGCCTTCAGAAGCGCTTCCACGACCATTAGGTCCCGATTTCGTATTGCCATATTGGTAGGTGTTGGTTGGGGGGTGCTAGGAGTTCCTTAGGGGTTATTAAAGGGACCAGCTTAAGAACCTCTCACTACTTTAGATTTGGTATTCCTGAATGCATCTCCCTATATTATCTCCTCACTCCTCACCAAAGGTTTGCTATATGAAAACTATGTACACAATATTTGTTGTTTCTTCCTATGAAGATTTCTTTGTGTACAATAAAAAGTTTATCTATGTGGTGGTATTTTGAACATGCTCAATTTAGGTGGACTGACCAAGCCCAGAAAATATATTATGTCAATTATTTATTCCGTACTTGGGACGACTATAAAGATAGCTCATAATATCTGACTCATCCATGAAGGGCATCAAAGAACAAAGGTACCATCTACCGTCATTTATAAATCTTTGACGATTGTAATCTGAAAGCAGAGCTTATCCTCGTAGAAACTCTAGAAATATGGGAAAATGCTAATTTACTATGCACACACATTCCTATGCTAGCTGTAGGTACCCATGCAGTTTCAATTGCGTGGAATCATGGTTAGGTTGGTATGCAACGTCGAGTAGAAAAGTTTGTTCTTTAGAAAGGCTTTTGGTCTTCATATTTCATCAAAAAAAACAATATGTTTTTGCAATGTTTTGGGGTCATTTTTTCATAATAATGCCGTATTCATGCGACGTGCAATATGTCATTCAAATGTATTTTAAGATGATCCTTATCTCTACTGAATAAAGTCTATTTTAAATTTGACATTTTGAGAGCGTACGATAGGCACGTTTAAAAACGAACCGAGAACGTTCCGCGTTTGAGTTTCAGCGCGGAACGTCTGTAATCTCTGAAAAAGAATTGCTTACCTTCAATATTGCGTTAGCAATAACGTTCTGTCATCGAAAGTGTCATTTGCATATTCGATTCACTGTTGGAATAATTAAACCACAGATTATAAATTTATGTATGAACGTCACATATAGTATGAACGTGCCGTATATGGTGCTGATTGATGTTGGTGTAAACGATGAACTATCTTATTTGTATGTAAATAGTTATAATCAAAGGCGGATAGACCAGAATACCTTCAAAGAAAATTCGGAACGGAAACCACTGGCCTACATATCTGAAGTTCGTCTAGAGTTGCTTTATTTGAAACTAGTGGTTGCTCGCGGCTTCGCTCGCACAGATTTAAACTACATACCAAATTTCATCAAAATCGGTGCGAGTTTTGTCGTAAAACGGTAACAAACAGACTCACAGTTATTTTCGCATTTACAATATTAGTGTTATAAAAACCAAAAAAGCTTAGATATATTAAAACAAAAATCATTTTGGAATGTATGAACAAAACTCTTATTTATTTATTAATTCATGCATTTTGGAATCTATTTTTAAAAACCTTTATTAAGGCGATACAGAAATCAAAATAAAATGTCGAGTGGACGGAGTGAAGAAAGTGACAGCTCTATGTACTATAATTGAATGCGGAAGGAGATAGCAAGCGTTAGAAGGCGCTCGAAAGTAATCGACGTAAGCGACATATAAGAAAATATCGATTATCTTCAAAACTATGTATTTTTTTAAAAGTGTCTTGGATTTCCTTCTTCCCAATGCTATTGCCTAACACAATATTTAAAAAAAAAAGTTATGTTTCTTAGATAGTCTCAGAGTATTTTCGAAAAAACTGTTGCAGAGGACCCAACTTTGAAAAAAATATCTATTGAGAAAAGTTTTACCAATCGCGTTTCTGTCTTGGATTTAGATAAATAAAATGCTCAAATTATCTTTGTCATAAAAATAAAAACTGTGCGTTTTGCGGTTATTGAGAAAAAACAATTCAAAAATCATAAAACAATTTAACCCTCACCTCAAACCCTTTATCTAAACAACCTCTTGGTCTATTTAACTCATTTTCTCAGTTCTCTGAGAAAAGGTAAAGTTCAATGACTTCGTGGTTTAGGTAAGATTTGATATTAGAACATGCATAAAATGCAATTTTCAAAGTTTATCTTAATTATATGTGACCATTGATGTGATCATTGATGCACTAACTTTTACCAGTCATCGCGAGATCTCAGTTTGGGGCTATCCGTAGTCTTAAGTGCAATAAAATGATGCAGTATATTTATAAAAAGCCTCATTTGTAGCATTACATTAGCCTACATTTCGCTCGCTTATGTAAATTCACAGGAAGCCGTCAGGGTGAACAAATCTAAATGGCACGAAATAAGTAAACAATGTTTCGCTATGCATTGTCTTTGCAGATACAGTAAATAAAGTTAGTGATATACGGAAAATAGTATATTTTTGCTTCATTTCTGTTTAAAAAATACACATTTTTAACCGACGTCAAAAAGGTGGAAGTTCTCAAGCCAGCTGTATTTTTTTTTTTTGTTTGTATGTTACTCTATATCTCCGCCAATACTCAACCGATTTTGATAATTATTTTGCTGGTGTATAGAATATGATCCCGGGGTGGTCCCATATTAATTTAATTCCTGAGAGATTGCTACTTATCCGGTAAAACTTAAAATCTCTTGAAATCACGACTTGCCGATTTTTTTTTTGTCGACCGTGGTTTGGTTTGGTTATCCCCGCGACTTCGTTTGGTTGCTGCTATTTTTACATAAACTTTAACCTTAGGGGTTGTGTGTCGGGAATTCCTTTCTGTGCACCCATACGTTACAACAGGAAGCTACCCTTCAAATTTCATGCTCTTAGGATTTTGGTTAGGCTCTGCGCGGCTCTGCGTTGATTTTCAAAGAGAATAAAATCACTACGTTCGGTTGTCTGTCAGTCAATCAGTACCATAAGAGTTATTATTGATGATGAATGGATGTCATACTTACTTTTGTTTTTTATTCTAAAGTGTAGGTGGCCAGTGTCATCCTCAGTAGGTAAGCACAACGCAAAGAGGTTTATAACAAAAAAAAGAGATTGATATTAATCTTGTAAATATTAAGGAATTTGAAGTCGGTTTTTAGTTTTTGTAAAAAATATCTTATTTAAAAAACATAATGGCCTGTCACCACACCTTGGTAACACAACACTGAGATCGATATTCTATCATGCTAACATTTGTACCAGGCAACCAATCTCGTCAACTGAAACTACGAAATATAGGTACAGAGGCTTTGAAAATATTGAACTAGAAATTAGGGTTGCTCTAATGTTAACTCAGAAATTAAAACGAACAGCAGGATGTCTTGTTAGAAGATGGTAAAGGCACCATTGCTTCGAAATATGTTAATGAATTCGGACATTAGGTTATTCAAAAATGTAAATTAGTCGATTCAGACGAGGTGATTTCTACAACATTTGACGTCTTATAAATACTTATTTAGTTACCTATATAAAACTTGACTTTTACATCACTTTTACTTTTGAAGTTTTTAATAATTATTTATTGACCCCCAATTTATACAAAGAATACCCAATTTATAATTTGTATGCAAAAATCTGCTATTTTGGGCTCAAATCATTCAACTGTTTAAGTTAGTAATCTTTATGTCGTACGTTAAATTATTACTTATTAAGACAATAAAAAGACCCAATACAGGTAATTTGTAAAAGTGGTGGGAAAAATCTGAAAGTTAAGGGATGGTAGGTATACATATTAAGAAACACCTTGAACCTGAAAGTCTTTCAGGTATCTTGCCTACCATTACTTACTTCTTGATTGTCACTGCTTCTTTCTTAACCATCCTGCATAAATAAGGTGACCAGGTTGTGTTATAGTACTCCTAGAGAGAATTATTACGCTAAAACTGAAGAACGTGACTCTGTAACATCCGTTATCAATATCTCGTTTATATCATCTAAATATGCTATTTTTAGTTGATTTATATCTATACCGAAATATACACCCGTGAGAACACAGACTAAGTTCATTCACCTCGATTCTTGACCTTGCTCGAGCTTTTTAGAAATGCCGAATTCATTTTTGCTTTCTTGTTATCTGTCCTTACTTTTCCTTTTTCCTTTTTCCTTGTAGTATTTTGGGTTTATTCAAATCAGGTTCCAATGATGTCGCTTCTAAAGCTTAATTCAAGATAGATACCATCTTACAATTTGTTTCTGATAGATTTCGTTTAAGATTTAAATAAAAAACACCCAACCGACACATATTATAGTCCTCACCCCGCATTAGGATTCCTTGTATCGTGGGTATCAGAAACTACGAGTACCATGGTATAGCATCACCCAATTTGTTTTGATAAACGAAATTAGGTATTTGTATTTTTTTTATTGTTTGTGCTCCATAATTTAACTCTCGGTGTCATTAGAAGTTATTATATTATTTAGAAGATTTTTTAGTATATTGGATTTTAGTGAATATAAGTTAGAACATAATACAAAACTGTTCGTATGTCGCCTTAGGTCATCACAACTGGGCGTTGCTAAACCCATAAATTTGGCAAGACAGACAAGACAGTAAATACAACAGTTGAACAACCTCAAACAGCTAAACTGCTGACGCATACCAATTATCATTAATGTGAGAATAAAAGATTAAACAGTTAAATGTTATCAAAAATACATTAATCAGAAAAAATAAAAGTGTTGAGATTTTCCTGATTTAAGTAAACACTCAAACGCGATGATTCACCAAAAAGGTCACTAACTTGATATAAGAAACCAGTTGGGTAAATGTATAATTTTGAACGTTTACTAAGAATATTTTAGTTTAAATGTACGACACTTCTTTGAATTTGTTGCTGTTGAAGGCACCGTGAGTTGTGGGACTACATCAGCCTCATGGCTTCTTAGGTCGCCGACTTGAGTATAACTCATATTTGGGAAATGTTTATGAGATACACCTTTGACAGTTTTTTTGTAATAATTTTAAAAAGCTTACTCATTAAAAACATATTTATTATGCTTGCTTGTTGTGTCACTGATTCTTTCTTGGTCATCTTGTATTAGGTGTGTAACCAAGTTGCTATCTAGGAGAGGGTTCTGGGTTAAATTCCCACCTGAGTTGATGTTTTTGGCATGTCATAAAAAACTATTATTACTCTAAATGTTCTTAACTTAATGCTTTAAAAAGTTAACATAATATCAGTTCACTACTGGATGTGGTCTCTCCCAAAACTCGCCTCTGATAAATTATCTGCTTAATTTAAATGCACTGGAACGAAACCGCAAACCGCAAGGCAAATTAAATTAAAGTTGTCTGTATGAAGTCGCTTTGAAAGTCCCTATTTATTTTCAAACGTATCTGAAAGTCAAAATATCAAAATCGTCCTCCCTTAGCCTTTTTTTTTACACAAAAACGGATGATATTTAATAGTATTTTTAGTCTGTAAGAGCTGCTTATTATTTTTAGTAATGTACGAAAAGAGATTGCTAAGAAACACTTCGACGAATATTGATGAGGTGGAACCACGAGTTTTTGATATGCAAAATTAACGGTCTGCTACCTTCTTATCAGCACAAATACATCATGCTTTCGCGGTGATATGGCTAATAAAATTTTATAAATCAAATCAGGTTGGGAATGGTATGTATTAAAATGCCGACTGCAAGCAATTTGCATAATTACTCTGCAGTGCCTTAAAAGTAAAAGTGCCAGGTGGTATTTTTTTCCATGCCGAAATAAAGGTAGTTCAGATGAAACAGATTAAATCAGTCTCACTGTCCCCAAACCTCATAAATAAAACTACTTCTCGTTACTAGTGAAACTGAATTTTCAAGGAGGTAGAGCTACACAAGTGCTTTTTAACGCAGTCATAACTCATCGGAAGTTCTTTGAAACTCGTATATCTTTCTGAAATTCCCTCAAACAAAAAGACTGGATGCTTCTTAGATTTATGAGTATAAGAAAAGTAAGTGCAAAAATTCTGTAGGTTCTGGATTTCCAAATATCCACGTTTCTAGTACATTATGGTATAAGTGTGTAACGTTGGTGATTACCGCTGAGGCGTCATTGAGACTTGAGACACGATCCGTTATGCGAGGGTCTTAAGAATGCCGAGGACGGTAATCATCAATACACTCGTGTATCATACGACGTTTTTCAACACACTTGTGGAAAAAAAAAACGCTTTACCATTATCAATAAAAAAAATACTAAAAATACTAAAAATATCTTTAAAACAAGTTGTGAATTTTTTTCGCAATGGCGGGAAAAAATAGTCAGTTTTCCTATGCACGCGCAATGGCGATCGGCCATAGACTAAAAGGATGAGATTTCTTTTTTGTACTATTGCGCACGATCTTTTTTGTATCGAAACTTTTTTAAGAACAAAGCAACTCAACCAATATGATAAAATAACTCACGTTTGTGAATAAAAGCAATGTAAAAGTCACAGTTTGATTACAGGTATCATTATGTGCCTAATTGCGATGAAATTAGAGCCACTTTATGAGCATTATGAGTGTTGAAAAATATTTTAAATAAAAGGTTGAAGTTTGAGTTAGAACAAAAGTTAAAGGCGTATATCTCCTTTCTCTACTTCACGCGAATGAACCCGCGCGGGTAGTATATATATATATATAGCATATATATAGTATATAGCGGGTAGTAGAGGTAGTATAACATAAAATTAGTAACAATGCTCAAAATCCCTTATTAAATTTTATCAAGGCATGACCGTAACGTGGGCGATGGGCGCACTCACACCCGTACGGAAAAGGACTCATTATTTATTGATCTGAGAATTCAATGCGATACGCTGCGACGTCTGGTGCCGTCATTCAAATGCGATTCGGCAAGTTAATTAATTTTACTGATTTTAAAATATGCAACTCTTATTTAAAAAGTGTTTTAAAATCAGACCCTGTGGCCTGAGCCTGTAATGTTAGTAGTGGTTAATGTGTGGATAAGTGGGATGATGAAGATTTTTGCATAGTATTTTTTCAATGAATAATTTCCAAAAGTTATAGAACAACCTTTATAGCCAATTGGGTTTAGGATAAATCCCTTTCGGGATGGATAACTTAATGTTATGAATCATCTTGTTTAACAGTGAAAATATATCAATAATCATAGAACATACATCATGCTACCATGAAAGAACCAGTGACACGACGTCACTGGTTCTTTCATGGTCATCCTGAATTACATCATTCATTATTCATATTTTGCAAGTTGAGGTGTGGTAGCCCTGAAAAAGTTCAATGACCGAGGTAAAAGAAGAACTCGTGCGGTGAAAGGGTTAAGGGTCGCCTCGCAGAGGCTCTAAGAAACTAAAAATCCTCGGTAATTTTGAACCGTTATCATTATAGTTTTAGCGAATACTTGCAATATGTACCTGCTCTCTTGGCAAACTTTTTCAAGTATTTACCAAACATCTCAGTACAGTTCATTTCAACGACTATGGTATGCAATTCAAGTTTTTCCGACAAACCTTTAAATACTCAATTTAATATTGATTTTAGTGCTTTACTTTTCAAGGCGAGAACAACAGCTAGATTATCTCGATGTACATTTATAAATATCTGCTATACTACCGTTGAAATAAAGCTGAAATTGGAACACGCTCTGACGTGGCGCTTATGACGGCTGCGCAGTCCGAAATAATATGAGAAAAGGCTGTTTTTTTGTCATTGCGGGTTATAAGATTGCTTTGAAAAACTGACTTACTGATTAAAAGCAATACTTCCTTACCTAGATTTTAGTGAAAGAAACATTCCAAACGCCAATAGCGTTTCAAATGCTAAGCCTACACACTTTTATGGTCAAAACAACTTCACTTTGGTTATATCCTACTTCCTACTAATATTATAAATCCTATCCTACTAATGTTATAAATATGAAAGTTTGTGAGGATGTTTGAATGTTTAGATGTTTGGACGTTTGTGGTTCAATCACGCCCAAACGGCCGAACGGATTTTCATGAAATTGGGCACAGAGATAGATTATAGTCTGAAATAGCATATAGGCTATCTTCATAGGTACCAAGCGAGCGAAAGCTACGCGGGCGGAAGCTACTATTTAAATAAAAATATTTTAATAAGTCTCAGGATTGACTACAGAGACATACAGTTTTAATGAAAACAACACTAATGAACGGTTCAAAAGAGACATTTGGATTGACAGCAGATAGAACAATGAAACACAATAGGAACTAGAAACAATACATCCCTACATAACTCAAATAATATAACAAAACCATCTCTCACATCCCATAACTTCAAACAAAGTGGTTTCAGCATTTTAATTTAGAAAAAAAATATGGATAAATATTTTTACTGAATATGAGAATGCGAAAAAGCCATAACAGTAAAAGTATTCGCGGCTTTACAAACTCTGTCACTGTTGCAGAACGAAGACATACATTATAACTCAATCATAATAATATTATTTCCGAACCCTGCAATCCATCCATATTTATTCTGATGAAGAGTACGGAAATTGAATTTTCCGTCTAAAACAAGGAAAAGAAAATCAGATATGTTACTTCCCAATTTGTCTTCAGTACCTGCAAGTTTTTACGGATAATACATGTCTGCTTTATTAATTCCATTACAATTTCTGATCGAAATCAAAAGAAAGAAAATAATTTTATTCTCGCCACCTAATGTAAAAAATAAAATATTTAAAACTAGCGAGTTAATTTTTTCATCATGCAGTTAGTTCAACCCACAGATAACATAATACTATACTAGTGGTTCAACCCATGTGATTAACAAATAATCATTTATATACTTAGTATGTTCTTTCACCGAAGTCATAGGCCCTTTTCAGGACCACCATACATCAATTCGGTCACTGACCTAATACAGGATAACCAAGAAAGAATCAGTGAGACGACAAGCAAGTTGGTTCACCAAAGGAAAGCAAAGTGTCTTTTATTCTGTGACCTTGCTAAATCATTGATGTATTCATTCGCGATACCGACCCTTGTTTTATTGTCAAGATATAAATCCACTTAAGGCGATGATAAACCTAAAATCGAATTATGTACTTCATTACCGAACTTTATATGCTTGGTGACAAGGTATCCTCTTATTTTGTTTATGGTACACTTGTAATGTTACCTTTTGATAAAATTCTGATAGGTATGAGGCTTGATAGAGAAAGGTCATTCCAGTTATAAATAGGTACTTAAATTATTCAAGACAATTTTGACTTAGGTCGATTAAAATTAAATTCACTTTGGACTTACAAGTTAGTGTTCTTATATATATTGAGCAAAAATAAACTTTTATTACACTTGATTATGACAGTTTTTTCGAAGGCATAATAATTCATTCAATAAACTCCTACGTTCGGAGACAAAGAATAAAGATGTATTATTACATGCACTATAATAGAAAAAATTACACAAGCTACAACATTTCAAGAAACCGTATAATATCCAACAAAAAAATAAATTTAACAATTATTCCTTCTTTGGAAGTACTTTCGGACTACTTTCAGTTTTTTTTTTTTTATTGTCGTATTTCATTATAAGCAAGCATTTAGATTTCTAAATACGCGGGCGGTTGGACACAGTGCCAAGGAAGAATTTTTATATTTTTTCAACCCCTTAGAAAGAGAAATTTCAAAAAATCCTACTCTCAAAATATTTAGTGCCAAATTTTAAAGCCAAGTATTTTGGTTCCAGAAAGTAATTAATAAAAAATATATCGTCTGTCAGACAGTCAGAACTTTGACTCTCAAATAAAGTGCAATTAATTAAAATATTTTTAATATGAAACTTAAGGATGCCTATTAAGCTTTTCCATTGAAAGAAATTCCTTGTCGAAAAAAGCTAACACAGAAAGGGGCATTTGTAATACGCTAAAAACGTAATCTTGTTTTTCATACGAAGCTTTCAAGTGGTTCTTTGTGAAAACTCACTACCCGCTCCACTGAGTTTTCTTAATATTTCCCTTTTATTAGAAAAGGATATATTTTTTATTAAAAATATATCGTACGAGTAACGAGTAATTCTCTAAGTCGTTATGAGAGTTACTCCTTCAGCCTTATTGCGTAGCCAGGCTTAGTCCCAGACCTTCAATATACTCGAGTTGACGTGAATTTTCTCTACGAATGTCACCATTATGAGCGAATGAATGAATAACTTTACAATGCCAGGTCGTGCAGCATTTAATTTTTCTACTCGAATAACGTATAACAATCGCTTAAAACGGTGAAGGAAAACATCGTGAGGAAACCAGTAAGTATTCTTAAAGTGGTGATGGGCTTGCAACCTGTAACGTTGATTATTCCATACGTGACATGTTCTACGGATAACTGTCAATTTTGAGTTTGACATTTGAAGGCGTACGATATAGCTCGATATCGCAAGCCCCTAAATCTAACTCAAACAACTTTTGCAGTAAGCGTAAGGATCGTTTTGAAATGAATTTCAGATGACATATCGCACGCTGTTTGAACACGGCTATAAAATGATATTAACAGCTCTTTCAAGCAATAAATTTTTACTTCACTTTAGAAATAATCCCTGCGATTTCAATGAATAAATCAAGTTTGAAGTTTGAAATCAAAATCAGAAAGTGCAATCGAGATATGAACACAATACGCGTCGAACTGCGTTGGGAATTCAATAGCTTTTTACAAATAACCCTTAAACCGTTATAAAAGAAGGCATACATCGGTAGGTAGGTGATTCATCAAAAACCGTACGCAGCGCTTCCGAAAAGGTAGGTCAAAACACATAATGCACACATTTTTAAAGAAAATTATCTTGGCTTTTTATCCTCCTAAAATTCCGCTGTAAATCTGCCTACTTCCACTTCAACTCTTAACTTGTGGTTAGCGGAAAAACCAGACCAAAATATACCACTTGCGTTCTAAAACCAATCTGGCTTCCCCGTGTGTGAGATCCCCGACTTTCCGACTTTCGATCCGAAGCTACAAAAAGTTAACACGTGCTTAAAACGGTGGAGGAAAACATAGATAGAAAATAATAAATAAATAAACAATATCTACCAGACACCCAATCATAGTGAGGAAACCTGTGAGTACGTATGAAATACTCACTCCTGGAATGGGGCAATGGTGGGCATTTGCCCTATGTTCGGACATGCCTCTGACTGCCCCCCTTAGAATCTATAAGGATCTGATCGCCTGGAGATCTAAGAGAATGTCTACCATTCTTGGGGTTATATTTTGAGCTTATATCATTGACATGCCTCTGACCACCCCCTTTAGACATCTTAAAATTTCTGATCGCGTGGATATCTGGTTGTTTACCATTCTTGGGATAATAGTTTGAGCGTATATATTTTTTTTTCTAAAACCAACACAAATTAAACGTTTTCCTTTTCGTTTTCCACAAATGACCGTTCGTCATGGAACTCTTTGGGGGAGGCCTATGTCCAGCAGTGGACTTCTACAGGCTGATGATGATGATGACTTCGTAGTCATGATTCGATTATAATCAACTTGTATTTAACAAAGTCTATCGAATTAGATTTTAGTCTATTAATGCTTTACAAACTTAAAATTTAAAATTATTTGTCTACTCTTACTACACCCTTATCTCATTATTTGTTATTTGAAGACTTCGAACCCTTCTATCTCCCCCCCCCCCCCCCCCCTTTAAGGCTGTGTAGCGTGATGTGACGTAGGTTAAGTAACATAAGACCATAAGCGATAACTTTGTAAATTTTCATAAAGATCCGTGCAATAACTTCTGAGATTAGGCCGAACAAATAAAGAGAGAGAATGTCATGCGATCGAAAAAAATATTACAACATATTATTTAGGATCTTCTGATTTTAGAATAAAAAACGTAAGTACGGTATTTTGGGATAAACTGTTATCTAAAATCTGTTGGTTCACCAATGTATTGAACCAATGATACGAACTCACGGCCTTCAAATCGAATGTAAGGTTAGGTTCCACCAAGTCTAGATCACAACAGTTAAATTGTAAAGAAAGTTGTTTGTGAAATTACAAGGATAAAGTCGAATCGTCTTCTATAAGGAAGAATTCTTTAAATGACAACTTTTAGGAAAGTCAACCTATTTATGTACCTTAATAAATATTACCTAGGTACATATGTTGCAAGATGGACCTCTAAAGCCAATTAGACTTGTTCACAGATTCATAGATTTGGCCAAACGCTAAACAAAATGTAATCCTACGCCTACAAAGTACCAAGAGTGCGATCAAGGCATATAGAGCATACCTGTAATAGAACTCTATCGTTCGTTTGTCATTTCATATGTTCATTCTAAGGCAGTGACCGGGATTAATTATAGTGGCCCTGAAAAGGCCTCTTGCCCGATGATGAAAGAAATAGGATGGTGAATAATCTATGGTGAGATAATCTTTAGGCTCCCCGAATGCCTTTATCGTGGACTTTTATAGCCTTTTCTGGGCTACCATACCTCAACCTGGTCACTGACCTAATACACGATGGCCAATAAAGAATCAGTGACACGACAAGAAGAAGAAGAAGATAGCCGGGACCGACATCACGTGCCCTCCAGCGATCACCCTAGGTGACAGCGCTGAAGGTTGTTTGCTGACTTAGCTGATAGAAAAGCTGCGATACAAGTTCTTCAGAGAGACGGTGGCTAAATAGCTTAAACGGTGAAGCAGAACTGGTGCAGCGGAATGATGGTAGTGACTCTACCTTCCGATCCAAAGATTGTGGGATCAAATCCCGGCCGTGCACCAATGGATTTTCCATTCGGAAAATGTATGTGCGCTAATACTAGTGCTCTCAAATAGTGAAGGAACTTACTGTGTAAAAGTAAGCATGTACCTAGAACCTTCACCATGGAAGAACTAGTGATAAGACAAGCAAGCACTAATTCAACGCGATTTGCTTGGGAGTAGTTTCTTTTAGGTTTTATTGGTTACTGAAAAAAAAGGAACAAGAACCGTAGCAAAACTTCACTTTAAATTTAGCAATGTAGTGTGTGCTTCATAGCTTGCTTAATATCACTCTGTCAACCTCTATCTTTGTGAATGGGCGTAAACGAGGTTTTGATTTAATTAATAGGTTTTGGCGAATAACTGTTTGTCTAAAAGGTGCAATTTATTAGTAGTTGGTCAAAGTAGGTAGAAAGCGTCTAGTTCAAGTTCATAGAAGACATCCTTTAAAATAATGATGATGGCTGAGACGCAAGAGGGGTAAAATGTTGCTTGAACTGCAAATATTTTTTTCCGGGTTCTGAATGTTTTGGTGCGGTTATTGATGACACAGGGAATCCTAGTGTGGGGCCAGGAAGGTTGGGTGTTTATTCATAATCTGAGTGCAGGCAGATCTGAAAGGGTGCCTACCATGTTTCAGGATTAAACAGTCGTGAGCCTGTTTCAAGATCCTGTGTAAACCTCATCCAGTTGCAGCGATACTTCCGACATCGTCTGCTGAGCGTCCGAATAATAATTCAATTCAATTTATTCATCTTTTGATATATTTACATGTTCTTAGAAAAAGAAGAATAATAATAAATAAATAAATAAAAGTAGTTTATTTCAGGCACAGTAGGTACAAGTACGCACAGAGACTACGTACGTAGAGGCTTGCACAGGATTGTGGAGAATCGCACTGACAAATGGCCTACGCTCTGTGTGCATTCGGGCTGTGGAATATATTTTTTTAATACTTAATTCTAGACCAACAAATTCTTCCGCTATAATTGATTTGGTGTGTTTTACAGAGGTCATTGTATCGCCGCACAGAAGAAACAATAGTTGCTAAAGCATACGATCCGCGGAACCGCGTAAACGCATCTCAAGAGGACGCAGGATCTCTGTATAAAATGTTCGGCGACCCCCCTGATGGACAGTGCCGAACGGACCACGGTCACAGAAGGACATGAACATGAGACTGGTGAGTCCTTGGAGTTTTGTGCAGTGCCTAAATTTGTTTAGTTATAAAAATATATACTTATCTCTAATTTTCCGAAAAATATTCAAAAAAAGTGGTGCATTTTGGACGGTATCTAAATTTTATATGCAAAACATAATTTAAGTTATGACCTAAATCTCTGTATTTAAATTGTTTGCTGAAAGCTTTTTTTTATACGTTTCATTAAAAAACAACCCCGGCGTTCACAATTACTCTATACAGAACAGGGTGCGGCTATGATAAACTACAGCAAAAAACTCCACTTCTCATTTTTATTCGAAATAAAGTCCAATCAATTCATGTGAAATACACCGTACTATAAGCTGAAAGAGCTCTTGATTATACTTTTTGCACCCAAGTGAATTTGAGTCTGTACATGTCGCAAATTAATTAAAACTAAACCCTACTTCATTAGAGTACCGAGCTGCATTTCTGCTTCATAAGCTGGCTACTTGGGCACACTGCCTGTGGTTGGTGATTTGAATCTATGTTTCTGCTTGCAGTCGAAGAAAACAGAGTTTAGTCCTAGAATCGTTTTTTTTTAATTGTTTTTGGTGATTAAAAATCTAACAAACATTGATGATGTTTGTTAGATTTTTGGCTTCGCTGGCACAGAACAACGATGGTAGGTATATCAGATCCTTAGTTTTTCCATAAATGCCTTTGCCCAATACAAGTTATCATACCATGACCGTGCTATGAATGAATCAGACAAGGGCTCTGCCAGACAGTACTGTGCCCACTAGAATATCACTATATTCTCTTCGTGAATTCGCTGATGAACCAAATTGTTCTGAAGTCGAATATGGAATATGCATATGTTGGGTGTTATTTGATGTTTTACTTATTTAATCCTAATTATTTTTGCAGTTATTCGTATTTGCCGCTACCTTCGCCATCTCACTAGCTGAGAGCGATCACAAGCACTATGACGACTTAGAGGCAGTCGAGTCGATAGAGCTGCAAAAGATTAGTGACTTGAAGCCGTCTGAAACTGCATACAACTCAGCCCCCTACGCGGCATGGAACCAGCCCCAACAATACATTCCTCCTACACCAACCTGGCCTCAGACTAACCCTCAAGCACCTTATGTACCTGGATTCCCGGCAAATCCTCCTGTACAGAGTGATTACGTCCCTCCCCAGCACCCTCCCCACTACCATTATCCTACAACCACTACTCCGGTGCCGGTTATCAAGAATGAGCAGACTCTCGGTGACAATGGCAGCTATAGATACGAGTGAGTATTTTTCGTATATTTCACTCTTGCTCTATATACGTTTGCGTAAAAATATTGCGTACGTATAAGCTTTTAAAGTAGTACCTACTTGAGCAAGTTGACTTGTTTTACTCTGTAGTCGTAACTTGGGAACCCTACATCTCTCAATATGGAGGTCGTTGGTACTTTCTGCACTTAATTAATACATTTCGATGAGTAGGTGCATATTTTTTAGGGTCTTTGCAGAGTTCACAGGTGGCATCATTTTGAAAATTATGAACTGTATACATCTTAGTTTAGGCGACTGTACTTGCGGCTTGCTCCACTTATGAAGCTTTTTATGAACCCGTTTGTTTTCTTGGATCGGATTTTACTTAACTCTGATTGACCGTTGACTAATCAAGACAATTGTTCAGTCAAGCCTCAGATTAATTTGCTTCAAACAGTGGCGGATTTAAACATTTCCCAATTAAAGGATGATCAACTTCGGCGGCCCTTACTTTCGCTTTACCATAGAATATAGAAGTTTGCGGTACCGTTGAATGTAAAATGAAAGGGAAGGGGAGCCATCGTAAAGATTGTCTCGTCGACTTATTTCTAAGAAGAATTATACCCTTTCTTTTTCTTCTAACATGGGAAACATCACTCTTACCGTCGTCCTTGACAAGAGGAAATGTAAATATTATGTCAAAATACATTTTGTGTGTCAAGCAAATTGAGATGAGACCCTAACGGTCGCGTCTCCAGTCCAGACCATTGTGGTTTATTGTAACTGGTTATTTTACTGTCAATATAAAATAACTGTTTATATTACGAAAAAGGTCCTAAACATGCATAATTTATATCTTGTGGGCCTGTCTGTGAATCATCAGGTAAAGAATCAGATTTTCAAATTTACCGTTTTTTGCGCTTTCGTTTCATTAGATAGTATAATTTTTGTGTCAGTAGGCAAATATATTGTTTACCCTAGAAAATAAGCACCTAATAGTTCCTGTTTCTAATATTCTACTTCTTTATCTATCCACTTTAAAGATAAGGTTTTAAAATCTCAAAAAGCCTCGACTATTTTTAATTTAAATTAATATTCAGTTAGTTAAAGTATCTACCATTCATTCTAAGTTCCTATTCATTCTAAGCTGCTCATCAGCAAAATCGGAAAAACTAACAGTTCGATGTAGTCTAGTTCGATGTAGAAAGAAACATACTTTATTTACAGAAAGAAACTTAAAACTAATACAAGTTAATATTTACAAAATACACAAGAAACAGTTGAGCCATCTAAAGACCGTTACATGAAAGAAACTGAATGTTTGATTAAAACCTTTAGCAAGAAGTAATAGCTATAGAATTATCGTGGATCCTATTCATCCTATAATCGTTAACAGACCTTGAAGTATGGACTCTAGTTTATTGGGAGACCAAACGATAAACCAAATGTTTTATACTGATATTATGCCCCAGTTCCCTTCAAAACTAGGGTTCAGATCTGATGAATGCCAAACATGGAAACAGTTGCAACGATTTCTACCATACACAGCTTAGAAACATTCAAGAATAACAGAATACTAATAGAATGTTTACTGGCCTCATAACTCAGTTGGTAGTAACTCTGCCTTCTGCATTCCCGCACTGGACAAACATTTGTGTGATGAACACAAATGTTTGTTCTGTGTCTGGGTGTTAAATATATATCTACTATTATGTATATCAGTCTCTGGTACCCATAGTACAGGATATGCCTAGTTTGGGATCAGTTGACCGTGTGTGATATGTCCGGAATATTTATTTGTTAGAATAGCATAGAAAAACGTTTATTTTGTTACCAACACAATCAGCTTTCTTAAAAAACCACATTGAAACCGGAGCATTGGTTTCCCAGCTAGGAGACCACAAACAGACAAACACAGAAACGAAGGCCTCAAACTTGTAAAACCACTCTTTTTAGTCGGCGTTTATAAAGTGGTAAGCTGAAAATCTTGCCCTTTAAATGACTCAATGACATTGTGTTTGATAATACAAACATCATTCAAGCATGTTGATCTTAATCTGTATTACGCTGACTACCTTGAAAAGGATACCGACGACCGGTACTTTGAAGTTGTGTTTAAAACCGAATAACTAAAGTCGGCTTTGCATAAAAGAGTACAAAATAAATATATAGGTACT
This sequence comes from Anticlea derivata, assembly GCA_947579855.1. Lineage (NCBI taxonomy): Eukaryota > Metazoa > Arthropoda > Insecta > Lepidoptera > Geometridae > Anticlea > Anticlea derivata. Next base: position 5,657,110 of record OX388271.1, on the reverse strand, counting down.
TACTCATCTAAAGTGTTTGCTAACTAACTTAAATCCACAACTTCTACCTAGTAGTTAAATAGGAAAGTAACGGTTGTCTGCTACAAATTTAAGCTGTTTCTGCCTTTTACCATTCATACGGTTGTCGTCATCAAAACGTAAGCAATATGGCCTGCCATATAGCTCGCAGAACCAACAACAGGTGGAAATAAAGGTTTTCGAATGGTGACCACGAACCGATGCAGTGTTGGAAGGCCTTCAAATGACTGACCGACGATATTCGGGATGTCTGTGAATGGAAAAGGCTTAAGACTATTCGGCATAAAACTCTTGGGGAGGCTATGTCCAGCAGTTCTACACACTAACACATCTTAATGGATAACAAAAACATAAGCAGGCCGAGGTTTGCAAAACGTTCTAATAGGTGGTACCTTCAACTGCCCCGTATCAAGTTCTCTCTGCCCGACCACCTGCACGCAAGATGATCTGAACCAGGTATCATCACAAATATAAAATATATTTTTCTCTATAGATACCAGATCGCCGATGGCACCTGGGTAGGCGAGGAAGGTTACTTCACCAGCCCCAAGCGGGAAGACGAGAGCCTTGTGAAGAAGGGATGGTACCAGTACGTGGGCGGTGACGGCAAGAAGTACACCGTCACCTACTGGGCAGACCACACCGGGTACCACGCGTACGGAGACCACCTACCCGTTCCTCCTCCAATCCCGCCGGCGATCCAGGCGTAAGTATTTCTCTACTGGGCCTTTGTTGAACCCCCTGCATTTTTTCGAATTGTTTTGTCGATGAAACGATAGCCTTAGCTAAGATTGGGTGTTATTCTCAACATACCAAAGAGTTAACTTAAATTTTCATCATAGCAAGTACAATCAATGACAGTGCTGTTTTAAGGTCAAAAACTTCTCTAAAAAGACCAAAAACTGCTCATTTGAAAAAAATCGTAAATAAAATCCACAAAAAAAATTGATTTTCTTTTCTCCAGGTAGTTATTTTGTTTTTGTTGATAGAATAAGCCTCTTTCGGAATAGTACAGGTACATATTATAAAACACCTTGTAAACAAACAGACATAAAAATCATAACCATAATAGTCTTTCATACAAAATAACTTCCTTGTCTATTTAATAATGTAAAAACCATTGTAAGCAAATGTATGAATACTAAGAGTACAAGTACCTACTATGATACTCCTATACATCTTACTTATACGTTATAGCTACCTTCCAGTCAAATCAAGATAAAATTAGCATAAACATAATGGACTCAGGTCAGCATGTCAGGCATACGTTACAAATAATAAACCTGTTGGATCTACTGTGAAAAGCGTTCACCTTTGTAAATATATATAACTATTTTAAAGTATCAAAATCGGTGGACAAAAATCTAAATAATGGAGAAATGGCCAATTCTAGCGAAGATGCTGTTTTGACTACCGCTACATCAAACATTTTTGTACTGTCCGTGAAACTTCAAAGAATTTTAGGAATACGTTTATAGTAAAAATCTTTACAATGCATAAATTATTTAATTTATTTACAGTGGCATTGACCAAAATGCCAAGGAGGAAGCAGCGAAAGCAGAGGCTGAGAAGAACAAACCTCACTACTACCCTACCACGCAGAAACCTATCTACTACGACCCTCCCCAACAGCCTCAGTACACTCCCCAGCAGCCTCAGTATACTCCCCAGCAGCCTCAGTATACTCCCCAGCAGCAATACTACCCTCCCAAGCCCCAGCAACCCATCTACACTCAACCCCAGCAACCCTACTACCCACCCCAACCCAAATACTACAAGTAACTGATATAGGTAATTTAACATAATAATCGGTGATACGTACGAAATATTTTCGAAAATGAAGAGATTACCAATGTTTAAGAAATGTATTTTTCTTAGCCATTTTAATTTAATTTTGTAAGATAGATGTTTAGGTATACGGTAATTTTAATACCTTTGAGTGATAGATAAGTAATTTGGTTCACGACTGAGGATTGTGAACTTGATTGCTGAGAGATTGTCTTACGAATGTTCAAGTGATATTGTGATTTCATAAAATAAACAATTTTGAAAATATTTTGAGTTTAATTCTAAACTTACCAAAGCACCCTCCCCTCTAAGTAAGTTGCATCGACTTCAAATATCGCCTTTCTATTAGGAGATAATGTAAAAGTACCTGGAAGAATACAAAAAAATATAATGTTTTTTTTTTAATATTGAGATTACAGATTATTACAGATCGAGATATACGCATTTCATTCTCTTGACCTTTTTTCTAGGACTATAAATGTTCTTAGTTAATAATAGAATCAGCTCCGACTTCAAAACCAAATTAAATAAGAACTTAACATTAATTGGCCACAACAAAATTGAAGACAATGACAATTTGGGTTCTGTTACAAATGGAAGTTTATATGTATAGAGGTGAAATTCTTGTTGTCTGACATCATTGTTCAAAATATTTTAATAGTAGTTAGATATTTACTTCTTCTTCTTCTTCATATACTTCTTAATAACATAAATCATCATCATCATAATTTCAGCCGTTCGACGTCCACTGCTGAATATGGCCTCCCCCACAGACAGAGCAAATTCCTTATCATGTGGGGGGATTTGCCCCTACTCACCACGCTGCGCATGCGGGTTGGCGAGCGCAGTTAGAGCTATCGTTGTTAAAATGAGGGATGCTGCTACCCATCCCCTAGCTTTTTTCCCTTAATCGCCTCTTACGACATCCACGGATAGGTAGATATGGAGGGGCCTATTCTTCAGCCGGGGCCACCAATACATACGGTGAAAAATACATTCAGCGTGGTAAATATCATCCTCAAAATTTTAAAGTACCTTTTAAGCAAGAAACAAAGATAAGATTGTCAAATGGTATTATATTTCAGTTCTCGTAAGAAGCATCATAAACATAAAAAAGCTGGTCTGTGTAATTTAAAGAAAGTTATAAAGAATCGAAATTCCAAATTGGTGGTTCCAAACCGCGAAGGGTGTGATCCAAAATACTGGTTTTAGAGGGCATCGACTTGACTTTGACCATGTTTTGACCATTACAACGCTTGCATCACTTTTTGGGATAACCGCATGGACCCACGCAATTTATTTGCACATTTATCGAGCGATGCCCTTTCAATGCATCGCCTTAGGGTTATTTTATCTCTTTAATTAGTTAACTGTGATTTATGTCCCGTTTCCATGGGCGTCCAGCAAAAAAAGCTAAATGTTTTGGTTTTTATCAAAGTCCTCTCACCATATTACTTCTCAATAATTAGCCTGTGCAAAAAGCAAGCTGTGCAAAAGACGGCTAAGGAGAAACTCGGCTTAAGATATTGTCTTTCACGAATGCCTGGACACGACTCTTGCGTGCATATAAATATATGCGGAATTCATTTTCATTATCAGTCCGTTTTCCAGTAGTGTATAAGTGTGACGTTTCAATTATTATAATCTTAGCATTCACAGCTTCAGGAAAAATGAAGCTGGTAGGTCAAAAGTGGCAGTGCAGTGACATATGGATTTAGCTTCCGGATTTGATAATTGTAAGTCTAATTTGCCTATTTTATTTTTTTCAGATACCATTAATTATATTGTTTTTGAGCACAGCAGTTAATGTGAGATCCAACGAGCATTTTACTTTTCCACCACAATTTCATCCACATAGTTCAGGAGTGATGTCGCCAGATAGGACAGTTTATCTACCACCAGAAAGTCACACTTCTATCCCTTACTACCCGATGAAGAATGTAAATCTTCCGTTCCCGTATCTTCCATCTACAGCCACTAAAGCATCCGCATATTTCTCAACACCATTCCCAATTATGATGTCATCAACATTACTATCCGTCGAAAACGATGATGATAATGACGAAAGTGATAAACCGTCACCACCAATTCAATGGAATAACCGCACTCAAAGAAGCCCTCCACAGAAAGTGGAAAAGAGAGAGTTAAGGCCGAAACAAATGAACTACCAACAAATTGATAGGATTGATATGAAAGCTCCTTTCGGGTTTACTGCAAAACCAAATCAAGGGAATGCCCTAGTGCAAAATGCGACGCCTAGAAGTATGATCATATCACCTCCAGATACTAAAAGGAATGATTATGTTATGGATCAGTTCAAAGCCGCTGGCTTCCAAGGCCCTCAGTTTATAGCAGCTCCAAACATACCGGGTGTATACCTTTCCTCGACAACAGAGACGGCAATTCCAATTATTCGACTGTCGAATGAAATGGATTTAGATGGTAGCTTCAGCTATGAGTAAGTATTCATTTTAAAATGATTCTGCGATGTTCTATTGATTTTCATATTTTTATGAATATAATTTATTATTTTCCAGAGCTTTAGGCGCTGATCAGACTCACTACGTGCAACACAGTCGAATGGATAATATGGGCAGCGAAAAACAAGAGCAAGTCGTTGAAGGTTCTTATTCATACGTGGGAGACAATGGCCAGACATATACAGTGAATTACATAGCAGATTCTAATGGATTCAGAGCCAGTGGCGACCATTTACCTGTTGCGCCACCGATCCCAGAAATCATCCAAAGGTATGTTTTATAACGCAGTCTAGACTTCCGTAAACTTGAGTAATAGTGTTCTAAGTAAACAAAACGGTCTAATCTTTTTTTAAGGTCAATTCAATACAACCTTGCTGAAGAAGCTAAAAAACCTCCACATATGAAATCTTGGCAAAATGAAGAAAACGAATTAAGCGAAAGTGAAAAACACCAACGTTATGCCATTTCACCGCCACGGAATTTATTCACTGGAAAAACTCCAGAATCGTTCTCCTTTGCATTTTCTCAAGGATCTCAGAACGCTCAAAATAACTTAGTACCCGCAGCAAGTAACCAGACCCCAATCAAAGCGAATGTTGACTTTTCACAGGAGCAAATGAAAGGCAAAACCAACAATGGAATTTCTCCCCAAATAACTTTTCTGGCTTCCCAAGGTGCCCACGTCCCGTCTTTGAATCCACAACAAACAATAGGTAGAGTGTTTACAACTGAGAGATCAACTTTGCCACAGTTAATAAATTATGAGGCTGGTCTTAAAGAATCTGACGAGAGCAATAAAGCGCTGTGGAGGTGGCAATACGGTCTAAATGCAAACATCAATCAGACACCAGAGAAAAATTCAATTTCAAGATCTTTTGGTGAAGGTGATGACGTTATGATCAATTTTAATGATATGACCCCTCAACAGTACAGTAGTATGATCCATTCTCGGTTAAATGACAACAATGAGTCTCCTCAGAATGAACTAAATACGCAGCCCAGTGCAACTTTGCGAAATGTTAACCAACAACAAAATTACCAGGAACATCAAAATAATATCTTCACAGATTCAAAAACGGTGCCCTCTTCAACAGAAAACTACTACGTTTCAAGCCAGGCTGTTGATTGGTATCAAAATAACAAACACTACGAACCCAGTCCTAAAACAAATCAAAATCCTGATGGAATCACAAACCAAAACTATGTAAACCCTCAATACGCAACCGTTTTAAATAGTAATCAAAACCAGAATGGCGATTCAAACGAAAATGAACATTATGTGCCTAATATTCGTGCAAAAATCATAACACAAGATAAATTCATTCCTCCAAGTCATACAGTGACACATTCATACAATTACGAAGAGATGGTATATGAACCCCAAAATATTAGACCTTCAACCTTGGAACCGCTGACTCAGTCTGCTTATGGTGTCTTTAATTCCGAATACAAACAATTGAGTTCCGACAAAGCTGTCCCAAATAATGTTTTAGCGTCTAATACAAAACAAAACCAAAACGAACAAACAACAACTAATACTGGAGCTCCTACAACACCTACTGCTGGCAGGGACATTAAATTCACAGACTATGTGATTGATGAAAATAAGAATGATTTTAGACCCGTATACAAACCTGAAACAGTAAACACGCAACAAGAAGTCATAACGACGACTGAAAGTGATGGAAATATATTCATAGACAACATATTCCTACGGCATTTATTTAAAACAGATAAAATTGAAACAACAGTTTCTAGTCAAATAAAAGAAGAAAAAGTCACTCAACCAAAGATAAGCGCAGAACGCAAACTTGAAAAATCTCCAAAATTTATAACAGCAAAGTCAAAACCATTCAATGAAATCCAAATGATGAGAAAGAAACCATTGGATATGGTAGATGTGATGAATTTCATTTCGCTTAAAAACCATTTCGAGTCCGCAAAGACCAAACCTAAACACGGGCCAACTAACTACAGACAAAGAAATGAAATGCGTTTTATACCAGTACAAGAGGACCATTATGATAATGAGGATGAAGAAATGGAACATAGCACAAATGATTTCAGACCAAGTTATTACCAGCCAGAGGAGTTACGAGGGATTATTAAAAATTACAAAGTCCTTCAAAGAAATAACAGCGCATTCACTCAAGAGTCCGAACAATTGAGTAGGGACTTATCACCTCCTCCAGTAAAAATATCCTCCAATTTGCCGCCCTTAGGGCGAGCAGGACCTACTATGAAAAGCTATTTGCCTCCCATTTATGTTTAGACAAAGCAAAGTCCTGTGATTAGGTATTATGATATTGTAAATATTTCGAGACTGCATTTATAGTTTAAGTATTGGTTTATTATCTTAGTTTAAATAAAATAATCAAAGTATTTGTTTGTAAACTGTGATTTAAAGTTTTCTCAGTGTTCAGAGCCCGTCATAAAGTACCTACTCGATTTCAATTTCAGTTCAACTTCACCAGACAAACGTTATAAAGTATATTCAATTCTCAAGTCTTGTAAATATGCAATTCTTGTTTTCTGCAAAGATTCAACTATCCTTAGGAGTTTCTTCAACTTTAAACCAATATGGTGTCAACATATACAAACCCCTCTAAAAGCAGACAAAACTGAACGCTAAGTCAAGACAAGGTGATTCGTAACAATTGTATACCATCCCGAAGAAGGGTTATTCTATCAACAAAAATAAATATTCTTTCTTTTTGTTGATAAAAAATTTTTCCCAAACTTTCTCTAATTAGCTGTTTTTGGTATGTTTTACATCTTTATAAATAATTACTAAAAGTACATAAGAGAAGTTCGGCATCAAGATACTTCAACAGCTGATTCATTGAGTGTGGACTGATTTGACCTGATTTTTGAATATAATTTTTTCAAAAATCGTAGAACAATCTTTATTGCCACTTGGGTGTAGTATAACCCCTTTTTGGGATAGCATACATATTAAGAATCACTTTCTATAGACGCCAAAGAATGTCTGATACAAAATGAAATTGATGTCGAAAGCATAAGTAGATCGCGTGCTGTTAATTGTTCCATCTCGCTGCATTGAAAGCGTAACGGGAGAGTTTTTTACGAATAACTTAGTTTGTGAATCACAATAGAGAGCTGTTTATTTTGTTATTGATGTTTCCGTATAAACAACTGATAATAAGGGCGGTACCTGATTATTTTGCGTTTAAGCCTCACGTAGTTCGATCGGCACCACACTGAAGCTCTACATTCCATTTTGTGAGAAATGTCCATTTGTGATGAGCACCAATGAATGATAGGCACCAAGCCGTAATTGTTGCCTGATTCTTCTAGGCTAAAACTGGGTTAGGTTAGACAGGTGGCAGAGGAGAACAACCTCTTTAAAAAATTATAAGGCGGGAAAGCGATGGGATCAGAGTTCTTGGGGGCTACTGACCCCTATGAATGAAACCCCATTGCTTCCGGCTTGAGATCCCGGAGCCCCTTGACATGCATGGAGGCTGACCAACGTGGTGGTTTTAGTCGGTAGGAGTCCGACATACCCTTCTTTTGCCCATGAAGATTTCCCCACGTTAAAAAAAAAAAAAGGGCAGGTGGATTTAGAAAGGGCAGATAGGGGTTAGGATATTTAATTTATATTTTTGCTGCCTATTAAATAGTAGGTAGGTATGTAGGTAGTTGAAGGCAAGCCGGCTATAAAAAAGTAATTCTATAAAAAATACAGCTTTCATACCCAAGAAACTAGAAACTCAAGCCAGACAATACACAGTATAACACAGCTGATTGCGTCGCGACAGAACAAATTACATAGCAAAATCTTGTTTACAACACGTCCTTCTAATCATATACTGTCGGAGATGTCTACGTAGTTCATCGAATTTTTAGGAATTCCATATTTACATTGCTGTAATTACGAAACTGGGTTTAGACTAGGTCTAACTAAACCCTGGTTTTGTGACGTGTCAATTCATACATTTGCTTTATGTCATAATGTCAAACCAGGGTTAAGTAAATTTAGTCTAGTTTCGTAATTACAGGGCAAAAGTTTGGCGAAGGAAACGGGTATAGTGGTTTTCAAAAAAAATGCTGAAACATCAGACAGATGAGACAGAAGATGCACTTCACAGGTACAGGTAGGTACTATATGTTTGGATGCTTATACAAAGAGCCCATTCCATCAAACAACTGTTGAGGTTTCAAAAGCACAAGCTACAATGAAAGAGCTCTTTCCGATAAAATACTTAAATAGTAACTTGCTTATAGAACCGAAATCTTTGTGAAATCCCGTGATATATGAAAAATAGCCCCTGCCTCTGTGCTTAGGCTTCGTGTAGAACGCGATCGCTCGACTATCACGCAAGTTGGCGATGCGCAAAGAAAACAATGTATGACAGCGTGAACTTATTGCGCGACTTCGATTAGGCCATTCATTTGATCGCGCATTCGTACGGACTAAGTTTGGGCGATCTTGCGATAGTCGCGCGGTTGCGCGGTCGCATTCTATCAGGACGAGGCCTAACAAGACTGAGGGTATAGTCTAGCAAAGGCAGCGGTGTCGGCACGCACGAGCAATGTGCCAAACTTTCAGGTTAGATTTCCTCTGAAAGTTATCTGTATTCCGCTGGTACACTCAAACTTAGGCTGAGCAGATTATGTAGGGCAAAATAAATCATAGTATGCAAAGTCTCATTATCGAATTCAGGTTCAGTTCTGATGATATAGAGGGAATAATGATGCTTCAAAACCGCCGACACGTCAAAGCTTATACTCGAGTAATAAAGTGTGTTGTAAGTTTTTGTGAAGGAGTTTCGCTTCTATCAGGAATCACGAGCCGTTTATTCATTTTTCCATCTACAGTCGGGACTGAAAGAAAAATAAAATGGCGATGGTAGAAAATCACACTGCGACTTTGATCTTACTGTGGTGTTAGAATTTACATATTTCCCTACTTCCATTTGTGTTTGCACTTTGATGTCAATGCGGTGACTTCTCTATACTTAGTAGATATTGATCTGTTTTTGATAACTTGTTTATTTTTGATGTCAATATGGTGGTTTTTTATGGTTCCGGACGACAAGACTACACGAGAGTAAGTCGTGTTTAAAGTCGGTTCACAAAAGTTCTGTAGCTACTAAATTAAAATCTTTTTTTAATCCCCCTTATAAATCTCTATATCTTAACAACCCCGTATCCTAGGCATTAGTTTTCGCAGTCGTTAGTCGTTGCCCCTCACTGAGCAGCATTTTATGTTATTGACTGTTAATCATGAAAGCTATTCGTAGGGACAAAGGGATACCTTTGGGAGAAACGATCAAACTTTGTCTATAACCGTTTATGATACAGATTACATAATGCGGTTTTGTCGTGTTGAAAGGCACTTCCGACATATTTATGGGAAGCTTCGAATGATTTATTTGTAGTTAATAAAAAAAGTTACCCTTTAGGTTTAACCGCATGTTCTAATGACTGCCATAGTCATAGTATTTATTGGCAACGAATTGGTTACAAGTCTCAGAGTAGTACACGCATTAGTATCTACTTATCTCCTATATATATATATATATATATATATATATATTATACTTAGGTACCTATTAAAGTAAGAAGAGTAGGTAGTATTATTTTAAACATTTATAAACATTTATTTATATTATTTCCTACTTATTGCGTATTACAAATTCTAAATAAATCTTCGTAACAGTAGATGGTCCAATCCACAAGCCATGCCTTTAATTTTTGTTTGAACGACTGCACCGAGCTAGCGCTTATAATGCCTACGGGTAGTGCGTTGTAGACCGCAGGAGCCATCACATGCACCGACTTGGACGTCTTGCTTAGCCGCCCGTGGCAACGCCCGCAATTTGTGAGCGTTCCGGGTATTATATTTGCTCCCCAATTTTTCAAACGACTCAAGATTGTTTCTGGCGTACATGGCTGTTTGCAGAATTACCAATGCGGGAATGGTTGGTATACGCAAAGAGCAGAGCGATAAGTATACTGCGATAAGTACCTATAGCTATCATTATCACCATCAGCCTGTAGAAGGCCACTGCTGGGCATAGGCCTCCCCCAGAGTTCCATGACCTAGCTATACGTTAAATTAACTCTAGTTATAAAACCTCAACTACTCGCTTGTAGACTACCTACCTCTAGTGCATGATAGAGAAAATAATAGATTTCGGCAAAGCGAATAGGTAGGTACTTGTTATATGCATATATTATAGCATAAGCTTACTATCAAGCTACAATCATGTAGCCTAATATTGTGAACCTATTTATCGCTGCTATAAGTAGTACCTACATATAAGTGTGGATTTGTCGATTAGACAATCATTTCCCTAGCGGTGAGAAAAGAATAAGTTTATTTCATAAAGTATAATTTAAGAGTTATACAATATATACGCTCTTATTCATAATCACTCGCTAACTTTATCCACTCGATGAATCTAGCCTTTTCTAACAGAAAACAAATGATCAAGATAGAGATACTTTTAACAGGCCGATAAAGTTAATGAGTGATTATGAATAAGGGGAATATTGGATGACAACTATTCACAACTCTATATGGAAAGTTGAGTTGTCTATCTATAGTAGATGTTCAAAATAGTGACAATCGGTATATTTGATTAATAGTACTTAATATATAAGCATTTTAGAATTCCTCCTAAAGGTAAGAATAGATAATTTATACCTCAAACAGGCTTGTTTGTAAACATATTGATTCTCCTTATTTTGGACGCCCAAGATTCTCCAGTTTAGATGAAAACTTTTCAAAGACATCGCTCTAAGTTCGCTACATGTGATTTATAAGGAGAACAAGAGGACAAATAACCGGGTACGAGAACACGCAAAGGAATGTTGGGCTCTCCCCTTTATCCCAATGTTAGGGTTGGGATTTGGAACAAACTTTAGCAATATCGCAGGAATCAATTTACACGAAAGTTCAAACAAATGTGCGACAATGCGACTTTATTTGAACTTTGAGTTGTAAATAAAAACTTGGAAGAGAGAGAGGCTTTCGTTCACCTTTTTGGTTTTCCGCCGAGAATGAGGTCTTCAAAATAGACAGGTTTGGAACTGATGTACCTACTTACCTATGAGGTAGGTACTTACTTATATATATATTTTTTTATGTTATACTTACCGAGGCAAATAGGCTTACGGCCCTCCTGATGGTAAGTGGTTACCGTCGCCTATTGACATCAGCAAAACCTGGAGCATTGCTAATGCGTTGCCTGCCAAACCCCTCCCCCCTAAAGAGCTCTGGTAACTTTATTCACCGCAGGAACACAACAATAATTGAAACAAATAATGTTAATTGGCTGCGATCTTCTGTAAGACGGAGAAGTAGAAGTACCAATTTAGAGCGAGAAATGCTCGCTGTGCCCTACCTTCTCCTAAAATAAGTTTGATGCGAATTTAAGATGACATATCGCACGCAGTTTGAACACGGCTTTATAGGTTAGGGCACTTACCTACACAAGAGAGAATCAATCTTACGCATCTTTTCACACAATCTATTTTTTACATAACGGTTCCATAAACATGCCAAATTTGCACTTTGCAGAATACTTTAATTTACTTTGTCTCGTTTAACAACACGACAAAAAATACTAGAGCTGCCTGTTCCTACGTCAACGGAATAAGGTTGGTTTTTGCGTGTCACTTTAACGCTTTAGATTGGTATCTCCCTCGAGTTTTGGCAATTTGCAGTCCAACCAGTTTTCGACTGCCTCTGTATTTACCAAGTTACTTAGATACTCCATAGTTATATATATATATAAGGTTCGTAATTGTTACCTTTAATGACTCACGACTACAGTACAGACGTGAATTTTGAGAACTGGTTATGTTTATTTCATAGCAATTAAATTTGGGAATAAGATAAGGACCTTTAGTTGTTGGTTAGGTAATGTCTAATCAATGTAGGCAACTAGTGGAAACCCTCAAGACTTATTTCGTAAAATATTTTTTGTACAAAAATCACCCTTATACTCCTAGGACTTCTGGTATAAGCTGTGCGTTATTTGTCAGTCAGTCAGTCAGTGACATAATAGTTTAATATGTATTGATTTATTTTTGTGTCCACAAAAGTTGAATTACTACTACCTACCTACTCTACATAATTAGCAAAGTGTAGTACTTAGGTAAATTAAAGTAGAATGTCAAAAACCAATATTTAATACATAAATTCTTCGTTTCTAATCATTTTTTCGAACTTTTACAATTCTCCGTTCAGCTGTTTTTGTTTTTGATACCTAGGTGCATTATCAACAAAAAATACCAACCTTACAGAAATAACTAAACCTCTCTGTTGATTAAATGATATTGTTCTCTCTGCTGATTTAATGAAAATTACTAATAATTTTTTTCACAGATATATTATGTCGTACTTTAATAGAGCAAATTTCTTGGTTTTTTGTGTAGAATTGAATGCCCTTTGGGCTGACTAAAGGTAAATATTCCGATAGGTATGCCTGTAGATTAGTTGGTATAATATGGTGGTTCATCATCATCATCATCAGCCTGTAGAAGTCCACTGCTGGATATAGGCCTCCCCCAACGAGTTCCATGATGAACGGTCTTGAGCCTTCTCCATCCACCGACTTCCCGCACCTTCACAATGTCGTCGGTCCATCGGGTGGGGGGCCTTCCAACACTGCGTCGCCCGATTCGTAGTCGCCATTCGAGAACCTTTACTCCCCAACGGTTGTCGGTTCTGCGAGCTATATGGCCTGTCCACTGTCACTTCAACTTGTCCCTTAACCTTAGTTCTTCTACGGATTTCCGCATTTCTGATCTTATCACGTAGTGAAAACTCCAAGCATAGCTCTCTCCATAGCCCGTTGCGCGACTTTGAGCTTGTATATTTTGTATATGTTGGTTGGTCATGACAAAATGGTCCGAAATTTTTTAAACTATGAAGCTTCGAAATTTCTGAATACACCCCCTAGTTGGTATATATGAATATGAACCCATCGAAGCTATCACAATGCGCCAAGGGACACCTGCCTCGTCATCACAGCGATTAATTACTGGAAAATGAACATCCCGCGTCGTTTTCAATTACACCGAATATCCGAAACCTGAAGCTGATTACAGTCGCCTACGGGAATATCGTACACACAATAATCGAGTCAAAACGCGTGGTGAGAGATTCGCAGTTTTGAGGGCTGCGAATTTTATGGTTAAAAATCTTTATTCTCAAGCTCAAAGTTGCACAACGGGCTATGGAGAGAGCTTTGCTAGGAGTTTCACTACGTGATAAGATCCGAAATGAGGAAATTCGTAGAAGAACCAAGGTTACCGACATAGCTCTCAGAATTAGCAAGTTGAAGTGGCAGTGGGCAGGCCATATAGCTCGCAGAACCGATAACCGTTGGGGAGTAAAGGTTCTCGAATGGCGACCACGAACCGGGCGACGCAGTATTGGAAGGCCCCCCACCCGATGGACCGACGACATTGTGAAGGTTGCGGGAAGTCGGTGGATGGAGAAGGCTCAAGACCGTTCGTCGTGGAACTCTTTAGGGGAGGCCTATGTCCAGCAGTGGACTTCTACTGGCTGATGATGATGAAATCTTTATTCTCAAAAGAAATTTTACATTTCACGTCATGAGAAATTAATAATTTAAACTTAGTTATTATATAAACAGTGAACATGCAGTACCAACTAACTATTGTTATAATACAGGTACATTACACATTTTGAATCAGTAAGTATCTAGGTTTCTTGAAGTTTCTAAGAGAAGCTAATCATGATCAATAATCAATAAGTAGGTACGTATAACATCATAATTATTATGGAATATTATGGAATAGTTTACATACATAATTTAAGTGAGGGTAGTTTATAAATAAAGATAGCATACGAGTAGGTACATTTTACAGATGAAATTCAATATTCAATGATTTATTTTCAGAAAAAAATCTTAATACAAGTAAGGTTTATGGTTTAATGAATTTATTCTCAAAAAGTCAAAATATTATGCCACTTAGGTACATGAAAAATTGAGATCAGTATTTCTTAACTGAATAGTCCAGTGTAGGTCGTCCTTGTATAAGTTCAGTTAGGTTGGTATTGCTCATTCAACATTTTTTTACAATAGTAGAGCAAACTTTATTGCCAATTTATTGGGTGTAACTGTATAATACTTAGGTAAGCGCCTTTCGGGATAGCATACAACATATTATGAATCACCTTGTATAAAAGAATAATCAAGCTTACGTATCGGTATAATTGAAAGTTTTTTTAATGTGCTTTTTGCATTGTAGGTGGAGTCCTAAGCAACACTTTCTACAACTTTGAAACACTACAAAAGAAGACGAATTTTCTGTTTCCTACCATAAATCCATTTTCTTTCCCCAGTCTAGGGTTATAAAAGTCTGGGAACAGCTGGTATTCCCGCATTAGTATGTTGATGAGGCAATCACGCACGCTCCAAGGGAAAATGTGATTTATATTGCCGTTTAGGGTTGTAGCGTAATCGAAGCCTTACCACAGCATAAATAATAGGTACTTAGGTTACTGAGGGTGTTGTGGATTTCATTCAATTAAAAAAATATTGCAATCACCCACTGGCTTTTACAAAATACAACTCTTACATAAATAAAACTCTACACGCCTATATAAATATAATAAAGTAGCCTATAGATACCTAATCCTTCCCGCTTTCTATAATAATGACCTTTCTCAGGGTGTAAGCTTTCTCCTTTAAATTTTCATCAAAATCGGTTCAGCCGTTTAGTCGTGAAAAAGAGACAAAGAGACAGAGACTGAGAGACAGAGAGAGACGAAGAAAGGAAAAAACGGAGATGCGTACACGGAGACGCGGAGTCCGGGAGAGACGGCATGACAGACACAATTATTAGGTACTTTCGCATTTACAATATACTTATACCTACCTATTAGTGTAATTACGTATATTCTTAGTTTCTGAAATGCAGGAAGGTAGATATAGAAACTTTAGGCACCCACCCAGTTACAAGATTGGGGTCGTAGGTTCACATATTTTCCTTCAATACACAGAACAGGGTGACCACGACGATGTAATTGATCGGACACATGAAATTAATGTCCCCCACAACGTGTGCACACAATTTATGTTGCAATACGGGACATACCCCTTAACCTACGCCCCTTTGCTAGGGGTGCAATTTTCATACCAAACTGATGACATACGCTGAGAAAGATAAGAAAAGCTAGCAAAAAATAATGAAGGTAGGTTTTTTAAGAATGTAGACGTTACACACTGGTTCTAATTTTGTACTTGTATTAACCTAAAGTAACTTAACGACGAAGTAGCTAGTCCTCTTCACGAAAGAAGTTCTTCGGACTCTAGTGCCCAATTTCACCAAAAATTTCCCATTAAGCATAGGTTAAATTCAGTTTGTAGGCGGCTAGATACCTACTTATGTACCTACTTTACATTTCTTTGAAGAAAAGTTATTAGGTAAATAATTGCTGTGCTATTATTAGGAAAAATTGAGCCAAAGTGACATCTATCTCCCGGTAAACGAACCAAAACTGAATTTAACAGCGCCCTCTAGCGCCTAAAAACTGAACATTTTCTTAAGCAGTTTTTGAGGCTAAAGTTTGAGTACTGGCCAAAAATAAAAGATGGCGCTGTTCGCAACAAAAGACAATTTGAGTTTTGCTGGCTTTTCTCAGAACGTGTCTCAAAAGTAATCGAATTGATAGACATAATTTTATTGGGATAGGTACATAAGCAGCCAAAACCAATTTTTAGTAAAATGCTGCGTTTAGAAGCTTTTTCAAACGGCGTGCGATATGTCATCCAAATGAGCCTTACCTCTGCTTGCTATATCGTTGAGCTATATTATATCGTACACGCTCAAAATAATGTCAAAATCAAAATTGACTTTATCCAGTAGAGGTAAGGCTCTATTTGAATTGAAACGAATTTAATATGATATATCGAATGCCGTCTGAACGCGGCGGTGCAGCGGTGGTCCTTATTTATTAGAAAAGGATGGTAATCAGTGTTCACAACATGAAGGCAGGCACCTATCAATGGATATTACCTATGGATCAAAATGGATCAAAATTATCGTACCCAACAGGTTAATGGCTAGAAACGCTAGACTACACCAAAAAATCATATGAAACATGTTGCAAATGCTTCATAGTTTAAATCTAGTAAACTTCTATTTAAAAACTCGAAAAATTATAAACAAATTAAATGTTCGACGTTTGGCACAGAACTTGGCCCCCGTCCACTTTTATAAACGCGCCAACATTTAAAATGTTTATAGAAAATAATGTTTTAGGATAGAGACAAATATACAAGCATTATTTTTCAAAATTTTAACTCAATAGTATCTATATTTGCGAAAAAAGAATACACAAAATTTGTATGTAGGTACATCAAACATAACATTCAATATACAATTTTTAATCTTTTGCTAATCCTAATATGTTCCTAAGAAAGAAATGAGCCAATGGATGGCGCTGACAGTTAAAAACAACTGTAATTGTCATGATGGAAATTATCGTACAATCTGCGTACGATAGTAGTGTACCATCGTACATCATACGTAGTTGTGAAATTATCCCACATGTACGATAATTATCGTACGGTTGGGAGCCCTGATAGTAATTTATTTGTAAAATCTCTTTCTTTTTCTTGACATTTTCCCAGGATAACCAACTTATTATAAATTACCTATCAGCCGAATCTTACTTCCGGGTAGGTGGTACCTATGTAAGTGAGGTCTACGTTTTTTTTTAGCTTAGGACATATCTTTCAAAAAACCAATTCGCGTCAAGGAAGTTCATAGATTCAGATTTTTCAATAAATCATATACCTAGGTAGTTAAGTAAGTACTCAGGCAATATTTTCGAGCGCCGCGCCGCCGCCGGCTCCCTCCGTGTCGTCTACCTTGTTACTGCGTTCAATAGAAGTTTCCTGGAAGAAAATCTTTTCGACCAGACTGTAAAGAGCTTCCTTTGTAGGAAAAGATGGCTCATCTAGATAAGTGGGTAACGCTTTCATCCTGAGTGTGGGAACCCATATCACATCCTTACAAGACCGCGCAATCTCTCTCTAGGCTTTATGGAGCTGGATTTTATAAGGGTGTGTTGGAAATTAAACTGAGCGCTTTATCGATTTCTGAAATGCTATTTTACCAACCTAGGGACCAAAGTTTATGCGTCGAATTTACAAATTAAATAAAAACTCGTAGTATGTTGGAGTTGACACCATAGATTTCACACACTCGTTACCGTGAAAAGCGTTTTTAATGGAGTCCCTCTAGTGGACGATTACGACAATTCATTTTGTCCTTACAAAACAAGTATTATCATATCGCTATGGGGTCGGCACAGACCAATAGGATGCTAACGCATCGCATCATGGGTCGGCACATTTTTTTTTAATCTTCCGCTCTATATGCTAATGAATGACGCTTTTATCGAAAATCATAAGCAAATTAAAAAAGTATTTTTATATCCACCTACAGGAGGCTCAATCAGAAACATTTCTGTTCAATTTGAAATAAGCTTAGACTAATCTGAGATCACAATCACGGCTTAGACTAACCTGAGATCCAGTAGATAATTCATCAGCAGCCGGCTCCCTGGCGAACCGCTCGAACTTGAAGCTGTTGGACCGGTAGAGCTCGTTGTCTTCGCGCGAACGTCTTCCTCGGCAGAAACGACGTGCGATCGATGTGTGCCTGGAACGTTCAAAGTTCCCCGAATTATCATTGGAATCTATGTCTTACCTTAGTCTTTGATTAAACTGCTTTCGCGATGAGAACACTAATATTTCCAACGGGTATTCAGGGAGTCAGGAGAAATTGTGGGATAGACTGGGTACGTCTGAAACGGGTCATGGTTGAAACATCACATTTATTAAAACCATGATGTTCAGAGTTAACAGCGAGCGGGCGCAGACGTGTACAGGCGTCTAAGATACTCGCACCATTTAGAGTTTTTTTTAATTATTTCTTTTAATAAAAAAAATTACTGAAGTATTATGTTTTGATAGATCTAGCGGCTATGGGCTTGCAACCTATCACGTATGGAATTCTCACTACTGCAAAATGTCGGCATGTGCCAAATGTTCTGACATTCCTCTGACTACACTCCTTAGATATGTTCAAGGATGTGATAGTCTGGAGATCTGAGAGGATGACTACTGTTCTTGAGGATAAAAGTCGTGAGCCTATTTTTTTAGTTCTTATGATTATTTTTTTTTTGCATTTTATTGGCACTATTGCCGATTTAAAACCTATATTTTTGACTTTGAACTGTAGATATTGTTCTTGGGGGACGTTTTTTTTTCAGGTTATGAAAACCCGTGGTCCAACCTGTTGAACATAGCATTGTACCTACTGTGTTTAACGCAAAAAATGTAAAGTTCGTGTCTCATTAAAACAATTTATTTTGTAGGATTTCATAGATCAGATAGAAAGATTAGATAAGATAATTTATTCATAAGATTGATAAGGTACACAAAAATTTACAGGTTAATGGTCATTTTTACATAGGTAGATATTACATAGGAGCCTGAACTAGGTAATCCTGTGTTTCAGGCGAGAAGAACACATTTAGGTAATTATAAAATTATCAAAAAATCACTAATTGAACAGCTTTTAGTTACTAGGTAGGTATAACAGATAGGTAGTAGATGATGGTTCGTTTTAACTATAAAAACCATGTTGATTGTGCCAACCTGATAATGATGATTTTACGTTAGAACACAAAGACGCAATACTAAAGAAAAAAATGAAAGTTGTTTGATACAAAGAAAAATACTTTTATCATGTTTTTATAAATGTCGGAAGAGGCGACTAAGGGAAAAAAGCTAGGGGATGGGTTGCAGCGTCCCTCATTTTAACAACGATAGCTCTAACTGCGCTCGCAAACCCGCATGCCCAGCGTGGTGAGTATGGGCAAATCCCCCCACATGATAAGGAATTCGCTCTGTCTGTGGGGAAGGCCATGTTCAGCAGTGGACGTCATACGGCTGAAATGATGATGATGATGATGAGGTAGCTTAGTTAAAAGTAGTAATGCAAAAGCATTCACTTGCCTAGTGTTTACCTACGCTAGGCACCTAATTTTGTAGCGCGTAGTCCTACTTCAGTACCTACGAACTGTGTTGCTAGATAATTTAACTTGTAACTAGTCTATCAGAATAAGTAGGTAATGAATGCTTACCTCGAATCACTGGAGTGTAAAGGCCACTGGATGCCGAATAACTTCAGTCGGGTCGGAGGCCGACGCTTCTGCTCTGTGCGGGTCGTCTCCTCAACAGGCGGTGTGTGGTGTCTACTGCCCGAAGAAGCTCGAGTTCCGCTTCTACGGCGCCTCCTCCTGCGTCTCTCAACAAGTATGAAATTATCCCCGTTACGGATTATGTAGGAAGAACGCAACGTGGACTTCTCATCCCCTTGTCTTTGTCTTATCAAATCAGCTGTTCTCAGCGTGTGAATATTCTGGTACTCAGCCTCTTGCGGTGCGGCTGCCGGGGTCGTCGCCTCCTGGCTAGTCCCGCTTCCATCCCTTTTCTTCCGGGAGGAATGGAGACCAACCCGACGCCAAACCTTTTCCATCTGTGATTGATGTCATCCCATTGTTATTTTTGCACTTTTTGCTGTTTCACTGATTTAGCTCAATCAAAATCACAACTCGTGCATTTATGATTGTTTTTAGTGTTTTTTTATTTCATTCATGAATACCTGGGTACCTATAGACTGGCCGTAGGGGTACGTTTATTTGATTTCCGAGGATAGCACTACTCTACATAACTAGCACTTGAATGAATCACTGATCAGCCGTTTCGTGTCATCGTCCGACTATAACTGGAACGATCGCGCGAGTCCTTTCTGGGTTTTTCGTGACCGCTTATAGAAATCAGGGCGTATTATTCGGTTTATTAAGACGTACTAGGTTAGTAGAATTAGGGGAGAGAATAAAGTGTTTTTTGACATCACATTTGCGGATCCCGGCCCTCGCAGGGTGCGGGTCGCGCGGTACGCATGCGTGATCCCCCTTCGCTCGTAGCCGAGGCTCCAAAATGGCGGACCTCCGACCCCCTTCCCGTTATTGAATATCTAATTGTATCGGCGTGCATTCATTGTGATACCTTAGCTGCGATGCACACGTCCCACTTTTATTATTCATTCAGTTGTAGCCTGCCAATGGCGCCCGCCCGTTGCAAGGCAGGGTCTTGTTCATTCAAAAGCCACATGGTTCTATCCTTGGCAGATAATTAGTATTTTCGAAAACCATATTACAGGGTTAATATGTTGTTTGTTACAAGCTAGCTCACATCATACTTCTCATGAAGGCTTCGAATTCGAACCCACACTAAAATGTCTATAAGTATTCAACCCTTAAAAATCGAACCCATGACACTATGCGCCTTTAGCCTCTCGCCATCGAGTAGGTACCTACGAAACAAACTTAGTACCTAAGGGCGAGATAATTATTATGATCTACGAGCTAAGTGGCCCGGTTTCAGTTAGATTTATATGACCCCTCCATGACCATGCTCAACATTGTTGGAACCAATAGGTATTAACTCCTCCATCTGAATCTTAACCACGTCCGCGCAACATGAGACTCTTACGCTTATACGTGTGCAATAATTAAATAATTAATAGATATTTTATATATTTTAGGTTAAGGTAGGTATATATTTCTATGGGTCTTAGAATTCGTTTTTTACCATCTGTACTGTTCTTTGGTTACCTGAAATAAAATTTATATTTATCTTCCAAATAAATTTCATCATCATCATCATTTCAGCCGTAGGATGCACATAGGCCCAACGCTGAGCACTCGGTTTGGTGAGCGCAATTTCGTTGTTAAATAGGGGACGCCAGTCGCCATCTTCTAGCTTTTTTCCCCTTATTCGCCTCTTACGACATCCACGGGTAGGTAAAACTACCTACCTTTAAGAACGGGCCTATTCTTCAGCCAGGACCGCCACGGCCAAATAAACTTAAACCATTCTGATCACCTATACCTACACATTGCATGTTGCTTTGTCTCACTAAGTAAAATTTTATCAGTCCTTAAGGATGAGGAACAAGTTGCTAGATATGACGTAGTTACTCGGTGACTCACGGCGCGGCACAACCTCGGCACAGCGGCATTGGCCGACGCGACGCTCGTGTCGCGTCGCGTGGTCGACATTTTGTTTGTAGCATTCACATCTCACATGTCAGTACCGTGCCGTCCGGCCCTGACGAATGACGGCAATGCGACAAGGCAACGACACGATGGCCGAAGATAACTTGTCGTTAGTAAATGCTGTAAAAAAATACCCGTGTCTGTATAACTTTAGCATCCCAGAGTATATGAAGAAGGATGATACGGACGCAGCCTGGAGCGAAGTGTCCAGTTGCATGCGACAATCAGGTATGCTAATTGGGGATAATTTTATCACTTGACCGATGTTTCGCTCACACTGACGCGTCACTGTTGTTGTTAGGTACCTCTAGTGAGTGATAGACATCTACGTCACGTGTCACGTAGGGTGAAAGGTATGAATGATTGACTAAGGTAGGTACAGATATGCCTTTGGACTTTTGTAATCACAATCTTGGTCAAACCGAAAGAAAGTCGGAGATTTTAATGACCTTCTTATAAATTATTTTTGTATTCTTCCAGTTCATGAATGCAAGGAGAAATGGAGAAACCTGCGCTACAGTTTCCTGAGAAGCTTGAAACCACATCCAGATGGATCCGCGAAGAAAAAGTACTATCTTCATAAAGAAATGGAATTTCTACTCCCGTTTATGAAGACTAGATACGACGGAGTAACAGTTCCTCAATATGAAGATGATTCAGATGATGAAACTAATAATGGAGATGAGACAATAGCCGTAGAAGAATCAGCAAACCACCTGGATTTCACTGCGTTTGAGTTTCAAACCACGGAACCCCCACCAAAAAGAAGAAAAACCACGCACAGATGCTCAAGAGATTACGGAAATACTGAATGCCCGAGAAAAATGTTTCTTCTCGGTTTGCTACCAGAAATCAACAATTTAAGCGAAAATCAAATGAAAGCATTCAGGAGAAAAGTTTTTACACTGATAGACGATATTACAGAAAAAGATGATCCTAGCACAGGGGATAACAACAATCGTAGCTGCGATCGTGCAAAAAAATCTGATAATTCTAATGAAAGGAACTTTATTACAACTATTAAAGCTGAACCATTATAAAAATACATACACTACTATTTTATTTGACATTAATAATTTGTTATCCAGTTCTGTGTTCAAATTTGTTTTAAGCGTCCTCTAGGCTTCTGGTTGGAAAGCTCTTAGCCGTGGTTCATTCCCTTGGGAAGATGGCGCTACTAGTAATTTTATCAGCAAATCCAAAACTATAGGTACTCTAGTAATATAACAGCGTTGGCGCTAATTTTGAATGTAAATAAAATACTTGGTAAGAAGCATTTAAATTCTTTATTCGATGATAAGTCTTAATCTTAATGAATTGTGCACAAAAAATATTTGATGTAAAGTTGAATTTAGTTCAGTTGTACTTGGAAAATCAGCCGTGGCTCATATCTTTGGGTAGATGGCGCTACTAGTAATTATATCAGTTAATCCAAAACTATATTCTCATAGCAACTGTGCTTAGCGCTGTGTTGGTATTTAAATAAAATAAATGTAAAACCTAAAATTATACATTTTAATTGTCTTATAAATAAATAATTTGAAAATTAAATTATGAAATGCTAAATTTTATCTAGCAACAATAATGGTTGGCGGCAACTGCAAGTCTGTATGAAATGCATTGGATACAATAATTTATGTATGCCTAGTACAAAAATGGAATTTAAATGACTATTTACGTAAACCCTACATTTAATTGTAAGTCTACTTAACTGGTGCATTTTTCATACTGTTTGTTGTAACAGGGTTACCATTACTTTTATTTATTAGCTTATTATTCTGCCAAACAGCAAATAGGCTATCATTTGTTTTCAAATCCACTTGCAGTTTCTCCCAAACTTTCTTTTTAGGGTTCAGAACATCATCTGGTTCACCAGTTTCATAACCTTCCACTACAATCCTGTCACCAGGCTTACTATCCGCTGGGGGCAGAAGTGGTTCTACTTGTTTAGGCTCATCCACTGATGCACAAAGCACCATACCTTTAGATTCTACGCCACGCATTTTAGCAGGTTTCAAGTTGCACAGTACTACAACATCCCTATTCAGCATTTCTTCAATAGGCACAAAGTTAACCAAACCAGAAACAACAGTCCTTGGCTCTACTTCCCCCAAATCAATTTTTTCTACATATAGAGCATCAGCATCAGGATGCATTGATACTTCTACAATACGTCCAACTCTGATGTCCAATTTAGCAGGTGTGATGTCATCAATAACAGCATTAGCATTGCCCTTAACTTTCGTTGGAGGAGGATAAGCTTTCTTTGTCAATTCTTGTAATTTAGGTGCACTGAAGATTTTTTGAATAGGTGCCAGAAGTTTATTTATAGCCAGCTCAACTGATGCTTTCAAATCTCCAGGATGAATTTCCTCTTTTGCAAATGCACTCTCTAGATCTTCATATTTTGAATAATTGACATTGCCACCATATTCTGCCGGTCTAATAATTGAGAAAGTTTCATCAGGTTTCAGCAGAGGAAACAGTACATGTTTCGAAAAAGAAAGAATTCCATTTTCTGCAATGTTACCAGGTTCACAGAACGCCTTCTTCAGTTTCTTTTTAACATTAGCTGGGCTGTCTAGTAGATCAATTTTGCTATCCTCTTCAGATGCTGACATTTTGCCTCCTGTAAGGCCTGGCACCATGGGATTCATTAAATGAATTCTCTTCGCATACCCAAGTTGAGGTAAATATTTCTCTGCCAGACAGAATATTTTCCGCTGATCAACTCCACCAAATTGAGCATCCACTTTTAAATATTCTTCATCTAAAGCCTGTAGCCCAGGATATAGGAGACCACTCAACAAAGGATGGTCCACTTGTTTCACAACCTCGGCACCAGCTTTCTTTGCATCATGCTCAGTGATCACGGATGACATGCGGTACACATCTAATGTGAATTCTTTATTCAACTGATATTCAGTGCCTCGCACAAACTTGAGTTTGTCCAGTGGCACCCCAATGGACTGCAGCATAGCTTTGATGGCTGTCTCGTAGTACTGAGTGCGTAGGGCCAATAGCTCCCAAGGTGCTTTCATATTGTCCAAATAAGCATGTAGGTCAGCAAATAATATTGTTACCTCACAACCAGCCTTTAGAAAGTCGCCTATTTTAGACATAGGCACAAAATAGGCTACGTGAGGGCGTCCAGTGGTGGCTGTGCCCCAATAGATTTTAAGATCTCTCTGTTTCAGTATTTCAATTAGTTTATCCTCACCCAACACTTCTTGAAGGTTCCGTGTGATAAGATCTTTCTTCTCCTCTGAATTAGCCATAGTGCCTGGTTTCCCTTATGGGCCTGAAAATAAAGTCAGGTTGGACATCGATACAGTAGAAGACTTTAAACAGCTGTTATTTTGAGAGATAGGTAAGTAGTAGTTAAACTATTTCAATTAGATTAAGTACAAACTAATAAGTGCACCTACTTTACTTAACTACTCACAGTAACTTATGAATAAGCAAATAGAGCTAGTTACTTGGATATCGTCTTAGTTATTTTAAATCGTATGGAGAAACAAAAAAAAAATGAACACGTCAGGTTTGTTGGTGACTGGTGTGGTGGCCTACGAAAAAATGAAAGAAACATAACCTCTAATCTAACTCAAACCCCAAAGTTTCTCGCAGTATGTGTGATGTGATTGTGTGTGTGTATCAAAAGCGAAGACAAGAACCTTACCTTGTTTAGTAGCGAGGAGAGATTTTTAATTGCCCCAATCAATTGTTCTAATTTTGAATATATTTGAATTTAAACTTTTGAAGTGACAGGAAAACAGGAATTTATGATTTGTGTGAAGTTAGTTATCTTACTCCGAAACAAATTACTTGTTGCCAACTGCTATTTGGCGCTAGTGTAGCAGTGAATGCTTGCGTTTCCTGCTGTCAAAATCGCCATTGCGCATGACAGTCAGTGCGGCCTTGCAGACTGAAGAGCGCTGCCAACAAAGGCCGAGTCGATGGGGTTACAAAAAGATTGTTAATTTGGACTTCTAAACCCTTTTGTTGTTGTAATTATAATTTTATATAGGTTGTGAATCTGTGATTACGGTTAAGAAATGTGTAAATGATATGAATCGTGACTAGCAAAGGAGTCAGCTGGTCCTCAGTGCGAATAGTGATTAAGAAATGGCGGCGTTGCCAGCAGGTGTTCAGTATGGGTTATCATCGGAGTCTAGTTGTAAAGAAAACAAGGAACTAGTGTTTGTGAAATTAACGGATTCAGCGCTAAAAGCTATACATGACTACCTAAAGAAGGTAAGTCCGTTCGCCATATTGTAGACCAAAATAAAGATAGGTAACAATGTCAGTCGCCATGATCGCCATACTTTTACTACAGTAATTGAAATGAAACTGCAAATTTACTTCTTTTACATCAACAAATGTAATCGAAAACTATAATAATTGGCTTCTTTACAAGCCGAAGAACCCCGAGCGTCAATAGATACTCTTTTACGATGTCACGCCACGTCAACATGTAGAAAATTGCTCTGCTAATTTCACAGATTTACATTTCATACGGCTATAATTAGAGAATTCGTTCTTATTGTTTCGGAATTCGACGTTTACCGAGGAGTTACGTTACATTCCATGCTCTAGTAGCTCGTAATCACCAAACTCCTAGGGCCTCTTTTATCAAATCAATCCACAACTTTGGAAACTCTGACCTTTGGATATGATTTACATTTCCTACAAGAAAACACCACCTAAAATGTATCTACCATTCGGGAAACCCTAAGTCTAACACTTGCATCATCAACAACCTGTAGAAGTCTACTGCTGGACATAGGCCTCCCCCAAAGAGTTCCATGACGTATGGTCTTGAGCTCTTTCCATCCACGGACTTTCCGCAACCTTTACAATGTCATGTAACACTTGCATAGCTTTACATAATCTTAAATTTTTCTACCCCATCTTATGTAGTTCCTACCTCTGAACAGGATCTACTTCAGTGAAAAGTTCTGTCAAATTTTATTCCAGTACTTGTTCAGGGCTCAAAACGAATTGTTATTATTTTCTTCAATATGCTATAGGCTTACTTTTAATCCTGTTTGCATCAATGCTACATACTTTTTATATAAGACATTATGTTCTCTGGCAAAAAATTACAAAGGACAATTAATAAAAAATGTAAAAATATAGGTACTTTGGAAATCATTTGAGATGGCTGATGTTGCGCTAAATGGGAGAGAGTGATTTATCTCAGCAAAATCTGAAGACTACCACAGTTTAATGAGAAATAAACTACAATTTCAATGAATTGAAACATAATAAACCTATACCTAAGTGTTTACCTGCCTAGTAGGTATTTTTGTCCAAGCAGTTTTCTATTACAACATATTGGGTTTCAAGGTTGGGAACTCAATTTTTGTTAATGTTTTAATGTGCAAAAAGATGGCGTTGGTTGTTAAGCATTTAAAAATAAAATTGTTGCCTTTATAACATAGTATTACTTAAAAGTACATGTATACTCAGTCTTTGTTAAATATTGATAAATCATTATAGGTCTTGACCTTTCGCACAAGATAAGTATGATAATTCTGAAAACAAACCTAGAAAGTTACCTGGTCTGAAGAAGTTAACATAATCCCACTAATATTATAAATACAAAAGATTTTGAGAATGTTTGGATGTTTGTGGTTCAATCACGCTCACGTAATAACTCAACCAATTTTGATCAAACTTGAGATAGAGTTCTTGACCTAGAATAGCATATAGGCAACTTTTTATACAGGTACCACGCGAAAGAAGCCACGGGCACACGCTAGTAGGTACATGTTTGCCTAGTTAATCGTTTTTCTTTATAAATTACAGACATTCTAAAGTTTTTCTTTGTTATGACTCGGTATTTTTTATTATAAAACTATTGTTGACCCCAATGCTCAAGTATAATAACTGCACAAATCATGCATACAAAATCATGGAATTTAATTTCCTTTCAAGTTCATGTTTCTTTAAGGAAACACCTTCTTTACACCATACCTAAGTTTGGTTTTATAGTCTTAGGTAATTTAAAAGCAAAGAGTCAAATCTAAAACCAATAAATAGGTACTTAAATTCCTAAACCCAGTTTGTAAAGAGAAAAACCCTCTCTTTACAAACTGGGTACAAACTGGTATGGTAAAGTATAACCACACGGGTGTACCTAAAAGTTTGCACACCTTTGAAAAGGCTTACTTTATCTAGGTAACAATTAAACCTTTCATGGAATGAGGCGAAGGTACGAGGATACCTATCAAATCTTGCAGATGCTTTGGGTCCTTTTATCTACATATTATTTAATAGAAAATAGATAGGTAGTTGCATTGAGATATGCATGCCTTAATCTTTGAGACAAGCATATAACTACTGGCAGGGTCTACCATGGAGCTTACTCACAGAGACAAGAGTCTTAAATAAAAACTTGGCTGCTTCAGTCATTTGAAAATTGCATTTAAGAGAAAGGACCTTCCTCTTATCAATGACAAAATTTTATCTTATCAAAGACACTAATTGAACAAGTTGTTTTTTATTATAAATTTTGAAATTATGCTTAGAAACTTTATTTCCACTTTTTTCACTAGTGACAATTTATTTCCACAAATCAGGTACTACCTGAGTACCTGATTTGTAGAAATAAATTGTCAATCAGGTACAAATTCACAGAATGTGTCTTTATCGATTAAGGCAAGTAACTATCATAGCAGAATTAGCTTCTGCCTGCGGCTA
Organism: Anticlea derivata; assembly: GCA_947579855.1. Lineage (NCBI taxonomy): Eukaryota > Metazoa > Arthropoda > Insecta > Lepidoptera > Geometridae > Anticlea > Anticlea derivata. The sequence continues at coordinate 5,628,970 of OX388271.1, read as the reverse complement.
TGCTCGCTTGGGACCTAAAAAAAAAGTAATCTAGGAGGTATTTATGCTATACTAGGTAAAGAACTTAATTTATCCCAAGTTACCTAAATATAAATTGGTTGAGCTATTATGGTGCGATTAAACCACTAACATCCAAACATCCTCACATTTTTAATATAACCTAGTGGGATTTGTAGTTGATTAGCATCAATTTCATTTGAAATAATTACACAATGTACAAGTCAAACAAACACCATATTAAGAGGTTTTTGTCTGACAAATTTAATATTAAAATACTTACACTTGTCAATTGTGATGAAAATGGTATAAAGGGAGACAGGGACAAAAAATTATATGTTTATAGGGTAAACATTTCTTCAAAAATATAAATCTCGAAACAAGATAGCACTTTAAGAATTTACACTCATGGTGAGTGACTCAAACAAACAGTCTTTTCCAAATAAACAGTTTTGATAGTTAGTTTATTTGGAAAATGTAAGTGTGAATTGAATGAAAGGTAAACTATACCTCTGTATTGACAACTTTTTTAAAAGACACACAATCGAAATAAAAGTAGTTATCCACTATAGTTTTGTAGCCTACTTCTTATTTCCATCAACATATCAGCTCTCTGTCAACTTAATGTTGTATTTTTAACTTGATAAACATGCAAAGCCACAACTTTATCTAGCAACCATAACTCAATAATCATCGCTCATCATTTAACCTTTTAACTTACAAACAAACAAAAAAGTGAGGCCTTATCACATATATTCTAGATGATTTTTAAAGCATCGGATGAAACTTGTATACCCACTACACCACTTACAGGACGCTGTTATAGTGCCTGGGACATTATATTTAGATGGAGTAGGCTTGCCCAGCTTGTATACTATTCTCTCAGCCTAGTTAAACTTATCCACAGGAAAAATATGGTCAATAAATGTCGAGCTGCCTAAGCCACTGGTTTCCACACGATGTTTTCCTTCACCGTTTATTTATTTATTAGGTTTGCCAACAGTCTACACATGTTCTGATCATGAATGCTTCTCACTAGGATCAGACTTAAGTCAAGTCTAATAAAAGCATTATAGATAACAGATTTATCAGCGCCACCACTGGTTTCCGTCTGGTCTGACCGACTGCAAGCTTTTCACTGCTAATGTTGATACTTATATTTGTTAGTGTTTGCAACTAAGTCTTTTTTTAACCCCCTAGTGAGTGAGTGTTCTAGTTTAAGGCTTTAGTGTTTATATGTCAACATAGCCCCAAGTATTCGATAGCCAGCATTCGAGAGATGTTTCTAAGCAGTGTTTGATGAAAATCCGATCAGCTGTTTCCTAGTTTTAAATATATTTTTTATTCTGGCCATATCACACACAGTCAACTGATCCCAAACTAGGCATAGCCTGTACTAAGGGTACCAGAGACTGATATACATAATAGATAATTATTTAACACCCATACAACAACAAAATCTGTGTTAATCACACAAATGTTTGTCCAGTGCGGGAATCGAACCCGCGACCTCTAGCGCAGAAGGCAGAGTTACTACCAACTGAGCTATGAAGCCTGTCATATTCAGATTTCCTAGGCATTCTCCTGTAAAGTTGTGTGTCATTTCACTGACGTTTGAGTACCTAGTTTAGGCTAGTTTACTATTTCCATTGGCATTTGACAACCGGGCTATTAGAGTTCACCCCATAGTAAAATTATTATTTTTTTGTTTTATATCTAGGGATGGCTTGGGCGTTTGGTTTGTTAGTTTCGAAAACTGAAAATTAGGTAGGTAGGTTAGCAAAATGGGATCGGTCGGTGCGGCATTGATAATGTTCGCGGTGGCGCCTGAGACGGTGAAAGTACTAACTAAACTACCAGATTACATAGGTACCGAAAAAAATACTTAGATACCTACTTACGTACGTATTTAAAATTAGCATTATTCAGTTTGTTCTAACCACCATTTTTTTACCTAACGTGCTTTAATTAATCAATAAATTATCAAATCTCTCCAAAAATTGGATAAAAGTTGTGTAGGTAGGCTAGGTAGTAGTAAGTAGTTACTATTACGAACAACATCAATATCCTGTTAAATAAAAAGTACCTACGTACTCTAAAACTTACCTTGTTAACAAATTATTATTTTGTATATAACTGTAATTTCTGGTTCTTTAAAAATGCGGTAGGTACCTAATTTATTGGTAAAATCGTTTAAATATTGCTCATGAATGCTACTAATGTTCTGTTTAATGAAATAATATTTTAAATATGTACCTAGACTTAAGAATGTAATAAATAAATATATTTATTATCACCCAAAAATGTTACCGTCAAATTTCAATCAGTCAGGCGTACGTACTTCCATCACCACTTATTCATTATACATACCTATTTATATCTTCTATTCATTATTCTGTTTAATTGCAAATATTTTTATTCAAATTACCTAATAACGAGTTGTGTGACATTTGTCGAACAGGTAGGTATGATCAGGACACTCGATTACGAAATGCCGAAAATTGTTATCATATTATTTATCGAGTTCTAGGTTTCAAATCAGGTGAGATATCGGAGACTTTGATTGTCTTAGTATTTTTAATAGAAGTGGAGAGCTCTTTAGTGACCCCTCTTCGGTCTCTATGATCACTTTTATTTGCCCGTGTCCTATGTGGAACTTAATAAATTTTTGAATACAATATGCTGCACACCCACGCTGAACTTTGTCCAGATCCCGGTTTATAGTGCATAAAATCAGTCGACCTATTTATTGGCTTTTTTAAGATGTAAGACAAGGAAGGAAGAACAATTCAAAAACAATAAAAATTACCTCTATACTTATGTTATTAGGTGTTGCATAAATACCGTCCTTAAACTTAAAGAAGAGTATTAAAGCTTCTTGACGTGATGGATTTAGCTTTTAAATCTCTCTAATATCTACTACGGAACTAAAGCGGTTTGTGGCAATAATATTAAGATACAATTATTATGAAAGGAATTATCCACCGACATCGTTCTAAAATTGTTCCATCATAGGTTACGACAGATGTTCTTCATTCCCGTAAAATGCCTCATACATTTCGCCAACCTACGTGAACATTTTTGTTACGCAGTGCAGCGCAAAGCTGTTCAGACGCCCACCTGATTTGTGATATCCTAGTCCGTGCACGTGTTTGACAGCGATGTGTATCTTTTGTTGACTGCCTCGAATCACGGGTACCTATTCTCCCTCTTTACCACGCCACCATCAACCCTAAAACTACACAGCCAAAGCCGAATTTCCGCTACGATCCGTCTCGGGTTGCAGCAGGTTTGGTGGCAGTTTTTTTCTCGGCGCTTTGTAAAGCGTGCCACCTGGCCTTTTTTCCGGGGCATAGGATCCATTGAAGGGAATGAATCACTTTTGTAATGCTCCCGAATGACTGCCCAGTGTCGGTAAGGAATAAAACGTATTTCTGGATGAATCACCGTTAAGGCGAACTTTATACTACCTAGTCTATTCAATGCATCAATTAGGTTTCCTCTTCTCTTGTTTCAGTTTCATTGTTCAAATTAATGAATGAAGTCTCTTAGGTGCTGCGTCAGTTGCGGATTCAGCGTTATAAATTGTCAAGTCTGCATTATAATATCGTTCTTATTCGTAATACCGGATATAACTTATGTGTTATTGAGTTGTTGACACAGTTAAGAAGTTATAGATCAAAAGAAAAGGCAACACTTTGATTCTATTTGTATGTATAAGGTAGTATACTATTATGCTTCTACCAACGCATGCCACATTGACATCGGGCAAAAAGGGTCGCTTTCTTACAATAGAGTCAGTTGGTTCTTGGTGGAACCTGTGACGTATGCGTAACGGAGAACACGCCCGATAGGCAGGGGTCGTCGCACCCTCCGTCCCCCATGCCTTAGCACCTGGTGATCCCCAGCCAAGTACTTACTCGCGAACAGATGTTTGACTCTCCCAACCGACCCAAGAACTCAATCAGTATCCATTTTCGTGATTTAAATCAATTTATCTCAGAACTTGCAGCGCTCCTTGGTTTATTTTAATTCTGTGGACCATATCTTGGCTTGAATACCAGAGATAATTCACCTTTAGGATGTTGGCGCTTAAGAAGTTTTGAAACCATAAAACATACCTGTTTGAAAATGTCAGTCAGCTTGTCGGTGTTAACTGTCATGAAACTAGGTAGGCAACTACTTGTAATATACCTAGTTTTGAATTAAAGATAATATGCACGTAAACCTTGTTTGGAGAAAATTATTTGCTAGCAGGGGCTTAAAAGAGATAACGGATCACAGAATCATAATATGTGTTTTTATGAAGGTTGCTAGTTTTTACGACCGCTAAGATGCCGCCCTAAGGAGTGGGCTTTACGCTTAGAAAGGGACGGATGATTAGAAATAGGGAGTATAAAGACGCCGCGCTGGCCGTACGTAAAAATCAATGTATACATACACAAACTGGGAGACAAAAAACCGTTGATCATTCGTATAAATTAAGCAAATGTAAATCAAGACGCGTGACGGTCCCTAGACTTTATGTAACGGAAACCTTAATAACCTAGAAGGAAGTACACTATGTTGTAAATATTTTCGGCGTTTTTGTTCTATTCTTTTCCCTATTTATTGTGACACCTGTGTACCAGCGTGTAACCCAGTTACCTATATTAAATATAGACGAGTCTTAATGTTCTTGAACGAAGTCCCGCTGAGATTTTGTAATACCTATATCGCTTTATTAAAAAGGTCAGAGCTGGAAGATAAAGGTATATTTGTTTAAATCTTGAAGACAAACCTGATTGTTATCATCATAAGAGTACCTTCTTCTCGTTAGATACAAGCAAAAGCGCCATAAAGAGCATATTTTGTTAGGTAACTTAAAACTAGACAAAAACAACTTTCATTTCATTATTGTCTCGAAATTCCGTTTCTCAGGTAGGCGATCCGACGCCTCTAATATTATTTTTAATTCTGTAACGGACCTCATGGCTTAGTTTCTAGACCTTTTTACTTATTGTCAAATTATTTTTAGTTGGATTCTTTAGATTACGATGTTTAGATTAGCCTAAAAAGGCAAGTACCTACCCTTTATAAAAGCGTTAATATGGGAAATGATATCGATGTAGGAGAATCTGTGTCACTGTTGGACCCACTTGCTCAGAATCTTTCGTACAACGGTGCTGAGCGCGTCGCCCGCAATTAGACGCTTTCTTATCTTGTCAAAACCACTCGGTACCTTGAACGAACCTTTACACCAAAAAACTGGCGAAGGTTTAATGAAATGTCTTACTTATTGAATTGAATGTAACACAGTGCGATATAACTTATCATCCATGAGATAAATCGCATCCACGCAGCTGGCTTAAAATTCTATATGGGACGATCTGCATTGGGATACATAATGTTTACTAATATGTTGTTAAAAAGCGGTTTGAATGCAGTAAGCGACTGCAACGTGACAGGCGGACTTTCAAGACAAAATGCGGTTGTATTGATCTCACTGCTTCTTTAACACACTGCTAATGATGTTATTCAGTGTTATCAGAAACACTTCCTGATTGTAAAAATCTTTAAACAATCTTGAGTATTTGCGGTGGTTATCGGCTCTATCTGGCGCAATTGATTTTTCTCCGCCTAAACTTGTAAAAGCTCTTTTACTTTACAAAGGTCACCAGCACATTCTGCTAAGGTCACTTTGTGCATGTATTTTATTGCCTCACTCCAACGTAGCAATACAACGCAAGGCCGAAATTGCTTTTTGTATATTTTTTACCGGACTAATTTATACTTATTATAATGTTCTGCGTGTAGTTTGAACAATTTGCACTGCTATAATTTGGTCTATCTCTACAAGTTACAATGAAAATACATATGCCCACGAACAATGTTTTAAATTCGTGCTTTTGTGAACCGAGTTTTGTTGTTATTAATTATTGCATTTCATATATACACATGCAATTAGTAATATAATTACTTACTTAGATATGTACTGGAAACAGTAGCTTAGCGTTTATCTTTATTTTATCATCAAGTTGTACCTATCATATACTTACTCGTAGGTATTTTAAGAAAACCTAATCAGACGGAAAATACAATAAAACGCTATCTTTGAAAATAGCTGAAAATGTAGCTATAAAGTAAAACCTCTATGCTTTATGCAAGCCATGGTCTTCTCTATGTTGGATCATGCTTGACTTTTACGGTTGTTCTAAATTAGAATTGGAATAAAATTATTCACAATCGACCTTGCTTGAAGAAACTGGTTTGGCATTCACAACTTATATCTATCCTATTCTAGGAGTATGGTCATTTTTTAAAATCAATTACTTTATCAGAAGTCTGAAATCGATTGGACATATGTTCTAATAATTTATTTCAATGAAATATATTTCGTTGTTGTTCTCCGCACGTATATTTGCGAGTCTGTTCTCTTAGATCTTTATGCTTCCATTCAGTAGATCTGAAAGTCAAATATGGGTCATTCCGTGTAATAAGTGTTACAGGTCGTACACATTTACGTTGCTTTTGAACAATGTTTTTAAAAGAAAGCATATTTTATGGTTGCCCAACCACCCCTTACTCCACAGTTCCTTAAAATCGATCCTAATTTCAAATATTCTTCACCGGATTTCCTAAATTCTACTCTAAGTGTGTATGTAACAAGTGTTACGTTTGACATGGAATTTCCCATATGTAGTTCCTTGTGGGCTTTGAGTGTCATTATCCGAATCCTCGAGAGTCACGGCCATGGATATTTCAAGTTCCGGGTCATCCCCTCTGCTCTTTGCGTCTAGCCTGCAATGCAACTTGATGAATTACACATTGAGCTCTGCGGTTAAGTAAGTAACTAAAGCAATTTTTGAGTTTACATCATCAGCACTGCCGCCCAGCCTAGTTGTGTTTCTCGCGTTCGGCCATCGCTGGTTGTGCAATGGCCACGACTCGCCGACACTTGCTCATTGTAGCCAACCAGACTCGTTGCCCAACTAGTTTTGCGTGTCGTCTAATTACTAGTTTCATTAGAATCATCATGTAGAGGTCGATTTGTTTGATAGAGACAGCGATGGTGCCTAATCGAAATTATTTCCATGAATAATCAACCTCTAATTTCCAAAGTTAGGGAAAATTATCTTAAATACCTACCCACTCAACACTGCATGGTTGCAATCCTTGTGTTGACTGTGCGAATATTTTGACAGAATATTTACACGTTGCATATTTACCTTCGAACTTCCTGTATTGTAAAATACCTATTTTAAAGATATATGCTACCGCGACAGTTGCTTTCATATGTATTTTTAGTATTGTATTAATATTGTTGATAGAACAGTTTTTAAAAGGGCACTATTTTTATCGTGTTTCTTATCAATACATACCCTTCCTTACCACAGGATAATTCTGTGTAGGCTATGTTGTATTTTGTCCTCATCATTCATCATCATCATTTCAGCCGTACGACGTCCACTGCTGAACATGGCCTCCCCCACAGACAGAGCGAATTCCTTATCATGTGGGGGGGATTTGCCCATACTCACCACGCTGGGCATGCGGGTTGGCGAGCGCAGTTAGAGCTATCGTTGTTAAAATGAGGGACGCTGCTGCCCATCCCCTAGCTTTTTTCCCTTAGTCGCCTCTTACGACATCCGCGGATAGGTAGATATGGAGAGGCCTATTCTTTAGCCGGGGCCACCACGGCCTTTAGCCGGGGCCACCACGGCCTATTACGGCCTATACGGGTATTTTGTCCTAGTTTTGCATATATAAAAACAATGAATTTCGTTCGTACCGGTTCGAGATTTTTGAATACGACGCGCGCTTCAAAAATATTAATTAAAAAATGTATCTTCTTCTGACATTATGATAGGTACCTACATCATTATGTCAGAAGAAGATACATTTTTTTGTAACCGAAAATGCAACGCTGGTTATCTAATCCACTTTTCTTTATTATTGCTATCATAATGCATTTTTTAGATTAGCAACCTTATGTTATATTGTAACGACAACAACACAATATTTTTCATGATTCACATCTGCACGGCATTCGATGCATTATTGCTGTATTTTGCATTACCTATACCTACCTACTTACATCAGTTTTACCTTGTAAACCCCCGCATACGGATTTGCGTCAGTGTGTTTTGACGACTATTTAAGAAGCCTTTACAAATCGAATGAACCACAATTATTGAATTTTGACTATACATTGATGGACTGACGATACTGTGAAAGATGCGGGAAGTTGGTGGATGAAAAAGGCTCAAGACCGTTCGTCATAAAACTCTTTGGGGGAGGCCATTTATGTCCAGCAGTAGGCTTCTACAGTCTGATGATGATGACTCTACATTGATTAATTTCTCAGTAGAACTTAAATGTGAATGTACCTACCATGGATTCTTATTTCGATTTTTGTCTGATTTGTCAGGTTTACTATTCCATGGGCTTCCACTTTGAAGTTTGAATAACTATTATTACACCGTGGATCCTATATATAACTAACATACCCCTTTTGCTGAGCACATGATTAGCTAAAATGATGTTTGCTCGAATTACTTAGTTTTTCAGAACTATTACTCAAAATTAAATCAAATGAAATTAAGATGTTTAATTTCACGCTATAGCGGAATAAGGATCATAATTATTACCTAAATAAATGGATTAGGTTAGTTAGGATTTTTGTTTTTAATAACGCTTATAACTTTTTTGTTCTGTTTCAGGATAGATTGGCAAAAGCAAAAATACAGTTCCTACCCGGAAATGAAGGGGTAAGTTTTGTCATTGAATTTCCTATCTTACCGTTGGGAATTAAAGGTTCTCGAATGGTAACAGCGAACGACGCAGTACGAAGGCCCCCTCTAGCGATGGACAGACGACTTTGTGAAAGTTACGGGCAGTCATTGGAAGCAGTAGGCTCAAGACGTTCATCGTCGCCTCTTTGGGAGAGGCCTATGTCCAGCAGTGGACTTCACGAGGCTGATTAATAGTGATGATGACATGTGATTACTAGACTCGCCGCGGCTTTGTATGATATATTTAATGCTTAAATGTCAATAACCCTTTCCTGATAAGCAGGCCTACCCATTTGCACCCATTGGTGGAAACGTTAAAACTCTTTTAATGTTTAAGATTAGCCCAAATATGTTGTGGTGCGACCCGCACCACAACAAAGACAAACGCAGCTGGTTAGGTGAAATATAGTTCTCGCCAATGTTCAGTTTTTTGCCAAATTATGATATGTACTTACCTAGCTGTGCATTTTGAACGTATGTATGTTGTATAAATAAGTATCAAGGAACATATATAATACGTAAATACACCGCTGCTGTCATCTTATATTACTAACCAATAGATTTCAAAAGATTGATGATATAATAATTCATGTTAATGCACGTATTGATTTATATACAGTTGCATAATAACACAATCTTATCTATAAACTTAGACATTCTAAAAGGCGTTTTTAATGTTAGTAAGTAAGTACCTATGTAATTCTTCCAACGATTCCATTCAAGAGCATCGAAACATTATTGATCTAACGAAGATCTCTCAAACAACTTGGGCGAATCGGCGTAGTTTATTTCTATATAGGTATTATATTTCTATATATTTGTTAGAGCATAACTTTCCAACCGTCAATTCGATTTTGGAAATTAGTATTGAATGTTGGAATTTAGTAGGCCAACAGGTTGTACTAACAAGATTTGCTGGTGAATGTACCAAGGGGTTGTTAAGATTAAAGGGGTCGAATAGGAGTTATAAAAAGTTACACATACATGAAGTGAAGTATCATTTGAAAGAGCTGTGTTCCTATATTCCAAAACTACACACATCAAAAGTGTCTAGGGATGAAGGTGTTTTTGTCGGATATTTGATAACCCTATTAAAATTAAATAAAAATATCTATGTTAAATGATTAAATAAAATGTTTTCCTACGTCAAGACTGACTACATACCTCTGCTTTTGCATTATAAAAACGATTTGAGATTTTTGATTATTGTGCGATTTTTTACCCTAGTTAACTCTAACAATAAAATGTGATAAAAAGAAAAAAAAAGTTTTTAAGATTTTTTGCGTAAAATAAACAATTAGTAGTCTGTTTTTCTACTGGTAACACGTATAGCACAATCGAAACGATTTGGCATGCTCAATATGAGTTCATCAAAATCACGTTGTGGAATGGCCGCCTACGTTCGTTGTAACAGGTGAAAAAGATTTTCTGGTGTATGTACGGCATCCATATTTGGCAGAGCTCTTCTTTGTAGCATATCCCATGCGTGCTCAATGGGTTTTAAGTTTGGCGATTGAGCAGGCCTTGGTAGGAGGCTAATGTTAGCTTCGGCAAGTGGGTTTGTAACGAGTCTGGCTGTGTGTGGACGTGCATTATCATGCATGAGCTGAAAGGAAGCACCCAATTTGGTCTGCAAAAGAATTTCAGGGTAAATTTGAGCATTGGGATTGCCTCTGATCATACAACAATCAAACAAACATAACGCCACTCTTCTTTTACCCAATTTCTGTGTTCACGAGCACATTGTAAACGGGCCCTGCGATTGCGGGGCACAATAGGTGGTATTCGTAGCGGCCTTCGAGAACGGAGATTGACTTCATGCTAGCGATTTCTAATGGTTTGATCGCTTTTTATCATCCCTGAAGAGTGACGAAGCCTCGTAACCAACATCATCGCGGTCATTGTAGGATTCCGTCGAGCAGTAATTTGTATATAACGATCTTGTCTGCGTGTGGTGATGCGAGATCGTCCTCCGTAGCGCTCAGCCACACTGCCAGTGTTGCGGTAGCGTGTCCAAAGACGACTTATTACACTCTACTTAGTGCCCAGAGAGATAGCCACAGCACGTTGCCGAGATCCAGCTTCCAACATTCCTATGGCTCTGACCATTTCTTCTCGGCTCAAGTGATGTCTTCTCTCCATAATGACGTTCCTTTGTATTGATTCGACTCAAATTGTGGCAGAAATGGTACTGATTTGGTCTCACACCCGTTGCAGGATTGTATAGGATTACAACCTGACGTTAGATTTTCATCTTTTAGGCGAAATTCAATTACTGTTTCTTCTTTTAATTAATAGGTGTTCAAAAAAGAACTATTTAAGAACCTCATTTGAAGTAATTCGCAAAAACGTTCTTGATCCCTAGACACTTTTGATGTGTGTATTTTTATTTTAGGACATTATGGTTGAGATCCAACGAAAATAGTAACATTTTAAAACCAATATAACGTGAGCTCCCATTTCGTAGAGTTTCAATGACTTTGTAGTTCAGGTAAGATTTGATATTAGTTAGAAAATGCTAGCACCAACTTTTACCAGACATCGCGCGAACTCAGTTCGGGGCAACACCAGTATATGGATTTAGAGACTGCAGTTTCAATAAACTGTTAGTCAGATAGAAGTATCATATTAGAAATATAAATAGCCTTTATATTTCAGGTCACAAACGATGTCTTTTTTAAGTATCATCAAAATCTGTCGTAATCGCCAAAGTTCAATCAGGGTAAAGCCACCAGGTGGGCAGGGGAGAGGTACTGAAATAACAATCTGAAAAGTCGTGATATGAAAGCTCTAATTATTACGTACTGTATGGACACGGAGAGTCTAGTTCTGTCTCTTTCATTTACCTTTTAGAATTAATGTTTGGCGCATTCACCTACCTTTATTATGACTCAACCATTGTGTTATTCCAACCATTAGAATACCGAAAGAATTTTTGCATAGGTACTCATTCGGGTACATATCAAGTCTGAATGGTCCGAGGAACAAAATCCACAAAACGAAAATCTACTAAGTAAGATTGAGGCCTCATCGTCACTCTGACGTGGGCCTTGCCTCGGGGGTATCAGTTCACGCTTGTGGCACTCGATACGCTTGCGAAATTATATGATGACCCACTAAGTGAAATTCGATTTGCTATAACGCTGCGTTCCGGGAGCTATTATCTGTTTTACCATATCAAAAAGCAAGTCGGTTTACCTTCGTTCTTCGCGACCTCGCTATTTAGGCTCGGGCGCGGAGGTTTTGTGTCGATCGATCGACAGTCCGTGTCATTGTTTTTAATTGCGACATGTAGATCTATGTCTTCTACATTTAAATATGTTATACAGACACTGGGGTTGTCGTGCCCTTCGTAATTTTCCTTAAAGGTCTGTCAGTTGTCCGGATAGGTAGAGATTTTAACCTATCATCAGGTTGTTATGTTCAATGACGAATTGCAACCAAGCAGGGTTCTTAATCAATTGAGTTTGTCTAAGCTGAAACGTAACTAATGCAATTTTGTTTATAAGACAAGGTGATAATCCTCGGTCGATCCCCGCGCCCGACGACGACGGCCGGCGCCTCCGACCGGTTTGTCAGTTGCCACCGCTCGCCTGCCGGTTTGACGTGATCTCCTCTCTTGTTGCTTGCCGAGAGCCACTTCCCCGTATCACATGTAAACGACCCCGGCAACCTTATTAAAATCTAAACCAATGCTCACGAGGTTTCAGAAACCTCCTTTTTGGAAGCGGATTATAACTTTGCGATCTCTAATCCTTAGCTTTCATCATTTCATTAAAAAAATATGCGAATTACGTTTGTTTGCCGTCAATAAAAAATCAACCTTGGTGTCGCGATTTAATAAAAATAATCGCGGATAAACGTTAGATAAAACACTGTTCCTGAAAACGCTTCGCCATCATTCCTCGAATATCTCTGTATCAGTGTGTTAGGTCCGAGACATGCTGGCACATATCCAACTTGCACATAATAACCACAATTCAATGAGTCGCAGACCAGAATAGTAAATAAGATAGAGTGGACTGCGTAAAAATAGATACGGCTCCAGTCGTAAGTGGGCGCATGTGGATTGCACCTTCCAGGTGGTACGGTGCGGCCAATGTCCTCATTGCGACACTCTCCTCAACTGGTTTTTCTTCTTAGATGCTTATCGTATTACTTCGTCACAACAACCACGAATCGTTTATTATCAAAACATCATGATTGTCTACTCGTTGCAAAAACGCACGCCTATCAACTGTTATCTATCCAACAAATGAATCATATGTATTTGGTGTACAATGAACTCAATGTTCTGCATTATAAAATTGAATGTTCATCACACTGTAACTTGGATGGAATACGATTTGACTCGGTCAGGTCGTTGTCCTCTCAAGACTTTATTACCTTCACCAACGGTTTACGGAACATTATTGCAGTCCTTGGAAACAGGATTTGGGTTTTTAATATAAAGGAATAATGAAAGGACTGTTAATACTTACCTTACCTATGTTTGATTATAAAATCTTACCTACGCGCTTAAAAAGACAACACGGGATTTTCAACTTTTAAAAATATTCAAAAAGTATAATACCGTTTTGTCACTGTCACACATTCTAAATTTAAATTCGTCAGAAAAGGAACAATATATTGGTGTATGTACCGTTGTTGTAGCGTTGGTCATTCGATGATATTTTTGAGACAGAAAAGAGCCTCTCGTAGATTGTTGTAGGTACTCCACATCGGTAGAGGGTTTCAGGCCCAGAATCTATAATCATCTCCTTGGTAAAATTATATTATAATTAAGTATTTACCTATATTATATAATAATGAGCAGTTGGTTCCATACTTACAATATTGGTATAGGTATTGATCTTATTTTTTTTTAACTTGTAGGGTTGTTTATTTATGTAATACCTAAGTACCTATATAGTAATTTGTATTTCTCTTTATTTATTTGTTAGTATTTATTTACGTTTTTATGTACTCAACAAATTAACAACAAAAAGAAAAAACTTAAGTGAAAAAAAAACAATATTTTGCAATTTTTATAATTTTCGCAGTCTTTATCAAATTACTTGATTTTAGTATTTTTATAATCTGTATAACTAATTACTAAACGTATGAGAACTTCGGCATCAATATTGCTACCTAAAGCAGCTGATTGATTGAGTTTTAACTGATTTGACCCCAAACTAGCTGATTTTTACAATTTTTTCAATGAAAAATGTCGAATTTCCAAGAGTCGTACAACAATCTTTATTGCCAATTGGATGTAGAATAAGCCCCTTTAGGGATAGCATACATATGATACATAGGAATCACCTTGTATAATATGTACCTAATGACATTTTTACATGTGTAGAATCCAGTGAAAACTGACACTTTGTTTTCGCACGTAGAAACGTACCATCAAGGTGACACTTGGTGTGCGTTTGCGTAGGTCATGTAAAGTCCACTTTTATCACAAGCAAATTGCAACCGTCCTATCTTTTTAAAAACTCTCTCTCTTTTGACTCTCGTAATTATAACAGGTACTGGAATCATTCATGTTCAAGTGGCAAGATTATACTACTTTACTATTACTATGAAATTATGAATATTATATAACTTTTACTCATAGGGTACCTCGTTCAGAAATAAAGGAACCCATATAAGACGGATGACTTTGTTGTCCGTTTGTCCACGGCGAATAGTATCAACTTGAAATTCATACCAAATATCCTATAAAGGGTTCTGAGCTTATAGTGCCGTAAGAAATCAAGCTTCTTACTCAGTGCATTACAGACATATGGCAATGAATGTTGGTATATTGTATGGAAGTGGTAAAAATTAAAAACTTCTAGGTCGCTACAGTATCCTTACAGTTCTGAAATTTGGAATGCCAGGAGGAGCCTTTGTTAATTCAGGAATCCATATTTTATTATACTCGAAATGGAATGGTGAAGTTTGTAGGCAAAAGTGGCTGAAACCAGAAATAACTATAACGATTTCGACGTCATTTACGGATTGGAGGTTTGTTGGGAAATCTCAAATCCTAAGCTATTACGAAAAATATATATTTTTGTGGTAAATATCATAGTTCAGTTCAGTTAATTTATTTTATTCCAATAATATACAGTAGTACACTTGAAAACACTGTACATAGGCACAGTAAGCAACCGCAAAATATTATGTTTGTCACTTCGTACACTTGGGATCTAGATTTTCCGGCCCCGTGTAAGGAAGCCTCAGGGCGCGAGTACGACTCGCACTTTTTGAATATTTACGGTATTAGAAAGAAACTTAACACTTCATGTCAGCTTCGTCGTTGTCTGATACATTTATGTAAAAGTTTTTCAAATTCATGCTGCTAGGTCAGCTTGATAGCAACGTGATCTTGAAGGCAATACGAATAATTTATTAAATCGCACGACATTTAATTGTTTGTTGCCAAAGTAACTGAAAACAAACGTGTGGCGTGAAACCCTTCAGATTATAATGGATGCAGCCACGTGATAAAACAATGGTGTTTACGTTCGCCACAAGGACGATGTGAACTTATGGCTATTGGCTACTAAAGATCTTAAACACTGGCCTGTTGTTTTTGACGCTTTCTGAGCTATAACGTAGTGTACTTATCTGAACTTGCTTGTTATGCTCTTTGATCGTTTGTTGTGAACAACGAGAAATCCAATAAAAACAAATGACGCTTTAAATTTGCCCTGAGCGTAACTTCCAGAGGCCCTAGTCTCCAGAGTTAGTGAGTTCTCACGTTTCACTTTTTGACCGTGAAAAGTGTAGTCAGTACCTATCAGTAGGTATTTTTGCTTAGTAGGCTTGACTTAGTTTAATGACTTTACCTATCGTGCGGTAAACCGTACAGCGCCCTTTTCGTGACTCCATACAAAAATCATAAACTTAAAACTATCTCAGTCGAAAAGTGAGAACTCACTGATTTCGCAGATTAGGGCTTCGGTGCATCAAGTGATGAATTTCCCAGTCCATTGTTTATTTCCTCAAGAACACAGAAGAAGAAAATATACACAATTGGTAAAGAGATCGTCTCTGTCTATTTTGTTTACATTCGCTTTGAACTTGTTTTTTGTTAGTCATTGACGTCATCGGATTCTAAGCGTTCATCAACTCTTTAACTTTACTTTTAATCATTTTATGTGTGATCACAGAAAAAACAACCTATGTGACATCAACCATTTCAAATCTTCTTTATTATACTTTCCTTTTCCATTTGGTAAAACGCACGCAACTTTTAATACGCAAAGTAGCCATCGGCAGTCGTTCTGTGTATACGTAAATACTCTAAAGTCTAAACCACCACATCTAATTGGTTACGTAAAACCAAAATCTACACGATACATCGACTAGCACCATCCGGAACTAAAGTATAAGAGCCTTATGAATCAATACTGAGGCCGATCGGTTCTACATGCGTTTAGATCTGGCCATGGTGTCAGGGTTGGTAGCGGTGACTCTACATTCATTTGATATCCCTGAATATGATATCGGATATTGTGTAGGTCAACACGTTTTGGTAGAGGAAACACAGACTTGAATAGCAGAGTTACATGAAAAGAGCTTGATTTTTTAAGGTAATTATACCAAAACTGGCGTGATGCTTGCTTCAAAGTATCAAAGTCAAAGCGCACATAAATTTTCCAAATTGAAAATCCATTAGATTGGTGCACGACTGGGATTCGAACCCACGACACAGGGAACCATAGTGTGGGGTTAGGACTATGTATGTGGCTGTTGGGTGTTATTTATTCATATACTAGCTTGCGCCCGTGACTTCGCTCGCATGGTACCTACCCAGATGAAAAGTGGCCTATATGCTATTCTAGGCAAAGAACTCTATCTATTCCAAGTTTCATAGAAATCGGTTTGAGCTGTTACGGCGTGATTCTCAAAAACTTTCGCATTTATAATATTAGATAAACATATTAGCAGGATTAGCAGGATATTAGTAGGATTATATCTATGGTTAACACTGAACCAGGGTGCTGGGAGCGAGGCGGCGGAACGGTGCTCGATTTCCTCGTGGTAATTGTTGAAGTATGCGGACGGCGGCGGCGGTCGTCTTATTGGGGCTGCGGGCCGGCCGTACGTGCGCGCTATTCACTTTCACTTCACAGCGCGTGCCTTAACTATTGGTGGCCGAGTAGACGTCATTTGGGTGTATCTGCAGGTGTTATTGAGGACGTCCTCTTAATTGGGACCAAACTGTGCCCTCGTTGCTCGTGAAATACTCATCATAAGTCATACATTGACGAATGAGGTGTCAAATGAGGCGTCTTCATGGTCTGGGTATCATAAGCTCCTAATTCTCTACAACAGAAAATTACCACGAATTTGTTACGTCAAAAATCATCGATGTAACTCAATAATGGGTCTATGCATACATAACTTAAAAGTCTAAATATTAATATTTATTTACTTCAATAATGCCTTTCCTTTAACATAATCAAATAAAGAATCAAGATTCAATTCAGAATTTCGTAAAACCACCTGTTTAAACCTTAAGTATTTGTACTCTTAACATCAGCCTAGTAACGGGCAGAATCGATATGCTGTTCAGTAACCAAACAAAAAAAAGCTCTTAATTTATTATCGAGTTCCATTCTCAGGCTTTCACTTTTCGGTCTTTATTTATTTATTTATTAACAAAATCCACAGCTCCTAAAAGAAAACATGTAAAACTTAAAACGAAACTGACAGCCAATAACGGATTTATATTTTATATTTTATTCCTAAAGACAGTCACCAAGTATGTTATAAAATTATAATAGCAACTTTTATTTTATAACAATATAAGCTCTAAAAGCTCCAAACAAGTATAAACCATATATATTATCCATGCCTGATGTATATCTACGTGCTTTGTGTATGTGTGTGTTTGTGTTTGCGCGTGAGAGAGTTTGGTTTCATCCCAACTGACCCTCCATACTATCCTCATCGCGATCGTTGAGGACTTGAAGGACCTTCCGTTTGAAACAAAATTTGCTGGTGTGGAAAATATCAATGCCACTATATATTTTATTATAATTTCTATGCAACCGAGACTTATAAGTGAATTTTGAGCATAGTTAGTAGAAGAGTGGGAGACAGCAAAAAGATTTGTATGTCTTGCTCTTTAGTGGTATTCACTCACATTCCCTTAGAAGACCAATTCAGCCTTTACAGTACTGGTTAAAGTACCAGCTTACAGCTCCATTTCGGCTGAATCATGCTCACTTTATAATAAAAGCAATTTTGAGAAACGACCTTTGCGCAATCTCTACTCGAGCATTAAGGACACTGCTGCAACAGTTAGGTACATTACAACAGCAGTATGCTTCGATCGCTTCTGATTTTGCTTTGAGTCGTTGTCATCTAGTGAATACTAATTTGTATAGCGCTGCAACTCGAGGCAGCAGCGCTTGATTCATAGAAATGATTGCCAGGTCTGGCGTGATCGACGCTGAGGCAATTATGCAAATGCATACAAAAATTCGTGATTCTGCATACCATTTTGCTAAGGTTCAAGTTAGTCAACATATTATTGTGTACTTATTGTGTACTCAATTTTATCAAGGTGTTTCGAATTGTTGTCTTTTTTTATTTTTTACATGTTTAGTTTATATTATCTAATTTTGATTTAATTTATATTGTTATTACAAAATTGCACGCCTGAACAGGCAGAATACATTGCTACTTATACTTATAAAATATATAACATCTATAACATATGTATTTCAAGGAATAAAAAGTATGATTTATGATTTATACACATTTGCAACATTTGGAAACCTCTATTCCTCTGGTCATAATATCCAACATACTCTGGTCCTTGTCGATAACCGAGCTTCGATAATTGGTTATCTGTGAAGAAAAGTCTTCACAGATAACCACTATAACTTACTAGATAACAGTTATCCCGGAGGAATATTTTTTTGTCAGATAACCATGTTAAGTCAGTCATTACTGTCAGTTTTCAACTACGAAAATAACATTCTTCGTAATAACCAGTTATGCAAGAGGAAAAAAGTCTTCACACATAACTAGCTATCTAAACTCGGTTATCTATCAAGGTCAAGGGTCAACTCCCACCTGATTCTGACCTAAGAATTAAAGGCATTTTAGAATATGAAACTATTGACTAATGTAGACTAAAATGGCTATCCCACGCATAATGCGTGTGCCTTACAAGTTTTATGCGTAAGGTAGTTGGTTTAATGCTGTTTTTCCATTAAAGAAGGGAAAGTTGTCGTGTGCACCGATGCCGCGTGTCCATCATACATAGCTAACTGCTCAACACTGCTTTCGATGTCCAACGAGGAAGCGTACATGCCATTTTATCAGTTAACTGATTCATCTTTGTAAGATTATAGTCATGTTCAGTCAAAACTCTAAGTGAGCATTCTGATTTAGCCCACCATTATCTAACTAAAGTTTTCTAAACATTCTTAAAATTTTAATCACTACATGTTATAAAAACGAAGTACCCCTCGCCGCGTCTGTTTATCTGAACGCGATAAAATCAAAACGACTGATCGGATTTTCATATGGTTTCGCTATAGGACGGAGTGATTCATGAGGTTTAGGTATATTGTTCATTAGGGTTTTGTATAAATAGGCTGAAATATGACGATGATTGTTGAAGATTTTGGAAAAAACATAACAAACCGACTGGGAGCTTAACTGGCGTGCGCTGCGTAAACCAAGGTTCATATACCCGTGCGAAGCCGGGGTGGGTCGCTAGTGAGAGATAAATTCCCGCCTTACAAAGTTATTGAAATCAGGTTGAAATGCTGTTCCAATGCAAAATACGGTTCCTATATTTTCAATATTGGCAAGTTTATCCATATAAGCAGCTGTTCCATCGTTTACTCGCATACACTTTTTACGCATACTTTAGATTTCTCCTCAGACATGCCGGTTTACTCGCGACGACGTTTTCCGTCACTGACGAATGGCTCCTAGGTACATCATTTCTATTACCTCTATATTCGTGTCATATCTATTCACTATATTTAAGATTCTAATGCCGCCTATCTTGTTAAAAATATCGCAATTTCTTTCTTTACTTCTTCTTGAATTTAAGGTTCTTGACTTTATTTTATGTCTTTGGCTGTATAGCCGGTGGTTGGCAAATAAATTCTTCCTTTTCTTCGGATAATAAATGTGTTAAGAAGTGCGATAACCACCTAAAAATTTATGATCATTATTTATTTGAGTATTTTTCAAATATGTGAGCTTAGATGAGGTCATATGTGCAATGATGTGTGTTATGTGGCATTGCATTTGATTGTTTGGATTTACCCATAGCCCGCTGTTATTGATTCTAAAATAAATAGGGTATAAGTGCGTACATACCATATTTTATGGTTTTGTAATTAAAAAAGAACAAACGTAGGTACAATTTTCAAAGTTCAAAATGTCGCACGTGACGCGACATTTTGAACTTTTTTTACACACGTATTTCAACATTCGTTTGTCAATAACATTTACTGTGATATAATTATGTCAAGCATATTTAATTACATATTCCCTACCAAAGGAATAATCGTCTTCTCTATTAGTTCAAGTCCTTGTTGAGTCTTGACTCCAAAATAATGTTAGTTGGCAAACTAAATAGAAAGTCACATTGTGAATGACATTCTAAACTTTGGACTGTTTTCCAATATTATCGAATGATCATGACGCATGGTTTTGTCCTATGTATCCCATTCAAAAATAATGCTTCATATAGTTTTCCTGAAATAGCTCTGCCAAATTGCTAGAATTGGATTTATAAACACGTCATACTGGATGGTACAAACAATCAATGTCTAACAAATTCGGCCTTCACAATGTCGTCGGTCCATCGGGTGGGAGGCCTTCCTACACAATCTTTCCCCAACGGCTGTTGGTTCTGCGAGCTATATGGGCTGTATTTGTTTTTCAATCGATAGCGTTTAAATAACCTAGGAATTTAAGAGTTTCTGATAAGACCACCTGCTGGGCTACCATTATAATTCTAACTAAATCCCCAAACATCCGGGTCCCCGTTAAAAGAGAACATGTAGACGCAAAATACGGTGCATAAGCAATGCTGGCTTATATTACGAAAGCTCGCAATGAAGTCGATAATAAATTGTACCTGACAGTCTTGCGTAAGCCTAACCCAGGTAAAAGTTACCGCTCGCTCGCGGCACTACTTTGAACTTCAGCTAAATAGACGCCATTATGACCGGTTATCAAATTATATTTCTAGAAAGGGGAGGAATTTAACCTACCGCATAATGAGTCATCTTGGTAAAGTTCAAACTATGTGCAACGTGCAACTCGACTCGAGACCTTCACCTATAAACCTATTTTCGTTTGAAAGAAACACGTCCAGCGATTGTGGTTTTACTAAACCGATAGTTGCCTAATTGTCCTTTTACTATACCTACGAATACTACAAAATACCTATATACTAGTTAGTTTAGTAAAAAAATATTTATCCCTTATTAAAATTCGTGCCTTATCTTACCGTGTAGAAGGTTTACTTTTTGTGGCCATTGAAAAAATGGTTACTTCATTTAAAAGTCAAATATAGTTAATGTATTAGTTGTACAAAAACTAAGATATAGTAGGTAGCTCACCTAATTATGTTAATAGATATCAATAGATGAACAATCGTCCGTCCGTATTGTCAATTTGAATACAAAATATGGGCTGTTGAACCGATTTCACCATTTACAACTCGGACGTTCAGCAGAACTGACTTGTATGCAGGGATTGAAAGCGGTAGAGGTTATAGGTACTGGTACCGTTTAAACATTTCGGTACTATTATGCTATACGTAGGGCATTACGGTACCGTTATTTCATACCGGTAGATTTCGGTACCGAAATTTTGAGCCAGTTAGGCTAGTTCGCTAGGACAGTCGCGCCGCGGTGGCGGGGTGGCGGCGTTTCATCAAAGAAAACCTTTATAAACCTTTATTTATTTCGGTTATAGGTACCGGAATTTATCGGTATGACATCATATCGTTATTTAAAGCTACCTTTATATTCCGGTTATTCAGTCCCTGCTTGTATGTTTCCTCTTAACTAAAGAAAAGTTGTCTATACAGGAAATTATTATCTACCTATTATTCAGTTCTGCATTTGCCAAAGATAGCCAAATTACATACATATTTGATGACAAACATAAGGTTAGATAAAATATCAATTAAATTTATTTGTACACGCTTATAGAGCATTAACCATGAAATCAGTCTAGATATTATAATAGTTTTCGTCCCACTTACACCGTATCCGCGTAATGCCCGTTATACAACAAATCTTATTAGGTGAACTAAAGACAGAACAGTTACGTAGCATCTATCTATTCTACTCGTCGTGGTCAATTTCCTACACCTCGTATCTAATTATTATGTACGCAATTAGACTTCTATACGTTTTTCCTCTCTCAACTAACCGTGACTGACGAAAAATTAATTTTGTAACGATTTCAAAATATTATAAACATGAACGAACATATACCTAAATAGAAAGTTCTGAATTGGAGCAGCCCGCCTGGGGAGGTACCTCCGCCTTACAGAAGATCGCAGCCAAATAACATTATTTGTTTCAAATAGTGTTGTGTTCCTGTGGTGAGTAAGGTTGCCAGAGCTCTTTAGGGGGGAAGGGGGTTCGAGGTCGGCAACGCGTGCGTGATGCCGCTGGTATTGCAAGCGCTCATAGGCTACGGTAACCGCTTGCCATCAGGCGGGCCGTAAGCTTGTTTGCCACCTCTGTTGTATAAAAAAAAAAAAAAAAAAAAAAAGAAAGTAGCAAATGTACAACAGATGTACTCCTATTAACATTTGGCTCTGTAAAATTGGGTTTTAAGTCGAGCACGGAGCAAATGTGCTTACTTGTTATGAGTTCAAGTTGATGTGAATAAGAGTAAGACACATACAGTGTTTGTGATTGCCTTTATTCTACTATTATTAAAAATATTTGCTTCGAAGCAACATGTAAATCCATAAGAGGCAAAGATAGTTTCCTAGACATTGATAAACTGAACGATAGTATCGTTTGGATATCCGCCTGTAGACAATAGGCGGCGCACCTACATCTCGATGTTATATTGAATCGAGCCACCGAGCGTGGTTTCGCAGTCAATTTGTCTGCTTTATTGTGTGTGCTGTGCGGCGTGCGCATCTGTTTGCCTCCAAGTTCAAAATAACATTGACACACGGAAAATTTATTTGCCACCTTTTGCCAACTGCATTGTCTTTCTTAGGATGTCATTTACTATCGGATAAAGCTACACGAAATTATTGTGCTGATAATACTATAAGAAAAAAATTGCCAAAACGGGTCAGATTAGACAAATTTGAAGCCCCATTTTTAAGCAGTAATTAAATCAGTTATAAAAAGAAATATGCTAAATAAATTGTGAAATTTTATCCCAAACAATGGTAGAAATCCTCTCAGATTTCCAGGCGATCAGATCCTTGAAGTAGATCCTAGAAGATCTTCTGTAAAATGTCTTACTTAATACATTAATGTGGTTTTTATTTTTTAACTGTTAAATTGCTTGTTCATTGTTTGTGGTACCTATCAAGCGTATCGTAACGTTATCACCACATAATACTTACGTGCTAAGCAACAAATCGTTAGTGATCTCAATTGCTAATTGTACTGGAGGTTGTATGGATGTCTTCCCCTACGATATTGCGTAGGAATGAGACGTAAATAAAGCCTTAGTGTTGGAGGCGTGGCGGGCATCACGTCGCTTTGGCGCCGAGTATTTGCCACTGAAATGTTCAGGATTATACGGATCAATATTTGAACACTCTATGGGATTGAGACTAGAAAAAACTTTTAGCAGATTTTGCGTTCTCTTCCAAAAGTTCTGTGTCACTGAGAGATTACCCAACACTGTTTTTTTTTTCTTATTTTTTTTTATTAGAAAATCGCATTGTTGCCCGACTGTGTTTGAACCCACAACCTTCGGTCAATCCGATGCGTTTTTCTTTTCGAAATAATCAGTGCGCATTAACACGTGCTTTACACGGTGAAGGAAAACATCGTGTGGAAACCTGTAAGATATTCGTAAAGCGATGGGGTTTCACCCTGTCACGTATAGAATACCTACTACTATACTGACTACCCCCCTCAGATATCTTCAAAGATCTAAGAAGATATCTACCATTCTTGGGGATAAAAGTCGTTATTAAGTCGTATTTATATTTTTTTTTTCCAAAAGTGGATTTGTTTTGTGACGAGTACTGTAATGATTTTCAGTTACAACAGCAGGCATGTATTATATGTATAATATATATATATACCTGACAGAGGCTTCACTTTCAGCTGAGCTCGCAAAGAACCTACCTTTTTAAGGCGCATTTACAAAGTTTCACTATTTTAATAATTCGTGTGTTAATTAGGTATTGTTTATGCTGCGTATTCCGCTTTGGTTTGGTAATGAATTTATACGCTTCTCCGTCGTAGTGAGCGTGATCTTCTACAAAAATTCCTCGGAACCGATCTCGACTCTCGAACGCGTGTTAGCGCCTTGATCTAAATACCTGCGACATTGTCTTGTCTCGAGTCTCGTTGCTATTGTGCGTCTGATACTTCTATTCTAGTTTTATTTCTAAGCCTTCTAAAGTGCATTATGTCGTATTGAACTTCATTGTGGATCTTTATTCCATTAGCTTCCCAACGCACACCTTCCAATTTGATATCTTGTAACTGCTATGTCGTCATTATCAGATAATATAGGATATAATCGTAAAAAAATATGCGTTACCTCATTTAGGATCGCGCCTCCGTCCTCGTCTCTAGGGAAATAACCTCGGTCGCTACCCTTTCGCGTCTTTGTACCATCTTTTCATGGAGGTGTTGAATCTCTTTTGTATCTGTCACTTATGCGTGTTTATGTATTCGCAAGTTGGTCCAGACGTTATTATTTTTCATGTTCTTCTTATCGTGTCACTGCCGCATCCACTGATGTGCTCTCTCCTTATTCTTTACTAGCTTGCGCCGGCGGTTTCGCTCGCTTGGTACCTTGATAAAAAGTTCATCCTCACAAACTTTCGCATTTATAATATTAGTAAGATGACATAAGTGAAAAAGTCAGTTATATTGGTTGTCATTCTTTAACTACATACTTGTTGCCTATCTTGGAAAACAGAACTGACTTTGGTTCAACATACCTGACCTTTTATTGAATATGGTTAAGTTAAGACAGTGTGTGTTATTTAAAGTATGGAACCAACTTAGTTACTTGTTAGTAAAAGTAATCAGTGAATACAACACAATACACGGTTATTTTTCTTTGCAGTGGGAACTTCCATTCACCTTTTACTTACCATTGTTTTTAAAGAAGTTCTTAAAAACAAACATACGTGTTCATCCATAGTACATAATTAGTCTCATGATAATTGAACAACTCTGCTATCATTATTTGCTATCTTGTGTGATGATGAGAGCCCGTTGTGCGAATGTGCTAATGCTTGATTAGTTTTCGCAACTTCAATAAGAGTTTCACCATTGTAAAGTGACTCAATAATGAAAGATTTCTATGTATTTCACGTTGTATCAAAAAGGAGTGCCAGCAATATTCGATTACGCAAGCTGTTCACGTGATCTGCTGGTGGTTATATGCCGAAGCCAGTTTGCTATGTATCGACGGAACTATCAGGCGTTGGGTAACCGACGGCGCTGCGCGTTGGAAAGAGCTTCGTTACGTAGAGGTTTCGATACAGCCTCGCGATGTAAGGCCGCGGTTGCAGTCACGTCGGCGGTGAGAGGTGCCCCTCCTCTGGCGGAAGGTCGCGAACGCTAAGGAGAACGGCATCAGAATGAATCCTTACCGAGACTCGTCCGACCACTACTATACTTATGTATTGCACATTTTATTTTTTCGCAACAAAAAATACCACTACCTTTATTTCTGTTTATTTCGTACAAAATATATTATCTTCTTGACGTTATTCATATAAAGTCACGATAAAGGGCAGATTCGCGTCTAAATTGCTTTTAACTAGCTATAATCGTATCATTTTCCCAACGCAAAATTACAACTAAACGAAAATGGGTCTTTCACCGGAAAATAAATCTACAACATCTGATTAATAAATTGAATTTTGTCGACGACTTGATGTAGACGTCCATTAAGTTAATTAGGCGTACTTGACTGTAGGTGACGGAAAATTGCATTGCTCAAAAGCAATCAGTTTACTTAATTGTAATCAATCGATCAAGCGAACGTGAACTGTGAAGGCAAGGCATTCTGGTTTGAGCGCAACTTTTTAATAAGCCTTGCGTCGACCAATAAGCGAGAAGTTTGCAACGCGAAAAAAACCCAAGCTAGGCCAAGCGCACTCAACAATATTTAATGTTGACAGTGCTCAGGATTCAAATAGTTTTTCACACAGCTATTTAATTAAATGACTCGGTGTTACCTCACCACAAACGATTGCGACAAGAGTGGCCGCATCGTCCATTAGAAAGTTGGCGAATATGCAAATAGTATCGTAGAAACCTCACGAATAACTGGCCACTCACTTTACCTTCAAATGTGGATAGAGTCTACAATGAAATGATGGTGATAATTGTGCTAAAACAATTATCTCTCTTAAACCTTTATCTTGAACGACAATGTTTCGAGGTTTCCTTTATAAAAGGCATTTCTTGTTATGTGGTCGTATGGAAAACGTTTTGTTTAAACACAGTGAAGTGTTTATCAATACTCGGTACTCGTACGTACGCGAAGCTATATTCACTTTATTTATATATGAACAGCCCTACTTCTTCTCACGATAAGTTGTCTTCATTGATAACGTCCTTCTAATAATATACCGGTTTTAAGGATACCAGTAACTAAGAAGACCATATTTTGTTATTTATTATAGTCCGGATTGTTTTTATTAGCAAGCTAGTGTTGTTATTGGCTAACTCAGAAGTCAGTATAATGATAATAACTTAATTCAGAGTATTTCCGACTGAATGAGAAAACATGATACCTGACTTCTTACTGCAAAATTACCCTATTTTACTGAGGTTCTTCATTGAAATGAAGAATTGCTTCAGATCATTCGTCAGTCCATCCTTGTCAGTCATCAATCCGGATGCATTTTTATTGGCTTGATGTTATTTAAGCGCTGGCCTCCAGACAGTGTTCTGTTTGAAGGTTGAACTGTAAACAATATTGAATTATTGTCAGTAGTTGATACCTATTTATTTATCAACCTGATCATAAAAGAAAATAACAAAATGGCAAGCAATTAACATGGTAGCGATCACAACCCAGTCTCGTGGATTTCCCGCTACGATTCGTGTTGAAGTGAACTATTTATTATCGTACGTTGCTGACGTATGGCGATACCGGAGCAAACCATTTAGAATTCAAGTATTTACGCTATAAAGTTGAATTTGGCTCGAAGTGAGGCTTACCACCTCCGCGATATTACGTCAAAGACACAACAACACGTTAACTCGAGGCTGGGGCGCACGACCGCTTGTTTAGCGTCCGGGTCTGTCCCTCAGACAAACAATATGATTATTTTTTAAACTGCCAACAGGTTCTTGGAATCGAAGCGGATCTTAATTGAAAAAGTTTTCAAAATAGAGAGATATATCAACAGAATTTAGATATTTACAAGTGGCCTGCTAGGTACTTGTGTTCGTGACTTGTTATATCTGTCGGTCGAGCGAGCTGAACGACCGGTTGCGACGGCCTCTCACTTCGCAACTTCGTACAACGCTCGCCGCTTGCTGTGAAATTAGGTAACCAACAAAAGCCACAATAGCTGCGCACGATGGCATTACACGATAAAGAAATCTGTCCTCACGAGCGCAAAATTACATGAAAGCAACTGAAAATACATATTTACGCATTCGAGATGACGTAATAAACCACGATTACAAACGTCACCGTGCGTTGCTTGATAAGGCATCGCCACTGATAAATAAAATTATCTAGATGACATTATTGAATAATGCCTTGAAATGCGGATGACGGATTTCCTCGAAACTCAAACCCACCTATTTTCCGGCGTTACCCAGCTGCTCCGACCTTGCTAGAAGACAAACAATGAAAACCCAACGACCTTGACATGATACATCTGAAGATTTATTAGGCTAATTACCTTAAAATAGATAACCTAGTCATTACCATGTGTTATTTGTATTAGTAACAGGAGCAAAGATACAATAAAAGCAGCAAACAAAACAATGGAAGAGTCGATGCAATGTGAGGACAGATGATGTAGGCAAGACGGCTGTTCACCGAATGCCGAAGTGTTCCATTGCGAGCGCTCTTTATATCGGTCGCTTATGCTTGCTTGTACTGCAGAGAAAGCCGCGTCCCGCGCTCCCCCGCACATTGGTCGCCTCGGCTCGTAGCGGGTTTTTTCCTCATTAGCTTTATAATTCCACTATACTCAATGCCTTACTTTGTGTTTATCAGCATTGGCTCGTACAATGATCAGCAAAACTTGATTTATTTTGTCTTAGTTAATTATGTTTCTTGAAAAACTACCGACAGCATAAAGAACATTAACATGCATAAGTTTCTTCTTTAAACTTTGAATATCAGGAAGGAAAAAAATATCATTTCAAATGACTTGATTAATGTAGTTGCAGTCCAAAACTAGGAGTCCAATACTCCAGACTCATAGGAGACCAACTTCATTGAAATATCCACTCTGCCTGCACACAGCTTGATCACACACGCAGGTGCTGACACCCTGCACGAATACACCCTAACACAAGATACACTCACACACATATATATATATATATATATATATATATACATTCTAACACAAACTCACATAATGCAACCTTCCTAGTACTACTTTTTCTGTATTTTTTTTACGACCATTGTAATTACTTTTAACATTTAAAATGGAAAGGAACTGACTCCTGACATACAGCTAACGCTAGTTTAGGGCTTTACATATTATTGTGAACTTTGGTTTGAATGAATGCACTTTACTTTACTTAAATGAGTATCATAGAGTAGGGAAAGCACTCCAGGAATGGAATAGGTCGCGAACCTTTTAGCGGCGGGACATGTCGGGTTATTGCTCCATCAGTCTGCGCTTCGCAGCTCACTCTCTAATAGGTTAATTGTCTGGCATTGTGGTGCTGGCACACATCGTCAACCACGACCTTAAGCGGCGCGCGGGCACGCCACGCGTGTAGGCGCGTCACCAAATGAGGCACGCCTTGTACACACTCCTCCTTTGATCGATATTTTGCAAACTAAAGCAATGTACAAAATCTGACATAATTGTAAATTAAATCTGGTTGCACGAGAAGCGTTTCAGGTGTGTACCGGAAGATGAAAATGAGACCGTTCAGCTTTTTCTGGCACTTGCGTTATGAAGCGAACCATGAAGCGCTCTCAGCGACCTCAATAAACGAATTTGTCGTGCCGCCGGTTTTCTCACAACACTTAATTTAGAAAACAAACCCACTTTATGAAGTAATGTGAAAATAGAAACATTCTAGTACTCTCGTGCCTTAATTAAAACAACTTACCTGATGAGAAACGGTACCGTTGAATTGAGCTCTAGCATAGACTACTCGCGACGCGACGACGACGACCGACGTAGCCATTGCAGGCAATGAAAGTCATTACTCACATCTCGAGCCGCGTACGCATATTTAAATTGTATACAGGTGCAGTATCATTAAACCTACTGGCATAGTACTACCTTATTTGGATCTATAACAAGATATTTGCCGTAGATTTCTCGTGGGATTACTTCGCTCTTTTGTCAACATCTAGATGTGTTCAGTTAAGCGAACTAGAAGGTGTAGCTCGAATTTAATATTCATAAAATGTTATGTTTATGTTGCGCACGTCTAAAACTGTGTGATCGCCATGATGTTGCTGTGATTCACGCAGATGTCTTGTGCCAGGTTACCCACGTTGAAACGTCAACATTGTACAAACAGAGACATGCGAATTCTTTTCAAATGATCCGCTTACTGCTTTTTACAAAATATTTGTATCAAGTTGTGTCTTCCCTCGTATATCTTTTCTTGATAGTCGTGAAAAGATTCTACCTATCTGTTTACTTATTTTTAAGAATTCTCGTGCCTGAGATGTAAATCATGTTTTTTTTTTAATTTTGTTACTATTAACACCATAATTTGTGTGTCTACAAACGTCTAACAAAACCTTTTCTGTTTTCAGAAAATCTGCATTCCGGTTCCTACCAGTGGAAATGGCCCATCGGGCGAGGCTACATTTCACTTTAACATTTCTAGCAATACAGAAATTGAGGGTCCACAGGTAAGAATCAAACATAAAAAAATGCACATTCAAAATGGTTGTATCGAAGCTGATTTCACAAAAAACTCACACAGATTGCAATTTTTCACAGGAATTTTCTTTTCGTTATGAAAATCTGACTTTTACGAGTATTATCTGTTGAACCTAGAATCCCATTTCACCTTGATGATCTGATGTGTGCGTCATGCGGGTATTATCACCACACGTTGTTGATGCTCTACTACTATTGTAGCTTTAATATTTAGTGTTCCTTATTGAATTTAGTAAAAACGGAACCCTTATAAAATCCTTAAAAAATCAAGCTGAACTCGATGCATTACAATAAATGTCTAATTTTTAAATGGCAAAAATGAATAACCTTTATCTATGTTTCTTCCCTCACATATAAAGCAAAAAGTCGAATATTGAGTATTTCCGATTTTTACCCTGAAATGGGATATAGATGTTTGTAGGTGAAATGTGTATGAAACTCGAATATATTTTTTTCTGAATATTATTACGCATTGAAGGTTTTTACGTACATACAAGTAATATGTCTAGCTGATATAAGTGTTTGAAATCCCGTGGCGACCTGTTACGAGACAAAGTTACAAAACATGGTTTGTAACTTTGTACTCTTGGGATCTAGATTTTCCGATCCGTGTACGGAAGCCTCAGGGCTCGAATTCCACTCGCACGTGACCGTCTTTATTCGCCTGTCGCTACCTGCGTCAAATGGCTTCACAATACAATAATGCTACATTATTTCCACTTGTTTACTCGTTGGCGACTATCATTATTTTCACCATTATAAGTCATTTACATTTTTAGTTACTGACGCTCAACATCAGATGCCGTTTGCATGATAATATAAAAGCTCATGATAAAAATTCTTTACAAAAACACCAAATTGAACTTTACCTATTTATGTAACAGGCCCCTCTTCGATATATGATCGTTGATATTATATGACATTTACTCTCAAGGTTAATAAGTTTTGTGAAGATAGTAGAACTAGACTAGAAATCAAATTTAGCATACTAGAGCCGCTGTTCACTCGTACACACCTGCGACTGTAAATTACCATGGATATTTTAAATCTGTGAAATACATAAAAGAGAAATCGTCTGTTTTAAATTAACAGATTACTAACTACACCAAATACAATGTTACAATGACTTTCATCCAATGTTAAATGTTATAATTGTATATCTTTCACTGGTTTATCATTCAAAAGGTACAACAAGATAGCACCGCATTTATCAAACTTATAAAATGCTCGTACAAATTGTTTTGATTGTCGCTCAGCTGATCGGTAAAGATGGCGGTCGATTGCGGATTTATTAATATTCTCCAGGGCTCCCCTACTACACACGTTTGGCTTTGTGGGTCGCGGAACGGTGGCATCCAATAAATAAGCTGTGGCCTACAAGTTCGTAAGAGTAAACGTATGTACTGGAACTTGCATCAAATATTTTCACTTCAGTATGATGTTGCATTGTATTTGTGAAGTTACAATTCGGACACACAATTTCGCTTATTAGACAACTTTGTCAATCGACTATTCTTCCTATAGCTGAGATTGATTAGCAATTTTACTGTATTCATACAAAAAAATTAATTCTTGGACTTATGAAACTCAGAATTCCACGGGCACATCATGCTACCCAGACAGAACATTACTCAATACCAGTAGAAAGTGTGATTTCAGTCACTGAGCATTTGTGTTGCATCATAAGCAGTCTAAAGTTTTCTTCGTTTTATTTTTCATACATTCTTCTTCGTAAGATACCTAATCTTACACTTGAACCAATTCATAGCTTCTATAAATGCCATGCGCGTGGGTGTAGCAATCTCACCATCCCACGGGCTTTCGCTTATTACACTGTGTTTTAGGGAAGCTTTTATAGTAAACCATCGATCTTCGCGTATAATATTACAATTTACGAAGTGTGATTATGTTGGAATGAGCTGACGGTTTAATGAATCAGACTAAAACGATTTGGGGCAGTAGTTTAATCGTCCAACGCAGCCATTATTAACAGATCTCGAGCACTAACCTGTTGTACTAATAAAATGTTATGATTTGTAAATTACCGTTTTCCGAGCAATCTCAAGAAAGCCAAAGTCAGGTGTTTATTTCAATAAAATCAATAGGATCAAATTGAAATG
Organism: Anticlea derivata; assembly: GCA_947579855.1. Lineage (NCBI taxonomy): Eukaryota > Metazoa > Arthropoda > Insecta > Lepidoptera > Geometridae > Anticlea > Anticlea derivata. Next base: position 5,596,817 of record OX388271.1, on the reverse strand, counting down.
CTCATAAACTAGGTGAAGTTATGCCTGTTGATCGCGACTAAGCCTAGAAGAATCAGACAACAAACACGGCTTAATACCTATAATTTTTCTCGTTGATTTTTTTCATGCCAGCCATGACATGGATCTCGTCTACTTTTTAACCGACTTCCAAAAGGAGGAGGTTCTCAAGTCGGCTGTATTTTTATTTTTTTTATTTTTTTGTGTGTATGTTACTCGATATCTCCGCCAATAGTAACCCGATTTTTATGATTCTTTGGCTGGTGTATAGAGTATGATCCCGGGGTGGTCCCATTTTAATTTTATTCCTGAGGGATTGCAACTTGTCCTGTAAAACTTAAAAAAACGTCATCATCTCTTGAAATCGCGACTTGCCGATTTTTTTTTTGTCGACTATGGTATGTTATGGTAATCCCCGCGACTTCGTTCGGTTGCTGCTATTTTTACATAAACTTCAAACTTAGGGGTTATTGTCGGGAATTCCTTTCTGTGCACCCATACGTTACGCTACCCTGCAAATTTCATACTCTTAGGATTTTGGTTAGGCTCTGCGTTGATTTTCCGAAAGAGTTATTACTTATTATTGATGATGAATGGATGTCATCTTACTTTTGTTTTTTATTCGAAAGTTTAGGTGGCCAGTGTCATCCTCAGTAGGTAAGCAAAACGCAAAGAGGTTGATAACAAAAAAAAAGAGGTTGATAAAAATCTTGTAAATATTCAGGAATTTGAAGTCGGTTTTTAGTTTTTGTAAAAAATATCTTATTGTAAGCACAACATTTACCGCATCAGTCAGAACTCATTTTGGTCAGTGTTTTGTTTGCTCTAATCAACGAATTTTCTTCAAACCCTTTTCAGATTACTTTTTCAGCATTTCCAAGTTTACTTAGAAGAAATATCCATGAATTTGAAGTCCTGAGAAGTCGTAACTGTTGTTCCAGGGTTCGTTCGAATGTGTCAGGAGTGGTGGCGCAAGGCGCCTGGAGTCTTGCGGGCCGCTGCCGCGACGGATGCGGGTGCTGGCCAACGACGACTCGTATGAGGCGACGAAGGACAGAATGGCGAGGACGGTCGCGGCGGAGCAGAGTAAATGGTACGCATCATCATTTGCAGACCAGATACATAGATTTTTGGAAAGGTGTTTAGTAAAGGCATAATGACTTATTTCGTGGTGTGGGCATGCTGTATCACATCACTGGGTATTTAAAGGTTTGTGTGGAGTCATGATGCTGCAACCAATGCGTCTTTATACTCACTGGGCTGAAGGAATTAGTCTCTCATGATATGCTACTTGGTCGGAATAGCAGCTCTCTAGCTGAGAGCTATAAGATTCTACATAATGTTTTCTCAAGGCGTTTTGCCATCGAGTCCGAGAACCCCTTTACTTGAACCATTTTTGCATTGTCCAAAGAAAATTTAATAGAGATAATGAGGGGACAATCTCAGTGTGTTACAACCTTACCATTATATAAGTTATAAATACTGTGTTGTGAATGCCGTATTGTGAATGCCCTGACAATAATATCCTTCATATTACGAGTATCTTACAAAATGGGGTGAAGTAAGTTTTTGCTCCATCAAAACTTCTTGTCATCGACAACACAATAATAATTAACTTATCTCTAAAATGACATTATAAATGAGCCAAGTTTAATAAATTCACATATTTTATTAATTAGGTACTTTTGAAGCTTCAGTTTGACACCTAAGTTGTTTTCTCTTCTCATCATGTTCTGTTTAAAGATCTAGCTGGGATAATCACGTCATGTCACCTGCCTAAATTAGTTCCAATACTTTTCCAGCACCCGCGTCATCAAACCCAACCAAACGGACATCGGTCGGCGCGTGAAAGTGCGTTCCGCCCATCCGTACTCTACAACGCCCGCGGCGTCCCAGATTGCTGAGCGCCTCGAGCGAGCGGAGAGAGAACGGTCGGACCGAGTTGAGCGGCCGGAAAGACCCGAACGGGTCGATAGGCCCGAAAGACCTGAGCGGCCGGAAAGACCCGAGCGGTCGGAGAGACCTGAGAGGCCGGAAAGGCCCGCGGCACCGACGCTCGCCCCTAGACCTTCTCAGCCGGCGCACCAGCCGACGCCTGTACCACAACAGAACCCGCCCGCTCAGCGGCCGCCCTCCAACCCTGATATCGGACGGCGGTCATTGAAGTAAGTACCTAGTCATCATCACCATCACGAGCTCTACTGAACATAAATCCATAGATTCCAGAGCGTCAACGCCTCTTAGCATACTTTATTAGGTCGTCTTTCCATCTATTCGATGCCATGGCCGTCCGACGCTGCGTAACGCTAACTTTTCTGCCCCAACGGCCAAGCTATATGCCTCGACCATTGCCAATCCAATCCAACATTCAAATCCTTGGGGCTATGTTTTGGCTTTAGTTTATTTACAGATCCCCTTAGTTCTGTTTCGATTTCCGTAACGATAAGTTGCTTATTCGATTTTCGCACCAAATTCTTGGGCAGAGGATTTTAATTGCATTTCCGTCATAAGGACCAATAACCGGTTTACATGTATATATACTCGTATGTAAATAGGATTATCTAAACTAGTATAAGACATACTTATACATGTTTCTGACTTGTCGCACTGTGTAATTTCGGAATGAAGGTAAAATTCGATTTCAGCTGTTTAAATACCTTAATTCGATACCAAACAAACAAATAGACATGCAATCTTTCATCTGCCCTCTACAAAAAAGGTCTCAGCGTCCATTGACATGCTCTTTTTAATGATACTGCAACATCCTTAAACCTAAAAACAATATTATTATTATTATTGAAATATGCACTTGATGAAGTTTGTTTCTAGTTCATTTACCTGAGGTATGCGTCATAAATATGCAATTACTAATACAAGCTTTGTTGATTACGCGGTGGGTATGTAGTATACCTTACAAATTTTAGTTTGACAAATTCTTTCGAAAAGAAAAATACCGTAGGACTTAGGAATTTGTTTAATTGGATTTATTTGCATAAGCTTACTAAAAAATAATTCCTGAGAATCACTTCTATGCTGGTGAAGCTGAAGACGGACTTAGATACAAAGCTCACCTGATAAACACTTTTTTGGGTGAACATAATTACCCACTCAATAATATTTCAAGAGTGTTTGAAAATCAACTGTTGTACACGTTTAATAATCGTTTAATTACTTACAATTTGCGTTGCGTTTACACCGCGGATTAGTCAAGGAAATCTCGAGTTAAAAACAGCTCAAGGTGTTTTGTTGGTCGGAATAACTGAACAGATTTGCAGGTGAATTTTGATCTGATGCAATTTGATGAGTTTTTTTTCATACCCACGACACAGGAAATCCTAATGTGGGGTCTGTGGGGTCGGGACTATGTATTTGACGGTTGAGTGCTATGATTAAAGATCCAGAGAGTGAAGTTTCAAATAAGAAGGGAAATATGTAAGGTCAAAAAGATTTATCTCGTAAATTTTTGAATACTGCTTAGGTTTTTAAAATCATCCGCAAAGTTCAAATGCCATTTTGCGTACACAATAGCACCGATGGAATGCAAGTATTGTACGAATATGTACATACAATGTACTCTTCGAATAATATGTTGACGCAAACTACGGAATCTTATACATTAAATTGCGTCACAGCCTTATCAGTAACACATGATAATTTGCGGGGCTTAACACGGGTACAGAGGAAGTCGTTTATAAAAAAACCATTAGTACATGCGTAAACAGTTTGAATTGTTAACTAGTTTTTCACGTTGCGCAAATGTAAAAAAACTACGAAGTAAATTAAGGTATCGACCTTGTGATATTACTCTTAATTTTGACGAGGTTCAACGTATTGTGATTTATGCGCGCCATATATATCATCATCATTGGCCTCTACGTCTGTTACAGACGATTCAAGCAGTGTCTGAGATGGATCGAGTTAGGTAATTCGTAATACGAGTATACTCACTCGTATGTACCATTACTATACATATCTCATGTACATGAGAAATGATGAATTTCCTAAAGTTGTAGAACAAACATTTATTGCCAATAGGGTGTACAATTACCCAATTGGCAATAAAGGTTTGTTTTAAACTTTTGGAAATCCAAAATTTTTCATTGGAAAACAAAACTCGATGCAAAAATCAGCTGTTTTTGGGGGTCATATCAGTTTATTCTCAATCCCAATTAATCAGCTGTTTTAGATGGTAATCTTGATGTTGAGAATCTCGTACGTTAAATAATGACTGATAAAGATGATAAAAAACCAGGTAGGTAATTTAAAAATAAGGAATAGTCAGTTTTTTTTCCCGCTAATATTATTTATTTATGTTGATAGAATAAGCCCCTTTCGGGATGTTAAACTGTTGTTGTATTGATTGACATAAACAGTTGTAACATAAAGCCTTTGGCTTGCCGAAGGCGGACTTGCCAGTTGCGTTGTGATTGAAATTGAACGATAAAGGCCATCGCACACCATATCGACTGGATTCAAAGTAAAGCAAAGTTAGGAGAGCTTAATCATTTATGGTACCGGTCATTTATCTGTAGTGTACGACTACATGCTGCCCATCCGTTTAATAAATCATACTGAATCTGAGAATGAGTACAGCAAATTACAATGTTCGAACATGCCTCTGATTACCACCCTTAGAAATCTTCAAGGATCTGATTGCCTGGTGATTGCCTGGTGATCTGAGGAAGTCTACCATTCTTGAGGCTAAAAGTCGGGAGACTAAAACGAGACCCAGCGAGTGTGTTGAGGTCTTTATCTTTAAAAGTTATGGATTGTAAACAGCGAATTGCTTAATTACACTTAACAATACTTAACGGATTACGTACTTGTACATAATGTTAGTTAGTTTTCCCTATTGCTCTATTCGATCGCATCACAAAATGGGAAATTCACTGAGTCATCTTTCATTAGTAACGTTTTGCAAAACTTGTGTTGTTGTGCAATTCAAAACAGATCTCAAGGTGAATTTCAGTAAATCATCCAGCGCTTAGAAACTTTAAAGAATTACTTAATCATTTATTTTTTATTGTTATCAGATTAAAGGTTCTGAATAATATCGTGTGAGCAATAAATTTTAACAACAAACGCGTTGATAACAGATAGAGCACGCATCCGATAGTGATTCGAAGGAAACCGTGAAGTCTTTCTACAACTTCCCAAGTTGAAAGTATTTCAAAACAAGCCTTTATAATATTGAAATCGGTACTGTGAGCTGATCTAAATGAGCCAGAATATAGTTTAAAATCGAGTATTTTATCGGTGGCACAGCGGGCGAGTGAGTGCCTTTACCAAGGATTCCCGCTGCGGGACAAATGTTTGCATGATCTACAAATATTTGTTCCGGATCTGGGTGTTGGGGTACCATGGTACTCGTAGTTTCTGATACCGATGTCACAGAGAATCCTTATGGGGTGTAAGCACTATGTAAGTGACTGTTGGATATAATTTATTAAAAATAGAAAATAAAAAAAATCTTACCGTAGGTATTCATTGCAAAAAATAATCTAGGCGTCAATGATTGAACAAAAAAATAATAAAAGAGGGTAGTTTAAGCGTTGGAAAGGCTTCATGAAATCTATTCTAGATGATTTGTATAGCGTCAGGTGGAAGTTTTTCTCACTTACAGGACGCTGCTATAGTGTCTGGGACATGTTTGTAATGTAATGGAAACATTACTCCTTTTATAAAGCCAACCTAGTTTTATAAGTTACAGGATCCTTTGTAAATATTTCTTATTTATGGGGGGGAAAAAAACGTTTATTGTTCCGGTATCAGGGTTTTTTCCACCTCCGTCATAAGAACTATCACACATAGAACTTATCGCTAAAATGTACGCATAAAGAAGAATTTAATTATATTCACAAAGCGTACAAACGAATGACAATTTGTGATAACAATCGTATCGTGGAGTTTCGGTTAACCACAAGCAAGATAAACAGTTGAATGCTAAATATCTGCGCCTATACCTATTGTACAAGGAATTGTCACTCAAGCATCCACGTCATAAACTTATAAAGGAGCCATTTCATTCTGGGCCTGGTCCATGTACACTACATAGAAAAATTAGGAAAAAATAGGAGATTACAAGAAAAATACAATTTCATTAATTTCAAGACTAGTGCGATGGTACAAAAATAGTTATTCTGGTAAGTTTTTTACTATGTGAACACTATTTGAAGGCCGCCATGTTGGTTTATAATTGGCGTTTGACATGACATTGACATATTTTTCATGTTATGTTGTTTGATTTGTTTTGTCAGATAAATGTAGGTTGTCAAAATGACATTTCACGCACGTCCATCCGCCATATTTTTGTAGCGCTGTGTGTTGCTCTCTTTGTCGAAGAAAATCATAATGTACCTTAGAACGAAGTCAATATAAATAAAATAACCAATTAAATACGTTTACTTTATTGCTTAGCCATACTTTAGAGTAGTGTACACAGTGCAGGCCCAGGATCCATATATTGATGAAAAGTCTCTTTTAAGTATATTAGACCGATATGAATACTATTTGCATAGTGGCAAGAATGTAGTGCTTAGGTACAGTCATCTCTAATAAGATGTATGCCTTTCATAATGTTAAAATGTTTCCACAGTACTGAACGCAACGGTTAACACAGCAAAATCTCAAGAAGTATGCACCTTACCATCAACTTGTCCCAATTTCAACTTTACTCTGTACCTATCACCTAATTAGAGTAGCGTGGCATTATCTCGAAAATTATGTAAGGTATACATACATCTTATAAGAGGGTATAAAAATAGGCGATGTAGTCAGAGGCCACGCTAAAATATTATTAACTAATGGAAATAATGTTTTCTGTTTCAGAGAAAGACTTATACAGTTATTAGCGTTGAAACCCTTCAAGAAGCCGGAATTATACGCGCGGCTAACCAGCGGTAAGTTTTGAACAATCAAAACTAACTATACAAGGCGATTCATAATATGTATGCTATCGCGAAAGGGGCTTGTTCTTCACCGAATGGGCAATACAGTTTGTTCTACGTCTTGGAAGTTGAAGAACATTGTTCATTGAAACAACACCAGGTAAAAATCTGCTGTTTTGGGGTCAAATCAGTTTAAACACAATTATCCAGCTGTTTTATGTAGGGATTTTGGTGTCAAACTTCTCGTACGTTTAATAATTACTTCGGGACAAAAACCTGAAAAAAAAAAATATTTTTTCTATTATCCTTATTTTTTGTTGATAGAGTAAGCACCTTTTGGGATGGTATACAAATTATGAATCACCTTGTATGTAAAAAACAATCTACACAGAACTAGCCCTGAAAACCTCCATGAACTTACATCAAATTTATTTTCACTTTGTTCTATTTTACGTAACAGTCCATGCCTAAAACTGAAAGTACAGACCTTGCGAACTTCAAAGGAAACTGTGCGAAAGTGGCACATAGCTGGGCCCCAATCAGTACATTATGTAAGTTCATGAAAGCCTTCGGGGCTGTACATAAGACGAGAACCCGATTAATTCTCGGCATAATATTCCAGAGGGACTGAAAGACAGAACTGCTATCGGCAAGATATTGCCGCAGATCAGCACACTTAAGGACAACTGTTACCAATTACGTAGGCACTTTTGGAACGACGTCAACGAAGATTGGCCTTTCTATTCTGAGGAGGAGAAACGTATGCTCAAGAGGTCGGTTTGATTATTGATTTTCTATTGAAGTTAAAAGCTTGGCCTCGAAAGGAGACTGAGTGAGGGTGGTGGTAACCAGCTCTGCTAGTGTTGGAATAGAAAACGTTCGAAAAGGCTCAACAAAGCTTTATCTGGATTCTTTCTAAAGCAGAATAGTCGCATCGCTTCTAAAAATGAGGAGCCCTTTCTAATGAGTTCTATCAAATTTCTGGTAAAGTTTAAGGCCAACCGCCATACCAATCTACCCAGCCTCCTTTAATAGGAAAGGTTGCCCGATATTTAAGCCGCCACTTGAGAATTATGGTAAGAAATTGCTTTATGGTTTTAAGCTGCTGGAAGGACCTCAAGCGATCAAAAAGGTAATCAATAAGCTTTATTATTTTCAGGCCAACGTCCGCTAAGCTCTCGAATTGAGTCATACCGTAAGCCTAGTGAACGCTAGCCTTTGTTTGTCACGTTAGGTTCCTGTTTATTGATGTTAGATAGAAAGTATAACTGCATTTATGTTTAGTAAGTGTTTAATTATCTGGAAAACTATTTCCAATGCGACTATCCTTTCATCGGTCAAGAGCCATTTTACACCAGCCCAATTCAAGGTTGTCACAAAACAGTGAATGTTATAAGATTACAAATTGAAACTTTAGTTAGTTGTATTTTATAAAATGTTATATATACTTAACAAAGCATCCTGCCCGTTTCTCCAGGCAACGTAGCCAATACAGACCACACAATAACCCATCCTATTTCAACAGGCGGAAACCTCAAAATCTAACGCCACCGCTGAGCAGTGACTCCGCCAATTCCCTATCACCCCGTGCCTCGCCCAGCGCTAGTAAAAGGGCGAGCGGCGTTGCTTCGTCCGAAGAGGCGCCGGCCGTCAAGAAACAGCGCATATCGCATTATCGACGGCCTTCACCTCCCTCGTCGGGATACGCGACAACCTCGTCTGGCGAGCGACACGCGTCGGACAACGAGGACGAAAGAACTAACGAGACAGGTAAACAGACTTTCACTAGACTCTGGAGAATATAACTGGACCATCACATCATTTAACTACTACTAGACTCTATATAGTGATAGGCTAGAGCGATATCGCATTATAGACGGCTGTTGTTGCCTTCGATGGGTTACACGACGTCCTCGTCTGACTAGCGACACGGGGTGGATAACGAGGATAGACTACCGAGAACAGAATCTATACTGTGAGACTATAAATAGACTATAGCTTGGAAAAGTTAAGGGGTAATAAAGCGTTTAACGGGGCGTGAGATATATCGATTCTAGAGATAGATTAAGATGCATATAACAGTGCATCAAAGGTGAAAGTGGCACAAACACTTTTTACCCAAAGAAAGTAAAATAAGGCCTGACAAATTCATTAAAGTGTTTATCCGAATTGACCCAAATAATATCGAGATGTTAGAATACCTAGATTATTTTTATTCATCATAATTTGGTGATTGCGTAATTAGTTAATAGATTAATTGCATCATTTTAATTGTACGCAGAAATAAAATAACTGGAGGTAATTCGAAGAGACAACAAAATGTATTTTATAGGTTAAGCAATTAACGTTCAAATAATAACAGATCGACAACAGGAAAACCGGTCTGTCTGTAACATTTATTATGTATAATTGGTAACAATAACTGCAATAGTATTTTGCTTTATTGTTTGTGTATTCCAATTCTCAGTATCAATTGCCATGCAAGGCATCACTAACAATGTTACTTATACGTTTTATATTGTTTTGGAACCTTCACTAAAATGACGTATTGATTGGTCGAACACTATCTTAATTGGAATCTTTTCATAAAAATACTGCAATGAGATCAGCCTATTGCATCTATGATATCTATCTATTACAGCTAATCCTACACAGACGGGCGCAAAGGCGGACTTTAATTTTCACTGTGTAATAATAAACACCCAAAGTCACAAGTCCTGACTCCACACTAGGATATTAACTGATCCTGAATCCCCAAGTTGGGAACCATATTTAGAAATCATGCAAACCCCCTCCATTCAACGGTCCCGCCGCGGCGATCGAACCCGAACCTCTATCATCTAAGCCGGTCACTCGCCCGGCTACACCACCTATATCAAGGTCGACTTCCTCTTTCGGTCTTAAACATTAATCAGTTGTTATTTTACCGTTACAGCTAAAAAAGAAGACAAAGGCTACACCCTTAACTTCACGACTGTCAAGGAGATGTGTGAGAGTCCTGTCAAGAACGGCGTGACGAACGGATATCGGAGTAGCCCCCCAGTAGAGCAAACTAAGAACGGATATCGGAATAGTCCTCCTGTGGAGCAAATCAAGAACGGATACCGGAGTAGTCCACCCGTGGAACAGACTAAAAACGGATACCGGACTAGTCCTCCCGCGGAACAGACTAAAAATGGATACCGGACTAGTCCTCCCGTGGAACAGACTAAAAACGGATACCGGAGTAGTCCGCCTGTAGAGCAAACTAATATCACAGGTAAGTCTTGTTCTGGAACCGAAATGGCTACAAATCATAACATTTATTAAACGGTTATTTATAAACCGGTTAAAAACACATTGTACCTCACTAAAACCTTACAAAAAGGATAAAAGATTTCTTCTACTTTGCAGAAACCAACATCACGAACTCAGAGCCAACAAAAGTACCATCAACTACAGATTTAACAAATATTAACGTCAATGAAGACAACGCTAATGATACTGAAGAAATTGAAAGGTATGTTTATTTATTTTAATTACCTTCGTTTAAGTTTTCCGGTTTCCTAGAAAAACCTAAAAAAAAATGCCATTACAACTATAGTGTAATGCCATGATGGATCGAAATTTGAAAGTTAATCCAATCCAATCCTAGGTTAATATACATAAAGGCCAATGCATAATATAAGCCACTTTTTATGTAGGTACTACTAGGTAGGTACAAGCTAGTTATCAATAAATCTTACTAATATTATAAATGCGAAAGTTTATGAGGAAATTTGGATGTTTAGATGTTTGTATGTTTGTTGTAAAATAGCACCCAAACGGATGAACGCATTTGGATGAAATTTTGTACAGAGATAGATCTTCTGGTCTGGCTGGTCGTGCCACTGATTCTTTCCTGGTCATCCTGTATTAGATCAGTGACCAGATTGAGGTATGGTGGCCCTGAAAAGGGCCTATGACCGACAGAGACAGAAATATATTATAGTAGCCAACTAGCCTAGTAGCCTATATGCTATTCCAGAAATAGCATATTGGCTACTAGGCGGAAGCTTGTTACTAATATGCTGCTATAGGAGCCGGACATTAATGTTTGAACTCGCCAGGCGGTACCCGGCGATAACGAGCGGCAACATGCGGCGCGCGTACAAGAACGAGTTCGCGGAGCTGTACACGGAGTACCGCGCGGTGTACGAGCGCGTGGCGCGCGTCGCCAACCTGTTCACGCGGCTCGAGGGCGAGCTGCAGCGCGCCGCGCCCAGCTCGCCCCACCACCAGGTACTTGCCCATTGTTTTTTTTTTTTTAAATGGTCTATGGAGAGAGCTGTGCTCGGAGTTTGCGCTGCGTGATAAAATCCGAAATGAGGAAATCGCTAGAAGAACCAAGGTTACCGGCATAGCTTTCAGAATTAGCAGGTTGAAGTTGCAGGGGGCCGGCCATATAGCTCGCAGAACGGACAACCGTTGGGAACAAAGGTTCTCGATTGGCGACCACGAACCGGACGACGCAGTGGAAGGCCCCCCACCCGATGGACCGACGACATTGTTAAGGTTGCGGGAAGTCGGTGGATGGAAAAGGCTCAAGACCGTTCGTCATGGAACTCTTTGGGGGCGGCCTATGTTCAGCAGTGGACTTCTACAGGCTGATGATGATGAGTACTTAAATAGGCTATCGTTTGACCACAATCTCACCTTCATCATCGTCATCCTGTCTTTAGTCAGTTACCAGGCTTGACCGTCGATGAAGGAATCAGTGTTGTGAAAGCATTAAAGGGCGCCTCTTAGAGTCTCCTTTCGTGTCGTGACAATCTCACCCGATGTTAAGTTACGATGTGGTCTACGGTGTAGCACGTTTGTCTAGAAAAAAACCTGCTCTTGAAGACACCCAATTTATAGGTATTCGGAAACACAGACGCCGGCAACGAGTTCCACTTGCAACAAGTTGTCTTATCAAAATTAAAAATGTTTACGATAATTGCTGTCCTCTCGTTCGCAGAGCATAGAACAACGAATAGTCGAAGAGTACCGGCGTGTGAACAACGACACTCAGTATCAAAACGACCGGCAGCGCGTTAACTATCTGCATCGCAAGCTCAACCATATCAAGCGTATGGTCAATCAGTACGACCAACCGGTGAGTTTTTTTTTTTAATTCATCAAGGTTAAACAAAATGTGTATAGTAAAGGGGCTTATTCTACCAAAAAAAGTTATTCCGAACTTTTACAAATTATCTATTTTAGTCTAATAATCATCTATAACTGTTTGAGTAAATTTTATTATATTTAATTCGCTAAGAGATAATCCTAAATATACTAAAATAATCTAAATAACTATTTAACTAACGACTAAGTACTAATAAAAATGCGACTGGTTTTTTTACGAGTAGGTGTCATAAAAAATCCAGTCGATCCCTGTCGCCACCAGATGGTAGCGTGCCCAAAATACTGGCGGCATTGCCACGTTGTATGGCAATGCTTACTAACTAGCTTCCGCTCGCGACTTCGCTCGCGTGGTACCTACATAGAAAGTAGCATATATGCTATTCGAGATTATAATGTCTCTGTACCAAATTTCATCCATCCTCACAAACTTTCGCATTTATTATTAGTGGGATTATTAAACGTACGAAAAGTTTTTTTGTTGTGAAAAAAGTGTCTTCAATGAAAAATTACGAATTTCCAAGTCATAGAACAAACTTCGCTCGCCAACCCGCATGCCCAGCGTGGTGAGTATGGGCAAATCCCTCCACATGATAAGGAATTCGCTCTGTCTGTGGTGGAGGCCATGTTCAGCAGTGGACGTCTTACGGCTGAAATGATGATGATGAGAACAAACTTTATTTCCAATTGGGTGTAGAGTAAGCCCGTTTCGGGGTAGCATACATTATGAGTATAATATACAAGGTGATATGGTCTGTGCAGGCCTACATCCTGCCAAAGGCCAATAACTTTACGTCTGCGACCCAGTAATGTCAACAGAACTGTATATTTAAACAAGTTTTAATACGAGGAGTTTTTTTTTCAAGTCTGTAACGGTTTTAAAAGACTGTGGAAGTCAACCTATAGTAAGTTATAAGTGTTCCGTAGAGTGCACTAAACACTTTGGATGTTTCAAGTAGACTACAGAATAGGTAGAGATCCTTTTACTTTGCATGTAATCACAAAATATAATAATATCTATGTAACAATATTGACTGCAATAACTTGAGTAAATCTGCACATTCATTTCATAGAAATGGAAATTTTCACGTACTTTTAATAACGGCGAAAATTACCTTTTTTTTTCATTTGGTAAGAGGCTCGGTCAAGAGTACCCTAAACCGACGGGCATGCATGAGGGATGTGATGAGAGTGAATGAAGCAAAAGAGGGATGTCAGAATCTATGGGAGGTTATGGAGACAGCTATGCTCGGAGTTTCGCTTCGTGATAAAATCCGAAATGAGGAAATCCGTAGAAGAACCAAGCACATAGCTTTCACAATTAGCAGGTTGAAGTGGCAGTGGGCCGGTCATATAGCTCGCAGAACCGACAACCGTTGGGAACAAAGGTTCTCAAATGGCGACCACGAACCGGACGACGCAGTGTTGGAAGGCCCCCACCCGATGGTCCGACGACATTGTGAGGGTTGCGGGAAGTCGGTTGATGGATAAGGCTCAAGACCGTTCGTCGTGGCACTCTTTGGGGGAGCCCTATGTTCAGAAGTGGACTTCATCAGGCTTATGATGATGATGATTTATGTTTCACCTATATTGTGCACTAAAGGAGCCTATAAGAGGCGCACCATAACTCAACCTGGTCACTGATCTAATATAGGATGACTAAAAAATAATCAATGATACGACAAGCAAGCAAGCAACCTATATTAATAGTACGTGAAAATTTGTATAAAATAAATATTAACAGCACTTGCATGGTACAAAATTTAGTTATTTTACGTACATAGTTGAATGGTAGGTCATTTTATTAGCAAAAGTGTTATAATTAAATCGTTTTTGTAACTTATCTGTTATCACACTTATCACATCATAGTTAGATCATTGTGAACACTTAAATGTTGGTTTTCAATGTTAGAACTTTGTTTATGCGCTTTTTACCCAATACTTCTTAATAAATGAATTGACCTCGTTCTAAGAAAAAAATTGCGTATCTATCTCCGTAGCTTAGTTGGTTTGAGCATCCCCATGTCTAGGGAAAGGTTGCGGGTTCAAATCTTGTCGCAGTCGAAATTTTTGGCATATTATATTAAAATGATAGTATCACTTTAAAATAAAATAGAAAATGATATTTTTGTATTGTGACTAATATCTTTGCACGTCGGTCTCCGACGAAATATATGATACTATACCATAAACGTAAAAGATCATGTAACTATTTATACTCTAGGTACTCTATGCAAATAAAGCCATTCATTCATTCAAAGTATGAATGAATTAATGAATGAAAATGCTTTATGTACATCAATATAAATTAAAAAATACAAAATAAAACAGAAACTAAAACTAAAGACCAAGAGTGTACAATGGGCGGTCTTATCGCTAAAAAGCTAGATATCTTCCAGACAACCTGTGGATGGAGTGAAGATAACATTAGAGGAAGATTGGTCGGGGTGGACTTACCAACATAAATAATGGAAACACTTGAAACAACTGTTAACTTAACATAAAGTTGAATACTATAAACACACAGCATACATACAAATATATAATATACATATACATATTTATAAAATATACAGATATATACATTTATTTATACATAGTATAAAAAAAAAATGCAACCAAGACAAATGAACGACCTATGACAATTGACAACTCTTCTAAAGTATGTTTTTGTTAACAGCGCAACCTAAAGCAGCAAGAACGTGTTTCGACGGCGAGCACAACTCAGGCGTACTGACGGCCGCCCCCCGCCCCGCCCGCCACCCGCTGCACCACTCAGCCACGGTATCTCCGCCACCCAACCTGGACAATTTATAGTACTATAGTTAAACAGTGCCTCCCTCAGAGTTATATATTATTATACATTAAGCTTTTATATTGTAAGGCCTTGGATAGTACTCTTGACGGTCATGCTAGTGCCGCGCTGACTGGCGCAATATGCTAGGCCCGATGATCGAACGCGCGGATTGGAACTTTTACTCTAGAATCGGACGAAACTTGAAGCGAATCGTGCCTTCGCACACCATATAAACTACGCCAAATTAAGCGTTGAAATGTGAGCTTTATATCGTATAACCGTTGTATTTAGTTGAAGTGGGTGCGGGCAGGCCATAGCTCGCAGAACCGACAACCGTTGGGGAGTGAAGGTTCTCGAATGGCGACCACGAACCGGGCGACCCAGTGTTGGGAGGCCCCTCGATGGACCGACGACATTGTGAAGGTTGCTGGAAAAGTCGGTGGATGGAAAAGGCTCAAGACCGTTCGTCATGGAACTCTGGCGGCCTATGTCCAGCAGTGGACTTCTACAGGCTGATGATGATGATATCGTGTGACGTTACTTTTCGTGACGATAATTACCTTTATGTGACACGATATAAAGCTCAAATTTCAATGTGAGCCGAGGTGTTGCTATTTTCCCCAACAGTCACGTATACCTGCCCCCCTTATTGGGTTGGTTCGATGATAATTGGCAATTCAGTTGCTCAATACCCCCTTGGTCCTTCTCCCCACACTAGGATTTCCTGTTCCGCCGCCAAACCCGCACCTATTGCGTCTCAGCCGGGCACTCGCCCGCCACGCCATCGAGGTCAATATGATTGCATGGTCTTCGTCGTTGCATTGTAAAGTTTCCAATTCGAGTGTTCGATCCAACTTAGGACTTGTAAGGATTTTGAGCGACGTGTTGTTTGTTTGTTTTATTGTTGACGTATACTTATTTTGGTTTGGTGTTTAGACTCTATTTTACTCAAGATTATGCTTGCGAAATTGTTGAAATTGGCAGGTATAATGAGGCTAATATAAATGTCGAAGGCCAATCTGAAATGATTTTAGTTTGTGTAGATAATGATATTCGTTGACGTAATACGGTTAGGAAACAACGCGTCGCGAATTTTGTATGCGGTTTGAGTCAATTGGCAGGATTGCGAATGTGGCTGTATAATTCAAGGACTAAAACATTTTATTACTATATCATTCGTCAATTTACATATTACTTTAACTATCTATTTATCTTCACCTGTCACACTAATTAATCTCCTTAATTTTTATCTAAACAATCTTTTTCATTAACGTTGAACCTAACTTGAACATTCATTTTATAAAAACGAGAATTTTCACGTACAATAACCCCCTTGAATAGAGTTGAAATGTGTTTCACTGATACTTATATACCTAACAACCAACAGTCATATACATAGTCCTCACCCCACACTAGGATTCGCTGTGTCGTGGGTTTTAGAAACTACAAGTACCGTGGTACCACAACACCCAGACCCGGAACAAATGTTTGCATGATCTGCAAACATTTGTTAGAATAACCCGTACCCAAGTATATGTACGTGATATACGTACGTAAAAAAATCCCGTTCTTTTAAGATGACGTGCAAAAGTTACAGTTTAATAATTTTTAACTCATCTCGTTCGAAGTATTTTTACAGAACATAATTTAACATAAACCTATGACAATGTTGAACTCTAGATTCTTGTCAATTATTTTATATAAAGCATGTTATTGAACTTGAAATTATACAGTGTGCTTCATAATTTGCATAGTAAGCTGAAAGGAGATTTTCTAAGCCAGGCATTAGCTTTTTAGAATAAGCCCCTTTTAGAGTTACTATACTAGTTACGGCACTCGTATTAGCGATGGGTAGATATACAGCCTGCCAATTTGGCTGGACGCGATCTAGTTGAGACTACGTGGTTAAGGTACGTTCTGTTAGTCATTTCGGAGTAGGTAAGATACAAATATTATGTTACATAGAAGTATGTTAAGTTTAAAAAAGTTCTTCCATTATTTCTAAACGGAACAACGACCTTAGCCATCTGTGTATTCTAAAAAACCCGGAAATGAGGGCCCTAGGATTCATTATCAATAGATTTTATTCAATATTTTATATATTCGCTTAAGAACCTGTGTGCTGAGTGTGGGATTTTTGCACCAAAATAGTATGAAAAGTGTAGTGTAGAGAGATGAAATTTACAGGAATTAGGATTTACCAATGCATATTTCAAGGTGATGTACGCAATTAGTTACCACGTGGCCATCCTAGGTGGTTACTACTGCTGTATTACGCAGCGAAACCATCAGGTAGGACATCTGCCGTTAGTTTACAATATATAAAAAAAAAGAGTTACCATGGTGATATGAAGCTATCACGGCTTTTTAGCCGAAGTAACGATGGTTACGCCGTGGTAACCATGGTAACTTCACATCAGTGATAAACACGCTATTGTCACTTTTTGATACGGTTTTGGCGTTAAAATTCTACACTCTGCACCTTATTTCTCTCGTATATTGTCATGTCGCTAGATATACTTCTTATATTGTTGGTAATTCCTTTATCGTGTCACTGGTACTATATTGGTCACCTTGCGTTAGGTCAGTGACCGGCCCCTTATTGCGTAAGTCGACTAGTAATCGGGTGACGGATGAAACTGATTATGATTGTCAGTTCAGTTACGCAATAATCTAGGTAGATGGTGTGTAAGGCGAAAAACTGACGCTAAACATTTGAAACTCAAGCTTATTTACTTCTATATACGGCTGGAATCACAACATCACACTGTAAGACTCTAAGCGCCACGCGCGCGTGGTTGAAAGGCGTGTTTTTGTGAATTCAGCCATATCTTTAAGGATTTAAGGTTCATTTTCAATTGTTTAGCGAATTTGTCGCTTTGCCGCTGATCCTAAAGTTCTTGTGATCGATGATAAACGGATACAATGCGGCAAAACTATAATTCACATCGTTGGTGAAAATTGAGATTGTATGATCTCCTATTATTCATTATATTGCATGAAGCAAATTGGTCACATGTTTGTTGTCACACGCCGTGACAAACTCAATAAATCCGTCGTCACTCGATAGATCAATTCATCTATCAAATTAATGTCCGATTGTTTTATAATCATGTAAATAGTATATTCTGTATGAAGAATATTAAAATCAATTTATATAGTCCAACATTAGATATATTTTCGTCCACATTTAATTCCATTTGAAAAGTATTGCCGTCTATTGTCCATTGAATTTTGCTAATAAATCGATTACCGTTTTTTGATTATCCGTCTTGTTAAAAGGTCAATGTTTAAAGAAATTGATAGCGCCAATTATGTATTGTGGTCAATTTTATCGGTATCAACAACCCATATTTAAATCGGGAGTAAATTCCAAGGACAAATTAAAAAAAAAACGAATAATGAAAGTCAATTCAAGTGACAGTTGGCCTTTACAAACAATTACAACATAATAATTATAACTTTTAAAGTTCGCCCAATATCGTCCCCTTTGCTTCTAAACGATCCATCCATTATTTCGGACTTTCATTTTATTTATGCGTCTTGCCCAAGCTTGCATGTTGTAAATACTAGTATCGTATAAAAGATTATATTGTATTCTTGTTAAAATTTTGTTATGGGTAGTGTAATATTTTGAAAGTTATTATTTTATTCATTATAAATATCGTATTGTGTTCGCGCGCTCTGTGCCGTGTTATCGACGTTTTGTCCCCGATAATGGTTAATATCCTCGCAGATCAGGCGACACTAACACTGAAGTGGGTGAGAAAACAAGTAAGTATTCTTAAAGCAGCAATGGGCTTGTAACCTGTCTCATATAGATTATGTAGTCACTACTGTCAAATGTGGGTGGACATGTGGCAAATGTTTGGATATGCCTCAGATCAGGCGACACTTGAAGGAGTCTAAGGGGGTAGCCCTTTTTTTCCAAACATTTGCCACATGTCCACCCACATTTGACAGTAGTGACAACATAATCTATATGAGACAGGTTACAAGCCCATTGCTGCTTTAAGAATACTTACTGGTTTCACACCCACTTCACTATGTTTTATTGCACCGTTTTAAGCAACTCGACTCAATGGTGCACGAGTGGGTTCGAACCCACGACCTTCTGATCGAAAGTCGATGAACCTCCCGTCGAGAACCCATGTTGAAAAGTGGGAGGTTCCTTGACTCGATTTTCTATTAGTAAATGACCCAACACAAATGTACTTCAAACGTTTATAGACGGCTCATTATTTGTGTATATTCAGAATTCACATGAAGAGTTGTTCTAGAACTCAAACTCTCAAGATATAAGGTCGACTATTGCGTGCAAAGTTTTAAAATGTCAGATTGTTTTTGGGCCAAGATCTGCGCTTGAAGAAATGATTCCATATTAAGTTTTGGTATCAATGTGTCGGTTAGAATTTAAACGAAGATAACACGCAAGAAACGCGCGCTATGCTCTCATACGATTTGCCAAATACAGTTAATCATATTTGCCAAAATGAAACGTCTTCAAGTTAGCAACAACCGGCCAGTCGATCATCCACTAGGAAATAAGGATTCTGGTCCCATTTGGTAACCCTCCACAATAAAATTCTTAGTAATTTTTGTATGCATTCGGGCCAGTCGGTACTTGACTTCCACAAGACTTAGGTTTTAATCGCTTTTAGCATTCTTCTCACTGGCCCGGATGCAAGTCCGTCTTGCGTATTTTGTCCTGAGAGTAACGTCCATATTTGAAAATGATTTAGCATTAAGTGATTACTTTCTTTTATTGAACGTAAGGGCAAAATAGTTTTGTGAATCCATTTATTTGTTATCATCAATTTAAACAGCATAATGCGTCCTATTTATCGTTTTATCCGATATGTATGATATACATACTTGTTATTTATTACGTATACTATCGAGTAATGTATTATAAAGTTTCGTGTAGGTTTACGAAGCCTTGTTGAATGATGAAATGTTAATTCAGTTGATTTTTGGTCAATTAACATGTCAAATCGACACAATTTTATGTTTTCATTAAAAATCGTCAATTGTTTTTTGGTAAAGTAGTTTGCATTGTTGTCAATTCAATATTTAAGTGTCCTTTTGTTGCTCATGTGAACTGTTTGTGGAGTTATAATGCTTTTTACTCATTTTAATGCTCAATATTATATATTATGGTCATGATATTAGATGATTAAATTTCGCTTTGGGTTTTAATTTATTATACCTATTTATTTATTTAAATTACATAAAAATCTTTTGGTGTTCGCCAAAACGATTCGTTAGTTAGTTTTCATTAATCACGAGACAAATATTTGCTTATCAGAGTTAAAATAAGATAACATAGTGCAAATATAGGATGTTTTCAAATGTTTACTTAACTTCATATTAAATTATCAATACCATGTTGACTTACCTACCTAATACTTTGAAACACTTACGAGATGAGACTGCGATGGTAGAAATGTAGATTTTGTAAAATTACTAGTTTAAATGCATCATGCTGTACCCCAATAGAAAATTAATCGTTATATCTCGTTATGCTTGCCTTTCCATTATTATTCGAGAACTCCATACGATATCTTTAGAACAAGAAATTTGAAATGTTATTGTTACCACTAGAGTAAGAACAGGATTGTTTTTTAAATTGATTCGTGTACATGTTTATCATGAATTTCTTTGTTTATCGCGCGATAATGATTTCTTGTGTTATCATTGGAGAGGTTGTTGATTATTGAAGTGGATATTGTAAAAGATGCATTCCATTTGTCGACCCGTTGTTCTAGCACTGTTCAACGATGCACCTATTTCTTCGATAGTGTATAAAATATTATAAAAAAGCTATATTTTTACAGGCATTAAATATCGGTAAGAAATCCGTCTAACTGTTGTTCTGTATGAGAAAAATGGCTTAACACAACAAAGTTAGACCCATATTTACAAATACCAGACCACTTACGAATAAGGTGTCCCTTTATAACGTAATTGTAATTAATGTATAAAGTCACAAAGGGAGTAATCATTATGACAAAACGTTGCTCGATTGTTACCGGATAAGTTGTTAGTGAATTGGACAGAAATATTTGTATTTTGTCATGTTTATACAATGGAAGAAATATCTCAAAATTATATCATAGTCCGTTGTACAGTATAGGCGGTATATAGTATAATCTAGTGTCATCATTTTCTTATATCCTAGTTAGTAATATTAGAAACTAATTTCCAAATAATATGTATTGTTCTTTGCGGCATGACAAACAAGCCACAAATGAATGTTTAGTATGTTACGTTTGACAATTTTTATTATTGAATAATATAAAATATGTATATTATTGTAATTTATCGGCCTGCTTGTGTTAAACTTAATTTAATGCTCGGTTCCTGTACTAACGTAACGGATATCCGTAGGTTTTTAGATTTAGATTACCACCGTACCGTTGTTATCTGTCAAACAAAGCCACACATTTTTTGACAAGTATACAATGTTGTTGGTTATCTACTTACGGACGCCCGTTACTTGAATATAGGAAGCGGGCATAAATCGTAACAATGAATTTGGGCCTATTTTATTTACAGATTATGAATATCGAGTGGCATTTTTGTCATGTGCAAAATACTGAACATGCTGATTTTATAGCGGCTTAAAGGCGGGCGTTACACGATGAACCTTACCTATATTTTTAGATGTAGTTCTTTGAGTTTGCGTATTCAGATCAAATTGTTATTGTAAATTTGGTGTACAGTAATCAGTGATAAACCACCGTCGCGCGTTCGATCTCGACGTCTCGCAAGACTGTCGATTCACAGAACAATTTGAATATTATGTCATTGTAAATAGAGTACGAATTAGATTAGACATATTAAGGGGTATAATCGTAGTTTACGTTTTGCATATGAAATGTGTATGAAGGGAAAGTAATTTTTGATATAAAGATGTGCGAGTGTCGGCGTGAGCGCGCGACGGGCCGGCGGCGCTCGGCGCGGAACAATGCTGCGATATTCCTCGTGCCCCTCGAAATATCAGTGCATTATAATAAATATTGAGTCAAGATGTATAGTAATATAGTATAGTAGACGATGCGGTAGAGTTTATGTGTATAAATGCGTTTATACGAGCTCGAGTCGGGCGGATGAGAGCGATACTTGCCAGCCGGTTCGAGCGAACGACGACTAGCTATGAATCCTGACATCGGCTCACGTTAATTAGCTTATAAATATTTCATCAAAATATAAAATACACAAAAAAAAATGGATATAAATTTCTCGACCAAGTACTGGTTGTTTTAAATTATTAAAATGTAAAAAAAAATTAGATTATAAACAAAGTATAGGTACAATTTATTAATTATACTTTTCTTTTCGGCATTTCATGTAACAGTGGTCCGCTATCTCCGTGGGCGTCCACACGGGCGCTCGCGGCACGCATCAGTCCCAATACATACACAATGTCGAACATTTCTATATATTTTGTGATTTCTTTTGCTCATGTCCTCTTCATTGCTTTTTTGTTTGTCAACTGTCTAAGTATATAGTATGATTTTGTTATGGCAGGGTAATGCAGAAATGTGAAGAGGTACTTTTTAATTTGAAGATGATTTTGTTTGAATGTTTTTAAATTGAGTTGATTTTATCCATTCAATGGAATTTGTATTGTTATGAAAGGAGCCAGAGTTTGTTGTTTTTTTTTAATTAAGTCAATATGATTTTCGATTTTAATGAGGCAGCAGATTAGTTAATTAACTGTCAAGTTACCACAGAAACAATAGTCAGATGTAGGCTCTCTTTGGCGTTGCCCTTATATCGGTCGGAAGCTTGGCAGTGCGCGGGCGCAACTCGACCGCGCACAGGAAGGTATAAATAGTTAGTCAGTATTAGAACTCGCAATAAACATGAGCTGAAGAGAGGTTGTGAAGAGTATCGTTATAAAAGGTACCTATTCAAAATCTGGATGAACAGACTAACTTATCTTTAAAAGGACAGATAGTGTTGCAGCAATATGCATTTATGCCATCTTCACGTTAATTTGAATTATGGGATCAGTGCCAAACTTTCTCCTTCTTGTTTAGCTCAAAACGATGCAATTGTTAGCATGCTTGATGATACAGCTAAGTAATTGTTTAGTTAGTCTGCCATTTTGTGAATATTTTGTTTTGATAGTAATATGTAAATCTTTTATAATATATTTGTTTACAATAAATGACAACATTATAAATAAATGAAATTGTATTTTCCATTTAAACTGATGAAAAAAAATATAAAAAGAATAATATGCAATGAATTCTGATGTTTCATTTTATTTATTTACCTACTGACAGGTAGGACATGTCCTAAATAGGTATCATGTTAATGTGTAGGTAGCTAGCTTCTAACATACCGTGTTATTATTCTCTTGGGCTAGCTTTTGCGTGGGTTAGTAGGATTCCCATAGCCAAGTGGAAGTATTTTAATACCTATTGAACTCAAAATAGGAGTTTGCTTACACGCTATTGATCAACTTATAAAAGGCCTACCTACATTATTTCCTAAAAATGGATGTTAAGCCAGGCGTTTGCTAGGTGTACCTGTAAAGAATATTCAGAGGGCACATAGTTCTAATCATTCATTGAGGTAGGTAACGTAGGGGCAGCTGAAGTTCCTCTATGATTCCGACCCTAATGAGGCTAATGATCACTGAAATAGTGACATATTATAAAAAAGAGAATATTTATTATCAAATAAACCGAGTCTTTCCAAACATTTATGGGACCATGCGTGGAAGGGAATTATTTTTATTTACGTGTGAGTAGCCAACGCCATCTATCTGTGAATAGCGAACGCGCATCGTAATAGCTAGGACTATGGGTAAAAGTTAAACAACGCCACCTGCCGATGAGTAGTAAAGGTAATAATATACATATTTAGTATCATTTCCGGCTGTCAACGATAATATTGTCTATGATTAGTATTTCATTCATTCGTTCTTATGCTACTAATAAAATTAGTGCTGACGCCTGTTGTTGCTCTCCTACTGACCGTTTTGTAAAAAGTAACTTTGGTCGAAAGCACAAATCCATCCAGTTTTATGATACTAGAATTAAGAACCTAGGTACAAATTTAAATGAAACATTATTAAATTGGAGCTTACGTTATATTGGTTTCATAATATTACTACTTTCGATGCATCCGAACTATGCATATATTATATAGAATAAAAATAAAATCGTTTTTAAATGTACGAATAAAGTTATTTCATAATAATATGACACCCGCTTCAAGTATTTATTTATTTATTTAATCTTTATTGCACACAAAAACAATGTACAAAAGGTGGGCTTAATGCCAAGGCATTATCTACCAGCCAGCCTGATTGGGTAGAAACAGGAGGTTGGCGTGCGACAGATTGTTTAACTTAACTAAAAACTATACTGTATATAACCATACACTATATTTAAATATGCATATATATAAATATATAATACACTGCAATAGATTAACAGATAGTACAAAACAGTGTTTTCTTAACATGTAGTGTAGATGCTAGATGTTCTTAAGAAAATGTTCACGAGTTAATCGTTTAAATGAATCTTTGGAGTCAACTTTTTTGATATTATACGGAAGTTTATTCCAAAGTCTTACTGCTACAACGGAGAAGGAGTTGCCACGAAAACAAGTGCTATGCTCAGTGGTATCAAGGAGGAGGTTGTCAGACGATCAAAGAGGTTTGTCATGCGTATCACACCGGAATCGGAAACGAGATTTCAGATATTCAGGGGAAGAAGGATCTTTGAGAACTGAGAAAAGGATGCAAAGGATTCGCAGATCATCCCACACCATCAGAAGATCAGAAGTATCGTCCCACACCATCGCATCTGCCTACCCTTCTCCAAAGGGACAAACAAGAGTCATACCGTCCGTCGTAGTCAGGCAGCTTACCTTACATAGCTACTTATCATCAACATCCCTGCTGGAATGTTGATGCTGCTAAGTACCTTACCTGATGGAAGATGTTGCTAAAGCTAGCGTGAGAGAGATTTTTCCGGCAGCTCTGATACACTATAATCCAATTCACTGATGAGATGCGCAGCAGCATCAAGCAGGCAAGTTATTTTATTGAATAGTATTTTTCAAACTTTCTCGATCCGTCGGGGTCACCAATTATAAGTTCTTTTATCCTACTTATATTAAAGTTCTAAGTTTGCACTGGGAGTTACTAATACCACATTAATTTGATATAAAAGTTTATTCTATTTTTAGAATACGTACACACACACTCAATCGAGATCGCTTAGTAACTAACTTTCATACTTCTCGCTTCCAACCAAAACTGATGGCTCAAGTTTTATTCACACTTACAGGGTCCCTACAATGACTTATTGAAAACAAAGGGATGTTTTCAATAAGTCATATTTTATTGAATGTTTTTAAGAATAATATTGGAAGAATATTTTTCTAAGTGGAATCCCTGACTTTATTATTACTATAGTAATATGTTATCTGTGTTATTACTTATGGTTTCTTTTGTTTTAACTGTCAATCCATTGTCATTCTTTCTACATTTTAGCGTAGTACTCCTTAGTAGTCTGTGCATTTTAATCATTCCTTAGTTCCACAGAGTACTTCTTTCATTCATTCGCTAATTTAGCTGGCAGCCTGGCACATACAAAATTACTCTATGCCTGGCACAGAAACGGAGCCTCGTGAGATTGTTATTTTGCTATTATAGCCACGGCTTAGCCTGACCGCTTAGCTGACAATGATTCATTTCAAAGATAATAAAAACAAATCACCACTAAACACGAGATGGGCTCAAATGACGAAGCAGGAGCAGATCATCGAAAGAAAGAAGATTGAGATTCAAGCCAAGTTGGATGCTCAGAAGCAGGCCGCAGCGCTGGCTGCTCAAGCTAAACTTGCTAAGTAAGCATCCATATTTCAATAGTTACCAATTATATCCTATCGATTTTCGTTCTGAAGCCCATGATCTTGTTACTGAGCTCTAAAAATGTACTTCGCCTGGACATAGATAGTTACAGTTTTCTGGCCACGCAAAGATAAATTAACGGATTTCCTAGATCTTTACCTACCCTACCCTGGTTTTGGTGACCATCCTGCTTAAGCCAATACATCACAAGGCTCATATCAACCATTTGTTCCAGCCTCTTGTGCACAATTTGTGTTCTACATAACATACCCTGGTTTTGGTGACCAACCTTCTTATAGAGGCTAATACTCATTGCTGTGCTCATATCAACCATTCGTTGCAATATCCAGTTTTTCCGGTGGCTAAGAGCTATACTTCAGCCAAATTCGTATTGAAATATTTGTAAACAAACCATCCATGCTAAAGCTAAAATCCTCTTGCTCGGGGTTCATTATTTTAAAAGAATTGATTTTCTATTGAAGTAGTGATCACAAATAGACAACAAATCTCAAATTGATAAAACTGTCCAAAAATGAACACATATTAATATATGTATATTTGTTTAGTAGTCATCTCTGGCTGGATATTGCATTTCTAGACAACTTGAAGGCCTCTGTCATGGCTTAACAACTTAAAGATCATTTTAACATGCATTAAAGCACCAAAGCCTGTGTCACAAGCATTTTATTGTTAATAATGTCACATGCATCCATACAATCCAATCACACCTATCCATTTGATGACCGCTCGGCAGGTTGCTTAACCTATTCGAATTTGAACACAATCCATTTCATACAATGTTTGCTTATTTTTAGCCCCAGTGGAATTGATGACAGTAGTACCAATATTTTCTCAAATGATGGCAGTTTCATGAACCAGTTCAAAGCACTGCTTGAGAAACAGAAACAGGATATTGCCATCAAGTTGCAAAAAGAACAGAAGAATACTGAAGATGAAGAGAAGAAGAAAGAAAGGCCTCAAGAACAAGAAGAAAATTATGATGTAGATTTTCATGGAGAAGAGAGGCGGAGATCAAATGACAGGGGCTCTAGGTATTTTATTGTTCCTACTAATCCTACCATCCTACTAATATTATAAATGCGAAAAAGTTTGGATGTTTAGATATATAGATAGAAATCATTTATTTAATCATTTATGTTTGTTGTTCAATCATGCTATAATGGCTCAACTCATTTCATTGAAACTTGGAAATATAGAGTTCTTTACTTAGAACAGCATATAGGCTACTTTTTATCTAGGTACCACGCGAGAGAAGCCGCAGGTGGAAGCTAGTTTATCATAAATTGAATTCATTTAGGAAGGCCGCCCACTCCTTGGGCTGGTCACATTGCGAAGCTAGAGAATTGGTGAACCAAGACGCCTCAAGACTTTTTGACACACACTGGTGGTGGCCTCTGTCTAGCAGTTTAGGTCTTGATGATGATGAATCATAATTTATAGAACTTTTATGTTACTGACTCACTGACTGAATGATTGACAATCAACGGACAGCCTACACCATAAGCTACTAGAAACTTGAAACTAGGAGGTTATAGAGATACCCTCTTAGTATACTATAATACTATTATAGTGCAATGGTAATGTAGGGGTGCACTATGATAGTATTTACTAAAATTCAACCCCCAGAGGGGTGCAGCAGGCATTGATGTTTTATGAACATAGCGTGAAACAAAGTCATGGGGGTTTACACTATTAATCATACTACTATTAGTTACATGTCATACCAAGATAATGCAACATTCATAATCATGTTGTAATTTCAGGGATAACCGTCGCCGTTGGAATGACAGAGGGCAACACCGTCAACACAGTCCTATGGCCCCTGTAATGGAAGAACCCCGTAGGCAAATACCCCTTGAACCTAACATTCCCTCACTCATGCAAATCCCTATCAATCCACATGAAGATGGTTCAGACTCTGAGCAAAATGACTGGTCTCAAGATCAAAATGATTCTAATCCGCCCCCTGAATCAGATTCTGATCTAAACCAACAGTTTAGAGGACCTGGGCTCCTACCCCCAGGCCCATTACCCCCTGGGGCAAATATGCCTCATTGTCCTCTACCCCCAGGTGGTTGGGACATGATGGGCCATGGACCTAATATGGGACCAAGACCCAGTATGGGTCCTGGTGGACCAATGATGGGTCCGGGCGGACCAAACATGTCTCCAATGCCACCTGGAGGACCCAACATGCCTCCGATGCCACCTGGGGGACCTAACATGCCTCCAATGCCTCCAGGTGGGCCTAATATACCTCCAGGTGGGCCTAATATGCCTCCAGGTGGGCCTAATATGCCTCCAGGTGGACCTTTGCCTCCATTCATGGGTGGACCTCCTAATTACCCTATGCCTCCCAACTGGGGGCCCAATGGACCGAGAGGTCCGTGTGGGCCAATGCCTCCTAATATGATGGGCCCTAATGGTCCTATGCCGCCATTCTTTCCACCGTTTAACCCCTCAATGATGGGGATGAATGGGCCGCCTGGGCCACCGCCACCCCCGCCTGGTCTTACAAATTCTATGGGTCAGGGTGGTCCTCCAAATTCCATGATACGTCCAAACGGATCTTCCATGATGGGTCAACATATGCCTCCGAATTCTATGTCGGGTCCGAATGGCCCGCCAAGAATGCCCGGTTCGATGATGGGTCAGAATGGCATTCCTAGTTTAATGTCAGGTCCTAATGGACCGCCTGGTATGATGGGTCAATCTGGTCCCACTCCAATGATGCCACCGGGTACAATGCCTATGGGTCCCATGGGTAATATGCCGTTTATGGGACCACGGCCGCCCTTCGGCTCAAATCTTAACTTCAATAACCCAAACATGCCATTCATGCCTCCCAACTCCATGCATGGGATTCCTGAGCCTAAACCAGAGACTATCCCACCTCCGGAACAGATGAAGCAAAACATTCCGCCTCCGATGCCGTTAACCTTGAACCATATACCGAAACTTAAAGATTTGGAGCCCCGGGATATACCAGCGCTCTCGCATTCGTCTCAAGGTAAATAGTGATCTAAGATAAGGCTTTGTAGAAGGCAGATTTGAATAAAGCGGTTTCTGATATCTTATTTTATACTATCGTGTTTATTTTAATGTAACTGGTTATTTGCTGGTGACCTTTTCTAAATAGCAGGTAAGTAGAGTATGTAGATTGAATGTTTTTTTTTCAATCTTTGCAAATGATGTACTCTGAACATGAAGGTACTTAAAAAAACAGGCGCCTTCATGTATCTGGTAGATAATTATGCAGATAACTTGCTGCCTCTAGCCACATTTTCTTATAATGATTTGACAGAATAATGACTTGTCAGAATGGAAGGGTTTTTTAATTATTCCAATGAGCACTAGAACAATGGAACATTAAAAATGAAGTTATAGATTGCACCAAAAATCTCTATCCAAAACAAGAGACGGCAGTTTTATTGAAGGAACTCTGAAAATATTCTGATGAAGTTACAAATGTATAAACTTTATTTACAGAAAGAAACTTAAAACTAATACAAGTTAATATTTACAAAATACACAAGAAACAGTTGAGCCATCTAAAGACCGTTACAAACGATCTATAGATAGCTCAACTGATCCAGATCACTACCACTCCAAGACGCTGGCAGAATTGCCACGTTACAAATTGTATAAAAATATGTATCCAAAACTAAAGACAGACAGTTTTAGTCAATGGAACATTGAAAAGCTACCCATGAACTCACACATTGATAAGTATTCATAACAAGAGACAGGCAGTTTTATTCAATGGAACATTGAAAAGGTTACCAGTGCTAAAGCTTGATCCTAAAAGAATTAGAATATCAGAAGCCCCTGTGATGCCGGTAACGCCTCCATCGGCCAGTCTATTGACCCGTCCTATGCAGTTTTCTCGCCAGATATGTTCCCGCCGTCGGTCGTCCAAGCCGCGACAGAGGTGGCCACCAACGGCGACCGCTGGGAAAACGTCCTGAAAGCTATACACACGCAAGACCAAAACATGTGGTAATACCACTAGGGACCATGGAGGATCCGCTGTATTCCTTTTTATTACTACCCGCCTTGATTGAGAGATGATGAACACTGGGTTTTAATTATTTTTTTGTTGAAATTTTTATTTTTTAATACAACCGCAGATTTTAATAACATTGATTTTACTAGATCAGATGGCTTTCTATAAATAACTAGTGGGAAGCCTCAGCGACTTCGTTCGCATGATTGCTTTCATACAAACTTCGAAGTTTGGGTTGTGCTTCAGGGTTCGAAGTTTGTCCTCACCCTCTTAGGGGTTGAATTTCAGCATGCTGCCCAATAATATTGTATTGTTATTGGATCTTGACAGGCGTGTAAAGTTTCAACTCAATCGGGCATAGTAACTGTGTCCAAATTTACTTGCAAGATATAACACAAAAAAAATACTAAAATTTAAAGAATCTAGGAATGTTCTATCTCTGTAGACTTTATATTACTAGGATATATTACATTATCCTTGACAGGATTTAGAGCATTCATTCATAAAAATTTTGATGAAAGGAAAAAATAATTGTATCTATCCAGACCCTAGGTTGAATTTCTCACCAAAAAGATTGGACTTATAGCTAAGATTACAAAATACCAGTGTCTGTTTACTTCTGCAATCAAGGCTTCATTTTTATCACCATTGACACATTGGAATAGTGTTGTTCAAACAATGTTACAATGTTCTGAATATTTACACTGTAAAGATTAATGAAACAGCACTATACCATCTGCCAATAAACCAGGTTGCGAGACCTATCACCTTTGATTTTACTACCCTTCGTTCGTACAACTAAACGGTTCTATCATTGCAGGTTCTTGCACAATCCGAACGGTTCAGAGTACAAGGCGTTTAGGCAGCTTGTGGAACGCATACGAATCGAACGAGAGAATCAGGCTTCGGTGAAAGATGAAGATAAATATGAACCGGAGTTCTGCTTGGATGATGATGACAGTAATGACGCTAAGCCGCATTTTAAGGAGGAGTCCAACAGGTATCTTATAATTATTTGATTCTCTTAAAAACTGCTTCAAGTTTCATCAGCTTAGATGACTTTTTGAAATCAAGTATTAGATTTTTGATTTAGTAAAGTAATATTGGTGTTATTCATTCATCCACGATTCAGTATTTTCTTTTAGTTTCAACATGGAGTTAGTGATTTTAATTTCGAGTTAACCTAAAATAATAGATATACCTATAGTATGGTCAGAACAAAAATGACTTGCAAAATAATATATTAAACTTTTAAACATATTACACCTAAATCATTGACAGAAGTTTTATAATCAAGTATCTAATCCTTTATCTACTAGGTAAAATGAGTTACGCATGCTTTGCCACTAGCCTAAAACAATATATTTACTAATAATACTAATCTACGACCTAGCTAATTAAGTCTCATTGTGAGTGAACTGTACCTAATTTGTTCTTATAGAGTAAACTCTTTAAGCCGAAACCAAAATGTAGCTGGAACATTTCCACTTTTAACATTATTTTCTCATTTTTGTGTAAATGGTGCAGATCTTTATCTCAAGATGATTGTAAAACTGTTCCCGTTTGATATTTAAATAAATGAATATTCCGGACATAGCACACACGGTCAACTGATCCCAAACTAGGCATAGCCTGTACTATGGGGTACCAGTGACTCATATACATAATAGATCAATATTTAACACCCAGACACAGAAAAAACATCTGTGTTCATCACCCAAATGTTTGTCCAGTGCGGGAATCGAACCCGCGACCTCTAGCGCAGAAGGCAGAGTTACTACCAACTGAGCTATGAGACCAGTCAAATTTCAATTTTAAAACTTTCGCTCCAGCAGTAACAACACAAACTTCTGGCAACAATACAACGCGAAGCGCGAAGGCGGCAGTTCCCAAAGCGACTCGGACTCTGAGAAGTCGCGTGAGAGACGCAAGCGCAAGAAGAAGTCGCGCTGGGGTGACGAGCCGCCGATGGATCTCAAACCGCCGGGCATTATGGATTTGAAGCCGCCCGGTATAGCGCCGCCCGGTATGGTGCCGCCATTGCCGCTACTCTCTATGATGCAGACAATGACAGGTATACTTGTGTGGTTGCTTTACAGAGGTGGAGGAGCATGATTTTGTAATTTCAGCCGTGGCCGTTTGGCCCCGGCTGAAGAATAGGCCCCTCCATTTCTACCCGTGGATGTCTTAAGAGGCGACTAAGGGTAAAAGCTAGGGGATGGGCAGCAGCGTTCCCTATTAACAACAATAGCTTTATCTGCGCTCGCCAACATGCTGCCCAGCGTGGTGAGTATGGGCAAATCATCCCCCTAAATGATTGTTTGGGTGCAGGCCTTACATGGTCGGTCGCGCTGGAAATCTTTGGGGGAGGCTTATGTTCAGCAGTGGACTTCCTACTGCTAGCTGAAATGATGATGATGATGAAAAGTAATTAAGATTGATTTTATTAAATTATTTATTGAATTAGGCGCTTCTGCGCTGACCCATACACATGGCTGCACTGTAGCTGAACAAATGAAACTCAACCATATTCCAACCTTATTCCTTCCAATATACAGCTGAAATTACAAATTCGCGCGCCTCTGCGCGTCCGCAAGGCTCTTCGAGCCTTATTCTAATATAGCGATTACAGCCGTGTCTAAAAGTAAATAAGTAATGTTTCAATTGCTTAGCGAATAAGTCGCTTCGCTGCCGCTCTGCCCGTCTGCGCTGACCCTATCACGGCCATGACTCATGAAAAGGCTATATATATATATTAGAATCCTTTTTCTTTGAATTGCCACAATTTATACACAAAAAAAACTGTTTCAAGTAAATAATTACAAAATACACAAGAACCGGTTGAGCTATCTAAAGAACATTGCAAACGATCTTTATAAATAAAATAGTTACCTAAAACTTAAATATCGATGATTTTTTTTTTGTTTTTATTTAAGTTTTTTATTGATAATGGTAAAGCTTTTGGCCACCAACTCACTTTTGCAAGTGAGATATGGCCTAATATCGAGCATGCTTTCCCAGAGTGAACTTATTGCTAGATTTGAAGACTCCCAGTTTGTACTCTTTCGGGAAAACAGAATTCAATAACTCAAAATAACTACAAACTAATTACAGGAGCAAAACTGGCCAAGATTGACGAAGACGGTTTGAAACTGACGAACGTGAACCGAAACAACCATGCGTTGATGCAGTACGCAATGACCAACTACGGCTCGACCAATTTGGACCCTGAGGACTGGAAGAAATGCGAAGACAATTTCAAGTTGAATCTGTTGTATCAGGTACTCACTATCCTACTAATATTATAAATGCGAAAGTTCGCGAGGAAGTTTGGATGTTTGTTTTTCAATCACGCCGTAACGGCTCAACCGATTTCGTTTAAACTTGGAATAGATTAACGCTTTACCTAGAATAGCATATAGGCTTTTTATGTAAGTACTACACGAGCGAAGCCGCGGGCGGAAACTAGTAACTACATAGTATAAGTGGACTGACGACATTGAAGGTTGCGGGAAGTCGGTGGATGGAGAAGGTTCAAGACCGTTCGTCATGGCACTCTTTCGCCTATGTTTAGAATAGGACTTTATCAGGCCGATGATGATGATAAGTCCCGCACAATTCGTAGTATACAAGGTGATTCAAAATATGTATCTACCCCGAAAGGGGCTTATTCTACACCCGATTGTCATCCGGGTAACGCGCGAGCGAAGCGAAAGTAATCCTGTCTCTCTGTCTGTTACTTTTTCACGACTAATCGGCTGAGCCGATTATGATGAAATTTGATATGGAGATAGCTTAAACCCTGAGGAAAGATATAGGCTACTTGTTAACCTGGTACCTTGCGAGCGAAGCCGCGGGAGTAACTAGTTCCACATAAAAACTTGCCAAGTTTCTTTATAATATAATATCTTTATTTTAGGTTACTTGACACATTACACAAAAACATTACATTATTCTTTGTCTAGGATATGTTGAAGAAACGCAATGAAGTTGAACGCTTAGCCGCCGCCGGGAAACACAAGTACGAATATGACAGTGATGAGGACACCTCCGCCGGCACTTGGGAACACAAGTAAGAACTATGTACTTTTTATAGTTCCGTACCTCAACAAGAACAAAGAGAATGGCTAATGGTATCAACTTGAAAATCCTACTAATATTATAAATGCAAAAGTTTGTGAGGATGATTGTTGTTCCAACCGATTTCGTTGAAACTTGGAATTGATAAAGTTGTATACCTAGAATAGCATATAGGCTACTTTTTATGCAAGTACCACCCATATTTATGATGGAAAAACATAAAATAAAACAAGACTATATAACTTAAAGATCTGACACCTCCTATAAGGTAAAACCACACATAGCAAAATTAACATAAATTGCATTTATTGCCGATTTGTGTTCGTTCCTTCAATAAATCAGTGCCAAGCAAGATTTTATGTGAAGTATGTTATGTATATTAGTTTGTATTTGTATTTGTTTATTTGCGAAAATGTGGTTACAGTAGCTCTTTTACATTATAATAATGAGATCAGCACATTTAACAATTTGAATTTGACACCTTTAAAAAAACAAACATTTCACATCGAATTTGGCTGAATTTGTTTTTTTTTTATTTGGCCGCCTGGTTATGTATGTACCTCCGCCTTACAGAAGATCGCAGCCAAATAACATTATTTGTTTCAAATAGTATTGTGTTCCTGCGGTGAGTAAGATTGCCAAAGCTCTTTAGGGGGGAGGGGTTCGGCAGGCAACGCATTAGCAATGCTCCAGGTGTTGCTGATGTTTATAGGCGACGGTAACCACTTACCATCAGGAGGGCCGTAAGACTGTTTGCCTCCTTATAACATAAAAAAAGTATTGTCGTTTTCACTCTTCGATTTCCTACGTTCAGTTCTGTTTTTTTTTGGAATAAAAATCACCAAGAAAGGGCCAGTGCCGTACTAACAGGCTCTCATGTTTTATGTTATAATTCACAGGCTGCGTTCGCGTGAAATGAATGCTACTGAGAAATGGGCTGATGAACTGACTAAGCAAGCTGCCGGGAAACATCACATTGGGGACTTTCTGCCACCGGAAGAGTTGAGAAAGTGAGTAAATCAACGTCACCGGCCTCCTACCCTTGTCCCACAATGTGTGGCGCTGACAAAAGATGTATTCTTCTATATTTGTGAACGTCCGTAGCAAATATGCATCGTATTATAAAAACAAGGTGATTCATCATTATGTAGGTACAGAGTCGCCTGCAATAAGATGTATACATATCACAATTTGCGGGAAGTCGGTGGATGTAAAAGGCTCAAGACCGTTCGTCATGGAACTCTTTGGGGGAGGCATATGTTCAGCAGTGGACTTCATAAGGCTGATGATGATGATGATATCACAATTTAGGAAATGATGGCTTAGTGCTAAAAATGAAGATGTACTACACAGCAAAAACAAGACAATTTTTTACCTTACCATCACTTACACTTGTGCCATTTTTTATTTAACCGTGTATTTACCATCGTCAACTGTATTGTGGCATAATTTTGAAAATTATGAAATGTACACTTCTTATTGCAGGCGACTGTACCTCATAATTGCGAACCTCGTTACCATTTCGCTTACGCAATAGCACTCCTGGTTCTGTTCACACCACCCTTTGTTTCTGTCCTTCACGCAGGCGAGCCGCGTGATATCTCCAGATATCTCCATATCTGTGCTTGTCACCTACAAATTCTGTATATTTTACAGATTCATGGAAAAGTATTCAGCGGTCAAAAGTGGCAAGGAGCCAGATCTGAGTGACTACAAGGAGTTCAAGCTGAAGGAGGATAACCTCGGTGAGTTTCCTCAGTATTATCCCTTTTATTACTTCTTCTTCTTGTCGTGTCACTGATTCTTTCTTGGTCACCTGTATTAGGTCAGTGACCAGGTTGAACCGTCGATGAAAGAATCAGTATAGTGAAAGGATTAAAGTGCGCCTCTTAGGGGCTCCTTTCGTTTTCCTTTTATTACTGTGGACTTCAGTGCCGCAGCGGGCGAGTGCCTGTCTGAGACGCAAGGGGTGCGGGTTCGATTCCCACTGCGTGACAAATGATTGCATGATCTGCAAATATTTGTTCCGGGTCTGGGTGTTGTGGTACCATGGTCATCTTCGTTTCTGATTCCCACGACACAGGGAATGCTTGTATGTGACAGGACTATTTATGTGACTGTTGGGTGTTATTTTATTTTTATTATAATAAAAACATAAATTATTAATTGTCAAAAATATTTGTCACGCTATTACTTTTAATTATGCATCATTACCTACTACTCACTGAATCTTACATATATAATGTAGTTGTTTTTTGTTCCTAAATAAATAAATAAAATAAAATAAAAACATGTTATATTCTAAATTCTACAAGAATTATAAATGCGAAATATGTGAGGATATTTGGATTTTTGGATGTTTGTGATTTAATCACGCTGCTGTAAAGGCTTAACCGATTTCGATGAAACTTGAATAGAAGGAGTTCTTTACCTAGAATAGACATTTATTCACGAACTTGGCACACGATACACATCACAATAGAAGCAAGACACAGAGAGCGAAAATATGAAACAAAGACAGAGAGGTAACACACAAAAACTTGAAAAACTAAAAAAAACTAAAAAAAAACACGTCAAATGTTATTGTGCGCCACCGCAGCAAAAAAGAATAGCATATATGCAACTTTTTATCTAGTTACCGCGCTAGCGAAGCTGCACGTGCAAGCTAGTTATGAATAAGTTTGGAGTGACATTTGTGTTCTTGGTTTTAAAAAAACGATAATATTTTTCTAGGTTTCAAAATGCTGCAAAAGTTTGGTTGGAGCGAGGGCCAAGGGCTAGGCGCTGACGGCTCCGGTATCGTGGATCCCATAAATAAGTAAGTTAACAAGAACAACTAATAACCTTTATTTTTATCTTTATCTTTAACCATAGAATTATTTTCTCATGTAAGTGACTTTTTTCATTTTGAGATTGTTTTTAAATAATTGTTCCTTCATAGCTAAAAACCTGCTAATCAAAAGTCTGGTTTAGCGTTTTCCTCAAGTAAGTTAACAAAAACGATAACCATAGAATTATTTTCTCATGTAAGTGACTTTTGTCTTTTCGAGCAAGAAAAGAAAGAAAGAAAGAGCATTTATTTGTCCCCAAAAACAACAGATAAAAAGACAAAAGTATAAAAAACTCATTTTGTATAGTAAGAAGAAGAGTAGAGAAATAAATCTCTTCAAATAGAAGTTCCTTCATAGCCAAAACCTGCTAATCAGAAGTCTGGTTGGAATTATTCCTCTCTTTACGTTTTGGTACAAGTAGTAAAATTAGTATAAACTTTTGGAATTCGACTTGTTACCATGAAAAAAACCTTTTCCAAAAATCATCTGTTTTATGTTCAAATCAGTTCAAATTCAATTTGCTTGATGTCATAATTCCTGTACGTTTTATTAGTTATGAGGTTGGTAGTGGTACCAAGAAATCCGGCTGATTTTAACAAGTTAGGGGATAAAAATGTAAATTTTTTTAGGGTTCCAATGTCCTTTTGCCGTGTCCTCTGTCATAAATGTGTCCGTGATAAAAAGTTCATACTTAGGTCTAAGGCTTCATTTTTTTGTGCAAAGTTCAAGTTTTTAGTTGAACGCAATATAAAGATACGGCCCGTATTTGCATACTAAAAGTCTGATCATTGAACCATGGGCAACCTACTAGCCGGTGACGTACAATCTTGGAATTAAGAATGAAGTGAGATCTTTATGTCAAGTGAAGGAATTAATCAGAAAAATCATTACGATACTTGTAATTGCGGTTAATATTAAACTGCACCCGCAAAAAGTGTCTCACTTCGTACACTTAGGGACGTTCCGAACACGTTTAATGGTACGGAACCCTCAGCCAGTCCTACTCGCGCTTGGCCGTTTTTTGACCGGGGCGTTTGAACTCACACAAAATGTAATTATTACAGAGCATCCCAGCCTGTCGCAAACTTGGGTCTCGGAGCCAAAACATCGGACATAGTCTCGTCTGAAGACGATGAATTCGACGCTTATAGAAAACGCATGATGCTAGCGTACAGATTTAGACCTAATCCCTTGGTGAGTTATTTAGTCTCGTTGAAGGTTTGAACCTAGGTTTTAAATAGACACTTTAACGGTAAATTTATTAAACTGCCTTGTTCAATTAAAATAAAATCATTAGTGTCTGAAATCCCGATATTCTAGAAATTAAATAGTAAAATGGGGAGTGTTAAGTATCTAATATTCAGCAGGCAATGTTTTATCTACGAACGAGGAGACAAAATCTACATGTTTGTATCAAACATACTAGCTACATAAATATTTGTCTATTCCTTAGCGATCGTCATGCTTTGAAAAATCTCTTATTTCCAAGCAAAAATGTGGTTCCAAACATTTTTGCATGGAAATGAGAGAATTTGCGATGAGATTTGATTTGAGATGATTTTACTAAACATAAGAATCGCTAGAATGTATAAAAGTAGGAATTTGTATACTTCCCTCGACGTATTTATTCCCTACACTCTACATCCAAATGTATTTTTTTCCACTCTTCAGTGGACAGACCCTGTCATAGTGTGATCATACTCTTTCACCGACGGTCATAGGCCCTTTTCAGGGCCACCATACCTCAACCTGGTCACTGACCTAACACAGGATGACCAAGAAAGAATCAGTGACACGACAAGCAGAAAACTATAGGCTTGCTGGTTAGAACCCTGTTTAGTGCTAAGCATGATGTGCAATATGATGCCGGTAAGGTTTCATCATATTGCACATCATTCTATTCACCGGGCAAACCGAGCGAAGGAAGGCCCTAAGATGGACCGACGATATTGTGAAAGTCGCGGGAAGTCGGTGCATGGAAAAGGCTCAAGACCGTTCGTCATGGAACTCTTTCGCGGAGGCCTATGTCCAGCAGTGGACTTCTACAGACTGATGATGATGATTCTATTCACAAGTAAATGTTTGAATTGATATACCCTAACAGTGTTTTCTTTTGTTTCCAGAACAATCCCCGAAGACCATATTACTGAAGTAAGACATGTTTGATTATTATGTAGGTAATTAAACGTAATGGTGATAGCTTATTGAACAAAATCCGATTATGTTTGTCTCTAAATTTCTTTACATACAATAACAGTGCGTGACGCCTCTGGTATTGCAATCGCTCATAGGCTACGGTAACCGCTTACCAAAAGGTGGGCCGTATGCTTGTATGCCACCTCAGTTGTATAAAAAAAAATACTACTTCCTGTTCAGAAAGCCCGCAATGAAAAGCGAGCCGAAAAATTTAATAATGCAAGGAGATTTATAACATGTATATTGTATACCTACTATCCCGAAAGCAGTTTATTCTATACCCAATTGGAAATAGGTAAACTTTGTTCTTACGACTTATAGAAATGCGGTATTTTTCATTGATAAATCAGCTGTTTTGAGTCAAATAATTTCAATTATTCAGCTGTTGTAGGTAGCAATTTTGATATGAAGACTTCTTACGTTTAATAATTAGTTTAAAGTTGATAAAACAGCTGATTTCAAAAAAGTTTGGGAATAAAGGTTGATCAGTATATTGATAATTTGTATTTTACAATATTTTTTGTTGTTGATAGAATAAACCCCTTTCGGGATTGTATACTAATTACGGATACACGCTGTAGAATGCACGCTGCTTTCAAATGGTGAGCGATATTATAGACTAGCAAGGATTCAGTTTATGACAGTTACTAGTGGTAAATTTTTGGTTAATTCTAATATTACTACCATGTAGGTTATTTCAAGAATTTCGACCATGCATGGAATGCTCCAATGGCAAAGTAGGGTATGACAGTAACCTTAGGCTCGGCGCAAACGAGTCACCAGCCACAGCCACAAATAAAATAATAATAAATATTCCGGACATATTCACACGGTCAACTGATTCCAAACTAGGCATAGCCTGTACTATGGGTACGAGAGACTGATATATATAATAGATAAATATTTAACACCCAGACACAGAACAAACATCTTTGTTTATCACACAAATGTTTGTCCAGTGCGGGGATCGAACCCGCGACCTCTAGCGCAGAAGGCAGAGTTACTACTAACTAAGCTATGAGGCCAGTCACAAATGGCCAATAGACCTTTCATACAAAGCATGTGGACGTGTGCAGCGAGTCCTAACATTAAAATTGTAGCATATACTACAATTAGCTATATATAGTATAGTAGCTTGTAGCTTGGCTGTCGCGAGTGGCTCGTGTGCCATTGCCCTTACTCTAACTATACATATCGCTCACCATATGGATTCTGCTAGACTCACAATAAAGTCAATCAATCGAACATCCTTTAGCCGATGCGATTTTGTGTTGACCTAAGGCTTAGATGGCAATAACAGTTATTGGGAGCTATTATTTTACACCCTGTATACATTGTTAGGTTAAATTAAATTGTATTACTGATATTGTCTGCTTTTACAATTGTTGATATCCAATGAAATACTTTAAGTTTGTAAGTTTTTTTCCAACAACGTATGTACATGTAATGTAATGTACAGTAAGCGTTACTAACGGCGATAAGTACAAACGAGTGGTGACAATTTCCCGCATTTTTCTCTGTCAGACGTTGTATTTATTATAACATGTGCTCAAAACGGTGAAGGAAAACATCGTGAGGAAACCCGCGGCTAAGTCAGCTCCGCACGTATTGACCGTGTCTTTCCTGTCGACAATCATTATGTAAATACGAGAAACAAAGATAAACTAGCTGTTTCCACGATAAGACTCAATAAGGTTAGTAAATCCTTAAAATGTGTACGCTTCTTTAAGGTTCCAAATGATGTGCTTAATTAAACGTATTAACTCTGTAAAAAAATCTTATAACAAATATCAGACAAAAACGCTTGGCTCAAAATGTTATCCAACTTGATTGTTAATAAAGTTGTAAATGGATAAATTCAACTAGATTTTTAAGACGTTTCTTAGAACCTTGAGATTTAAATGAATAATGGAAGTTGCTCTAGGCTGAAAGAATGTTATAGGCAAGGCTCAAGCCTACACTACAATTGAGATTTAAATGAATAATGGAAGTTTGCAGTATACGCCCGTCTAGGCTGAAAGAATGTTATAGGCAAGGCTCAAGCCTACACAACAGTGTATGATAGTAAAAGTTTCACTAAGTTTATATAATTTAGAGTAGAATGAATAAGTCAGCATATGCCTATTTTATGTGTTAATATTAAAACTATATTAAAAAATGGCGCTTGTATTTCGATTTTTAAATACCCAGGGGGTTACCCGTTGGTGACGTAGAAAGTACTTAAACGTACCTAAGTAGATTTTATACTTTTCATGTAATACATACTAGTAAGTAATGTAGATATGTTTACTCTTCTTGTTTGTTGAGTATTCAAGCTCGAACGCCAGTGGCAAAATTCAATAGCAATCGACATCACAGATTCCGTCTACATGTACCTATCCAGTGACATGAGACGAAATCTTAGACACTTGGTCCAGTCACTGCGATCGTATAAACCAACCATATGGCTTATTTTGCAGTCACGCTGACCGTTCGTCGGCGCAGAGAAATGCTTATAAATGGGATAGGTACCTAAAATAGTGGCCCGTCGAGCTTCCTGAGTGTAACTTTTAAGTAATCGATAACCTTTCCAAATCATTGTTGTATATGTTTTCGTCTAATTAAAGTTGTTTTGGACTAGCTAGATTAATATTTTAATTAAGACTTCTATATTATACGCTATTTTAAGTGTATCTTAGATATCGGTTAAAAATATACATTAAAATAACATTCGGAGTTTTTTTTTTGTACAATACTTATTCCTCCTATTAATTGCTATATTAATACTTTTAAATGTGAATGTTTTTGAATGTTAGCCGTGGTGGCCCCGGCTGAAGAATAGGCCCCTCCATATCTACCTGTCCGCGGATGTCGTAAGAGGCGACTAAGGGAAAAAAGCTAGGGGATGGGCAGCAGCGTCCCTCATTTTTTAAAAACGATAGCCTTAACTGCGCTCGCCAACCCGCATGCCCAGCGTGGTGAGTATGGGCAAATCCCCCCACATGATAAGGAAATTACTCTCTGTGGGGGAGGCCATGTTCAGCAGTGGACGTCGTACGGCTGAAATGATGATGATGATGATGAATTTTAAATGTTATTGCAAAAAGTACCAATCGAGAATTCAACTTAACTAGTTACATACCTACTATTCCGAATAAAGGTTCTTGAACGGAGACCGGGAACTGGCCGACGCAGTGTTGGAGGGAGTTTTAGGGTCAAATCAGTTGAAACGTTTTATGCAGTTTTTTTTATTTTAAGATCTTTATTAAACGAAGTAATACAAAATATACCTAAACACAGTCTAGGGTACATTATAACATAACATTTTGATTATGTAACTCGACAGGCTGCACAACGCCTTTATGAGTTATTTGACAAAATATATATTTATGAAAGTGCTACTTTATAAATCTAACGTAAAAAATGCTTTTATTGTTTATTAGCATTATTTTAAATTTAGGAAGTATGTGCTCTTTGTAAGCGCGCATTTTTAAAGGGGTACATAGTTTATTTTTATTTTTAAATTATCAAGCAAGGTACTTAACTAACATATTTTCAATAGTTATCGGGAAATTATTCCAGGCAATTAACATACAATATTAACAGAGCAATAGCATTTGTTGCTTCACTCGACAAAATAGGGTAGAAATAGATCAATAGTCAAATAGTTTTATGCAGTAATCTTGATGTTGAACTAGAAAAAGACCAAAAACATTTTAAAATATTGGGAAAAAAGATTGATTATTTTTTCATTGAAAAATGTCGAATTTCCGAAGTTAATAGAACAAGCTTTATTGCTAATTGGGTTTAGAATAAGACACTTTCGGGATAGGGAATTAGTGTAGCTGTATTTCATGAATCACCATATTGTAGTATCGTAAAAAATACATACACGGAAGAAGTCAAGATTGCTACATAGGAGTTGAACTGCTTTGAAACCTAAATGGCAGAATTTAGCATGGGTAGTGTTTTTTCATGGAAATAAGACGATTTTCCATAATCGTTAAATAATAGTGTGTATAATTAGTCCATTTCGGGTTCCATACATATTCCGGAAAACCCGTTAGAAGCGTAACTCGTTTTTTTAAATTGCGTGCTGACATATGGTTGGCGTATTGGCGCTCATAATAACATTTGTCTAGCAAGAGATCTTTACTCCAGAACTTTTATGCTATTATATCTACATAACTATGACTCAAAAGACCTGATGAAAACGTATTCGTCAGTTGGTACACGCAGTTATATTTAGCCGCTAGTGTCAAAACTTCAAGACTAGCTTCAATGAATTGCTGTAATATCTACAGTTTTAACGCAAATTTTGAGCGGACAACTGCGCTTGTGAAAAAATCTGTGATACAAACTATAATTTACAGTGAATTTTCTAATGAACTAATTCGCGAAAAGTTTTCAGTGAATTTAATGATTATTCCGTGATAGCGTTTAATGTTTTGTGTTCATACAAGTCAAACAGTCGCAAGACTTTTATTGAAATTCGGTTAGGTATAGGTACCTAGGTAAGAAGTGAGATAAGGACCTACTCTATTCCAGTGTCTTAAAGTTTACGATCGTGTATATTTTTCAAAATGGTTCGAAAACGCGCTAGTCGTCAAATTTACAAGA
This sequence comes from Anticlea derivata, assembly GCA_947579855.1. NCBI lineage: Eukaryota > Metazoa > Arthropoda > Insecta > Lepidoptera > Geometridae > Anticlea > Anticlea derivata. Next base: position 5,553,379 of record OX388271.1, on the reverse strand, counting down.
TCGTTTCAAGCAGTAGTGATACTACAACTTCATCATCGGAAAATTCGGATTCTCCTTTGAAAAAGTAAGTACCTAATCTTTCTGTATTAGTTATAATAAATTCCCAGATTCTATTTCGTAGGTAGGATTTCGTTACAAATAACAAGGCACGTGTTGTTTACGTTTTCAAATTGTTTACGTTCTAGATCTCGTGCGTGTGAGTATGCTACTATGGTAGGTACATAAATTCACAGACTAGGAAGATACCATAAATTATATTATGCGTAAGTACATTACTTACATGGGTCGAATGTACCCTAATAATCTACCAGTAGGTAATTAAAATAAAAGTACTTCTTTGAATGCAGAGCAAATTACGCTTTAACCAAACCTTAGATTTAAGTTCTGATTGTGGTATTGTAAGGTACTAACCAGGTAGATTTATATGACACTGACAATTGGTTACCTATTCATTGAGAAACAGAAATACACCCGCCAACCTGACGGGTTGGCGGCTCACTATATTTTTTGTAACATTGCATTTAAAGAGGTACTTTTATTTTCATTATTAGTAGAATTAAGGTAGATTCGACCCACATTTATTATAGGCTGATTCGCAATATCACATAATACACATTAGATTAATTCAGTTACTTGTCATAAATCCTCAGGTTCAACCGTCTTCTCCGTTCGTCAGTGGCGCGACACTGGGCGTACTTCAAGAGAGATAGGCATTCTCTCCGGGATCGAGGACGCTCCGTGTCTGACGCAGGCCTTTGCTCCATTGCTGACCATGGTTGGTGTACATAGAACCTAAACGAACTAAAAGAGAATACTTAGGTACTATCCCTGTAATATTCTTTCCCAAAATATAAACTTCAGCACCTACTTCAGAGTAATTCAGAGCTTAGTATATGATCTAAGCTTCAGTGTAAAGTTTTCTTATTTAAGTAGGTATTTATGGTTTTAATAATAACGTTCAAAAAGCCATAAATTGACACAATCAGAATCGCGATTAACCAATACATCTACCTACTAAGATAAGAATTGAGGCGCATTTTCGTTTGATATCTATTTTCGTGAGATTGCCTGTCAAAAGTTATAAGAACAATTCAGAGAGAAAGTTACAGTTGCAGAACTTTCAGAGTTGGCTTACCTGGATATTCCGTCTCGGCGGCTGGGTGTCCTTGGCACCAGATCAACTTCGGCGCTGGACCGGTGCGCTGGGACTGTGCCCACGTTTTGCGTCACGTGAGTTTAGTTTATCTTTTTCAATACATGCGGGTAGATCGCGTTGCGTTTTTCATGTTCTTTCATTGATAATGTTGACGTTATCGCCTCCGTTTCATCAGCCTTTCTTATTCTCTTCGTAAGTTATTGCCCTGCCAGTTATATATCTACTACCTTCTCTCGAACATCAAGACAGGGTCAAGATAACAAAAAGTTACCTACTACAAGCAATGTTTGGTGTTGTGTTATTCTTTAATCTTTTTATGTTATCTTTCTAAGTATGTATCTTTCTAAGAACTGTAGCAGACACCGTCTTTGTCATCATTATTACGCATGAGATACCTAAAGATCAATAAACCTTCAAATGAATTGATATGCATTCAGTAAAGTTGGGTAACTCTAATTATTATTATTTTTATGAATTTTGGTCTTCCAAACTGGCAAAATATACATTAAAACTATCAAATATTGGTTAACAATACTCTGCATCGCCGGCGATAGAATTAGCAGGACAATAAGAAATTACTTAAATTTTCCGCCATTTCCTTAACCGCTATTGAGGCAATCGATAATATGCGCAATGCACCATCGCGCATGTTTGTCTAGAACAGATAACTTTTGCCATAGGGTTCTATACGTAAAAATATTAAGAAGAAAGGTGAAAATTGCTTGAATACTTACATCGAAGCCCAGATGACAGCTTAGTTTAGTAACAGTGCATGTGATTTCTAACGTGGAATCTGAGATAAAACATAATTCGTGTTAGGTGACTAAATTATCAATCATAAATACAATGTCTACTTAAGTGCTATCGCGATTATCCCGGCTTGACTATAAAAAAACATTCAATTCATCGATAATGTATACTAATCTAATAATACGAATGGTTCTGCATGGAATAATCCCATTTTTTGTGATATTTTGGAACTAAAACACTCAGGAATTAAAGTAAGTAACCTACAAAACGAATAAACCTAATCAACAAATGAGCTAAGAGTAAAAAAAAATGTAAAATAGTGAAGTCGTGTCTCATTAATGCTAAAATAACTGAACAAACCGGTACGAATTCCTAGGGTCGAATGCGTGCGTAGGTAATTCCACTAATAATTATTATAATTGCGAAAAGTTGTAAAGATGCGAGTTTGTGGGGTTTTGAAGATGTTTGTGACTCTAACATGCCACAACCACGGATTGGAATGAAATTTGGCATGTATGTATTATATTATATAGCCTGGAATTAAATATTTACCTACCTAAGCTACTTTGATCCGGGTACCACGCGAGACGTGGAATAACTAGCTTCCACGGGTGGAAGCTAGTTATTAATATAATCAAAGCCCCTAACATAATTTACCACATAGATAAGTACATGCTAGTTCTATGTATTGAATTAGCAATAATAAGCAATAATACAAGAATTTGAGCAAACAGGATATAATGTTATATTTATTAATGTTATATTAATATTTCCTGTTTATTATGTAATGTATTTACTACAGATTACAACACATTTGAATGAACACTGAAACAATACTTAAGTATGTAGCTACTATTACCTATGCAAAAATAATATGTCGGTCGGTATGGATGAAGGATTTATTAGAACTATTGTTAAGTATTTTTGCATACCCAGGCAACTCAAAGCTTAGATTTTACGAATCTTTATTCTAAAAACAGTTTGATAAATACAGCTAATGCTGAATATAACACTCAGACACGAATCATAATTATATAATATACCTATATGAATCATAAAAAGTGTATATTTTAGTCCTCCAGATCAGTGATAATGTCGGCCTCTCATGGATATGAGGTACCATTAAATACAATACCTACTGCACCTAATATAATAAACTTAATGTCATCATTCAATAATGTCATTGTCGCAAAATAATAACTTCTAAGGTCTTAATTATAGTAGTGGTTAGATAGATAAAAAAAATCTTAGGATGATATTAAACACTTGTTTAATAAGAATAGCTTTCAAGTTCTTAGTCAAAGTATTAGTAAGTACACTAAGTAAGAGGTTAGATAAAAAAAGTTCTTAGTTAAAGTAGTGATTAGATAAACTCCCTAAATTTACATTTTGTTCAAGGCAAAATGGCCAGAAACGCACGATGTATCGCTAATAATGGTGCTTTCTTGACATTGAAAGCAAAGTGTAACTGAACTAACGAGTCATTAGTCGCCTGAAGAGAATATTTCGGTAAGTGGAAGTTCGGAATTTGTATTAAATGTACGTTTACTGAGCTTAGCCAAATTTTTAATTTATTTTTAGATGTTTACCCTGCATCTCAACCATTTTAGGTTTTTATAGTTTAAAAACTTAATTTTATTACCTGCCTTACTGCTGTAGTCGCTCACGGTTTTATTTTATTGAATAGGTTGGATACTGATGTTATAGTAAAACAGTGGGAAATCACTGGAGCTGAATGGTGCAGGATCTAAAATAACGAGGCGGTAGATAGAGTAGGCATATACCAGTGAGTGGATGGTCTAATTAGTTAGTTTATTTAGATGTTTTGCATGTATCGGTCAACAATATCATATCATAATATCACAGTTGGTATTATAAGGTGTACTTGTAGGGACTGGCTCGATTTTCATATCATAAATGCATGTCAATTCAATGTCGTTAATGCGTCTTCGATGTAGATATGATCCCATGAGCCTTGACCTGTCTTAGGTTAGGTACCTATCATAATTATCTAATCATAATAGTTTAGCATATTCCATCATTTGACTATCTAAATAGAATTTTAGTAGGTACTTTTGAAATTTATGTTATGGTTTTAATGTTTTAAATAGTGGCTTCAAGCGTTATTTTATTTCTAGGTTTGGCATGTCGACTGACGAGACCCCAAAACCCTGCTTCCAGCTTTTGAAAGCTTAAAATGCGAAGGTACTAACAGCGTGTTTAAGGGGCGTGTGTTTTTTGTAATGACTGTATTTGTAGACTTGTTGCATGCTGAAAATACTAATCTATTTTAACTACATTGAGGAGTATTGCTATAGCTCTTAACTTAATGCAATCTTGACGTCATTGATAAAGCTTGAATTGTTATTATGCACTATCTCAAAGACAATACCTATAGTACTAGAAAATACTACTTACTAAGTATGTAATATCCTGAAATCAGTGGATAAGACTTGCGTGAGACCGTTGAGTGGCATGGCGTAATAAAAAGGGGACATAGTCCCTTCTTGACTGCATTATTGCAAAAATAGCATTGATAAAAATAAATACACCTGTGAGCCGATAAAGTTTAACAGATAAATAAGTAGGTACTAGGGGTTCCAGTTTTACAGATTTTAAATTTAGAAACTGACGTATAACCTCATGAGGTTCGAAGTTCTGGAATTTGGAACCTACTTGGACGATCGAAAAATTAAGAAAATAAAAGACTTTTTTTTCTAACTAGAAAATAAAAGTCGAAGTGTGTAAGTAAATTTCCAAAAAAAATCTTATAAAAACAGACTATTTAACAGTTTTCACTTAATTTTCAATTCTATCCAGCAGTTTCGAAATTTTTAAACTGAAAGTGTCAATTTCAATATTACAGAACATGACAAAATTGTCCCCGTAGTAGGGTTAGGTATGCAAGAAGAACAAAGCAGGCATACCTACTGTTAGGAATATGTTTGCGTCCAAAACACCGCAAATGAACCAACCCACATAACAACCCATCGCCGCGTATTAAATATTTACTTCCTCACGATGTTTTCTTTCACCGTTTAGAGCGTGAGTTGATGCGCACTAATTTTACCGAATACTTAGTAAAATCGGACCATCTTTGATGGGTGGAGCGTTTGTTCATCGGCAGGTTGTACCACGGGCCGGTGAGGTTGGATTGGGTTCCGAACGGGGTTATTTCGAACCCCTTACACTCCTTGAAGATACCTTATTAAATACAAATATAATGTTTTTTTTGATAGGTCGGCAGGCGGCGGTAGTCACATCTTAATAGAAGAGGCGAGTGACGGCAGCGACGCTGAGCGACCTCGCAGGAACCATCTCAGGGTTCCTTCTCCAGCCTTCGTGGGACAGTGAGTACTTTAACGCTTTATTCTTGTTCATCATCATTTCAGCCGTAGCACGTCCATGCTGGGCATGCGATAGCAGATATAGCTATTGTCTATAAGGAACGCTACTGCCTATCCCCTAGCTTTTTTCCCTTAGTCGCCTCTTACGAATTCCATGGGTAGTAAAAGTAATGGAGGGGCATATTTTTCAGTCGGGGCCCGGGGCCATCACGTACTGATATATTATAATTCTGGTTATTTTACGTTATCGCCTTAAACACGGTGTTTCATAATATGTACATAGTTACATGTCGAATTCACAAAAGTCGTAGAACAAACTTTATAGCCAATTGAGTGTAGAATCAGACCCTTTCGGGATAGCATGCATATTATGATCACCTTGTATAGGTAATTAATAAATAGGTAGACTAGGTATTTTACGTTTTTACAAAACAGTTTCATTGGGTTTACCCATTAGGAGAATGTGACTAATATCTCGTGTCAAGGATATTTCAAGGTTATTTTTTTGTATGGGTGCTACTGTACCAACTTTTATTAAGTTTTACCTACATTCAAAATTAAAATAACAACTGTCCAAATAGCAAAATTTATTTGCTCATCTCGTATCAAAGTGCAAATTATGAATTAATGAGATAAGATGGAAATGCCTTTAGTTTTCAGTTGAAGGCTTTACGAAGCAGTTAACTGTGTGTATTAATTTATAATATTGTGTTCTTGCGAATACCAAAGATTAAAATAATTATATTAATGAAAACTATTGTGCAAATAAATTGAGGTGACTAATCAATACCTACCTAACGCATAGACGGTCTAAAGAACAGGTTAATCTCTTTCACGGCCAGTGTTTGCACAGTTAAGTTAGAATAATGTTTGTTTGATATTTTGAATGACGTGCGCATAAAGCAGAATATTAAGTGATCGTAGCCAATGGAAGGAAGTGACAAGGATCTGATATTAGGAAGCAAGAGTTCTGCGATAGACGGTGATGATGAGACATTAACCGAAGTAGTGAAGATTGAAAACAAAAATGTGTCAGAAAGCATGAATGTGAAGTCAGAAATCGAAGTTGTGGTCTCTGAAAGCAATATTGTGACGACAGATAACAAGGATGTGGAGTTAGTATATAAACATGGGACGATAGAAACTGCGTGTGTGAAACTGGAAATTGAAAATGTGCCGAAAAGGAATAACGTTTTACCGGAATGCAAGAAAGTAACGTGGGGAAGCAAAGATGTGAAGACGTGCTACAAGAATGTGACGTTCGGAGCCAACGATGTGAAGTCAGAAAGTAGCAAAGTGGTAATGGAAAGCAATGATGTGCAGGATAGCAAAGAGGTTAAACAGGAAAATAATGATTTGAAGCTATTGCGGTGGTCAATACGAAGAGACAGCCTCCCTCTAGTTAGTATTAGAAATGTTCTACTAAAGCGAAGAAATATCTCACCAGATAATTTGATTTGGAGACGGAGGTAGGTCACCTTTTAAAATTTTACAGTAATAGAATCGAATAAAAGATTTGTTTAAATCGTCTGTTTTATGGCTATATATCATCTTTATAACTAATTATTAAGAAGTTCGCCACCAAGATTTCTACTTAAAACAGCTGAATGAAAATGAAAACAGTTTGAACTGAATTGATAACAAAACAGCTGATTGTTGTATAGTGGTTTTCCATGATAAATTTCGAATTTCCAATAGTTGTAGAACAAACATTATTGATAATTGGATGTAAAATAAGCCCCCTTAGCCGGAATAATATACATACATATTATGGTGAATCACATTGAAATATAGGTATTTCGATTCAGATGTATCTCTCCTGTAAGGTCTTTAATCATGCAAATGCAATAAGTACCTACAGTGGTGGTCATCTAATTAGAAACACCTAGTCACCTGACATTTTTATAAAGTAACTAACATTATTATAGCATTTAATAGGAGGTAATTTTTTTTTCACTACTTTACAATGTACTTTAATATCTCTAGTTTAATTACAAGCAATAATATTTGACAACCAAGACGACAATAAAAATAAATATCAGTGAAACAAAAAGTATCAATATCGTTAGGACTGGCAGAATGGACAACTAATTAGAAACATTGTATGACTTGGTACGAAATTTGATTTTTTAAACTGAAATACAGTTCTCACAATTGTCAATCACATTGTAAATATTGCCGCCATTTCTAACTCATTACGAAAAGTTACTATTTATTGTTGTTTTATTCAAAATGGGTAAAAATAAGAGCTGTGATGCAGCAACGAGAAAAAATATAGTGAATTTTCATTTAAAACAAAAATGGAGTTACAGAAAGATCGCCGATTATTTGGAATGTTCTGTAAAGATGATATTTAACGCCCTCGCACATTTCAAACTACACGGAACATCAGATAACGTGCCAAGAAAACTTCGGCCCAGGAAGACTACAGTTCAAGAAGACAGGCTTATGCTTCGATTAGCTAAGGCGGACCCCTTTAAAGGATCCAATGTTATAAGAAAAGAGGTATTTTCAGAAGACGATCCTCGACACGTGTCCACTAAACTAGTTCGTAGACGGTTGGTTGAAGGAAAATTGTTAGGAAGGATCGCTAGAAAAGTACCACTACTAACCAGGCAACATAGAGAAAATCGTCTAGCATTCGCTCGCAAATATGGCAGTTGGACTATTCATCAATGGAAAAAAGTTTTGTTTTCAGATGAAACTAAAATTAATTTGATTAATTCCGATGGAAAACGATATGTACGACGACCAATAAACGAGGCTTTGAATAACAAGTACACTAAAAAGACAGTTAAGCACGGTGGTGGAAATGTAATGGTGTGGGGATGTTTCTCAGGGTACGGGATTGGTCCCGTGAGAAAGATTGAAAGGCAAATGGATCAATATCAATACAAAAAGATCTTGGAAGAGACAATGATTCCATATTCCGAGGAAAATTTGCCAGTAACTTGGATATTTCAGCATGACAACGACCCAAAGCACACAGCACGCAGCGTTAAAGCGTTTCTTACAGAACAATCCGTGACAGTATTAGAGTGGCCTGCCAATAGTCCGGATTTAAATACCATAGAAAATTTGTGGCACACTATAAAGACCAACCTGTCGCAGAAACATGTTACTAATATTCATGGACTTAACAGTGCATTTGAAGACGCTTGGAGAAGTATTCCTGTAGAAACTTGTTATAAATTGATTGAATCAATGCCGCGTCGCTGCAAAGCTGTTATTGATAATAAAGGCTACCCTACCAAATACTAATTGTCTAAGGATGTAGTATTCTTAGTATTTTTCAAAACTATTGGGGTTTTGTTCAAATTAAAAATGATTTAAGTAATGATTTTTTTGGTGTTTCTAATTAGTTGTCCGGTTTGTATCTCGTTTTTTATTTTGTTATTAATATAACTTTCAGTTTTAGAAAAACAACCGTTGTTTTCTGTTATTAAAATGGTATAACAATGCAATATAATATCCGATACATCGTCTTTAATACGTAGGAACACTCAATGATACGTTAAAAATTAGTTCGAAAGGGAATTTGCAATAAAAATATAAACCCAGGTAGGTGTTTCTAATTAGATGACCACCACTGTATACAGGGCGTCCCAAACTTATGGGACATGAAGGGGAAGTACCTTAAATATCGTAGATAGGGTATTTTGCTGAAAGAAGACTTTATGTTACTTTTAAAAGTTAGTAATTCTGCATTCATAGATTTTCTAAAAAATACTTGCTTCGTCTGGGAATCGAACCGACTTAAATGTCAAAAAAAAATCATCCTACTTCTATGATGCCAATCGAAAGAATAGCTAAAAAATAATAACTTTGCTTAAGTAACATAGTATTTTAAAAGAAAGGAACAACGTAAAATGATTGAGTCAAATTTTTCAAACACGTTTTATTTAGGATTTATTAGGATATGTAAAGAGAATACCATAATGTTTAGGTCCACTTAACTTATAAAATTAAGAAATCTTAAAATTTATGTTAGGAGTCCTAAAACAACATAATCGACACCATTGTTGTTGTTAAATTTGAAAATGGAACAGTTTATGAGAGCGTTTGTTTGAATACATACTTTAATATTTTTAAAAAGAACTAATATTTTTAAATGTTGTTCTTAAATTTGAAAATGGAACAGTGTGTGCGAGCGTTTGTTTTTGGATTGATCTGTTTAGTCTTAATAATTCACTTACACAAGTTTTGTGTTAATTTATTGCGAACATGGCATATCAAGTAAGTTTTGATCTAATGGAAGTTCTTCTTGAATCTTTCATGTTGTTCCTTTTTTTAAAAATACTATGTTGCTTAAGCAAAGTTATTATTTTTTAGCTATTCTTTCGATTGGCATCATAGAAGTAGGATGATTTTTTTTTGACATTTAAGTCGGTTCGATTCCCAGACGAAGCAAATATTTTTTAGAAAATCTATGAATGCAGAATTACTAACTTTTAAAAGTAACATAAAGTCTTCTTTCAGCAAAATACCCTATCTACGATATTTAAGGTACTTCCCCTTCATGTCCCATAAGTTTGGGACGCCCTGTATAATGCGCTAGCATCTTGTAAATTTCAATCCAAATCGACTAATTGACTTTTGGCCTTTTAGGATATTAATATTCAAGACCTCGCTTCATGAACACCTAGCGAATGCTGCTAAAAATAAAAATATCCCTACACGTCACAGTATGTAGGTTTTACAGAAATGTAGGTACCTATGTATTTTGTGTAACATCCTGCATAGCTATTGAGTTTAATGTTTTCCAGAAAACAGCATGATTCGCATGTCACATACGTGTTTGTGACATCGAAATGTGTTCATCTCACGTAAAATCCACACACATTTAATGATTAAATGCGTAGATACCTTGCGTCACCGATTCACCATGGTTTTGGAACAGAGCCAAAAGTTTTTGGGCAATATCTGACGTATTCGACACTCCTCCACTTCCTTGCCAAAATGCTTTGCGCCTTTTCATTTCTTGATTCCTACTTTAGTAACTAGAAAAAATGTTGGCGTACATAAAATTAAGATAACAGTCTAAGCGGTAATCTTCCTGAAAATATAAACGAGTAACTATTATATCACGCATAAAAGCTAAGGCAACATTTTTATTCACGTAGGACCTAACCTTACCCATACTATCTATCTACTAGACCAGTGAGCCCCTGGGCCGTAATGTTCGTGAGTTCTTTTCTTAATGATTAGCTATCTATACCAAAGAAATTTAATGACGTACGTGATATCAAGGGATATACAGGATTTTGGAGCGTAACGGCTATAATGGTATATACTAATATACATTTTTGTAATACATACCGCATTTACATTTTTTTTAAGTCACTTGTCTGTCTGACCTCTATCTGTATTTTTACTGTACCGATCCAAATGACTAATTCCTTTTATAAGTAGTAATTTAAATTAAAGGGAAACCATTAAATGTAAAAATAAAATAAACTTTGTAATTGAGGAAAAGTTACTATGTTATTAGGTAGTTTGTAGGTTAGGGGTTACAACCACATCTTTTGGAATACCAGCCAAACTCACTGACCCGTGGTACACTAAAGATTTTGGAGCCGCTACAGGAATGACCTAATAAATGATTCTGACAACACAATGTAGGTACACCTTGTTGCTATACCTTGCTTGTTGTATCTCATGTAGGTCAGTTTATCTACTTGCCGCCCTAGCAGCAAGCACTTCTGAGAACAGTAAATTATAGGTACCAACTGACATAATTGCATACACGAGCTAATCCACACTTGTGCTGTTTTGAATGTTTGTGGGTTACATCCTAAAAATAAATAAAGTGGAGTTTGAGTTGTTCGTTATGTTTATTATTGTAAAGTACCTACCTAAATAAGAATAGGAAGTACCCAAATGACGGTACCTACTGGGTAACAAAAACACATTCACAACATTATGGCAAGAAAGTAGTTTTCTAAATTGAGTTAGCAACAGCGAAATGAGCTTTAGTGTTTAGTAACTCTGCTAAATTAGATAGGTTATATACCCTTATTACTGCCCCACTTCAGTTCACCACCCTGTTCCTCTAGATAATTATATTAGTACCTACTTCAATGCATGTTTGGTTCCCGGTAACCTTGGAGATTCCTATTGATCCCATTGCAACCCCTCGGTTTAAAAAAAAATGGGTTTTCCCCACTGAACATAAATAATTAAATCGGGATATTTGCTATTTGAGTTTTCAAGAGTAATAGGTAGTACCTACCCTGTAACCATACCATCTAGACAAAATCCCCTGTCCTTTTGTATGGTCAATTATAAAGCCACTCTCAACTATGGTTTCCGTTATTATCTTTATTGTAGGTAAGGTAGAGGTACCATAACCGTTTAAAGAAAAGCGTTTGATTGAAGCATTGACCACGACGCGCGACGCCCCGCCGGCGCTGCGCCGCCCCGCCAGCGCCATATCAAACGCTACAATTTATTGTATAGATAGATAGATAGATGCTCAAATAACTGGTGTTTGAGCCTCATTTTCTCGTAGATATAGAGGAAGATATGGCAGGCAGGAAAGCTCTGGGGGCGGGTGGCAGACCGCGAATCCTTTGCCCCAGATCCGAGCCCGCGCGCCGAAAGAAGGGAGGGTGCCGCGTCTGTCTGTCCGTCCGTCGCGTCGTCGTCGTCGGCGTCGTCAGTTCGCAATCAGCTATTCGACCGAGGTCGCGCGCCGTGTTTCTGAACGCAATTATTTTGTACGTGTGGTGTGACATGACAGGACGGGACAAACGTCAAATTAATTTTGCTTAGCCTTGCTTTTGCCTTGCTTGACGTTTTTCTTTCGCGAAAAAATCTCGGAACAAAAACCTACTTTTATGAAATAAAATCGAGGACTAATCTGAAAAATCTGTTTTCGTGCCGCGTAAATAGTTCTGGTGATACTGTTTAGGTTTACTGATCAGTGTTTATATGTATTGCAAACAAAGTAGCTGCAAGCGATTTTGACTTTGCTTTCGAAAAATTGTGGAGATCCTGGAACGTAGTATTCCCTATAAGTCTGTGCTGGAACTTCTCACAATGATCCATACGACGAACCGAATCGCCTGTGAACTCTAGTGTCTACCAAGTTGGCATGAGCTTCTAAATGAAGGAGGCTTACCCTGACGAAAATATGCTGTGTTTCGTTCAAGGTTTCGGAGACAGCGAACACGGGTACAACAAGAATCGTGAGTTTAAGCTAACCGAATCCAATTGCAATGTACCTGAGGCCAGCTTGAAGTTCAAGAAGCGAGGCAAGCAAGTTTCCTTGCAATTTAAAGAGACATTGGCAGTCGAAGAATTCCAAGACTTTAGGATAAAGAAGTCGCAGGCTCTCGTGACTGGGAAATCTCTGAAGCTGACGTCTGGGTCTCGGTTCCCGGAGGTAAAGAGAAGTTTGAGTGACCGCTTCTCAGTGATCACCGATCGTAGCGGAAAAAAGCCATCGAAAGAAGTACTGACCATTAGGAAAACTTGGTAATTTTTATGTCCTGCCTAGGTATCTATTTCTAGTTCATAGAAGAATCAAAGTCACTGACATAGCTCTCAGAATTAGCAAGTTAGTGGCAGTGGGCAGGCCACACAGCTGGCAGAACTGACAACTGTTGAGTAATAAAGGTTCTTGAATGGGTGCACCCGGCAACACACCTGCCCACACGATGGACCAAGGACATTGATAAAGTTGTGGGAAGTCAGTGGTCGGAAAGGGCTCAAGACAGTTCATCATGAAACTCTTTGGGGAAGGCCTATGTCATGCAGTGGACTTCTACAGGCTGATGATGACCTATTTCTAGAACTAAATTGAAGTTTGTCTTAGACATGCTCTCAATGTTGTATAGAATTAATATAAACCTTTGATCAACCAGATACATCTGTTGATAGTGTTGCAGCTGATTGAGTAAGAATGCTTCTCTTGATCTAAATACACTTTGAAAGACTAATCAAAGCCATACAATGTCAGTGTCCATTGGCTTGTTGAAAATGGGGATCACACTTATCACACAAATATTATAAAAGCGAGAGGTCTCTCTGTTTGTTAATGACTAAACTGCTACCATATTCTATAAAATCTGTTTTAGGTCATATAAACAGCATCAGGGGGAACTTTTTACCCACTCACAGACACCGTAGTACCTAGGACATGTTTAGATAGAGTAGGCTGGCCCAGTACCTATACCATCCTCCTCAGCTTAGTGCCTTATCCACAGGAAAAACATGGTCAATAGCAATGGGTGGGGGGGGGGGAAGGGGGGTCAAGCAATGGGCAAAAATAGCAAGCTGACGCTGCAAGCTTGTCCATTTTAAGCATGTGATAATGGTATGTACCTACCTCCCACTAGGCCAACACGAATCACAAATTAAGACTTTTAATTTTACCTTGACCTCCACAGTTAAAGACAATTTGTGAACATAAAAACCCACACTATACTCACTCTTTCCTGCCAGGTTCAAAACTTTTAACATGGGCCTGGCTTAGCATTTTGTTCTCCATTATAATATGTACAAAAGCTTCCTACTTTTCAAAACAACATCAAAAAAGGAGGAGATTATCAATTCGGCGACTATGTATTATTTTTTAATGTATTGTACATTGATAACGACTGGTCTGATTTTAAGGGTTTTTTACTGTTGTGTGGGTAGGGAATAACTTTGAGGTGGTCCCATATTAATTTTATTCTTGAGAGATCTTCTAGGCTTGGTCGCGAAGTACACGCATAGCTTCGCTTAGTTTCTAAGACGTTTCAAAGTAATCCTAGTGATTTTATTGAAATAAAAACTTTGACTTTCATTGCTACAAGTCATGGCATCAATTCATGACCAATGAGTCACCTATTGAATATGATAACACTAGCAATGTCTGCACACCAGCAAGACAGTTATAGGTACCTATCTATTTTCGATTTGATAAGAATTGATCATGCCACATCTGATAAACGGAAAACTATACCCATATGGCAGAACATTCATTGAAATGGTCATTCTATAAGTCTTTGTACTTTTGCTACTTAGATAGAATTGGTAGGTAGGTACTATCTACATAGAAGCTTAAATAGAGCTGGGCTGGTCATATCTGTCGCATGGGAGATGTGGGCCAAATTTACCACTCGTTGGAGCCTTAAGACAGCAAGGCGGCGTCGCGGCAGACCTGGCAAGACCAGACTAAACAGGAGTGGGTCCAATTGGCACAAGACCGACTGAATTAGAGAGATCAAGGGGAGGCCTTTGCCCTTGGGATTCAGTTCAATTCAGTAAAATTTAACATCTCAGATTTTGTTTGTCTGAAGAAATTAAAAAAAATATATTGCAAGCTTATCGTTTTCGCTTTTTTGAGCTGGCAATTTCTATATTAAATTCATTGCTAATACAATATTAATGGGGGCTAATCTGCTGATGCAAACTGTAGCGTTATTCTGAAACTCGCCAATGTTTATTATTGCGAGCAAAATACTTCTAAGTTTTCAAATCCAAGCAAGATCAATGGCGGCAATGAGTTAGTATTTCACCGTTCCGCAGCCTTTTCATTGCATACTAAACACACGATGATGTCACATTAGACGGAAACTACTAATTTGTCGTGGGTGGCCGTATCGACGAATAATATGTACCTACCTACCTACCTAGTTCTCTTCCACGTATAAGCTACAACATAGAAATCTGGGGGGCTTTTAAATTGAAACAGCCACTGGCCTAGATTCTGGAGAGTATTGCTCCAGTAGCGCTTTTGATGAAGTGGGTTTGCTCTGTTTTAATGATCAAAGCGAACTGAAAACTAGCAGTGTAGGTAGGTACTTGTGCTAGTTTGCTATTAATTGGTCGTCCTATCCTACCTACCTACTTCCTTTCTACTAATATTATAAATGCGAAAGTTTGTGAGGATGTTTGAAAGTTTGTTGTTCAATCACGCCGTAACGGCTCAACCAATTTCGTTGAAACTTGGAATAGATGAAATTCTTTACCTAGAATAGCATATCTTTAGGCTATTTTTTATGTAGGTAAGGTACCAGGCGAGCGAAGCCGCGGGCGGAAGCTTCAATTTGTGTAGTATCATGGTTTCGAATATTCTATGAAAAATCGAATTAGGTAGGTACTTGGATAATAATATCTAAGCTTAGGTATTAGGACTATTCTAAACAAACTAGCGCATTCTAAACAAACTGATCAAATTGATAAATCGTACAGCGGAAAAATTAAATAACATTGAAAATTAATTGGTCATATATAAAGGTATCCGCTAAGCCTCGTTCTGTTTACTGAAAAAAATTATAAGAAAATGATTGACGTTGATCTCTTCTTCATTACATTATAACCCTACTAGCTTCTGCCCGCGGCTTCGCTTGTATCCTATGTGCTATTCCAGACTATAATCTGTTTCTGTGCCAAATATCGTTCAGCCCCGACGTGACTTTTATTTATTTATCACCAAACCCATTGTTGGCGTCGATTTCTTAGCTTTTCGTAATCACGTCGGGGTCACCAGATAAAGGTACGTGCGGGGTCCTGCGTATGTAGCAAGCTTGTATGTACATACCTAGGACCGACATTACCGAGCTTTTCGATTCTATTTCTAGCTTAGAATTTGTTTCGTGTTTAGCATACTCGTGCTTAATTCTTAAATAATTAGGTATTTGACTTTCGTACGATTACATTACACGCATTCTAAACAAAAATAGGCTCTTAACTACTCGCGTACATCTCACCTCAATATGTTGTTTTAGCCTTCAGCTGGGAAGTAGGTACCTACCTACGTTCTTAAGTGGTATTTTTCAATAAACTTGTTAAGGTACTTGTACATCTACATATATTATAAAGAGGTAAATTTGCTTGTTTGTTTGCATGGGGTAATCTCTGGATCTACTGTCCCAATTCTGAAAATTATTTTCACTAATTAATAGAACGCTAAACTATTCCTGTGTATTTGATTTAGATAAAACTAATTGTCCATTCCATAAACACAATATTTGTAAACCGGATGAAAAATAGCCGTTTGGATTAAGTAAATCGTAATAAGTAACTATTTTCTAATCTGTGACAACTGCGCGCTAAATTAGCTTTATCACAGAATAATTAATAGTGTTTACCCAGGTTTAAATTATTGAGGCTTCCGTACGTAACACGGGATCGGAAAATCAAGATCTCTAGTAGGTACGTCGTACGAAGTGACAAGAGTCAAGGAACATACTTGAACCCGTCGTGAAACAAAGAGGCCGAATGCAAAAAAAAACTCTTTTTTTACTTGAACACACGGACGAAGTTGAGGGCGGATCAGCTAGTCTATGACATGTATAACGACATTAACTGTCTCTTACACATCGGTACGGTAGTCGTATATTTGGTACGTGACAATTTTCTTAGAAACCATGGCCATCCAAGGCCGTCGAACATAATGGCTATATGATTCTGAATTAAACATGAGCATAAGGCCTATATTTGACGCCGTCCTCCTAGATTTGTTGGTGGCTTGCTAGACCAACTCAAGTGAACCTTTTATGGAAGTTGGCATGCAGCCAACTGGTAGCTTTTGGTCGTTGCTCTTTGCTCAGTTATGTTGCCAAACAGAAGATTATTTCAGCCCTTGGATGTCCACAGCTGAACTTAGGCCTCCCCTCATAGATTTCTAGTGCTACTGACCTTGTGTTGCCTTCACCTAAAATCTCCCAGCAACCTTTGTTCAAAGGCAAGTCAAAGTCAAAAGGTGTTTATTTCAATACTAGGATCACTTTGAAACGTCTTAGAAACTAGGTGAAGCTACGCCTGTTCCTCGCGACCAAGCCTAACCTACAACATGAAGAGCTTTAAGAAAAATACAAAAAAGATTTCTCCAGCCCAAGCAACGCATTAGCAATGCTCCAGGTGTTGCAGATGTCAATAAGCGACGGTAACCGCTTACCATCAGGTGGGCCGTAAGCCTGTTTGCCTCCGTATAACAAAAAAAAAGCCTAGAAGAATCAGGCAATCCTCAAACGCGGCTGCTTGAGTCAAGCAAAATATTACTCGACTCTAGAATCTTTCTACTTCAACGGCTGTCGGTTATCCGAGCTATGTGCCCCGCCTACAACCACTTCAAGAGCTATGTCGGTGACTTTTAGTTTGTCTACGAATCTCCTCATTACTGTACTGATTCGTAGAGAAACACCAAGCATAGCCCTCTCCGTAGCTCACTGAGCGACCTTGAGCTTTCCTACTAGGCTCACAGTGAGAGATGCCGTTATGTCATCACTGGTATGTAACATTATACCTACTGTTAATGGTATCGAACAGTAGGTATAATTTACTAGGTATGGAGATACGCCTGTACCAGCCAAAAACTACAAATCTTTACATGTTTCAGTAACAGATAAAATTAATGATTATGTTGCTATACTTCAAATTGTTTGCTATAGAGCTGATTTACAAAGCTAAGAAAATGTATAAGCTTCAAGTCCGGGAATACATCCGAGATTTTGATTGCAGACTTTTTGGTAAACATAAATATCACGGCACACAACTGATCTCTTAAAAATCTATTTTCTTGGAGGTTTGTGCAAGGAATTACTGCCCGAATCTAAACTGTATTCACTTTATGGCGAACGTAAATTTTCCGGATACTAACCAAGAGTGTGTAAAATAAGAATTATGGCCTGGCAGTGGCCATAAGATTTGGTGGTAATTATTGAATTGATGTCCAGATAAAAACAGAACTTTAGCTTCTTCTGAGATTTAAAATAAAAATCGCTTTGTTTTTCGATCACAAGGTCATGCAACCTTGTGATAGCTCATCAATATCATCAGTATTGGTTATTGTTACTGATAGCGAAGATAATGCTTAAGGATTTGCACGTGCGATTAAACATATAAATAAAAAAAATCGTATTGCAATTGGAACATTCATTATAGAGTTACGAGGCCAGAGACACACTAAGGAAACTTATTACACCTTCATTTTATAAATGAAATTAGAAATCTAATAGAGCTATTTGGAGAAATTCCTAAAAGCTAAAAAAATAATTATCCAACCAACCATTGTAGTGAGTATCTAATGTCTCAGGAAATAAATAAGGGTAAAAGGCTAAATAATGTTTTACCGTATAATAAATGAAAACACCGGGAAAACTTCATTATTATTTCCATAACATGGATGGTTGACTTTAAAAACTTCACGTATGTATAATAGTCACATACGAAAAATATAAAAAAAGCGATGTCTCTAACTGAGTTTGAATGTTTGCAAGTAGTTTTTAAGGCAGGTTTGTTAGGTACGTCTATCTACCAATTAGGTTTTTACCGAGAAACAGGTTTTAGCTTAGTTTTTCGTCTTGAGGAGGTCAGCAATGAATAATGATGTAGAATTATATTTTAACTTGACCTTCAAATTACTATTTCTATCAGATTTTTAATTTGATAACTGAAAGAATGAAAGAGCATTATTTAACTGATGATCAATACATCTTTAGGCTGGAATTTAATTTCAATTCTTCCTTGTTCAAGCTTTAGCTAAAATAAACAGACTATCCACATTTTGAGATTTGAAAAAAAATAAGAACGTGCAGATTGAAAATTAAAATTCGATTCATACTTTATAGAATAGTATTGCGTCAATGGCAAGGCACACATGTCTCGTTCCCATGTTACTTGTTGTTTGATCTACGAAACCCGTCATACGATGTGTGTGAGACAACAGCTGTGCAATTGACAATAAGAAACGATTTTCGATATTTCAGAAATATATTGGCAATTAAATGAAATATGCAAATATCACAACAGATGTAGGTATTTTAAAACTCAATATGCTTTTAAGTATTTTAGTTAATTTAGGCAGATAGATATTGGTAGGTATACTACGAATCTTACTTACTCTACGAAAACTCAGCGAATTTGAATGTCCAAATAGTGTTGAAAATTGTATATGCTTGTAGTCATTATGTAAACAAAGGGTTTAATTTTATGTTATTGGTTATTCGAGACGCAATTAATGAGTACTTTAGTTTATTTGGCTTTTAACATCGCTGGAAATTTACCACGATTGGGGAATAGGTGGTACTTCCTTATAGTATCTGGGAACAAGAAAAACGTGTTTATTGAACGTATGGCCGATGATTGATAAAATGTCGACGTCCGCTTGGAAACACATGAGTGAAATGTAAACTATTGGCATCGAAAAAAAGGAATCCATACTGACCTTACAAATCCACCCAAAGGTGAAAATGCCTTATCGTTCAAAGGCACCAGAAGTGGAGCTGCTCCGAATCCTTGGGGCAGTTTGATAAAATATTGAACACTACTTGGTATCAAGACCCCTGAAAAACAATATGAGTAAATAAAATAAGATTACCTCGATCAGTTCATAAACAGTGTAAACCAAGAGTAACGTGTATTATAATTTGTAAGCTTAAAAGATGTAAATGTTCTAACCGTTTGCGTCATATCTGTATTTACGTAACAGCGACTGCATACTAGGATTTTGGATATTTGAGAGAACGACTATGGAACAAGGCTGAAAAAGAAATAGATATTATAATCTTATTATATTTGATTAATTTATGCTTGACAATAGTAATATCATTAACCTTCTTAGTCTTATCAATGCTGATGCGTTTCCTTTCCATTTCATAGCCATTGTGCTGTTTACTGTTGATATTTTTTATTCCTATCACATGTTCGTAAGGGTTGTCTTCGATACTCTCGTTCGGAGGTGTCGCTACATCGTCGATGATAGGTTGTATTGTTATGTAGTTCAATGGAATCATTCTCTGAAAATTACCTGCGACTTGTACTTCGTGTTCCGTAACTAGAATACTATCCTGAAAGGGGCTTATTCTATCTAAAAAAAGAAAAAAAGCGCAAATAAACTTTGTTTTTCATTATTTTTACCGAACTTTTTCATACCAGCCATTTTGATCTTTTTACATACAAACATACATAAAATCACGCCTATTTCCCAGAGGGGTAGGCAGAGACCACGGCTTTCCAAGGTACTAAAATACCTACAAACCTATGTCATTTCAAGTATTATCAAGTAACTCACATTCTCGACGTAAATCATGTTTGAAAAGATTGCGATCGCTATCCAGAAAACAGTCATGTCCGCCTCAGTAACCTTTCACTGATTGAATGAAGTTCCGAATCGTAGGTCGTAAGTTATCAAACAATGATTCATGTGTATTTGAATACGAGAATCCCGCTTCAAATAGCATGCTATGTTTTAAAACAATTTCAGTTAAACATGGTGAAAGTTAAATTATGACGAGGTAGTAATATTTTAGTAAGCGGGTTGAATAGTATCTTCTATTACCTACTAGTTCTTACACAGGTACGTTCTGTTAAAACAATTCCCATTGAATTATACAAGGTGATTCATAAGTATACTATCCCGAAATGCGAATATTCTACACAGAATTGGACAATAAAGTTTGTCCTTCTTTCGCGGTCAAAGCAGCGCTGCTGTTCAGGCAGGGACTTAAATAGTAGGTACTCTGAAATATTTATATCCATGAAGTCTTGTTATCTCGTGCTTTGTGGCTCTGAAAACAACTCAAACCAACTTTGACAACTAAAGCGCATTGGTAGTTTGGTGGTTAAACTCTTGAACCATCAGGCTGGATCAGGCTTCAATTACAGACTATTTTTAATTACCATTAAAACTTATCACGCATTTAATTTAAAAGACACAAGCAGTGTTTTATTAATTAAATTCTATCATGAATTACATGACATTTACGCCAGCAAAGGTACAGTCAACCAGTTTAATTGGTAATCCACTGTAGAACCTTTTCACAGTTAATCTCACCTTTTCCCACTCGCTGGATCTTTTTTTTTTGTTCAGAAATTAAGTATCTGGAGATCTCTACCCGAATATATTCAATTTGTGTTGATTGGACTTATTGATGAATAAAAAACCAACCTCCGTATAAAAAGTGGACAACGCCTTTAACTTGTTGACTGTACATCATTTTAAATATTTTATAATCATAACACTTTGTTTATGTTGTCCTCTTAGCTGCGTGTCTGCGTAATTTTCCGCGAACTACATACTTAAAATCATGAAAACTTGTTTTTTACCCGGAAATTTACAAGCCCGTTCGACAGAAACAATTTGCTGTAAACTTGATATTTTGAGCGCTTTCGTTTCCAGCGTTCTATTTCCATATCTGTTCTGTGTTACGCAAAGCCGTAAGTATCTAAATCCAGAATAACTTTCGTTGGTTAAATTGAAACGATAGACAAGCAGGCGCCTGCATCTTCGTCTATTTCTGTAGATTATGTTCTTAGGTCATCCCAGTGGCCAGATTTCTTCTTATTAATTTGGACCTACCTACTCTATACTATTCTTGGGGGACACACAGTTGTCTTAACCAGATTGCAGATCCATTATTTATACATTTTTATTTTTATCACTATTCCGAGTATAGATTAGTATTTATTATTCAGGTCAGGATTGTTTATAGGTTATTGTATAGCAGTGGTCTTCTTTAGGTTCTCTCTACTCAGATGGTGTTGATAAATTCATAAAATATTTTTTAATTTTACCAGTTTCTTTTGACAACTTTTCGAATTTAACAATACCTAGAAATGTGTGCTAGTCAGAGTGTCTAATATAAAACAGAAAATCACACAATCCGGAGTTCAAAGTTGCTTAATGCTCATTAAGAAGCGGCCTCGAATCGGGAAAATACTTACCCCTGACGAAGCTCGTTACAATATTTTATCCCGTAGCGTAGCCTTGAACATCCGGGCACCTTGTTTACGCTTCTAAGACCCTAAGAGCTTGTGTGTGGAAGGTCACCAAAATAATAGGAGAGGGAAATCTTGCTATCAGAAAAGCAAGCCTTTTGTGTTGAAAATCCAAAAGGTTGTAATTATTTCAATAAAACCACAAGGGTCACTTTGTTTGCCAAGTTTCGGTATAATTGCTTGTATAACGATTTATTCATTCGTTAATTTATCCACTCTTTCTATCCCAGGACTTCGCTAGCAGCATATCATTGATAATGATACCCCATTTCATCCCCCAATTGCTTACCAAGAAGTGTGCTTTGTGTGCTATTCATTTCATATTAAGTTTGTAAACAACTAAATATACGTAGGTCAACAGTCGTTATCGCTTTCTACTGGAATTTACGCATTTATATGCATGTTATAAATACTATTAATAGTAATAATTTTATTCATCCTATTTCCTCTGTAAGTCTGGTGCGCAATACCAACGTTGACAATGAAAACGGTTTTATTTCAATGGAATTGCATTACGGATGCATTTTTATTATGCTCATTGCTCAGCCAAGGCCTCAAGGCAAGGCTGGGATACTTTTGTATCTGGTACCCATCGGTGCTAAACAACTATCTTTGTTTTCAATGATTACAAAAGTGATCTGAATGCTTGGTCATTACAAAGTACGTAACTTGAAAAAAAAAAAAATACTAGATAATAGTGCCATGTATCATAATTTAAGGGACTTACTTATTTCATAGATACTCATTTGTATAATGAATTAAAAAGGCGAGAATCGATTAAAATTCAGGCATATATGATATTTACAAGGTCAGCATTATTTTCTAGTGTTTGTGTTGAACACGTCATTGTTTATACAAATGTCTACGATTTTATTCCATACACACTTCAGACCTTTTTCGCTTGGCACGTATCTTTTAGAAATGTCAGTCCTGTGTGTGACGTTGTTCGTTTTTAAAATATATCTTGTTAGTTTAAAATATACCACGTGCGTTGAGACAATTGTTTAGTGTTTAAAATTAAACATTGCAATATTTAAATGTATTAAACTTGCATTGTTCTCTAGTGCCTTCTTCTAATATCTGCCATCTGAAAGCTTGTGGGTTTAAAGTGAATTTGACGCTTGTATATTGTCATTATAATGACCGGTTTGAGTACAAAAGTTTCAAGAAAAACCAAGCCGTCTTTTGTAGTTGCATCGCCTAAATCTCTACGTCGTAGAACTCACAGATATAGAAGGTATGTCTGGCAAAAGTGTCTAATAGATTGGCAAAAGTGCTACTGCTGTTTTATGGAGTAATTTCCCCTATAAATAATGACATACTTTCTCACTTCTCTCCTCAGACATAATTACCTGTGTTCAGATTATGTTTTTGCGTTATTATTCCTTCGAGTCCGCCATATTAGAAAGAAAGAAATTATATATTATTTTGCGCCACTTTATTCACAGTTTAGTACAGAATGCGAGTTATAATGCAAATAGGTACTATAACAATAAGTGACGAAAAAAGGTTGCCACTCAGCACTCAGCATAGTAACTGTTGTAGCGTTGATTTTCAGTTGTTTCCTAATGAGTGGTGCAGCTAAGACTGCCTACGTGTATTAAATTCAATTTGACCTGCGTACTAATTTATATTTTACTAGCTTCCGTAGATAGCCCGCGGCTTCGCTCGCGTGGTATCTACATAAAAAGTAGCCTATATGCTATTCCAAATTTCATCGAAATCCGTTCGGCCGTTTGGGCGTGATTGAACAACAAATATCCAAACATCCTCACAAACATTCGCATTTAAAATATTAGTAGGAAAGCTTCTCGCCAATCTATCATATTATTAAATAATATAATATATTTAATTTGAAAACAGTAAAATAATCCGTTTATCAACTAATTATTATATATATATATATATACGTGGTGGTCATCTAATTAGAAACACCTAGTCACCTGACATTTTTATAAAGTAACTAACATTATTATAGCATTTAATAGGAGGTTAGAGGGATAATTTTTTTTTCACTACTTTACAATGTACTTTAATATCTCTAGTTTAATTACAAGCAATAATATTTGACAACCAAGACGACAATAAAAATAAATATCAGTGAAACAAAAAGTATCAATATCGTTAGGACTGGCAGAATGGACAACTAATTAGAAACATTGTATGACTTGGTTAGAAATTTGATTTTTTAAACTGAAATACAGTTCTCACAATTGTCAATCACATTGTAAATATTGCCATCATTTCTAACTCATTACTGAGTTACTATTTATTGTTGTTTTATTAAAAATGGGTAAAAATAAGAGCTGTGATGCAGCAACGAGAAAAATTATAGTGAATTTTCATTTAAAACAAAAATGGAGTTACAGAAAGATCGCCGATTATTTGGAATGTTCCGTAAAGATGATATTTAACGCCCTCGCACATTTCAAACTACACGGAACATCAGATAACGTGCCAAGAAAACTTCGGCTCAGGAAGACTACAGTTCAAGAAGACAGGCTTATGCTTCGATTAGCTAAGGCGGACCCCTTTAAAGGATCCAATGTTATAAGAAAAGAGGTATTTTCAGAAGACGATCCTCGACACGTGTCCACTAAACTAGTTCGTAGACGGTTGGTTGAAGGAAAATTGTTAGGAAGGATCGCTAGAAAAGTACCACTACTAACCAGGCAACATAGAGAAAATCGTCTATCATTCGCTCGCAAATATGGCAGTTGGACTATTCATCAATGGAAAAAAGTTTTGTTTTCAGATGAAACTAAAATTAATTTGATTAATTCCGATGGAAAACGATTTGTACGACGACCAATAAACGAGGCTTTGAATAACAAGTACACTAAAAAGACAGTTAAGCACGGTGGTGGAAATGTAATGGTGTGGGGATGTTTCTCAGGGTACGGGATTGGTCCCGTGAGAAAGATTGAAGGGCAAATGGATCAATATCAATAAAAAAAGATCTTGGAAGAGACAATGATTCCATATTCCGAGAAAAATTTGCCAGTAACTTGGATATTTCAGCATGACAACGACCCAAAGCACACAGCACGCAGCGTTAAAGCGTTTCTTACAGAACAATCCGTGACAGTATTAGAGTGGCCTGCCAATAGTCCGGATTTAAATCCCATAGAAAATTTGTGGCACACTATAAAGACCAACCTATCGCAGAAACACGTTACTAATATTCATGGACTTAACAGTGCATTTGAAGACGCTTGGAGAAGTATTCCTGTAGAAACTTGTTATAAATTGAAATTGAATCAATGTCGCGTCGCTGCAAAGCTGTTATTGATAATAAAGGCTACCCTACCAAATACTAATTGTCTAAGGATGTAGTATTTTTAGTATTTTTCAAAACTATTGGGGTTTTGTTCAAATTAAAAATGATTTAAGTAATGATTTTTTTGGTGTTTCTAATTAGTTGTCCGGTTTGTATCTCGTTTTTTATTTTGTTATTAATTTAACTTTCAGTTTTAGAAAAACAACCGTTGTTTTCTGTTATTAAAATGGTATAACAATGCAATATAATATCCGATACATCGATTTTAATACGCGGGAACACTCAATGATACGTTAAAAATTAGTTCGAAAGGGAATTTGCAATAAAAATATAAACCCAGGTAGGTGTTTCTAATTAGATGACCACCACTGTATATTAAAAAAAATCAAATCTTAAAAAAATCTGGGGTCAAGGACTATCATTATTATCAAGTACCTACTCACCTGTATAATATTTTCGCCACAGTCATCACATTATTTTGAAATGTATCTACAGATCATAGCTTTATTAGGACGATACCGTACAAGTACTGCTGTGATTCTCATAATAAAATAAGCCTCTCGATTTTGAATCTATAAGATATGAATTTCAGCGTTTTTGTTTATCCCTGACTTACAAGTTCGCATAAAATGTGGTCACAAAATTACTGGTTCTCTCCCAACCTAGAAGTATCAAAACTGACCATGTCTATGCATATATGCACGCATTCTATCATAGTATTCATGGTAGCACTTTGAAGTATGTATTGCTGAAACGTGTGTTTGTTGGCAGGTCAACCGGCAATTTCGCGGCGGGCCCGGCGGGTGGCGGACGCGAAGTGCCTCGGTCCGCGCCCGCCACCCCGCTGCAATTCGAGCCAACGCCGACGCCACGCAACAACAAGCATGAAAAGTGAGTTAATTTTTCATCATCTACATCATTTCAGCTTATAAGCGGTGATGGGCTTAAAACCTGTGCTGTGAACACATGGAATAGATTAGAATAGAACACTTTTATTTGACATACACATAAAAAACACGGGAACATACTAAGAGTAAAAACACAAAGGATATAAGTACTCGTAGCTACGAACAAAACCTAGTAGGTAGACACCTACCCACCTAGAGGTAGGCACTTACGCAGGTATCCACCTAACCGGAGGAGCCAACCATCAGTCTCGCTCTGTTCGGATGCAGCCAAACAGGCCCTGACTCAGCTTATTGCTGCAAAATGTAGTCATATGCCAAATTTTTGGACGTGCTTCTGACTACGCCCGTAGACATCTTCAAGAGTCTGATCGCCTGGAGATCTGAGAGGCTACCATGCTTGGGGAAAGAGTCTAGCCAATTTTTTTTTAAATGTTTTGTTTATAAAACCCCTCATTATCTCAACGATTAAGTGATAACGTTGCTTTACCGTACACAGGTTGATCAGTTGTGTTTGCGACGCGAAGTGTGATCAACGTGTAAGCTTATGTTGACCAATGTGAGCCGAAAATGTTAAATGTTGTATTGACATTCTATACATCTGTGTCAATTGGTAAACGCTAGAATGTTCCGGTAAATTAAAGACTCATTATGGGGACGGACTCGATGAAGGAAACGAATGAACAGACGATCCTGAATGCGATAAGGTTTCTCGGTTCGTTCTCTAATGCAGTAAGGTACTGTTTTCATGAATTTGGTTTTTATAAAGAAAATATTCAATACAAAAAACGCGCAAAAAACAGTAGTATGAACAAGTACCTATGTTCGGTAGGTAACTAATTTTAAGAACAAATAATAAGGATTTTGCTATGTAAAAAATCCTCTATATAAGGCTATGGAGTTTTCAGAGCCATTTATAGTTCAAAGTTGGAAGGACGTTCGTAACTCAATCACGCCAGACCGGTTGAACGGATCTGGATGAAAGGTGGCATAGAGATAGATTGTAGTCTGGAATAGCATGGTTACATTTTATCTAGGTAACAGGCGAGCGAAGCCGCGGGCATAAGCCAGTCTATATATATGGTGATTCATAAATGTATACTATACCGAAGCCCAAAAACAGATTATATGAAAAAGTTCGGTAAAAAAACTGTACTTACAACTACAAATTCGAGCTATCTTTTATCTGTACATGTATTTCACTTATTGTGTTTCAGTCCATTGTATGTTTCTGCGCCTAAACGAAAATATTTCCATCTGTCTAATTTAAAGCCGTGTCGAATTTAGCAGTCTTAAAAACCGTCACCGTCACCGTCACAACAAATTTTCGCTTAGACAGGTGTGAGGACGGTATGATAATAAAATTTAGGAGTGCCAAGTGATTCATCTTCACCCGCGGTTATTGATTTTATCTTTGCAACGAAGCTACTATTTAGGATAAACCGTTGTGAAATTGTTTCCATAAGATATCTTATCAAAACTGCTATCAGTTTTCCTTAAAAATATAATTAGGACAGTACGCACAAACGGTCGAACTCACAAATACATTATGGCTAAAATAATTACAAAAAAACAATGAAAATGAAATGATTATGATTTTACATTTTTTCGGGAAAAATGCGAGTATCTCAAATCTTTTTCTTTGAAGCTTTCCTTCATCATTAATTACACTTTGGAAGATATTTGCGTTGCAATTTGGTATCTAAATTACGACCAGGAAAATAATCTTCATATCATCATTTATATGATAGAGTCAGATCAGACTCTAAATAACTAATTTACATTATATTGTAATAAATACACGTACAAGTACAAATAACACACGTTGAACCATTGTTGTCCGTCTGTTCGCTCTTGTGATTACTGAGCAACTGGAGGGACTAGAGTTCTATCGATTTCTTTAGATCGTCAAGTTCAATATTTTTTCAATAGGACCTTACATACCTACCTAATTATGTACCATTAGCACATTTTTTTTATTACTATTATTTAATTTAATTTTGTAGAGTTCGTTGTTATTTCTTTTTATTATAAGTCTTGTGTTTTTTTTATTTTGTATTTATTATTTCAGTGTGTTTCTCGTTTTTTTATCGTGTCGTCGTTGTGAGTAGTTGGTCCGTAGCGACAACCAAGGCTCTGACGGAAGACCAGCGTTGGTTGCTAGCCTGCTAGCCAACCAACTCATGCTGAGGCAGAGCCATTTTGTTGTTCGACCTACACCTATTTTTATTTAGTTGTTTTTGTTTGTTTATTCTTAATTAGGTGTAGGTTTTGTAAGAAAATAAATATATTCTATTATTCTATTCAATAAAAAATATTGTATTACCAAAATGGGGTTAAAAAGGTATTTTATATCTAGGTACAAAATATACAAACTGAAGCAACCACGTTGAGTGGGCTATCATATAAAATGTATTGGACCTGTAGATATCAATACCTAATCAGTATCCTACTATCCTTCTAATATTATAAAATGCGAAAAGTTTGTGAGGAGGTTTGGATGTTTGTTGTTCAGTCACGGCGTAACGGCTCAACCGATTTCTTTGAAACTTGGAATAGATAAAGTTCTTTACCTAAAATAGCATATAGCTTTTTATGTAGGTACCACGTGAGCGGAGCGCGGACGGCAGCTAGTAATTAATATGTTATGTTATCTAAAAGTGTGCAAAATGTACTAGTAGAGGTTTTTTCATATTTCCCAGAAAAGGTAAAAATTGAGTGCCTGAAGTTTAGGTAAGTTTACCTACGCGTAGATAGATAGATAACCGACATGTATAAATGTGGACGTTTATTCATTTGTAGAAACATAGGTATTTGACGTCAATAGCTTGATTTATAATCATCCGATAAAACTTTGCGCTAAAAGACAAGAGGACAAGAGGTTTATGATTTTATGGAATCGAAGTAAGTGTAAGTGTAACCTACTGAATTTTTATCTTACTCCAAAGAATCGAGAAACAAAATGTAATACCTACCTAACTTGTAACTAACACAAATGACAAAGTACCTAGGTACATAAATTTTTTTTTTTTTATATTTCGGGCCTACGACGGATGATGTATCACTCCATCCTCTATGCTGTTAGATGATAAAGGCAAGCCCATTATGACATTACTGTTGTTAAAATTACAATAACACTCAAGTAAAAGCTTTCAGCTGAAATAAAAGCGAGAAACCGTTGGTTATAAAATTTATTCAGCATTTAACATCGATATCGATGGCATTTAAGTTCAGCTTTAGAGTTTCATATGTTTTACTATATAGATGATGTTTTATGTGTTTTCCTTTACGATCATGTTCGGTGCGTATAAATTACCTACCTACGTGTTATCGTCACGTGTGATGTTGTTGAGCCCATTTGTCCAATCAACGCAGATAATATTGATGTTCCCGGCGCGCCCTCGATTCAAACGACCGTGATAGTAGCGTCTACAAAACAAAGATTTAGTAAGACGTTTTAGTGGTTGTCCCTACAACTCTTGAATCCATGAAAATGCTTAGATACATCTAGATGCAAATGCAAACTAAACTTTACAAAGAGTTGTTCTAGTTACTGCGATGTGGTAAAATTAGAAACTAATTTAACGGATGCGTTTTTTCTGCCATCAATTTTTGCAAACGATTTGATTGACAAATCAATCACTGGTGCTGGCTTTGATGAAACGAATGTATTCATGGATCTATCCTGCCTGTCTGACCGTACACTGTGTTTACAAACTGCCTTTTTACTTTGTTGGGAACATGAATTCTGCAGTCAGTGTTTTAGATCTCAATTGCTGTGCCACTTTGTCCGTATTGAATAGTGAGGTCTCATCAGGTGATCCCGTCATTGCCATGAGCCAGTTGCACTAGCCTTTCTCTTAAATATCTACGGTGGTTGCCGGCACCATTCGATCTTCGTTTCATTCAGAGAACTCTTTTATGTTCCGTCTCGATGACGCGCAAGGTCGTTGTACTAGTTTTTTACTCAAACTCGTTCGTTTCTTTCGGAAGCAAAAGCGAATAAAGTTGTCTTTCGGAAAATAGCCAGCAATGCATATTTTTATTACACGCCTGAATGTTCACTCGCTATCTTATCGTCTCGATAAATTACCGCCTAGTCAATTCACAATCGATATTATAACATGACTCGTTTGTGTCTAATGTTTGCAACAGTTATTCTCGCGGTCCCGCGCGCGCTGTGCGTCGAGCGAGTGCCGTTTTCTGTTAGCGGCCTCCGACGCTTCGATAAAAATGTGATTTTAATGTAACAGACATTAGTTATATTCTGCAATGTGTATTTATATCAGTTTAACCTAAGTTGAATGTAAATTGAGTTTATTACCAGTGGTACTTTGTGACGTGTGGATTCGTGTTTTCCACACGCACGACCGGTGAATTAGTGTCATCACGTGCCAATGTTTTGCTGTGCTAATGGTCTTTGAATAGCTCATTCACTAAGTCTGTATTTAGTATGTTCTAGCAATACGTAGTATATATCTTTGTATTGGTTTTCAGTCCTTTTGCACACCTGAACAATTTCTGCTCTAACCATGTCGGCGGGCATGCAGGCATGATTATCTCTGTGTCATACATAATTGCATTGGTTTATACAATATACATCCAACCATTTACATATTTATCTGAAGTTGGTAGATACTAGGTATATACTTCAGGAAAGCACATTGTATACAGCGCGTTCCTTTCTTGATAAATAATTTCGTGGCATCAAATTATTTTTTATCATGTAATAAACAACTCAAATATTCGTTTAGTAGGTATCTAAATTTAATTCTGTCAGTTATGATTTTTTTCTTATATTTCTGAAGTAGATAGGTAATATTATACATTTTATTGTGTTTGATAATGTTCTGCGTAATATATTAATATAATGTTAGTCTCAATGTAACAAATACCATTCGCTATCTCACAAATCCCTTTTTGAGGCGAAAAATCGAGTAGTTCATAGATATTATTAATTTATCTCGTGCGATAATTTTGAGTGGATTTCGCTTTATGTTATTATTTTATATATTTTACTTATTATACTTTCGTAACTTAGATAATATTATTATTATTATTAATAATTAATATCTTTATTTCATGCTACTTGATATATTACACAAACATGTGTAATATGCCATGGCCCATATTAATAAATACCTTACAGACTAACATACATATAATATTAAACTTAAATACTTAAATATATTATAGACTTAAATATATTATAGTCATTTACTTTCCGTTTAAATTCTGTAATCAAAACTACTTTTCCAGTTTCGCCCATGTCTGACGTGATAATGTGATTATATAATATACCTACACTACACCAATATGAACCTTATCTTTTATAAAACTGATAATTAGATGATCAGTATGAACTATGTAGCTATACTTGTAGCTATTAGCTATGAGCAGAAATTCACATAAACAGTGTAAAAAGTGCTTGTGAAACGTACAAAATGAAAATGGTTGATAACGCCTCTTTTGAGTACTCGGACGACTCCAGTGGTAATGGAAGTTATAAAAATAATGACCGGTAAGTTCAGCCTGATGGAAAATAGTAATAGCATGCTTCATAAACAATACATCATGATCGTCATCATCATCATCAGCCTGAAGAATTCAATTTCTGGAAATTAGCCTCCCCATCAGAGAACGTTATTGAGCCCTTTCCGAACACCGACTTACAGCGACTTTCAAGATATCATCGGTTCATCTTCATATCTATGGATCATACATTCATCACATCATCATATATATACATCATATATATGGATCTGAGTGTTGGGCAACCAAAGGGACGGATGAAAGAAGAGTGCATGCTGCGGAAATGAGAATGTTGAGATGGATGTGTGGGTGGAGTGACTAGAATGGAGTGACAAGATACGGACGGAATGAGTACATCAGAGGAAGTTTGAAAGTAGCGCAAGTGACAGAGAAGTTGAAGAGCAAAAGGTTAGCGTGGTATGGGCATGTCCTGCGGAGGGAAGAATGCCATGTGACTAGAAGAGTGTTAAATATGAATGTGGGAGGATATAAGGGAAGAGGTAGACCAAAGAAAAGTTGGATAGATTGTATAAAAGACGACATGAGTTAGAAAGGAGTGAATAGTACTGATATGACGGCTGATAAAGGGGTGTGGAAGAGAAAAACATGTTGTGCCGACCCCACATGAAGATGGATAAGGGCATGGAGATGCAGATTCTTTGACCCATTTTGATATTGAAATTTGGAGTTTTTTGTCAACTTATCCCGTAATACGATTATTCTTCGGCCCACCTTCGCGTTATTTGCGGGTTTATACATTCCTATACTTATTAAAATTCAATAACTTACGTTGGATACAGGCGTCATCCCATCTTTTATGTATTTAGATCATCCCGATTATGGTCCCTATTCCATTTCCAATAGAGTGCATTTTCGTATTATTTTACTGGTTTTTATTTCTTCTGGTTTCAATTTTGTATCGATGCATAAAACCTGAGAGGAATACGGTATCTGCCCAGTCTGTGCTGTGCCTTCAATGCCCTAGGTGTGAGGCTGTTTAGAAAATGGGGGTGTTTTTCCTCAGAAAGTAAGCAAACTATTTTATTTCTTGTCTTTTATTTATTTTGAGTTTGACATCGATAGTTAAGTTTCAAAATTGCTAGTTAAAAAACTTATCTTTCTTTTAACTGTGTACGTTATTTTAAATCTGTGTTTTCATCATATTTTCAAAATCTGTGTTTTCTTTTGCGGGTTACGGCATCTATTATTTAGCTACCAAATTCTTTACATTTTGCTTTACTTAAAAAGTTTTGTCAGGAAATTACAATAACGACTCCTAAGGCAGGTATCTCTGCACGTGTTTGCAAGTTGTGTTGTGTGCCTATAATTCATTATTAGATTATATTTCAGAAATGAATTCCCGACATGTGAAATGGGCTGAAGAAGCTCATAATAATAATTTAAAATTTACCAATTAACCCAAATAAACATTGACTAATAGATTAGTTTCTCTGTAACAGTTTCCACGTAGGTAACTCAATATCTCCGTCTCATTGAATTCCACTAAATGATAACGTTTTCATGCATAAACAATCTATTATTTCATCAGAGAACGTGTTTCTAAGCGGATCTAACTCAGTACTCTTTTGTTTCCTTGGTAACGTTTTATGAAACGGGGTTCTTGGAAATCCTATCTTAGTAGGTACTAAATTTACTTACAGGCTGAAGACATACAGCTAGGTCTTTATAACTGAGAATGAAATGTTTGTTTACATCTATTTTCGCTTCATAAAGTGTGAGATGCAGTGTGGTGTTCAGCGTGAAGGTTGAAGGTTGCTCAAGACGTTCGTCGTGGCAGTCTTGTGTGGATTTCTTGAGGCTGATGATGATGACTGAGAGTTGGGCAGCCTTGAGATGAACTGGTCTGAAACTTTGAAACATTAAAATGATTCGCGATGTTACTAAGGGAACATTTAACTTATCAATGACCTCCATGATCGAACACTTTAGTTAGTTAAGTCAAATCTATCTTCCGTTCATCATTTCAGCCGTTCGACGTCCACTGCTGAACATGGCCTCCCCCACAGATAGAGCAAACTCCTTATCATGTGGGGGGATTTGCCAATACTCACCACGCTTGGCATGCGGGTTGGCGAGCGCAGTTAGAGCTATAGTTGTTAAAATGAGGGCTGCTGCCCATCCCCTAGCTTTTTCCGCTTAGTCGCCTCTTACGACATCCGCGGATAGTTAGATATGGAGGGGCCTATTCTTCAGCCGGGACCACCATGGCCTGTTCTTCTTCTGTTAATGGTGGTAAAATGTCTGAAAATGATTCCGAAATTATTCATTCACAAAAGCTTATCTAAATAATTATTCTGTAGATTGTGTGAAAGACGACATGAATAAGAAAGGAGTGAATGCTGACATGACGGCTGATAGGGGAGTGGAAGAGAAAAACATGTTTGTGTGTTCCACCCACATGAAGTGGGATAAGGGCAGGGAGATGATGATGATGTACTCTACCTCTCAGTTAGAAGACGTGGAGAACCGACGACCGTTGTTAGGGCAGAATGGTTCTGAAGTGGAGACCACACATCGGAAAGCGCAGCGTAGAACGGCCCCTAGGGAGGCCTAGGTTCAGCAGTGCTCGTCCAACGGCTGAAATGATGTTGAATATGTATCCTACACAATTTTTCGCTTTGTTTTCCAAGCGCAGTTTAGCTTGTAGAGTAACATCCGTTGTTCGAGTGGGATCATTGAAAACGGCACAAGCAAACACGGCCATGTTTACCCTAACGCCAGAATAGGACGTTGACATAGATCCAATATTCAGTGCAACTGTTTAATGTTGAATTGGAATAAAGTTTTAGCCTGCGACCTCTTTGGGATTTTTCCTATATTTTCTCCGTTGCGTCTATAGTTTGGACGTGTTTTGTTGAGATGATGGATGAGTTAATTTGACTTTTGTGATGATGAATGATGGGTGATATAACGGTTGCTGGCTTTGAACTCCTTAAACGTCCTTTCTTACGTGTCATCCAAATTGGCTAACAAACGTTTTTATCGCACGACTCACGTACATACGATCAAACATAGAAATCTCTAGAGAGTGTCCCAAGCTAAGTGAAGTTCAAAAATTATCGCGAGATCACAGAAAATGTTTATTTTGCGTTTTCATCGCGCTACGAAATCGCATTTTCTACACTTACGATCGTGAGCCAATTAGGACCGTGCCTTAAAATCGCCTCGCTACTACTAACCCCTATTCAGGCGTAAAATCTCCGAGGTTAATTTTGAGTTTGACTTTGGTGCGCATTTTCGGTTTCCCCATCAAAGAGAACCTTTAAATTGTCTTATATTGAGACGTAAAGATCATTATAGAACAGCAGAGGTGTAGCAGTTCCGCAGTTTCATAGCGGAGATGCTACTGTACCCTATTCCCCTTTAAAGAGAAACATATTACATATCACTGTTTGTCCATGAGCATCCCGTATGACCGAGTAAGTACGTATGTATATATGAATGAGTTGAGTTGTTAACCACAATTACTTAGTAGCTGTTGGCTGTGAACGTTAGGTATCTATAGCCACTATCATAGCATAGGTATTTATGATACGGTACATTGTAATGTAACTAGTAGGTACTTAATCGGAATTATCACGTTTCGGGGTTACGAGGTTTAATAATATAAAAATCAAAATGTGTACCTACTACATACTCACTGGAACATGGGTAGGTATGTAGTTGACAAATTGACTTATAATAATTATTATCAATAAATTACTATTATGACTATTAGTTTAGTTACCTTATTAGAACATTTGAAAAAATTAAATCTTTTATCAAAAATTGAAACTACTACCTATATGGAATGAAACACCAAAATAATGGGAGAAAACTAATATGCTTTAGGTACTTTCCCATTTCCATGAAATATTTTTATGAAATATTAACTTTTATTTAAATTACAGCGACGATAGAATAACTTTGCCGATGTAAACAATATAATCTCGAATGTTGTGAAATGGTTTAATATAAACAACTTATTATTAAACCGAAAGAAAACTAAAAAACTGAAATGTACAAAAGTTACACGTGATTAGAAAGTTTTTCAATCAGTTGTAAAGTGTTCCTTTCTTTGTTACCCAGGCAAGCCATCAAAACCCTGTAAGCTCATAAGTGTTCCTTTCTTTGTTCCAGGCAAGCCATCAAACCCCTGTCCGGGTCAGCACCGTCAGTTCGGGCGACGGGGCCCTTCAACGGGACGGGAGACACCACCGAGGGCAAACAACCCAGCAAGTCGCGGCAAAAGAAATTCCAAAGGCATTTCCCGCAAGTTGGGCCCGAGGAAAAAGTGCTCAATTGTAAGTGAATATTGAACCTTAAACGTTCCTCCAAAATGCCATGATGAAAGAATATAAATTATTTTTCTTTTCTTGATTTTAAAACTGAATGTAACAGTTATTAAATGGATTTCTGAGAACTGACTACAATAAAAATAAAGGAAAGTCTCTATTAAGTAAAACTTCCTAACTTCAATATTTAAAGTACTTGTTCTTCATGTAGTATGGCACTGTATACCAAATGTCTGAATGGGATAGAAATTTGCAACTTTGAGACCATATCCATATGAGGCTACAAGAGTTACAAAATCGATTGTCCTAGTCCTTGTGGTAGATTCTGCTAGTCTGCATTACATCGACCGCAAGTCCGCACAAGTAATCAATATGCATTGTTCAATCACCTGAGGTCAGCCAAATAGGAACCTCTCATTTCTGCTCACTTCAATTAACTTGTGCACGAAAGGAGCCTCGAAGAAGCGTACTTTAATCCTTTCACTACATTGATTCTTTCACCGACGGTCAGAGGCCTTTTTCAGGGACTCTTTACCTCAACCTGCTCACTGAACTAATACAGGAAGACCAAGAAAGAATCAGTGACTTAAGAAGTAGAACTTCAAGTCATAACTTGCGCCATAAGATAACTTTGACTTTAAGACTGGCCTCATAGCTCAGTTAGCAGTAACTCTGCCTTCTACGCTAGGTCGCGGGTTCGATCCCCGCACTGGACAAACATGTGTGTGATAAACACAGATGTTTGTTCTGTGTCTGGGTGTTAAATATTTATCTATTATATATATCTGCCATAGTACAGGCTATGCCTAGTTTGGGATCAGTTGACCGTGTGAATATGTCTGGAATATTTATTTATTTATTTTAAATTATATATTATGTACTATACTACAACAATACCTACTCGTAATTGTTATAACTACTTAATTCCTAAAAATAATAATAAATAGATATTAAGTATTTGTTGCACACTTACATAACGTAAGTACTCAGCTTTGTTGTAATGGCATCACTCCTCGACGAAAGAGACTAACTACCCGCAACACAGGATATTCCTAGGGTGGGAGTTAGTGTTCTTGCATATTATAATTTGTCTTTAACCCATTTATTTTTGTAACAGTCAAGGTACCTTCCTACTTACAGAATTTTATCTAATAATAATATGTAACTTTTTTGTTCATTCAGCTTTTCTAACAATAAATAAACTTTGGAACTTGAAATTTGAAACTAAGGTGGGCCCCAGAGCAAATGCTTTTAACCAATTTAAGACCTTTGCCCACTTCAGCGTATCATACCATGACCGTGCTATGAAGGTATCAGACACATCACAGGCTCTGCAAGAAACTACTACTAAATAACACCCAACAGTCACATACATAGTCCTGACCCCACACTAGGATTCCCTGCGTCCGTCGGGCGTGAGTATCAGAAACTATGAGACCATGGTACCCCAACATCCATGCCGGAAACAAATATTTTCAGATCATGCAAATTTGTCCCGTAGCGGGAATCGAACCCGCACCCCTTGCGTCTCAGACGGGCACTCGCCTGCTACGCCACCGAGGTCACCGAGTATGATCCTTTGTAGCGGGTAAAATCCTTAATTCACTAAAACCATTCCCCAATTCAAATATCTGGGTCACATTGTAAGTGACAACCTCAGTGATGAGTTAGACATAGAAAGAGAGCGAAGGGCGTTGGCTGTAAGATCCAATATGTTGGTTCGTAGGTTCTATCGATGTCCTACAGAGGCTAAAATAACCCTGTATAAGTCCTACTGTCAGACACTATACACAAGCAGCCTATG
Source organism: Anticlea derivata (assembly GCA_947579855.1). Lineage (NCBI taxonomy): Eukaryota > Metazoa > Arthropoda > Insecta > Lepidoptera > Geometridae > Anticlea > Anticlea derivata. The sequence goes on along the minus strand of OX388271.1, from coordinate 5,515,600 downwards.
GACCACATACACTCAAAAAGCGATGAACACCCTTCGTGTCCAGTATAATAATGCATTCAGGATGCTGCTGGGGCTTCCGCGGTTCTAACTTTGTGACTAACATAATATGGACATAAATTGTTTTTTTTTTGCTGTCTGAAATAAATGAATTTTATTTATTTATTTACTATTCTTTATAACTTCGAGACGATTCATCCGACGATTCTGTCTCACGACGTCAAGCAATCAAACCACAAAGGCTTAGAGGAAAAAGCTAAATAACATCTCACAATCCATCTTATCCATCTCCTTAGATACGAACTACAAATGGCATTCTCGACGTAAGAAAGAGATAGACATACTTTTGTCATTCAGCAACTGATCATTCATGCGCTCTCCGTGCGATATTTTGGCTCTTGGTAAAAGCATTTTATGTGAGTTCAAGGCCTCAATTCTTGGGTTTCACGATGAGTCAAGTTGATTTCCTTGGCAGATTTTCAAACTCATTGTTAATTTTTTTAAATCATTTTTTCGATCTTTTCTGCACGTTTTGTCCTAGATACGCTAAATTCTAGTTCATTCAACTGTTGCGTAATGCCTTCCAAGGTATCAATGTCATGCCACATCGTGGCTTCAAATAAATCGACATATTTAAGGAGGCACATTGAGGTTTAAAAAAGATGCGTCTTGCATAATATAGATACTTGCTATAACGCTTTCTTATACTTGTCTTGGTGGCCCCGGCAGAAGAATACATAGACGCGTCCATATCTACCTACCCGTGGATGTAGTAAGAGGCGACTAAGGGAAAAAGCTAGGGATAGGCAGCAGCGGCCCCTATTTTCACGCTCGCCAACCTGCATGCCCAGCGTGGTGAGTATGGGCAAATTCCCCCCACATGATAGGAATTCGCTGTGGAAATCGCCACGGCTGAAATTATAATTATTTACCAAAAACTGTGGTCTACGTTCACTTCCAAATATTCACACAATAGGTTAATGTGATATGATAACCCATCTGAGTCAACGAACTCAAGCGAGCTTATTTTGTCATCAAAAATTTGACTTTAAATCTCGCTGCCACTCCGTGTCGTAACATACGACACCATAGATGCGACAAAAATAAACGACGAACTAAACTAGGTCAGTGCCATAGAATGGGATTACATACGGGATACTGGTATGCCACGTTGACTCTTGCCAGTGGGCGGTAACTAGCATGCTTGGATAGTAAATCATTTGCTACGTTACTACAAGGATCTTTAGTAACATGGTAGTTGATTAAAATGTTGTGTTTTAGATATAAATAATAGATAAAATAAATAAAACATAACGTAAATACTATAAACAAACAGCATATTGTATATATTTATATATTTTGTTATGATGACATCTTTTAATATTAAATATCACTAAGAAGGACTTGAATAAAACCTTTGATTATGTATGACCGATGTCAAAATAATTTATCTTCGGGTAAACATAAAAAAATATCTACGTGTTCCAAAAGATACAAACTTTCTTAATTTCAGTTTTATCTATTTAAGTCCACTCAATCAGTAGGTATTCGGAATTTACACTTGACAGTGATCCGGAACTATCTCTCACTCATTATTTGTAACGCTTTCTCTTTCTCAGAAAATCACCTGTTAGTTACTGAGGCAAGCTGCTTGCCACGTTTGAATTTATATTAGGGTGTTTAATTACTAGGTTTAAGCTGTTTTATAAGGATTCGGGTCACATTCGAATTTCGAACAGATTAAGAGTAATTTTAAGCGAATTGCGGTCAATGATTTAACGAAATTAGAATTGAATTTTATCTCTATCGCTTTAGCTCTGAATTTTTATTGGTATATATTAAATAATCTGTGGAATAACCAGCTAGTTGATCTGAATGTAGGGTCAGAAAGTTCAAATCGGGTTGTTTTCGAATATTCCTACGATATCATACGATAAAATAATGCTTAGCTAGTTCACCTTATTCGATATTGGCACCACATTGAAGCTCTAGATTTAATTCGACAACTTTTACAATTTTTATTTGTTCCGGGTCTGGGTGTTGTGGTACCATAGTACTCGTAGTTTCTGATGCCCACAAAACAAGGAATCCTGTTGTGGGCCCAGGACTATATATCTGACAGTCAAAGAAAGGGAAAAGGGTCATCGAAAAAAATGATAGACACCAAGCTGTTTTTGTTACCTGATTCTTCAGATATCAATCTTTCTGTTTACAGATTACTCGTGCGCACTGGTGGGTGATCTACTTCTACAAGGCCACCTCTACATCACCAAAAACTACTTCGCTTTCTACTCTAACGTGTTCGGATATGTGACCAAGGTGAGCTTCATTCATATGTCAATTTGCATTGTACCTACCTAGTCTTTTTTTATGTTTTTATATGGAGGCTTATGGCCCACCTGATGGTAAGTCGTTACCGTCGCCTATTGACATCAGCAACACCTGGAGCATTGCTAATGTGTTGCCTGCCGAATCCCTCCCCCCTAAAGAGCTCTGGCAACCTTACTCATCGCAGGAACACAACACTATTTGAAACAAATAATGTTATTTGGCTGCGATCTTCTGTAAGGCGGAGGTACCTCCCCAGGCGGGCTGCTCCAATTCAGAACGAGAAATCTCGCTGTGCCCTACCTCCTCCTAAAATATGCCTTCGTGCATATGCCACATGATTTCGAAATTTTAGGTTCTAGAAAATGGTTTTCTCACGATGTTTTCCTTTACCGTGAGAGCACTGTACAGCGCACATAAATTTTACGAAAGGAAAATCCATTGGTTCACGACGGGATTTGAACACTCAACCTGTGGATCGGAAGGCGGGTCACTACCACCACTCCACTAGTGCTCTCTCAATTATGAAATGAATCTTAGTACACTCTACATTTTTTTTTTTTTTTTATGCATTCTACACTTTTAATCAACAAGGCTACAATTTTAACTTTGTGCCCTAAAAACCGCGAAGGGTTTGTGTGTGCACTCATACTCGTCAGAACGTATTAGGTTCTTTCGCAAATTATAAATTATTGGTAATTAAAAGAACCTACTATTAATCGCTAAAAAAAAATTGCCCTTCTACCAAGTGGATCTTGTTTCCCCACGCGACCCAGGCCACTTTAACTTTTATTCCTACAAGCTACAGTGCATTTTAGCTTTGTAGCTATATCTACCTTTTGTTCTTGAGTTATGTTAGTTACGTTGAGTTAGGTTTACGAACTTATCAAAATATAAAAAAAATGAAAAGATGACACACCACATCTTCACTATAATAGCTTATCTATGAAGGTATGAACCAAATGGCACATGAGTATGAACCACTATGCTTTCTATTCCACCGTGTATAATTTGCCCAAGGTGAACCGCTTAGTTATGTAATTGCGACACTTAACATGCTTTAATAGTATTAAATTAATGCCTAAGGCCTCAGGTTCAGATCGAAGATGACAGAGAATTATGCATTTATGTCAATGATATACGGGCTATATTTCAATGGCAATTCGTAAGTTCAGCTGCATATTAAATGGAAGTTTTGTGTTGTCATTGACCAGCAAACTACTACTACCTAGCACTAGTTCTGATTCGGTCTCGTCCGAATCGGTGCTAAACCCTCATTAAGGTCGACCTAGTAATATCAGCAAAACTGTACTAACTTGTACGATATAGGTTGTTAAATGAACCCCTGCCCTTAATTTGTCCTTTGGCTAATTTGTGTGTTATAATTTCCACATGACGTGGCAACTTCGCCTTTATTAATTTAAGGTGCTGTTACACATTCCTACGCATTCGTGCTGCAATATAATTTCTAGTTAGTGACTTGTTAGCACGCTTAAGGCGATCGTAGACGTATCAGATCGGATAGGGAGGCATCGTGTCGCCTCGAATAAAAAAAATGCCGTTCACTGACTTGTCCCGAGACGAGGCGATGCCGTTAGGGCGCTTTGCGTCCGAATTCAGCCCGAGAAAATACGGATGTCAGTGTTAATAGGTAGGTACTATCACCGAAATTCCGTCTTCCAACTTTTGAAACTATTGCACACGGCGAAGTACCTCAGCGTGTCCGGCCCATTTATATATTGCCATGCCATGCCATGTCGCACCCTGCTTGACCGATTTGATTCAAATACCTAACGCAGCGAGAAAACAGCCTTAGGTGCTGATTAGTTTGCGTTGCAGTATGCAGTTTTTATACAAATAAGTGATGAGCTGAGTTAGTGTTGATCTCGTGTCTTCTGCTGCTAGGGCATTAATATGTGTGCGGCAACAATTATTATGAACCAATCGGTATGCGTTAGTGCGGTAAGTGTAATAAGAATTCGATTTACAAGTTTTTTAAATTGTTCATAGGTATGGTTGGACCTAAATCGTAATTGTCCGTGGCAAAGTATTGAGTTGGATATGGGATTCGACTCTGACTACTCCCAAATTAAATGTCTCCGATGGAAATTTCGCGAGACTGCGATACAAACCTTTGTTAAAATTGCGGGTTTTCTCAAACCCTGTTTTTAAATTCATAGGTCATGTGGAAAATGACCATATTATCTACATAATTGGTTACTCTGACCTTACAATAAAATGATCTTGAATGCTGTATGTCGACTAGGTAAGTAGAAGATATTTTAGGAAACTTTGGCGCCACTAGCGCTGGACTGAGCCAATCGGGAAAGTATAAATATAATTTGCTTGCCAATTTACGAACTGGTATTGTTGCAACTTGAATGACTTCTTCAAATAGACTGATTTCATTTGTGGATAGATTATCTAGTACCCATAAGTGCGTCGAATGCTAATTCTAACTTAAATATTATCATATTTGCCTAAATTGTTATCTGCATTACAAGTTTGGAAGTACCTATGTCATTACGTGAGAATGTGTTGTGTTAAGAATACAAACTGCAATTGCCTAGTTTTATTAGGGCTTGTTTTATTTAATAATGCAGTTTAGGGTAAAACTAAGGGTAATACGGAAACTGGTGATCGTTTTGTTTCTTTTGCGGTATTTTTGCAATTTTATGAACTTACGCGTTTTTACAGGTTGATTTAGAAATTTATTTCTCTTTATTTCATGATGTACTGAAAAGAAATTAAAAAAACTCGATAAAAGGGACTATTTAAAAAAAAGAAGTTTTTGTGTTTCTGGAAATTTTATTAGCTTTATAACTAATTATTAACGCACAAGAACATAGACCTCGCTAACTAAAACCTTACAAATAAAGAAGTTTTAACTGATTTGACTGATTTTGTATTTTCAGTAATAAATGTCGATTTCCATAAAAAAGAAAGAAAGATACAAAGTATGTGTCTGTCTCAGTCTGTGAATCAGAAAACTTATAGCAAATTATTTTCTTATTTCAGCTGCTAATCCCAACAATATCAGTGCTCAGGATAACCAAGGAGAAGGTAGCGCGCATAATTCCGAACGCGGTGGGCGTCTGTACGCGCGACGAACGTCACGTTTTCGGCTCCCTGCTGTCGCGCGACTCAACGTACAAGCTGATGACGCACGTGTGGAAGGCAGCCCGCACGCCGGAACTAGTCGCACCTAGCAAAACGCAGGTAGCCTTTTTCTACAACTCAACTCAACTCTGGAGTAAAACCGATTTATCATCAGCATGTAGTCTACTGCTTCTGCCTCTTACTAACTTAATACCTTAGATATGTTTAAGGATCTGATCTTGCTTGCTTGTCATGTCACTGATTCTTTCTTCTTCATCCTGTTACAGGATTCCTCTATTAGGTGGGTGACCAGGTTGAGGTATGGTGGCCTGGAAAAGGGCCTGTGACCGTCGGTGAAAGAATCAGTGTAGTGAAAGGATTAAAGTCTTAGAGGCTGCTTACGTGCCTGGAAATCTGAAAATATGTCTACCATTCTTGAGTCTTGAGCCAATTTTACATGTTATTATTCCAGGATTTGCGCGCATCAGAGGTGGAACTAGACGCATCAGAGTATTCCCCTGAAGATGACAGCAGTTCGGCCGGAGACAGGCTCGATGTCCCCGAGCCGCCTGTCATCAGGAGAGAGTCTGAAGCGCTTATCGGAACAGGTTTGTCTCTATTCCCTATATCCTATTCCAGGGTATAATCTACAACTTTAGTAAATTTCATCCAAATCCGTTCGGCCGTTTAGGCGTGATTGAACCACCAACATCCAAACATCCTCACAAACTTTCGCATTTATAATATTAGTAGGATGTTATTATTATATTATATTAAGTGCAGGTTTGTTTAATTCCAGCGGGCGCAGCAGCAGTTATCCAGCCCGCCCTACTAACGGGCAGCACCGCACTCAAACCTCGCTCAACGCACTACCAAGCGCTCCTTATGCTCATAGGGGTGTTACTAGCAATATCCGCCTCGTGGTTGTGCTATAAGCTGTATTTGACAAGGCATCATCCCATGCAGGTGAGAATATTATTTAAACTAGCTTCCGCCCGCGGCTTCGCTCGTGCGTTACCCACATAAAAAGAAGCCTATATGCTAATCTAGGTAAAGAACTTTATCTATTCCAAGTTCCAAGTTTCATAGAAATCGTTTGAGCTGCTACGGCGTGATTGAATAACAACATCCAAACACCCTCACAATTTTTCGCATTTATAATATAAGTTTACTAAGTTAGTATAAGATTGCATAAAAAAAAGTTGAAATTTATTTAGTTTTTCAAAAAATGTATGTTGTTGGAAAAAAAATCTTGCATTTTTGGATTCCTTGTTTGTTAGTAAATAAATAAATGTCTGATAATATGTGTCTAAAGTGGTTGGAACACCTTCAAAATTATAGGTTGATAAATTAAACAATATTTTTACACCTTGTATAATTGTATTGTAATCTGAAAATGTCGAAAATCTTGCAGTCTGACTGGACTGACGTTCATGCAAAAATGTAGCTTTCTGAACGCTTGGGCCTTGAACGCTGCTGCCCATCCCCTAGCTTTTTTCCCTTAGTCGCCTCTTACACGTATTATAATTGTTCTAATTTCAGGATAATTTATCGAATCTATCTGGTGAGGAGTTGTATTCGGAATTGGTCCGGTTTAGGGCGAGGCTGCACGGGCGCGCGGCCAACGAACTACACACGTTCCTAAGCTCCAACCTGTTATTGCTCAGTAAGGTATGTATTTTTGTAAACTATTAAACAAAAGTAGTATTTTTTGCTAAATAATTGAAATTCAACCTTATTTACTTCTATATACGGTTGAAATCACAAAAACACTGTGAGGCTCAAAGCGCATTGCGCGCGCGTTAAAGATAAGCGTTATTTTGTTATAAACTATGAAGCAATATTAGACATATTAGCAAAAAAATATTAATTCAACCTTATTCACTTGAATATACGGGTTGAAATCACAAAATCACTGAGGTTATATAGCGCCTCGCGATTTTTGTGATTTCAGCCGTATTGATGAGTAAATAAGGTTGACTTTCAATTGTTTATGAAATAAGTCGTTTCTCCGTTGATCCAAAAACATTTTTTTTGTTGCAGAGCTAATTTATTTATGTTATTTATTAGAAGAACAACAACAGTTAAAATGTTATAAAAGATCAGGTTGTGTATACACGTATACAATGTTAAGCTGTATACACGCCAGTTATAGTTATTCCTAAGTAACATAAATAAAAAGCTAATGGAAATAAAGCCTTTGTCAGCTCATAATAAATGTTTTTTTTGTTCCAGGTCCGTCAATCCCTAGAAGCGTTATCGGGCGTTATATTAACCGATATGGCCCATGAGTCATCGAGCGATTCCGTCTTCAGTTAGCAATCAGCTTCCATTATAAGGCCCAGTTCCCTAAACACATGAAACTCTCTGTTTTCGCCTTAGTATATTATGGCAAATGTGATGAATGATTTAAATTAGTTACGTAGTTACATAGACCACAAAATAGTAAAGTTATAAGTCAGCTACACTGAAACGTGCCAGGAATTAAAAGTGTGGATTGGTTAAAGGTCGGTCTGGGAGCAAAAAACTATTTTTTCTAAAATAAGAATGGCATGCGGCGAATGTGGCACGTTAAGGTTTAGTGGACGAAGACACAAAACAGCAAAATCTTTTTCAATGTTAGCGTTAAAATATTTTATCCAAGTTAACTTCGTCAGCGGAATGACAGATCAACAAAATAAGATTTTAAACATGATTCTACTAGTTTTAACTTCTTGCCAATACGTAATGATAAAGTATTTTAACCTCAGATTCATTTACATTCTAGCGTTCTGCTAACACTGGGTTGATGCGACACGAGTGGGTTCGGTTCGTGCCAAGTGCACTCGGTTTGCTATTTTCCGTGTGAGTTCTGATGCAAGCCGACTCGTATGAGTTTACTTGGATCGTGCCAACCCGACAATAAAAATAAAGTTGAGGTCAAATAGCTGGGTCTTTGACCAAAATAAGGTTTTAATCTTGATTCATAAACGCACATCAATACATAAATAAATTTCCACGAAATTATTTCAAACACATTCCAAACTTTAGTTTGGTCGCGTAAAATTAGTACCTTAAGAAGACCGCATAAATTTATTATTTTAACGCTGATATTCAAAAGTCTGGTATAGCGTTTAGCCTTGGCTAAGCGTTCTTTCTATCTTTCTGTACTTTGAAAGAATGAAAGAAAGGAATGTTTATTTAGCGCCACTTAATACAAAATATTAGTACAATTTTAAAAAGTTACAATAATAAGACGGGAAATGTAACTACGCAGCATTTGCTCCAGCAGCACGTGCACGTTAAACCAAGGCTAAATTTACATCAACGCTGCACCAGACTTGAATAACTCCGGTTTGGTATTTCGACAATAATTCATGATTTTGTCAATTCTCCCCATTGAGATACAGAAAGCAGTGTTGATTCAATCGGAGATACATTATCAATGCAAGCCATGTAATTGCAGTTTTTTTACTCTGTTATTTATTATTTAATTTTATAAATATTTTATTATTGGTTTCATAAGACGATCGCCTTTGAGGCAATCTACGTCATGTGTCAAACACGCTAGAGTTAAGACCGGTTTACATGGAGAAGTTTCTCGCACTCTTTATGGCGATAATCGCAATTGAGAATCCCCAGGCTATTATCGCTTTATTATTCGGCGATTATCAAAAACTAAGTTATTAGATCATAAAGTTATACAATACTTCTACTATTCACAGGCGATTTTCGCTCTTCGTGCGTTGTTCGTACGTATATTTTGCACTATAATTTATTTTTATCTCTTTTCGAGAATCGCATCGCAGGCGAGAAACTATCTCCATTAAAACGAGGGTTTATTATGAGACGAAACGGTAATTTGTTCCGCAATTCGTTTGTTTCAGAAAGATTATAAATTCATTACATTCGCAATTTTGTTTGAAACTATTCCTTAAAGGAAGAAACGATGGCGGATGGATTTTCTTTCGTCACGCTAATTATCATAAGCAGATTTTGCATGTAATTCTATTCACTGGATAAAATACCTTTGGTCCAGATAAGACAGAATTTACTCAACAGTGACTCGGTCCAATAACTCTGATAAAGCCAAGTATTTATTTATTAGTCAACCATGTTCCTGACTTGGCTTATTTCGAATCCTTACTAGGACGTGATTGACCAATAAATCTACAGGGTACCTACTACGTGATGCGTATAGTAAGTCGAACGGGTTTTCTACTAACAATAGGCACTAACTTTTGTTGTACGACTTTAGAAAATTATATGAAAAATATCATGAAAAATAGCACAGATCTGCTTTTTTTGTATTAAAGTACTTAGGGTTTTCTTAGGGTTTACTTTCGGGTTACCAAAATAGTTACAGAACACGTTTACTTAGCTATGCCGAACAATTACTAGATACCTAGAGTTGATTGATTTATTTATGCAATCGTGACTAGAGTAGAGGTTTAGGTAAAATAAACCAACATTACTCGATCGCAAGTTCGACCAACAATATTCCCATAAAAAATAGTCTTGCTTTATATACATACTTGCAATCGAGGCGATTAATGGGCAGTTTAGCCAACTGGCCCTGGTATTCTAGGCCACTAAATATTTTTCACTTCACTAGCGCTGAAATCACACTGGCATTAATTTCATAGAAATTGTTGATGCGACACGAGTGGGTTCGGTTCGGACCAAGTGCGCTCGGTTAGCTATTTTCCGTGTGAGTTCTGATGCAAGCCGACTCGTATGAGTATACTCTGATCGTGCCAACCCTACAGTAAAAATAAGGTTGATTCAAATGTAAGCTAGGTATTTTGAACGAGCAATTAGGGGTATTTGAATTATTTTGCCGTTGAATGTATAATTGTATATATTTTATTATGTAAGTTTAAGTTTTTATTCTAGTCTTTGGTAAAGCTCAAGGTTTAATTTAATTCAATTTGGTCAGATGTACTTAGGTTGTCGGAATAACATTCGAACGATCAAATGAATGCAATATATTTGACGAATTGAAAATTATGTGTAGTCAGAAATGTAGAGAAATTATATTTTTAATTAAATGTAATATAATCTAGTTGAATGTCATGGTGGTTTTAAATGCACTGTTACTATAAATATAGCACACATATTTAGTTGATAGTGAAAAGCTAGTTAAATGTTTTGTATCAAATGTAATGGAACAATGTTATTAGTAATCTGTGTCTATTTAGTACTGAGACAGACCAACAGACGTGTAAAGTTTCATGCAAAGCTCAAGTAGAGGGCACCAGTGTCACTAGTCCTAATCTGTTTCCGATTGGCGAATTGAATGAGCCAATTCTGATTGGCTGAGATTAAGCTATCCGAAACGCCAAACTAAAATTTATGTAAATTTCTACAATAATGTTAATTGTAATTTGTTTTTTAACTTTTGGAATGAGCTTTTGGCGCCGGTGAAAAGGTTTCTTGTCGTGTGTCAGATAAAATTGCAGTTGTAACTTTTGTAGCTGACATTTCAATGAACAGAAACATTAGGATGGTGGCGCCACTGAGCTGCGTTAGAAAGTAGAGATAGTGCGTATTATCCAGGTTACTAAAACCTGGTATGTTCTGGCAAGTACAAGTGGCAGATGCGCCTTACAGGGCAAAAATTCTTGCACGTTCTTAAATTCCTAATACTTTTTTTTCATTATGTAATTTATAGCATTCCATACGTCGTTTTTGGACCTTGTGATGCTTTATAGCCCTGGTACTCGAAATTTAGTAGGACCCTAGCAGAGACAAAAAAAAATTAAAAAATATTTAGGATGATTTGTAACCTTTAGGGTTCTCAAACAATTAAATTTACTTTTAATTCCATATTTGGTTTGAACGTCTAATGGACACTTGCTGTTTAAAACTAATTTCAATTTGATACATTTCCTCAATGAATCAATGAAGTTTATTTGTTATTCTATCCGTATGATTAAGCGGTATTTTGCCAAAGAACACTATAGAATAGTCAGGTATATCAGAATTAGTGTTAAAAAATCTTTGTACAATACCTAATGGCCACTTAATGTCGAAATAGCTGCTTCGAAAAAATCTGCCTACTACAGAACTATCGTGTATTTTACCAAAAAACAGGATATTCCGCAATATGTATAGTAAGACGAGGGGGCTTATATTAGTATTACACCTAGTAGACAATAACTTTTGTTCTTTGTCTTTATAAAATATGACCTTCCATGAAAACACACTAAGAAATGTCAGCTGTTTTGCGTTCAAATCATTTTAAACTCAATTAGCCGTTTAAAAATTAGTTACAAAGTTTGTAAAAAGACCAAGAACAGCTAATTTAAAAATGCTCGTTAACAAACTTTAATTAATTAAATTGAATTAATTAATTCGATACAATTGACCGGAATAAATTATATAATTCTATATTCTCTCTTTTTGTTAATATAACCCCTTTCGGCTTAGTATATGTATTATGAAACACCGTTTAGGATGTACTTTTAAACTACTATACTAGATAAGGAATACGCTGTATGAGAACATTTCAAAAAAATTGTAACTACTTAGTGTTTTCTAGGTCAGGTCAATAACCAGTACCTTGTTAGAAACTAGTGCCAAGGGGCAAATTCACTGTAAACTCTACGCGGCTATCTCGACACAGACACATATCTAATTATAAAGTATAGTTATATTATTTCTAAGTTTTATGTAGTTATATCAATCAATGCAATAGTAGAATAAAACCAGTGATCATTAAAAAAATGTTATTAGCCTGTATAAAAACAAATGGTTAATTTTAGATTTTCGGTTATTTTTGTAAGTAAAGTCGCCCGTCTAAGGTGTATACATTTCATTATTTTTCAAAATTTTGTCACGGTAAAATATTTCATAAAAATGTATCGTTATACATACATACGAAGGTACATCATGTAACAGTTTTCAGAAAGACATTGTCATCACATTCTTTATTCCAGAAGTATACAGCGTAAATAAGCAATATGTACGGTAAATTAGACTTTGCTATTTTTACTATTACCGAAAATGGTTACTTACATGATTTTGAGGTGATGGTTTGGTAACCATCACCTCAAAATCATGTAAGTCTTTGGTAAGACTATATAGTATATCATCCTTGTGGTTACATAGTTTACTTAAATCTAACTGTTAACTACATAATGTACTTGTTAATGTCATAACTATAACCATTATATGGGAGAAGACACTGACTTCTCTAACACAGGTTATTTTACCTAGCTCAGGAGTCAGGGAATTCATACAATGTCTGTGCCTATTACTTTATGTCAATAAACAAACAAACAAACAAAGTTTTGGAGCTAAACCTAACAATTTTTATTCATGAAATATTTTACCGTGATATGTTTGAAATGCATACATCTAATTAGAGGCAACTATACATAAATGTTGTTACACCCCGAAAAGTAAATAGAAATGATGGTGTACTGCTGTCTTTCTATCAGTGAACTAGCAAGGAAAGATACAGCTCTATTGTAGCTATTCTGGCCTTTTAAGGCCAGATTTGTCAGATTTGTGTCCTAATCGCGCCTTTTACTAAATGTACCGGGACGGAAAAAGACAAATACTATTGGTCTTTGATCTAAAACATAATTCTTCTTCGGGTCTTTGTCACCAAAATCTACTACCCGTGGGATAACTCGTTTATTACTACGAAGCTTGAAATATATCCTATAATTTCATCTTTAAATAGAATTGCAATCTGAGTTTGCTTGTTTTCGCGTATAACTTGTAAACTAACCTACTTGATGTATTTTGATGCGGTTTTCACAAATTGGTAAGACTTATCGGGAAAGAGACGCGGTATTTCTTTATGTAAATAGCCATAAAGGGGCTCGAAAAATCTGGGTTCTTTCTGCAATTTTGTTTCCTTTTGTGAATAGAATAAGCACTCTTTGTTATTTGCGGGAATTTAAATCGAATCATCGATCGAGTTTTATATAAAATGGCGTTGAACTAGATTTGGTGAAAAAGGCCCATAGATAGTTACGTAAACGTGGGGTGATAGGTATTAAAATGTCGATTTATTTCTACCGCGTAGGAATTTTTAACGTGATGTATGTTATGTGTATATTTTGTTTAAATTGTGATTTGTTTAATTTACTGTAAATATAGATAGATGAGTTAATTCAATGGATGCTGTATTTTCATTTTTACAAGGTGATTCATAACATGTATACTGTCCCGAAAAGGGCTTATTCTACACCCAATCAGCAACGAACTTTGTTCTACAACTTTGGCAATTGAAATAGGATAACACTATGCAAGATCTGCAGTTTTGGGGTGAGATCGGTAATTATTTAGTTTTTTAGCTATATTGATATCGAACCATGCAAAGATTTGTCCCACTGTAGAAATCGAACTCGCACCTCGCGTCTCAGCCGCCCAAACAGTCGGCCAAAGCGCCACGAAGGTAGTCAAAATAAAATAAAACAAAAATTACCGTCCATTAATTTATTTCAGACTAAAAAATTCTTAGATTTGAGTAGGTATGTATTTGTTAACATTGTATGACATCACATAGTAAATGCTTTTATAAGATGTAAATTACGAATCAAATAACATCTAAAGACATCTAGATGATATCAAAATCTAATGAAATGCCTACTCGCTTCATCATCTAGAAATAAGACTGTACCTACCTAACTTCGGTCATCAACCATAATGTTAACCGCGGCTTCACGTGGTGCCTGTATAAAAGTAGGTACTCGTAGCCCCCGTGGCTGCGTTAAAGTACAAATAACCAACAAACAAACACTTGCGTCTCTATTAATATCATTTAGTATTATTTATTAACGATTCGTTCGGCTGACTTATAGTCAGCATTGCATTTCTTTTGCAACACTAAGCATTTCGATTGGTAGAGTGCATTATAACGGCGCTGGCTACCCTTTACCTTATATTTTATATCAATTTTCCTTTTAATTAATTTCTTTATGCCTAGGTAGAACACTCAGCTCTGCCGCGTGACCGCAAAATTGAGTTTTTGTCACCACATTAGCAAGGTAATTGTCCACCCAAAGGGTAAATTATTTTTTTTTTTTTTTTATACTCTGTAGTTACAGTAATTTACGGAATACAGGAGAAGTTACGGAATACAGTAGGTATTATTTTATACCGCGGTAAGAAAGTGGGTGGGAAGGTACTTCTATATCATTTTTAAATTGACGCATGTACCTAAACTGTTTGTTGAAAAACACAATATGCTACTAATGTTATAAATGCGAAAGTTTGTGAGGATGTTTGTATTTTTAGATGTTTGTGGTTTCAGTCGTAACGGCTAAACCGATCTCGATGAAACTTGGAACAGAAATAGTTCTTAACCTGGAATAGCATATAGGCTTTTTATCTAGGTACCTACTATGCGAGCGCAACCTAGTTATTAAATAAGATACAAACTTGAACATAAAACTATTCGTAAAACGTAATAATTTATTTATTGTTATATAAACTTTCAAGAACACTAAATTTAGGATGAACAAAACAGCCAACACTAACATAGTCAGAGGTAGGTAAGTACCTACCTGTTGGAACGATATGGAATATTTTTTTAAAAATATAGTGAGGTATGTAAGTAAATCCTTTTTCCAGCCTTAAAAAAGGACCGGCAACAAAAAGTAAATGATGATTGAACACAATCATAAACACTAAAGTTTTTTTTAAGTATTTATTTCCTAACACTAAAAGTTGTTAGTAATTTGAAGTCGTGGGCAGGGTGCGTACCGTAGTAATTGTATGGCCTGCATAGGCCTGCATACAATTACTAAGAGCCCTGACTACTTCATGGGTAAGACTCATTGCCACAATAAACTATTTATTCTTAGACAAAGTCCTCTGTTTCTCAGCGTACTGGACTAAATGCTTGTCAGTAGCAAGTCCCTTCCTAGTTCTAACTGAGTCCATGTAGGCCTTCGCCCGATTTACGCCGTCCCATTTCTCCCCCCATTGGAGGTACTCCTCCTCAGTGCGGGGTCTCCAGAAAGGATCTATGTCAATCACCTGAAATAAAGAAACGACTGCATAAAATTACCTAGAATATTTGCAGGGCGTGCTGTTACTGTAAATACTATTCTTATAGATTTTTACCCTGTCGATTGAAAAGTTGTCTGGAAGATAAGATCATTGTTTATAAAATAAGATAATTATTTATTTCTCTCAACATTACACTTCCAAAGTAACCCTACTTACCAAACTAAGTAAAAACTTGTATTTTTGCAAGTAGTGCCTTCATTTTATCTTCATATAATTAAATCTAAAGAGTTTTGACTAATACTCTTTCAAACTTTGTAAAATAAGAGTCGGTTACAATTTAAAGATTGATCATCAAGTAAACGCTGTCTCAGCAAAAGGTCAAACGTAAATGATCAGTTTCGTTTGAAGAGGTCTACAGTGGCCTAAAAATGAAACTTGTGTACTGTAAACTTTTTGTAAAGTGAACTCACTTCCCAATGACTGAACAGCATCTGCGGCGCAGCGAGGCCCATGGTGTGCGTCCGCAGCTCCAGCGCAAACTTGAAGCTCTCAGCGACTGGCATCAATGCCTGCACCCTGAACGAAGCCGAGCCGCTCTGCAGATCGGAGGCGACGATGCGGCCGCTTCGACGACTTAGCGCTGCGTAGAGTTTTCCTGAAAATAAAAATGTTCTTATAAGAAAAATCATTCGATAGAGGTTTGAAGCAGATAAGCATTTTCGCTTGTCCGTCTTTGAACAGCCTATTTTTTTCTTGCGTATTTATCGTACTCATTTATATTAGCAACTGGCGAACAGTGTTCTCATCAAAACGACGTTTTGTCTTCAGGTGTTGTCATTGGAATTGGATATAAAGGAATCTTACGATAATAATAAATGGAAATGGGTTATTTACTAATGCCTGTTGTTGGAAACGTGCCCAACAGAAAATCGGACCTACATTATTATTGTCTTCCAAAAGGCGGTATCAAAAAGCTTGGTTTCGTAAAGATCAAGTTAACTTTATCCGAAAGATCAAAATCGCAAAAAACCTATCTGCGAGGAAACCCTTAAAAAGCCGGGACCGAAAAAAGTTCGCTTCGTGACGGTTTTAGGTAGGTATCTGTTGTCGAATTCCAGCGGTCTGTCGTTTAGAAACATTACATTATTGCTACCAGCTCGAATTGAAACACTAAATAAAAAACCTACGAGTAGGCATAAGTACAGGTATGAAAGAAGAAAGATAAGTCTTTTATTAAACCCCAACAACAACAAAATAAAATATTACAAAAAGTACGTACATTTGTAACTCGGTATGTAGGTAAAATAATAATAATTGATAATAATAACAGATTACCTAGCAAAAATAAATATAACAACAGAAGTGATTATAGGTATGGCATGGGGCCAAAAAGGTACCTATCTCAGCATAAGCTGCACCAAACCAGTACGGTAAGGTGCGGTGCTGGTTTTCAGACGGGATCTGCAGTGAAATTACGAGCATCAGCAGAAACAGAGTTTTAAGAGTGTAGGTAAGAACAAGACATGGCTGATAGACAGGGACGCTAGGTACTACAGTCAGAGACGATTGGTTTGAAGACAAGGGGTCCCCTACTATGACATCTTATTGCTATTATACAAAAGCGAGTGATCACTATTTTACATGAATTTGAGCCATAAGTCTTTGAGAATGTCAACTGAAGTCACCGCCTAAACGAAATCGCAAAGTTAATGGTACGGTATCACATTGCCGTTTCTAGACGAAGATGCGGGTTCGAATCACGCTGGTAGCAGAATATTCCGGGTAGCATTTCAATTTACTCTTAGAACAGACATAAAAAGCTCTTGTTGGCAGCCCAGCATTCCTCGATTGGCCGCGGTCACCGCAGATGAAAGGCCCTGCTTCCGGTCACGGGCATCCGGTCAGCGAGCTCGACATCGAGCTGTTTGCCCAACGGTTAGGGAGGAACCCACTGATGTATAGAGATATGTTGAGCGATCGATTTAAAGGAAATGCTTACACACAGTCAAAATCGATCAGGTCTTACTCTTTCACTTTCAAAATTATAGTGAGTTGTAGGTACTATAAGATATTTTGAAAAACAGGTTTTAAGAATAAAAGTTTAAAAAGGTTTTTAGTTTCAAAGCGATCCTTTTAATTTTAAATAGAAATTTAAAATTAAAAGGATCGCTTTGAAACTAACAAGGTAAGTTTGAAGCCTGTTCCTCGCGATCAAGCCTAGAAGAATCAGGCGACTAACGAGGCTAGGTGGATAAACTTCTTTACAAGTTATCAACACGTAAATCATTTTAAACGGGAAAGATCGGCCTCTGACATGGAATTGTCCATCGGATTAGGGAGGCAAACGTATTTGCGTTTATTCTAAAATATGTAGATAAAATCATTTTTTCATAAAAGTAGATTACTTTGATATGGACCGTTAAATAAGATCTTTAACTTCTCTTCTAGAGTTTTTTCAATGAAAAATGTCGAATTTCCAAAAGTCGTAGAACAAACTTGAATGCCAATTGGCTGTAGAATAAACCCCTTTCGGGATGGCATACATAATTATGAATCACCTTGTATAGTCTGAAATAAATGAATTATTATAATTATAAAAGTGACTGGATTACCTCGTGGCTTGATATTTTCAGTATGAATCGGGTCTAATAGCTTCTATATTTTCGCTTTAACAATACAATGGAGCGCACACCTTACTGAGCTTTTTGTGTACACAGATATTTGAACTCCCAGCACGCTAAGAATGTTAACGAAAAAATAATATCAATTTGTAACGGGAAACACTATTTGTAATTTAATTGCCGTGAAACCAGCCATGGAGCATGGGCAAGATATTGCGCGTGTGATCACACTATAGGTTTGTGACTTTTAATTCATGAAAAAAAAACACCACTGCAGAAGGAGAATCGCCATGTAAAAAACTTTTGAAGTAATCTTGTACTGTGCATATGTAAGAGTGCAATAAAGAATTAAAGAAAAAAAATATATTTGTAAAAAACTATGCTTGTTCGT
This sequence comes from Anticlea derivata, assembly GCA_947579855.1. Lineage (NCBI taxonomy): Eukaryota > Metazoa > Arthropoda > Insecta > Lepidoptera > Geometridae > Anticlea > Anticlea derivata. The sequence continues at coordinate 5,497,213 of OX388271.1, read as the reverse complement.
GCTGCCTGTGAATTTATAGTCCGACTATAATCGCATTGAACTTACAAGTTCCTCAGCCATCTAACCGGATGTTCCGGGAAGCAGTCCGTTACGCGGCCGGGATATAGGGCGATGCAGCTCCGCATACCGAGGTTATTACATTTAACATAACCGTATCGGTACCTAGCCTACTCGTCGCGCCGCGAGTGTGGAGTGCATTGCGAGGAAGCTTCGAGTTTGTAATTGTACATCATACACGTACAACATGCACGCTGTGAACAACTCTGGTAACGGCGACCTCAGGGATGATTGCTTGATGATATTTTAGTGAGAGCAAATCCCGGCTCTGCACCAATAAACAACGTGTTTACGTAACTAGTATACTATCTCACAATGGTATTATTCTAACAAAGAACTAACTAAAAAATAAATAGCTTACCGTTATTGTACCGTGTCATATAAGCGCCTCTACAAAAACCAGCAAGCTATTTACTTGTCACCACTCACCGGTGACTAGCGAGACGGCTTATTTAAATGCGAACTTGCAACTTGCGGAAGAAGCAAGATAGATACCTATAAGTAATTCATCTATTCTAACCAAATGTGAAAAAAACAGTGTTACAAGTGAGAACTATACGAATCTTATTCTTTCCACGCGGCATCGCTTTTTTACTCTACATTCTATAAGAATACCTCGCTACGCCCTCGTTAAAAATCCTTTAGAAGTAGAGTAAGTAAGCTTCCTATCTTTAGGTATTGTGAAACAATCATCTTTATAGTAAGGATGTTATTCAAGTTTTTATAAAATATATGCGACAAAAATATCGTAATCTGACACCGACACTCATATATGAGTTATGGGTTTCAATGACATTATCATTCACATAGTGTGCCTAGTAGTATCCGATCCTGTAATCAGTCCTTATTCTAAAGGTATAAAGTTTAAAATAAATAGCTTTATATGTAATGCTTACGCGTGTTACAAGTAACTCCATTGCTTAGTGCGTGATTTACAATTTTCCCACGACACGTTGTGGTAGCGTAAGCAAAATAAAATAGTAGGTAATATAAAAGTCACTTCAGCAAATATGAACACATTAACTTCAATAAATTGTAGTTAATCTGTTGATATTTTCCACCCGGGTACACACATCCCTAAGTAAGCTACAGAAACTCTACTATATATATTTTATAACATCCAACAATCACATACATAGTCCTGACCCCACACTAGGATTCCCTGTGTCGTGGGTATCAGAAAGTACGAGTACCATACCATGGTACCACAAAACCCAGACCCGGAATAAATATTTGCAGATCATGCAAACATTTGTCTCGCAGCGGGAATCGTACCCTATATTATACCTCCTTTGCGTCGCTTGCGGGCACTCGGTAAGCCACCGAGGTCGTCAAATAAAAAAAAGGTCTAGAATTTCTTCTCTCATTTCTTATTTAATTAAGTTCCGATTGATAGGTGCATATTTGCTGACGGTATTATACTAATCTTGACTTACATCACGGCTAATATAATATAATTAAATTCATTCGGCAGTTTGTTATGAATGTGTTATTGTATCGTTTAACGTGACTATTGAAATGCGCTGATAATATTGATGAGGGGTGCTTACTGGAACGATGCTTATCATATTATAAGAACTACACTATTAGGTACTAAAGTATGGTGTACCGTCGATGGTAAGCCTCGGTTTAACGTTTTATTAATATCTTATAATTTTTAAGACTACATAATGATTAAGGAATAATAGTGTGATCTTAGAGTGGCTAAATAAATGGCTAAGTGGCACTGAAATTTGAAATTTGAAATTTTTATGTAATACGCATAACAAAAAGTCACCTGTGTGTGCATGAACCAGACAATTACATTTTCTAGGATTAAAACGACCAAATAAAAAAATTGCCCTATTGTTCTCTAAGTTGAGAGTATCAAGGCAATGTACATATGGAGGAAACGGAGTAATACATTGTTAAGAATAATGTAGAAAAGTCTCCAGCCCGCCCTACCTCTTAAGGCTCTGATTGAAGGGCAGGATACATCTGTTGCAATAAATAGTGGGCCGCTTCCGCATGTGATAGTATACCACGTAAATTGAAATCAAGCAAGCTCTGTGATTACGACAGGGCCATTGGTTACACCTCGCATATATTTATTCGCGTAGGATTTATAAGAGGTTCTTTCTTGGCCATTCTGTGTTAGGTCAGTGGCCGGTGAGATATGTTGCTTTTACAGGGTCTGTGTGAACAGACTATCTCTCTGTCTGTTGGTTAACTTTGATGAAATATATGGAAATAACGTAGGCCCTGGGGAAGGACAAAAGGCTTCTTTTATTCGAGTACCACGTGAAGGAACCTCAGGCAGCCGCCAGTCAAAATATACCACACAGTTGGTCTAGCATGGGTGTACTTCTTGGTAAAATTATTCAGGCACCAAATTACCTAAAAGGTATGAGGCAAACCTGACCTATAATAATAATAATAACCAAGTTTTGTAGCCAATTTTTGAACCGGGATATGAAAAAAATATAAATTCGTGTCGTAATCGGGGTTATTTTGAAATTCTGAAAATAAGGAAACTAGTAAAAAATTACCTTATTTCGAAAAGTTTATGGTTGATCATTCGGATCTACTTTCCATTTTATTTTGTATCGCACAGACATCTTTCATTATAGGTACTATTATATACTATACGATATTTTGATCCGGACAGTTGAATCAGATGTCTGGAAGACGCGTCGATGTCAGAAAAGCTCAGGAAGAGTAAATAATCCAAGTAATAGTAACGGTGCATTAGGTGCAATTTACTTTTAATTATCCGCTCTCAACGATTTTCTCATCGGTAAAATGTCGCAATAAAGGTACCCAGAGGATTGTTGAAATAGGTGGTAGTAGCTTAGTTACTTGGCAAATTTCTAGTGGTTTGATTAGAATTTGCGGTCAGCGAACGACGAGGAGTTTCACTACGCGATTAATTCCGTAATGAGGAAATCCATAGCAGAACCAAGGTCACTGACATAGTTCTCAGAATTATTAAGTTGAAATGGCAGTGGGCAGGCCATATAGCTCGCAGAACCGTTGGGGAGTAAAAGTTCTCGAATTGCGACCTCGAACCGGGCGACGCAGTGTTGGATGGCCATATTTTACGAAAAGATCTATCGGAATACAGGTCACGAGGGGGCGACCATTGAAGAAAGTACTGGACGCTCTCTGCTCAGAACCAGAAGGACCGAAAGAGTTTGAAGGAGTCCTAAGCCAGTTGGTTGAAAACGGTTGAAGAGTAGTAGAACATTTTTTATTGCAGACGAAACCATATAGCTGTGGCACAGTGCGGAAGGATATTGTGTATAATTAGATTACTTGTCTCTTGAGCCTCACCTAGTTCGATCGGCACCACACTGAAGCTTTAAATTCCATTTTGTGAAAAAGGATCATCGAAAAAAATGATAGGCACCAAGCCGTGTTTGTTGCCTGATTCTCCTAGGCTTGGTCGCGAGGAACAGGCATAGCTTCACCTAGTTTCTAAGACGTTTCAAAGTGATCCTAGTACACATTTTTTGGACTCAAAAAATGTAGCACAACACACAAGGGCAGTTTCAATGAACATTCCTAATAGCAAAAATAGGGCATGAAATGTACTGCGGTATCCCGTAAAAATCGGAAAGTGCGTCTGTTGTGTAGTAATTTGTCACCGGATCACTGGGCGCGAGGTAAAAACCCGATCGTCGCTCGATCATTACCCGACTACAGAGGCGGGCGCATCCGAGGTAGGGCGTAGGGGCATAAAATAATTCCTATTTTCTACACTAAGCTTATACCTGAAGCACTTGCTTTAGGTATAAGCTTAGTGAACCATAAAGTTCACTTGAACTTAATGGTTCACTTGTGCTGTCAGAACGAAGGATATGGTAAATTTATGCCTGTACGAGTCACGAGCTCTTGTTTAAAAAAACAAGAGCTCGAGATTCGTTTAACAGGCATAAACGCACATATATGTAAAAATTGCGACTATTTATTTTTTTACTAATACAGGAAGCTGGTAGTATATTTTAAATAGACCAACAAATCATGTTCAAAAAGTTGGCTTTGCCCCTTAAATGGGACCCTGGTGCCGTCCACACCGTCAACATAACATTTTACCCGCTTCCTGTCGTCGGTTTCCCGTCACGATAACGCATAACATAAGAACAGATTAAATTCGATCGCTGAGGATATTAGTTAATAACATGCTGATCTGCCCGTTAACATCAAACGGTTATTATACTGTAAATAAAAATAAAAAAAAGGGAAATACTGTAAAAATCAAACAAAAACACAAATAAATTGGATATTTTATATGAAATACCTACGATATACATACCTACTAATGTAATCTTACTTCCTACTTATTCCTTCATTCAGTTCCTACAAGCATTCAGTCTTCTGATTGCTTCAGAAAGAATGATAAGCTGGCTATCAGTCCTGGCTACAATACTCTATCTATAACCACGCTAAGCCACGCTCGGAGGCTTTCGGGCGGGCTATGCCGCAGGGCAGGCCATCACACTCAGCTCATACTTAACATCCAAAAACTAAACCGGAATCAGCGAGAAACCCAGCCTGGAAGTACATCCAAACCGGACTCCAAAATCCCTACAAAAAGCGATTTCCCGGTCATGTGTTTTTTCATCGGATACGTTGTTTTTCCCACAGAGTCGTCGCCACATGCCGCTAAGCGCTTGTTTCCTGCGCTCCACCTGTCACCGTAGAATCATTAACCCGTAATTGTTTATAACGCAATTACCGGGCATATTTTGAGATATTGAATGGATGCTGCGACAAATAAAATCAAGACGGTGACGGAGAAGACTAGATAATTTTATAACCTCGGCGTCGTCTGTGGATAAGATGGTTTTTTTTTTTTTTTTTTTTTTTTATACAACATAGGTGGCAAACAAGCTTACGGCCCGCCTGATGGTAAGCGGTTACCGTAGCCTATGAGCGCATTCAATACCAGAGGCATCACGCACGCGTTGCCGACCCCGAACCCCCTTCCCCCCTAAAGAGCTCTGGCAACCCTCCTCACCACAGGAACACAACACTATTTGAAACAAATAATGTTATTTGGCTGCGATCTTCTGTAAAGCGGAGATACCTCCCCAGGCGGGCTGCTTCAATTCAGAACGAGAAAATCTCGCTGTGCCCTCCCTCCTCCTCCTCCTCCTCCTCCTGGTGTTAATGTTTGAGCTAAGCTCATTGCGAGAATTTTGTTGTTTTAATTTGTAATTGTTAATTTTTAATTTTAATTTCTCATCTTGTTTTTATTCGAAAACTACCATGCTAAAGCTATGTGAATGTGTTGGTATCTCTCATGTGCTCTCTGGGTTTGTTTCCCCATAATTCTAAAACGTATTTTCGTAAGCAAGAATCTTATTTCTTTAGGTGTCATCATTATCATTATTTCAGTCGTAGGACGTCCACTGCTGAACATAGGCTTTCGCCACAGATTTCCAGCACGACAGACCATGTACGGCCTGCTCGCAATCATTTGAGGGAATTTGCCCATACTCGCCACGCTGGGCTAGTGAGCGCTAAATTAACTCCCAAATGAGATTATCATAGATCCGTTCAAGTAGGTTACTTATCCTCGCCCGTAAGTTCGTGAGTCACAGCTACCAACTTGGACACAAGTAAACATGTGCATATTCACGCCCTAATCGTACTAGCCATATACGAAACTCTTCATAAAGCTAATAGGAACTGCGTAGTTAGTGGGCGTTTGTATGAGTTTAATGAATGAACAGCTGTTTCTCGATGTCTTATTTGAAAGAGTACAAGGTTTCCCTGTCGCTTCGGTGATAAACATTTCTTATTACATTTCTAAGCCGCTGACTACCCCTGAAGTACACTCGTAAGACTAGTTTGTACTCTACTCACTTTCTGCTTCAGAAAGTATGGATTTTACTATTCCCAAAACACAAAATCCTACTAATATTGTAAATGAGAATGTTTGTGAGGATGTTTGGATGTTTGTTGTTCAATCACGCCATAACGGCTAAACCGATTTGATTTCGTTGAAACTTGGAATAGATAAAGTTCTATAACTAGAATAGCATATAGCGGCTACTTTTTATAATAATAATAATAATAATATAATATAATATAAATTTTATTTCAGGTAACTTAAGAATAGTACAGATGGTAAAAACTAATTCTAAGACCCATAGAAATATATACCTTAACCTAAAATATATATAATAATATATACCACGCGAGCGAAGCCACGGGCGGAAGCTAGTAATAAATAAATAAATGCCAACAGTATACGCACATACATAGTCCTGGCCCCACAGTAGGATTAGCCTCGCAGCGGGAAACGAACCCGCAACCTTGCGTCTCGGATGGGCACTCACCCGCTACGCCACTGAGGTCGTCAATGATTATCATCAATTTTCATCAACCTTAAGACTTATAAATTACGGCTTTTATATATATATCATATATAAAGAGCTCTGGCAACCTTACCGCAGGAACACAACACTATTTGAAACAAATCATGTTATTTGGCTGCGATCTTCTGTAAGGCGGAGGTACCTCCCAGGCGGGCTGCTCCAATTTAGAGGAAGCTAATCTCGCTGTGCCCTACCTCAAAATTATTGCTCTTTGACTATCTTGAAGGCCTAACACTAAAGTTATAAACGTAATAGGCAGATGACACACTTTGAACATGCAAATTGAAAACCTGCCCTATCAATATCTTGTGTAAACACTCGATATTACACAAAACCATATAAGAAACCGAAGGAAACAGTGGGCTCGGAGTGGGTCGAGAATTGAACCCACTACTACGTGGGTCGCAGTCAACATGTTACATAACTGTATTACTGCAATCGCGCCTGTTATGAAATGTACGCTTATAGCGGCTTGCAGTTAATACTATTTGAATGCAAACGACATTAATAAATTATGAAATTATAAATTGCCACTATTATTTTGCTAAAAACGTCAACGTTTCCGAAATGACACTTCCACTAGGTACAGCTCGTACGTGGTCTCTTCGGTTCATTTTTATGATAGCACCATAAAAATTCTAAAAACCAGAATAATCATTTCAGCCGTTTGACGTCTACTGCTAAACATGGCCTCCTCCACAGACAGAGCAAATTCCTTGTCATGTGGAGGCATTTGCCCAAACTTACCACGCTGGGCATGCGGGCCCACCCGCATGAGCGCAGTTAGAGCTATCGTTGTTAAAATGAGGGACGCTGCTGCCCATCCCCTGGCTTTTTTCCCTTAGTCGCCTCTTACGACATCCGCGGATAGGTAGATATGAGGGGGTCTATTCTTCAGCCAGGGCCACCCCGACCAGAACCAAACCAATCCCAGCCAAAAGAAATCAACCAAAAAACCAGAATATTCATATCAAAATAATTTCCACGAAAATAATTACAAAAATATCCAATGCAATTGAAATAAAAATAAACATAAAAGCTCATTGGAGGTCTTGATTAGAGTATTATTTGGTTATTTATATGAAAATCAGGGCTCGTGTCGTTTGGTAGGATACTCGTGGAAGTTAGAAGGTCACACGTGGGCGGAGAGACTGCACGTGTACATGGGTAGAGGTTAGTGCGCGAGCAAGGGTAGAATCGTATAGAAAGAAAGAAAATACATGAATTTTGGACAAAAAAAAATAACACAAACTAATAAGAGAAGATAATACAATAGAGGGGTACAAGAACGAAGATCTCTCTTGTGTCACAAGTTGTACTTATCATAGACCATTAGGTACATCTATTATTTCCGCATTATTTATAAAGCGTCTAGTGACGACTTTTACCCACCTTACATACACTTTTACCTACACTTCATCCAATTTACTTTCGTAACACGATTTTTATCCCTCTTCATGACATGGCCATACCACGGTAACCTATCACTCCTAGACAGCGCTAATGCGCACATTAAATAGGTGATTCACATTAAAATGTATACTTTTCATAAGAAGACCTTCGGACGACAGACTTATCCCACTAGACGAACATGGCTCTTAGTGACAGATTAGGATCAAGTTTTTTGTAGACAATATTCGTAGCCTTATTTCGTAGCTAATAATTTGGTTCTAGATGACTGAAATTCAGTAATCAGGACTTTTTGTGAGACTCGTTGAAGTTTGGAGGTCGCACGTTGGCGTGAGACTGCACGTGTAAGTGTGGATTGGAGTGGGATCAGATGAGGACAAGGAGGATGTGGACAAATAAGTAGATAAGTATAAAAATCATAATTATTTGGTATGCATAAATATAAAAATAACTGATAATGAGAAAGTCAAACGTTATTAGGTATACAAGGACAAAAGGCCTGTGCCCTACAAAATTAAAGAATGTGCAGGGCGGAGGAGCCTGATAGTCTTTTAGACAAGTAGGTACAGATGTCATAGTAGGTACTATGAATTTGCTGCTAACTTACTGCCGTGACTTATAAGTAATTAGATGTCATAGTATGAAATGAATCATACACTTTAGTGTCGTAATAAAAAAATCGTAAAACTAAAGTTCATCGCAGACATATAAGCTCGGGATCGGACTGATCTCGCCTCGCCCGCCTCACTAACTTGTCACGAAGCGAAGCGATGCCATTACGGTGCCGATTAGGGTCAGCGTGGATGGACAGTCGGTGTAACTGCAAGGAGACTAATACGCGAGCTGTTTAGCGAATTCGTCGCTTCGCCGCCATCTTTTCCGACGACGCTAGCCCTTAGTGTGCGTTGCAATAGGAGTTTCATACAAAGTATTCTGAACGCCACGAGCGCAAGCCGACGGTTGGTGCCGCCGCTGTCGGGGCGATATGTGTACGCCAATGTTAAATTCCTTACTTATCTGACCAGGAAACTTTTTGATGTGTTTGTTGAAACTGTTGAAAGTAGGCATAGCGTGATTTCAGCTATTACAACTCTGTTAAGTTCCAACGCGATTTTCAAGAGTTGTAACAAAATAAATGAGTCAAGTTTTCGTAGGTAATTAAAGCGGTATCATTTTCGTGTTCGCGGTAATCAAGATAATGATCAAACTGAAAGGAGATAGCTCATATAATACCAAGAAATAATAGCTGACCTTCGCAATTAGGTTTCTTAAATATTTAATTAAATGTTGTACTTCGTAGGTAATCTAATCTAAAACCTGTTTCGTAAGGGGCTGGTGCTTGAAGTAGGAAAAAAAAAACATTTATTTCAGGCATCAAATAATTGTAAAACAAAAATGTTGGCCCATAGATAAATACCTTAATGACGAACATACATATAAAAAATATACCTAACATTACATTATAATCTGCACTACATAAATTATTTGAACGACGTCGCAGATGACGTGCGCAATGTGTACGCTTTTATAACAAGATCCCAAGCGATGTGCTAAATATATCAATTAGCAAATTTAAAAACTTAATTAAACGAAAACTGTACATAATCTTATAACAAAATATCAGACTATTTAAATGACAAAAAAGCTTGAACTCGATTACTAAAGATTTATCCATGCGATTTCCTCCATATATCCTCGATATCCACCTATGTTGGTTTGGGGACAAATAAATATCTACTCTTTCGATCTTTCATTTCAATGAATAAATGAGTATTGAAGTTTGAAGTTGAATTAGGAGTGTGCCAGCTATTATCTTTATAGCTGGGGATATGGATGACAGCATGCTAATTCCTGGCTGCACGAATCGCGATTAGGTTTCCGTGACTCTGTCAGTGATTGACGTCGTCCTCGAAACGTGAAACAAACGAAAATTTCCTTTTGGGCCTGAAATTGAGAGAATAGTGGTAGGTAGGAATACTTGCTTGCTTGTCGTATCACTGATTCTTTCTTGGTCCTCCTGTATTAGGTCAGGGTATACTAGTGCTCTCAAACGATGAAGGAAATCATCGTGAGGAAACCGGCATATCCTAGAACCTATAAATTCGAAGACGTTGACACATGCACTAAAGGAGCCTCTATGAGGCGCACTTCAATCCTTTCACTACAGTAATTGTTTCACCAACAGTCATGAGCCATTTTCACTGACCTAATACAGGTGACCAAGAAAGAATCAGACACGACAACCTAGCAACCAAACACTTAATAGTTTTTCTGATATAAGGTTGATTTGAGGTAGAATGAGGATGATGCCAAATCCCAGGATATTGCTTTAACCAAATCGATTATGGGCAATCAAGTTTGGGGAAAGGTTAAAACCATTATTTCTTGAAGGGATAAACCCCAATTTACTTTAAGTAAAGACTCGATTCAAATGAATGAAGACTGATTTCAGTTCTTTTGATATTATCATAGTTTTCAATTTCCGTCCGTACATTTTATAATGCAGACGTCAGCCATGTCACATCCTCAGGGTACAAAAACTAACCGGATTTCTCACAGCACTTCTAAGTAAGGAACAAAACCGTGCCTACAACAAGGAAATATCTGAAACAACAAAGGCTTTAGAGTGCGCGTGCCAATGGATCCCTCCCTTTACACTTCACACTAGTGATGTTAAGTGAATCCAATCGTAAATGGATAAAAAAATATTATATTTGCGGATAAGTACCTAGTAATCTAGGGTCAAAGAGTTGGGTGCACGTGGTGATGTGTTGGTGTATACATCATACCTTTTACTAGTAGAAGTTACCGTATAGGACCGGACTTACAGATAATAAGCAATTAAAAAGGTGGATGGAGTTGTGACGAATACGGATAATATGAATCAGCGTGTAGAGATTTTTTTTAAACTATAGATGCAGTTCCAATTTCCACGTTTATAGGAATTTACCTACTCTAAATTCAAAATATACGATACTCAAGGATATATTATGTAAGTTACATTGTGTAGCCTAAAAGAAGATTTTTCAATTTTTTTGTTAATTATTATTTTAACAAAAACAAGAAGAAAAAAATCGCTTAGGACAGAGCGGCAGCTAGAGAAAAGATAGTAAGGAATGATGAACAATATCACTGACATTTTTATCTAAATTGCTGAATTATCCGAGACGTCCCATCTCCACACCCCATCACTACGCGGCAAAAAAAGCTTACCACTCAAAACTGTCTAGTGTATTCGTAGAGCATTGTCTATCACTACCGGCCACAAAGCAAGCACTCATCACCAAAGAGTCGAGCATTTTATCTCCGCCCTTGTTTACGGACATGGACGTCCTTAGGAACGTCACTTCGCGTGGCTATAAAACCTTTTAGGGTTCCGTACCTCATTTGGAAAAAACGGAATCCATATAGGATCACTTTTCCGTCTGTCTGTCTGTCTGTCAAGACCCTTTCTCAGAAACGGCTGTATCTTCAACATGAAGTGTATACCAACTTTTAGGGTTCGTGAGCACATAGTGCCGTATAAAAATCAAGGTTCTAGCTCTTTGCATCAAAAATATATGGCAATTAATGTTTTAATTTTGTATGGAAATGGCAATAAGATATTTTTTACAAAAACTAAAAACCGACTTCAATTTCCTGAATATTTACAAGATTAATATCAACCTCTTTTTTTTGTTATCAACCTCTATACGTTTTGCTTACCTACTGAGGATGACACTGGCACCCGCACTTTCGAATAAAAACAAAAGTAAGTATGAAATCCATTCATCATCAATAATAACTCTTGCGGTACTGGCTGACTGACTGACAATCAAACGTAGTGGTTTTATTGTCTTTGAAAATCAACGCAAAGTCTAACCAAAATCCCAAGAGTATGAAATTTGCAGGGTAGCTTCTTGTTGTAACGTATGGGTGCACAGAAAGGAATTCCCGAAACACAAGGTTAAAGTTTTTTTTGGTATTGGCGGAGACATCGATTAACAAACACACAAAAAAAAAACCTCCCTCCTCCTTTTTGAAGTCAGAATGAAAAACGTCTAGGGTATCTATCTACTTCCAGTTACCTCATAATTCTGAAATTTGGAATGCTAAGAGCTTTTGTGACATTAATAAAGGAAAAAGTCTAAAATTGAGGAATTTTGATATTTTTTCCCCAAAAATTGGATTATTTCATGGCAAAGTTATATTTGCGGTCAATATTATACAACAAACAACGTGAGCTACCGCAAAATAAAAGTTTGTCACTGTTTCAAAATTTGATTTTCTGACCCCGGGTAATGGTAAGGAACCCTCAGGGCGCGAGTTCACGCACATGACCGTCTTGATTTTTATTTACTGTTAATTTAAACTGGTTCCGTAAAAGGTACAGTGAAAATGTCCGTTTAAAGGGGATTTTATTACTTTTTGATATCCGATGTATAAGTAGCTGAGGTACGTTATTATAAAAGGTTTTGGAATATAACAAAACTGTTAATGGTGGGGTAAATTTATATTTATTGAAAGCCATAAAATTTAAACCCCTATTTGAAGATATTTGAATTTCTGTTTGAAAACGAATGATTAATGGAACTACTATAAAGAGGTGAAAAAAAAGAAACGATATACTAGCTAATGTAAGCGTATTTATAGTTTTCTACAAAATGTGAGTAGGTTTTCTTAATTCTTGAACAATAAAAAATGCACAAAAGGCAGTCGTTCTCGATTTCTCAAACTGAATTTGTTTTGCATCATTTCCGCTTTAGTTTTTTAGTGAAACGAATTATGTACATAAACAAAATACTTTAAAATACAATTGTGTATTATTGTTTGTTCCACCAAATAATAATATGTGATTACTCAGCTAGCCAAACATTTATGTAGGTTAATTGGTTTATAATGAATTTTGTCTTTATTCGGCTTAATAATTTTGCTAACAACTTCAACTGTAATAAATGTAAAGGTAATTTCGATGACTAGGTAATAGCTGGCACGTGTAAGGATTTGGGTACAACTTCCACGTTTTGTGAATTTGCCATAGGCCAAGTAATTGCGTTCGAAAAAGGTAATTGTTTTAATATATAAACGCAAGAAGAGCTTCAAGTTTCGATAATACCTACATTTTCAAAAGCAACTTACGCCCGCGAGCAAAGCCATTTATGATACAAAAAAAAGACTATCCACGTGCCATGGTCTTCAACATATACATACCTACATAACATTAACGATAGTCATATAATTTTATATAAACTACTATAGGTACCTACCTAAACACACAGTCCACAGGTATCTATAGTACTATAGCGACTGTCCATTCATAAGAAACTGTTCATTCATGCGGTGGCCAAGTGAATGGGAGTGAAAGAGACGCACGATATATAAGGTCGCATTACACTGACAATGGAATCTTATTTCAATAGAGTTGAAAATCCTGTTCTGGGAATACTTGAATGGTGATGTTTTGTGTTTAAAACAATTGGTTTATGTGCCGATGAAGTGGGGATTACGGGAATAAGCAATAATTACAAGAAGCTACCGTTGAATGATGACTATGAATGGCTAGGAGTGCTTTGTGGTAATTTTGAGAAAGCCAAGTGAAAAAAATACTTAAGCCAATTATTCGGTTTCGAACCTTAAAGAAACTTGAAGTCAAGTACTTTATCCGGGCTAACAATAAATAATGAAATACCCATTCATTCTTAAGATGACAGTATGAACAATTCTTCAAAAAGTTAGTCTTCATCGTATTCTATAATGACTTTACAGTTTTTGACATCTTATATAATAATCATCTAGGAGTTAATTTTATAAGGTTATATTTTTCAAAAAAGATTACATAAAATTACCTGGAAACCTTTTCTAAATCGCAATACTGTGTTTTTGTTTATTATTATCTCTATCATCATTTTATTACGAAGAATCTAAATCTAAATACATAAGTATGTACCTACAAAAAAAATAGGTCACAGAAGTCTATCTAACTTTAATACCTTATAAATGAACTATAAGGCAAGTATTGACTACAAAGGAACTCGTAAACAAAAAAAAACATGTATGGTTTTAAATAAGCTTAGAATAGGTATTATTATTTATAGAGTAAGCTTCATAACAAGTTGGATTGTCTTAGTCAAAGTTTGGAATTTCCATCCCAAATAGAGCATATCATTCATTACGCGTCTTATTAATATTATAATACATAATAAATTGATTGAGCCCAAAATTAACATGCCCACATAAAGGTTATTAAATCGTAGATCGGGGTTTCATTCAGTATTAAAACTTTCAGTTGAAAACTAAATAAAAACTGAACTAAAGAAAAAATCAACGTATAACTGTCGACGTAAGTCTTCGTTCTTCAAAGAACGATTTTTTTATTTATTTATGAGTATTTGCATAATTTATATTTAAATAAATAGCATGTGAATACAGCCTTATTGAGCAACAAGATTGTGTAAAAAAACATCGTCGGTAGGAAGTCAACCCGTCGCAACAAAACAGTCTTGATCGTTGTAAGATATTCTATCGTGTTACGTAATGGTGGAGCTTTGGAATTCCCCGAAATTCAAGACGCTCTGCGACTATTATTACCATCAATTTATAACTTGATTCCAAGAAATAACAATAAATATCTATTGTCTCCACAAATAGTGGTTGTTCGTTTTTTATTCAGTTTTATGTTATTTTTATATCAAGGATGTCGTTAAATAAACAGATAGAGTGGGAATATTTTTGGCTTTTTTTAAAAACCAGTTCGCGGTCACTTCAATCTTTTAAGCCTAATCTATGTACGATAAAACTCGGTACAAGTAATCATATCTCATACATAATATACGATCCATAAATACATGGAAAAACAAACAAAATAATCATTACCTTTGTGATATTCCTAATTTCTTAATCGAAATTATTCATAAGCCAGTTTATTTATTAATAATATAAAAATCTCAACCTACAAAAGTTCGTTACCGCGCGCGCGACGCAGCGCGAAAGCCTCCAAGTATCAACGCTACCCAGTCGCCGTAAAAGGTGGTTATACCGGGCGTAGGCAAAGACGTACCTGACTTGGCCTGCCCGTTGCCAGTACGATCTTGCCCGACCAGACGAAGGGACACATCGCACGCGACCCGAACACGCGAACTTTCCGAAACTTGTGCCCAAGTGACTACACACAGTCGAGATGCAAGTGCTAGCTCCTTTACTCCTGGCGTGGGTGCTGAGCGGCGTGCGGGCCGTGATAAGAACCCCGCTGGAGGCTTTCAGACCCTCGGGAGAGATCCACATCAGGAGGCCGGATAAATTGCCGCTCGTGCCGCATAGGAGGACGACTTTGCCGCCAAAAAGCGGTTTGAAGATTTTATATCAGACAGGGGTAAGTCGAGTGCGGGTTTCGACTGCATGATATTACCTAATTGCAACAGCTCTGGGTCTTCATCTTCAATCTTTTACCAATTTCAAGACATTTTTGACATGGATACAAAATCGTTGATGCAAATAGGTATTTAATGGTAGAGAAATTCATGGATTAAGGAGTCTTTTATGCAAGTGACGTGGAAGAACTGGCTTGGTTGATGTGAGACGCAAAGTTTCTAGAGATACTTCTAGAGCGGCCAGTAGGTACACATAGGATACAAGGTCTAACATACTTTTTAAAAAAGCGTTGCACTTTCGAAATCATTTAATTTGTATGGTAGGTAGGTATTTATGTAACTTTACACGGTTTACAAACTACCGGCGCCAAATTGGCAGCTTGGTTGTCTGGAGACTACTGACTTAACCAAATTATGCTGTTCAAGTTTGCGAGTATCACGACTGGATTAACAGCTCTGCTTAATTCCATATTCAATTGTACTTTACTAAACGTCAAAGTCGTGACAAACGTCACGAGTGCAGATAGAAGGAATATTTTGCTAGTTTTTCAGGTATTAAGCTTCACATGCACCAAGAAGTCTTGGAATAAGTAAATGGGTAAACTTGACTTAAGCGATATTTATTTGTTGAGCTAAGAATGATCTGAGATATAAAAGGCGTTGTTAACTGTGGTGTTTTCAACGGCTGTTTATTGGATAAACGTTTAAATTCGACGTGAGTTAAGTTACTTAATCCGAGTTGCAAATAAAATCTTGAAACATATCACGTACGAACAAAATATCTTTTGCGTCAGTGTTTACAAAGATAACAAAAACAATGACTAATATAAAAACGTAAGAAACGTGTAACGATATCTACGTCGTATTGTGAATGAGTGACGCATAACAGTACCACACATGGGAGATTCTATGAAGGGATCCACCCAACAATTAGCCCAATTATAACTGACAAATAGCGCAAGAATGCTGACCAATTAATGTTCATACATACCACATAAACGAGCCCCATAACCGGCCGTTTCTAAGAAATAAAACGCACAGACGGAAAATCAACAACCAAATACCGAGACAGCGGATACTTCGAAATAGTACACATTTCCTTTCGTTGAAATAAAAACTAAGCCAAGGTACTCATTAAAGTAATTACAATTTTAGCCCACTAAAAATATGACCAGTTCCGGATGTCAATTCTTGTCGGTCGTATTTTAAACACAACGATAATCATTATTATACCTAATTTTAAAGTCGATTCATGGACATAATCGCTCTAACCTAGGCCCGTAATTGCTTTCATTCAACAATGAATTTAAAGAAATAATATTTTTCGTTTTAAAAGAGACTGTAAAGTTTGCGCCTTAAAATATAGAATTGGTTTTGTGTCGGAGGTTTTTTAAGATGGAATAATGTGTTGGCGCGTTGCGCGGGTGCGTAGGCGCGCGCGTAACACCGGTGGCGGCAGGTGTTCATTCACTCGTTCTTATCTTGACAGCTTCGATGACTTACGGGCCGTGCTTCGTCCCGTCCGTGTGTGATATTTGATTAAAAAAGCCTTTTTTTATGTCACTGCCTTTAAGCTCATTCGTAACGGTAACCGTCTTTTCGATCGTTCGTCTCTTTAGGAATTTTAAAGTGATCTTCGTTTATTCATATTCCGTTTTATGGGAGGGCTTAAAATCTTGACAGATATACGAGTTTGAGCGCGAAAGATTTTTTATTTTTGCAGTCGTCGTGGTGTCATTGTTGGGGAAGATACGGCGTATTTTCGCAATGATGATGTATTCAAAGCCTCAGCTGGAGTCCAAGAGCCGACTGAGAGATAATAGAAGAGTTTAGTGCTCCCGAGATTTGAATAGCAATGTGTTTGAGAGAGTGGCTGTTGTTATGATGCCGAGCGGCTTAAGCGAAAATTTACGAAAAATTAAAAAAAAATATTTCTTCTAAACTGCAGAACAGCTTTTTAACTGAACTCGATATCTCTGCCAATACTAAACCGATTTTTCTCTGGTTTTAGAGTATGATCCCGGGGTGGTCCCATATTAATTTAATTCCTGAGGGATTGCTGCTTGTCCCGTAAAACTTTAAAAAAACGTCATCATCTTTTGCAATCACGACTTGCCGATTTTTTTTTTGTCTACGGTGTTATGTTATGGTTATCCCCGCGACTTCGTTAGGTTGCTGCTATTTTTACATAAACTTGAAACTTAGAGGTTGTTGGGAATTTATTTCTGTGCACCCACCCATACGTTACAACAGGAAGCTACCCTGCATATTTCATACTCTTAGTAGGCTCTGCGTTGATTTTCAAAGAGAATAAAAACACTACGTTTGATTGTCAGTCAGTCAGTCAGTCAGTACCGTAAGAGTTATTGTTATTATTGATGATGAATGGATGTCATACTTCTTTTTGTTTTTTATTCGAAAGTGGAGGTGGCCAGTGTCATCCTCAGTAAGTAAGCAAAACGCAAAGAGGTTGATATTAATCTTGTAAATATTCAGGAATTTGAATTCGGTTACTAGTTTTTGTAAAAAATATCGTATTGTATTTACAAATGCATAAATCGATATGTTCTTGATATGTGATATAAAATACTTTTCAAAACTATCCTTTCCTCTACTGAATGAAGTTAATTTTTAATATTTTTGGTATTTAGAGCGTGCGCGTTATCGCAAGCTCCTAAAAATCAAACTCAGAATTATTTTTGTTCAAAAGACGTATATGATCATTTTAAAATAAATTTAAGATGACATATAGCACATCGTTTGAACACATCCTAATACAAATTTTGCATACGAAATACGACAATTTATCAAGCATTCCAAGTGTCAAAATTGAGACTATACGCAATTTATAAGCGTACCTACGGATGCGTATCAGATTTCGCGGGGCAGTGTCACGACCGCTGCGAGGTGACAACCAATAGAATAATGGCTTTGTAATTTAGCCACAGATTTAGCTCTACGCTTGCAAATTATCTTACACTAGCTGTACCCGCGCGGTTTCATTCGCGTGGAGTATAAAGAAAGGAGAAGCATGCCTTTAACTTTTGTTCTAGTTCAAACAAACGGGGCGGAAGCTCGTAGTACCTACCTTAGACTTTCGCCTACTTGATCATCATATATTTTTAAATGATAACTTTCCAGCTTTTTTTCAGTGGCAAGTGTCAGTCAGATTGACCAAAGGACAATATAGTAAAGCTAGAATGCATTTCAGAATGTATTACACACGAACGGAGCTTCGTAAAATCTTTAAATTTAAAGGATGAAGCCTAACACCAAGCTACATCACAGAATAAATAATAGTACAAGGTCAAAAAGATGCGTTTTTACTACTAATGTAGCAAATATGTTGAACAGCATTATGAACACATCATTTGAAGCCCTGAGAGAGTGGTAATTAAAAAAAAAAAAAATGATTAGTTCGTCCCCAAGGATTCCATTGGGTTCACCTACAGTAACCTGCTGCCATCAATTTTTTTGATGATTATTTTTTTTAATCTTAGTACATTTACATACTTTTACCGATAAGTTAGTCCAGCCGCAAGCTTAGTTTAGCCCAACGCTAGAATTTTGGCCAATCTCCTTTGAATATAAAACAACTATCTGTATAAATGTTACATTATTTGTGCGTGTTGGTTGAATCTAGAGCAATATAATACGACACTCGGTCGCCATGAGCTCGTGATTAACGTTGTGCACGCGAACTGCATGCACCTTAACGAATATACAGGGTGTCTCGGTTGTTCAAGAATTCAAATTAATCTTTAATACATCCCAAAATAGTAGCTAGGTAGTTGAAACGATATAATTACGTTCTAAAAACTATAAAACAAAACGACTTCAGAGAGTAATTATGTTCTACTAGCTTCCGCCCGCAGCTTCGCTTGCGTGGTACCTATATAAAAAGTTGGTAAAGAGCTCTTATCTATTCCAAGTTTTGATCGAAATTGGTTAAGCCATTACTGCGTGATTTAGCAACAAACATCCAAAAATCCTCACAAACTTTCGTAATTATAATATTAGTAGTATAGGATAGTATTCAGGGGCGGCCTGTATATGCTGTGGTAATGGGAATCAAGGTCCTGAATCCTGATGAATATTAAGAACATACAAATAGCCTGACTTCCTTAGACAGCTTGTATTTTCCTTATTTTCACTCAACTTTTTATTCTTATGTGTTTTGATCACGAATAGACACGAAAACTTCTTATCTAATAATTGGAAAACGTTTAAATGCAATGAAAATCGAGCTATTCATGTAAGAATGTTAGTATTTTTATCCTCGTAAAAGCCTAGGTTTATTTGAACATCATGCAATAAATATATGAACTAATGCTCTGAACTGAATTAATTATCGTTAAAGCAAAATTTTAAAAGGCTTACATTCTCATTACTTAAGTTTCTTTATTTTTATATGAAAATAGAACGGGCTTATTTTTTTCAAATTCTATTCATTAGGTAGAATATCCTGTGTACCCTAGTCAACGCACCATAATTCACAGACAAACAAAGAAATCTATGAGTACACAATTCACAATTTCATTTTTTAAATCCTTTGGTGCATGACCGTAATTCGAATCCACGAACTATGGATCAGAACGCGGGCCTTTACCACCACTCCACCAGTGAAAGAGAAGCCATATTCAGGAAAAACTTTAATAAAGAAGGAGGATCTGATAAATCTGGATCCTAAACGTCAAGAACTCATCCTATCATCAGCATAGAGTACACTGATGAAAGAAAAGAGAGCTGCCCTTAGATCATTTGTTGAAGCTCACATTTGTCTTCATTTTTTCAAATTTTTATTAGCTCTTATTTATTAAGGATTATAATTAGATTACTTTTCTCTTGAGCCTCACCTAGTTCGATCGGCACCACACTGAAGCTTTAAATTCCATTTTGTGAAAAAGGATCATCGAAAAAAATGATAGGCACCAAGCCGTGTTTGTTGCCTGATTCTTCTAGGCTTGGTCGCGAGGAACAGGCATAGCTTCACCTAGTTTCTAAGACGTTTCAAAGTGATCCTAGTGATTTTATTGAAATAAAAAAAAATAAGTAGGCACTTAAATAATTAATATTATTAAGGCGAAAGTTTGTGAGGATGTTTGGATGTTTGTGATCCAATCACGCCGAAACTATTCAACCTATTTCGATGAAACTTGGAACAGATAGAGTTATTTACCTTGAATAGCATAAAGGCACTTTTTATCTTGGTACCATGCGAGCGAAGCCGCTGGCGCAACGTAGTTCACCATAAATCTATTTCGAAACAGCAAAAAGTAATTACAATTGATGATTTCACACTATTCCGGATATTAGCCGTTGGTAACAATGTGAGGCAATTAATCATCGTTAGAGATGCCAACCTAGCCGTTGGCGCTCCAATTTCTGCTGATAATAGCCGTGACCTAATAAGTAATTTGCATTGATTTAAGTTTAATACTTCTTATCAAAGCTCATTTTACATAACCGGAAATAGCAATGCTTGGTCATAAAAAACAATATTATGTAGGGAAGTACCTGATTGAATATTGACATGACGGCTGAGGGTGAGTGGAAGAGAAAAATATCTTGTGCCAGCCCTACATGAAGTGGGATATTTTTCTCACACACTTAAAGCAGAACGCTTATTGTTAATTTGGATTAGTTTGGGAGATGCAATCCAGGAAACAATTGACATATTTTTTTATTCAGCGCTAATTAACTCCAGGAAATCAGATCCTTGAAGATGTCTAAGCAAGTAAGTCAGAAGTAGTCCAATCATTTTGGCACATGCCCACATTCTACCACATTCTGAGTATTCCATACGTGACAGGTTTGCCAGCCCATCGCCGCAAAGTTTTAATAACAAACGTTAATGTACCTAAATTACAAATTTCAGAAAAAAAGCATCTAAATAATAATTTATGTGATCGCGCCGGCTAGCAACGTGTTTGCGGTTTTAAAATCCCGATCGAGACGCCAATGACAGGTCGTAAAACAATCTAGTTTGAACACAGATAAAAAAGCGTATAGATTATTTAATTAATTTTTAGCACCGTTCAAGATAATATTTGCATTTAAATACTTTATTATTCATTGTTGGTCTGGCGCCATTTGATCACTTGTAATTTTATTTTTTGTTTCGGTATATTTTATTCATTTTATATATAACTAGCTTGCGCCCGCGGCTTTCCTTTAGCGGTACCTACCTAGATAAAAAGCAGCCTATATGCTATTCTAGGTCAAGAACTCTATCTATTCCAAGTTTCATCGAAATGGTTTGAGCATTTATGGCGTGACTGAACCAAAAACATCCAAACATCCACACAAACATCTACATAAAAAGTAGCCTTTAAGCTGTTCTAGGTTTATCTATTTCAAGTTTCAACGAAATCGTTTGAGCCGTTACGGCGTGATTGAACAACAAACATCCAAAATCCTCACAAACTTTCGCATTTATAATATTAGTAGGAAGTTGGATAGGATTAGTAGGACTAGTGGAAACCCCGCTACCATTTTATACATTCGAAACATTTTATATGTTAAGATTATTATAACAATTCTGATATGGGTTAAACTTATGAAATGAATGAACAAACAATCGTAATTGGCCCAAGGCGACCAACAAAAGTAACCGTGTCGCAATGGGGAAATGGATTTGGTTACTTAATTGTACAGTTCATTGCCAGGTAATGAAAGAAAAGATTTCTTAAAAAAGCTCAAAGATACAATTTTAGATGGAAAAGGAACCGCAAACGGAAAAAGTATTGATTAGTTTTGGTGGTCGAGTTTCAATTGAGTCATGTTTATTTCCTGAAGGCTTCGTGAGATTTATTCTTAGATTGCTTAGATTAGATAGCAGACGATTAACAACATCTGACAGTTAGGTACAACAAAATCTTTTACTAACAACAATTCAATATCATTATCATCAGCTTGTAGAAGTCAACTGCTGGACACAGGCCTCCGCCAAAGAGTTCCATAACGAACGGTCTTGAGCCTGTTCTATCCACTAACTTCCGTTCCGTTGTCGTCGGTCCATCGGGCGGGAGTCCTTCCAAAATTGCCTCGCCTATTTTGTGGTCGATATTCGAGAACCTTTACTCCCCAACGGTTTTCGGTTCTGCGAGCTATATGGCCTGCCCACTGCCACGTTAACTTGTTAATTCTGAGAGCTATGTCGGTGACCTTGGTTCTTCTACGGAATTCCGTAATCCGCAATGCAAATTCCGAACATAGCTCTCTCCGTAGCCCGTTGCGCGACTACTTTTGAGCTTATGTATGAGGCCAATAGTTAGCGATCAAATCTCAGGGCCATATGTCATCAATGGATAGACGCACTGATGCTTGACGTCTTGAGGCTCTGCGGTATCTGCGACGAGAAGATATGTCGAAGTTTCCCAAACGCTATTCCCCCATTATTTTCAATAAAGATAATTAATGATAGTCTTTTTTTATTCACCAAAAATGAATTAACGTCAGAGTATGTTTTATTGAGAAAAAGTGAAGAGTTCAGTTTGTTTGCAACAAAACTAAATGGGAACAATAAGTTAATTTACGTTTCGTCACGGTACGACGACTACAAATACCGTGATACCGAGACACGCGTCAAAAATAAAAAAGCAAATGCACCCAAATCAAAAAGTCGTACACTAAAAAGAAATAAAAGCTACCATGGGTTGGGATTCGATTCGTTTGACCACAGACAATAGTAAGAAACTTAAGGAATCGGAACTTCAAAAAAATTTGGTCTAAAACATTTGTTGAAAAAAAACCCTACATCCTTTATATTTATTTTTTTAAAGACAAGATTATTATAGATTATGACAAAGAAAATATATATGTACAGAAGTTAAATCAGAAAAAAATATATATTATATATACGTGTTTCGTAACTAATATACTATCCCGAAAGGGTCTTATTTATCAACAAGCAAAAATATTAGTGATAAAAATCGAACCGATACCCGAACTTCTATCAATCAGCTGCTTTTGGTTTTATCATCTTTATACCGTACGAGAAGTTCGACATACCTGAAACAGCTGAATAATTGTGTTTTGAATTGATTTGAGCCCACAACAGCAGATTTTTGTAGTGTTTTTACAAAAACAAAACCGAATTTCCTTAAGTCGCAGAAAAAACTTCATTGCCATTATTAATCACCTTGTAGTGTAACCATCAATTGAATAACATTTTCATAATTTGTTTATTTTTGAAACCCAACTTTTGACCCATCTATTGCACCTACAGCATGATTTTATTTTCGATCCGAGACCCGCATTCAAGATTTATAATCTTCTCGGCACTAAAAAAAAGCAAAGCAGCCAACAGGACCGGCGTGCACCTGCGTTACGCCATAAAAAATATAAAAACGCTTCTCTTTTTACACTGCTTACTAACCGTTTGAAAATAAACACGGATAAAACTACTGGTATTTTTTGTGTCAAATTTGACTACAAGTTTTGTAGCTTTTCGAGCAAGAAGTTATTAAGTAAAATTTATAGTGATTCATAATATGTTTGGTTTGTTTTACGTCTTTAGTAAAGTCGACATTTTATCTTTGAGATAGTCTATGCAAAAATCTGCTGTTTGAGGTCAAATCAGTTCAAACTCAATCGCTAATTTCAGAAAGTTTTTGAAAACAAAATTTAAAAAAGTATTTTTTTTTGCCCTTTACGGTATGGTTTACATGTTATGAATCACCTTGTAAAGTTTTCTGGACTTTATATGCCAAGCCAGTACCGCGTCAATAATAAGGTAACGCGGGCTCTGATTCAAGTACTTATCTATTTTCCAAATAGAAACTTACACTCGAGACGTCAAAATGAAAGACGACCGGGGATCAGCATCCGTTGCGGGGAGAGCCACGTGTGTCGTGAATGGACCCACTCCGGATGCCCTGGCCTACAATAGGTGTCCCCACTGTAGTGTCTTTGATATGGTGCACTGATATTATGTACGCGGATGTTGTCATGTCTTATACAAGTTGATTCATAATCTGTATGCTATTCTGAAAGGGTCTTATTCTGCACCCAATTGGCTATAAAGTTTGTTCTACGAAAGTTTTGGAAATTCAACATTTTTACTGAAAAATGTTAACGTACAAATCTGCTGTTTTGGGGTCGAACTCAATTATTCAACTGTTTGCGACACTAATTTTGATGTCGAACTTATCGTAAGTACGTTTAATAATTACTTATGAATATAATATAAATTTATACTAAAAATATATAATTTTTTTCTCATCTAATTTCTTTTTGTTTATAGAATAAGCCCATTTCGGGTTGGTATAAAGTTAAAAGTAGTAAAGTTAAAGGGAGATACGTTTCCTGATAGAAAAGAATCCCTAACGGTTGTACAATCACTTTTACAATAGGTATGACTATAAGTGGCAGGGAGGTGAGCACTGCAGATATGGAAATAAATATAAAAAAGGATTAAGGTTAAGTGCCAGATTTTATACACTTGGGAACGTTGATATTCTTTATTTCTTGGCAAACTTAATCCTCCAAAGATTGGATTCCATTCTCCAGTAAAGTATTGAATTTTTGTAATCAAACGTTTAAAAATAATTGTAAACATGATTTATGAAGCTTAAATTTCCTAAAGCGGAATGCTCTCAATCCGATTGTCATTGTAGATAACAGGGTAATAAATCAACATGCCGATATTGGGCAACTAAATTTGTGAAGGCGCGTGCGCGTGAGCATTCGGATATCTTGAATGCAGGGATGTGACAGACGTGGGACGTGATACTGACGAAATTCGGAACACAATCGATGTATTTTTATCATAACCTAGGATCTTACGAATCCAGTGAGAAGACTTAAAAGAACAAAAGCTTTTGAGTTTAAAAGCAAACTCAAGAGCAATGTATGTATCACCCTTAAAATTAATTAATAAACATACATAAAAGTTTTAATGGACACATTCCAAGTAGGTATATTGTAAAAAAATTGCCGAATAAAAAAGTAATCTAAAGACTAAAGAAGTGATTCATAATATGTAGATATGCTATCCCGAAAGGGGCTTATTCTACATCCTATTGGCAATCAAGTTTGTTCTACGACATTAGTAATTTTTCATTGAAAAAAACCCAAAGCCACACTCAGCATTTATACGCATAGAAATTTAGACATCACTAGACAATACTGTCGAAGCGCATACAATTAACAGCGTTATCTTTGAACTAATGGATACCTAGCATTGCACTGAATAGAAATACTGATCGTGAAAATTTCATGCGGTAATAATCAAATTGCATCAACGTTACTCGCATTCAACGTAATGTGCGTGGAACTTTCCAAGCGCGCCCGTTGAAGTCTTTTGTACGTGTGTAAGTGTAGTGCTATTCGTAGCTACGGCATGGGCTGGTATGGGCGTAGGATTATACATCCTACATGGATAATTACGTGTCAGGGTGATTTATCGGTTGCTGTTGTTCAAGCTAAATGGATTTTTTTATGAAGAGTTTCGAGAAGTGTTTTGCCTTATTAGATTGCAACTTAAAAGTCAGTGGAGATTTCAAGAAGAAAGCTTTTTATTTGGAACGACCAATACTGGTTTTTGTCCGCGAATATATTATTATATATTTTGAGTTATCTAACTAAAGTTAGGTTGTAATGAGCTAGTCATGCATGAGTAAACGACTTACTGGAAGACATTACTGTCTTATAACTTGACCGCTTTCGTTCAATGTTCAATTTGCATAAGCTTATCCTACTAATGGTTCCTAAAACCTCACTTTTAGATGTCCGTATCTGATGGCGGACGGCCGTCCGGCCGGATGCTGCGCCGTCCGGCCTCTTCACGGGAACACAGGTAGCGAACAAATTAGTAATCCAGGTAATTACCGTGTTGCCAGCCGAGTTATTTATTGCAAGCTATTATCGGAAGGAAAACGAATGGTGAACGGTTTTTGGTGGGATGTGAGTTGTAGTGTCCAAAAATACTTTTTATATGTAAGCAATTAGACCAAAAGGCTTAACCTAGCCTTCCTTAACATATCACTTATGTATTTTAACGATGAAACCTTGACTTCATTGAAATCACAAGAATTATTTTGAAACGTCTTAAATATAGTTGAAGTAGTATGAGTGTCTTTGGTAGTACTAATAAGTGAGAAGTTCGACCTTCGATTATGGGTTTTAGAATATATAACACAATGATCATAGAATTAAACATTGAAGTCAACAAGGTATGTTATTTTAATTTATATGAACAAAAGAAGTAGAGTATATAAAGAAAGCCAGCTGCGGTTATAAAACTAACCACTTCCAGTCAAGTTACAACTTAGGGCCAAAACACACTAAGCTTATCTTGCGCGGCGTGATACGCTAGATTTATGCTCGACATAACACCCGTAATATGTCACCGTAGAATAAATTATATGTAACGCAATGTATCGACGTAATAAAGCGCAAAATACACCGCACAAGATATTATTATTACTGATATATTTTGGCACCTAAGAGTCAAGTAACAATAGGTTTGGAGTATCGGTAAGTCAACGAGCGAGAACAATCGATTCATTCAAAACCTTTCCCCCTAACGAATCCTGCAGCATCCGATGTGAGTAAAGCTTTATTCAACGGGTTAGAAGAAGACAGCTGCTAGAAAGCGTCTGCCACTTCAACACCCTTTCAATGAAAATTCAGCTTGATCGCGCTGACCTAAGATTCAATATGGCTTAGATGCGCGCAATCCTAAAAAGCAGGACTAAAAAGCGAGACTTATTTCATTCGGCGTAAGTTCTGCCTGCAATGGTTTCATTTTGCACAAGTTTTTAAACAAATTCCCGTAATTTCGTCGTCGAAGTGAAATTATAGTACTGTGAGTACTATTATTTATTCTGTGGGGTAAGGTCATAGCGGGTAACAAATTATTTCATTAGAGTGGGCGCGGCAGTGGGCTCGCGTCGACGCCACCTGTTCTTCGGACCGGATACCCCGTCCCCCGAACGTTGGCCCCTTCCAAAGGAACCTAGCCACAGATCGCGAATGAAAAAGCCAAATGCCTGATTTATCTTGCAAGATGAAGGGAAAATTAAAAATCTGGGATGTCATGAGGAAGGAAGCAAATGGAATTCCTTGGATGTTTTGTCCAAGATGACTGTTGCTTTTATTTAGAACTTAAGCCCAGATAATTCGACGTATCACAATCCTTTTAGTCTGGCAGAAGCTTCATGATACTTTTATAGTTCATCACACTTTTTGAGACTGCATCATTCTAAGACTTCAGTCGTATTGACTTGCTGAGCCGGGAACTCAAATCGAAGCTTACTTGCTGGCATATTGATGTAACCACATTAAAATTGTTAAATTTCATCTCATAATATGATGTTTCTACACTTAAGCTCTGTTTTGTCTGGTTTGGACTTTTAACCCCAAGAGCAGTTGTTCAAGATTCTAATTTTTCGTAATATTGCCAGTATTTTAGCCTAATAGCTAACAAGTTAATGGCCATCTAAAAGAAAAGTCTTTCAATAATTATCTGATTTTAAAATTCATGCAGTTTCGATGTCCATAGCAGTGTGATTATTTTCTGAGATCAAAATGGATGCAGCTTGTCTCCTGCCTTGAGGCATCAGCCCTCGATCATCATCGGTCCCAAAACCACCACAAAAACATCCGCTCTGAGCGTCACAACTGACCGATTTGAAATGATACAATTTGTTATTCAAAGAAACAAACGACACGCGATACGATCATAACAACTTCAAGTACAAAAAAGCCGTGTTCAAACGCCATGGGATAGGTATGTCATACAAAATTATCCTTACCTTCCTCTACTGAACAAAGTCAATTTTGAGTTTGACTAAGGGGTGTGCGATATAGTTCAACGATATCGCAAGCGCCTAAAAGTCAAACTCTAAATTTACTTATTCAGAAGACACAAGATTAATTTTAAAATAAATTTTAGAGGACATATCGCACGTTGTTTGAACATGGTTTGATGCTTTGTTTTTAAAGCCCTTATTAATATGTCAATCGGCTACTACCATTGTGATTTTTTGTTCCCTCATTACGAATGCATTGTTGTAGCACAAATGTCATTTTCTTACAAACGGCATTAGGATTCCGGCAAGGCGCGCAACTCCGTTAAATAAAGTCGAACTGTAAGTCAACAACCCATACAATGTACTGTACAATATGCTTTGTGTTTGTTACACAAAAGGGCTATTTCCGGTGGCTTCGAAGATCCGACCGAGGCCGTTTCCGCGAAATCTATCGCAATACACAAGAAACGGGAAGTGTATCCGGAATAACGAAAAGACATAGCTTTTTTCGCACCTACGATCTAACAGGGCTGCCAAAAGCCAACAATACATGGGGCTAGCAAAAAGCTTTCTCTTAACAGAACTGAAACTAGAACGCAGAGAATTTATAATCTATTGCGCTCCTAGATAAAATATCTACCGAAGATTTTTCAGTGAAGCTTCTTCACTGAAAAATCCAAAAAAAATACACCATAATTTCATCATGAACTGACATCATACAATTCCATCATAAAACTCGCATGAGGCAAAAAGAGGAACTTCTCGTTCTACCGCATATTTGATTCATCAAGACGTCGCAATTAAAACAATTTAATTATAGCACATGTGGTAGTAACCCTGCAAGGAGGGGCATGCGTATGCGCAGAAAAAATATTCCCACAGCTAACAGGTTGCCGAATGGCACGCCTTCCGGTCGGAAGTACGACCGATGGTCCTTTCCGAATGAAAAAATAATAATGAATGGATTTATAGCGCACATGTTCATCTATTGTAACTCGAGCTCAAGACGGTAATGATTAACATCTTTAGCCGATGCGCATCATAATAACGTATGTTTTCTTCTGGCGAGCAGAAGCAGGTGTGATACAATTCGGAACACCTTACAGAATTCCCACGCGGTGGATCTCTTTTGTGACCATGATTGATTTTTACTTTGGACTTTTGTACTCATGTGTAGCTGTATCTAATTCTGCTGCGGCGAATGCTGAATGCGAATCGGCCGCGAGTTGAATTTGTAAACATTATGCATGCGAATTTTCGAGAGGTTCCGTGCATAGTCTGGTGTACGGTTACATTGTTGTGCCACCTGTCGAACATTATTTGCATGGAAATTCATGAATGTAATCTGGATAGGTATAAACAACTTTGTATTACTGTAGCGATTGCATTACCATTTTGTCTTATTCAGTCCCAGGTTTCACATGTTCGGACACTAAATAAAAAGTACAAATGTCCTTTTAGACATATGGTATAAGTCGTCTTGTGAGAGACAGTTCCAAGTCGTGAATATTTATCACGAACACTCATCACGCACGCCAGAGGCATCATATTAGCACAGGGCTCGGAGTAGGGTACCTACTTGTAGGTGAATCTATACCGTTTGAGATAAGGACTTTCCAATCTGCTCAAATCGTGCCAATTTTAGAGACAATATCGTCATCATCATCATTTCAGCTTTAGTACGTTCACTGCTGAACATGGCTCCCCCACAGATTTCCAGCGCGAACTACTATCATTTGGGGATATTAGCCTATACTCACTACGCAGGGCACGCGGGTTGGCATTGTTACAAATTTTCACAAAGATAGCTATAGCTTGTGAAAATGAATCTTTGTGAAAATATTCTGCTGCTGCCCATTCCCTTAGGCGTCCCTTACGACATCCACGGGTAGGAAGGTATGTAGGGGCCTATCTTTCAGCCGAGGCCACTACGGCATAGAGATCAAAGACGATAAACTCAATTGGCGTTTGATCTGAGTTCGATAACCTCTTCATGGACTATAAGACTATGTTCGAAGTGAAGTATCTTACATTTCCATTGCCAATGCGATTTTTTTGGACTTAATCCTGTTGCAATTTTGCTCAAAATGATTTTTTTCTTTCTAGGGCACAGAAGAAGATCTCCCCGCCTGTAGAGCCAGGCAAGTTTGCAGTAAAGTGGATTTATACGACTCTACCCAACCCTGGATTGAGAGGAAGTGCAGGTGTTTGGGACACAGGCCTTGTTCAAGGTAAGTCAGTTGTAGGTACTAATTATCACTAGCGCAGTGGTGGAAGTAGCCCCGCCTTTCCAATCCACATGTCGTAGGTTCGAATCCCGGTCGTGCACCAATGGATTTTCCATTCGGAAAATAAGGTGCGCTGTCCCTACTAGTGCTCTCAAACGGTGAATGAATTATCGTGAGAAGACCGGCATGTCCTAGAACCAAAAAATTCGAAGACAGTCATGTGACATGTGCAAGAAAGGAGCCTCTAAGAGGCTACACTGATGTGCTCTATACCAGTACCGCTATTTTATTATGCTTAAGCTGACTGAGAAAACATTTACTAATTTCAGTGAGCTGACCAATGACGATAACCACACTCTTGCTGACAAGACCACTCTATACAAGACCTGTGAGCCCGTGAGACGGCTTCCAAAATGCCGGTACTTCAAGGATGCTGCCTGGATCATCTACTCCTTCCCCGACAGCAATGCTACGCAGCAGATAGTCAACTGCCATTGCCCGAAGTTGTCGGTCACGTACCTGCTCAAGAAACTGCCGTACACGACACCTAGCGGGGAGCAGGGGAATCAGTATCAGTTCGCGTGTTCGCCGCAAAGCGTAAGTTGAGAACGTTCGTAGCTTGTTAGTTTGAAGGCGCGCCGCTTGATGGCGTTGCTTAGTGCTTTTAAGTTTAATAGTCAATAGTAATTTATTGGTAAAAATTGTTTACAGGTCACTAGCTAGATACTACTTAATAGTAGTCTTAATAAAAATCAAAAATAATAATAATAAATTAATAATAAGTCCTTAGTTAAGTAGTTATAGTACAATCAATATTTTTTTATAATAATCATAACAATACATAGGAACAACATAAATTATAAATTATATAATTATAATGTATAATGTAATTATACATAAATTATATTATATTTCATGAATACTAGTTATCTACATGGATACCTGGTTACATATTGACGAATTCATCATAACTGTAGAAAGTCTGCTTGACTAGCCAACGCTTGAGCCTCGTTTTAAAACTCGATAGGCTGCTAGCAGAGCGTACGGATTCTGGCAGTTTGTTGTACAACGTGGGCCCATAATATGAGTCAGCACAGCTGCAATTATTATTATTATTATTAAATTCAATAGTTTCAAGTTCGAATATAGCTTGTAATCGTGTTCAAATGCTGAAATATGTTTTGTATAACTTTATTCAAATTGCAAAAATTAAGCGTGCCGAGCGCCGATACAATTCTGGAAATTATCTCTATCGTAATATTGTAATTAGAAATAATCAAGAAAAATTGGCGCCAGTTTATTTAAATCCTAGCGATATATGTATCAAATTCAATGTCCACTATAAAAATGCTTGCTGTATAATACACATCTATAACAAAGCAGAATTAGTGTACCTGAGTATTGTTAAAGTTATGATGATATAGTAGTTTTCTATAAAGACACTGTAGTTTATCGTATTTTTCTTTCTCTTCAGAGGCTACGTTGCTCTCGAAAAGAGCCGTGCAAACTGTTCAGCGCTCGCAGAAGGCACGAACAAATCGACGAAGTCAATGCCAACACCATCTGCCAATGCCCCAGGGACCACACCTGTCCCAGACATCACACGGAACCAGGAGTCCTGGCTGGAGTTACATATGCCTCAGAAGACATCCGCACATATCACGGGTACTGCATGCCCGAGCCTCCCCCAGACGTCTACAGATTCGTAGGTGACAAAGATTGAGATTTTCAAAAGTGAGAAATGTGTACATATTTATCGAATTAGGCTTTGGACTTCGTCGTTGACGATCGTAGGCTTCGCTTTGCTCATTACCTGTTTAGTACAAAAATTGTATGGGTTACATGTTTGGTTTTGAAAAATGTTGAACAAATCAGCTGAATCTTGTTCGGGGATAATTTCGAAAGTCGATATAGGAGTAGGACGCTTAGAGTGTGAGCGGTACGAGTAAAAGTTTCATAAATTGCAATCTGTTTTCTAAAGACACTGAAATTAAATTTAAGTAATTTCTTTATATCAATATAACGAGACATGAGAGTACTTATCTGTGTTTGAGTGTCTACAGAACTATATTTCATGCACAACTATTCGAATGTGTGATTTTATCAACAGATAATCTAAATTTTGAGGCTGTTTTTCAAAGAAAGCTGTCAAGATATGCTTTCTCCTAAGTTTGGTTGATTAAAAAAAATAGGCATATTATGTGACGCAGATCATGTTAATACCTAATGTAAGTAGGTACTCGGTATTACGTATTGTTTCTGTTATAATGTGTAAATAATATTAATTATAAGAACAATCATTCCAAACGTTTAGTATAAATTATTATTTTTCATATTTTAATTATTTTTACTTGCCATAATTACTTAGTTGTTGGGCCAAGGTCCGCGTCTTCCACTTCCAGTCAGGAGGGCAAATTGTTTGTTTTGTTTATGTTAACAAATTGTATAATTATATTGTTATACAATTACTATTATACGAATAAGCCATATCTTAAATGTTATGTTACTTTTACTAAAACATTTTTTCATCATCCATCGTATTATATACAAAGAAAATAACTGTTGTGGTTAGTTTACAATCACTAATTTCACACGAGTCTTTATCATGGAAGTAACATTCTAAATATTTCTACAATATTTTTTTGAAGACAAGATGCAGTTTCTTCAACTGCCACCAAGTACTTCGGTCTGCCCGCAACACATCGGGAAAAAATGATAGAAACGTAATTCACGTGATAAAGACACGTGTGTTTATAGTAATCCAAATATCCATACGAGATCACGTGTAGAGCTTTTAGTAAAAGCGGGAATATTAAGTTTTACAGACATTTCGGTATGAATATTTCGACGTTACACAATTTAATTAGCCTTTTATAATGAAACATAGATATTGTTAATAATAACGTACCTAACGGTTTAGGTTAGAAATTGTTTCAATATTCGATTTTGCCGAAATTAGCCATTATTACCTTTTATTTTTAGAGCTTCGAAGTGATTTTAAACCATTCCTAATTATTAAACCAGTGTTAAAAAGGTTAAACGACAAATTTGATATGGTACGTCTTCCGTATTTGTTTATGTATAGCGATTACAATAAGTTAAATTATTGAATAGAAATGATTAAATGTTTCAATATGAATTTCACGATTTGCTTTCATGATATGACCTCGGGGGCGTAGCGGGCGAGTGTCCGCCTGAGACGCAAATGGTTCGATTCCCGCTGCGGGACAGATGATTACATGATCTGAAAATATTTGTTCCTGGTTTGGGTGTTGTGGTACCATGGCACTCGTAGTTTCTGATATCCACGACACAAGGAATCCTAGTGCACAGTCACATACATAGGCTGTTATAATAAAATACTAATAACATGTTTTATATATTCTACAACTGCAGTTAATATTTCTACGGTTTTTTTTTTCGAACGGATTTATATGCTCTGGGTCTCTTACGACCACTGCCAGCTACACCGGGCTAGAAATTTCTACGGTATTTATTATTTGCTGTTCAATCAAAAGTTCATTTACTAGAGAGAACTTGAATGTATTAAGGAAAGTATTTTATGCACAATGAAATTTTGTAATATTTTTCTACAAACAATCTTCCAGTTTATTCTTGGTAGAAATTAATTTTTCTAGTAACTCTTCGAAAGAAAAAGCTTCATTCGGTACTTAGCGTAGCCAATGTCTGATAACGTATAATAACGCAGTATTCAGCAAAATACAGGTGATTCCGATAAATCGCTAGGACATGCTTTTAACATCATATGATGAAAATAATAGTCTGTTGTGATGATAGTAGTCTCTAATTTAGAACTAAGTAATATTTTGAATTTAAATAACATAAGCTTTATAAAAATAAAGCTACAGTGTATTGTGTTTTGAAAACATGAAAAAGTAGTAATGCATACCAGTAAAAGCTCACTTTACCTCGATAATTTTTAAAAATTGTTTTAGAAAGTGAAAAATAAACGTACATACTAGGTATGTAAGTGCTTATTATACTTTTGTCACCATTATCATAAAGTGTACTGTAATTTGGAAGTTGAATGAAATGTGTGAGAAAGTTTACTAATGTGGCGACGCGGGCACTGAAATAACAAAAGGGCACAGTGTGGCACGATATATTGAAAACAGTTACCTACTGAAGGAATTTTGTTATTCCATTTTAATGTTTGGCTGTAGTGGCCCCTTCTGAAGAATAGGCCCCTCTATATCTACCTACCTGTGGATGTCCTAAGGGGAAAAAGCTAGAAGATGGGCAGCAGCATCAGCTGTATTCACAAAGATTGCTTTAACTGCGTTCGCTAACCCGCGTGCCCAGCTTGGTGAGTATGAGCAAATGATAGGAATCCGATCTGGAAATCTGTGGGGGAGGCCATGTTCAGCAGTGGACATCCTACGGTTGAAATGACGATGAATGATGAAATGTTTAAAGGTTCCTTGGTGCGAATTATTGCAACGAATGTACCAGGTGGGTAACTTGAGTGTGGTGTTGTTCCAAACGTCGTAAAAACATGGTCTCGTTATGTTAAGTAAAAATGTATCAGGAAATAACAGATTCGCTTGAAATATAACGAGAGGTCTATGAAATCAATTTTATCAACGTTTCATGATCTGCATATAGCATAAGAAAGGTTTATTTGAATCCAGCAGGCATTCGCAGCCGCTTACGGATGCTAGTTTGGTATAAAAACGTTATCCAGTTAGATGACAACACTATTCCTAAGTCCTAACTACTAACCCAAATACCCCCTTTTATGGTTCCTAACAATCGGTACAGTTAGAGCACGACTCGACTGAATTAAACTGTAACCCCACCATGTAACGACATTTCAATAATTCGTGATTTTCGCGAGCTTGTGACAAAGTTATCCAAGCTTAATCGAATATGATTCTTACTTCCTAGATTTTTACGTTCAATTTGAAGAAACCCAAATAATATATAACCTCATATTGAAAAATAGCCCTTAAGAACAATTAATAAAGTTTATATCGAAAAAGCATAAGGTTATGATGGGCCGTTTTTAGTTATACTGGATAAAGGAATAATGCCTCTCTCCCTAGATAATTTCTCATTTGTTCGTTTAATGCGGGAAAAAAAATAAAAAGTTGTGTAATACAGGACTTTTTGATCTAAATAATTAATGATTAAACGAACTTACCTGTACGTGAAGTTCTATCATAATTATACGAAGTGCTTCGTTCGAAGAGATGAGTAACCTGAAAGAATCTATTATTTGTTCATTCAACTTGTAGTAGTAGGTCCAGTTATCATCACTCCACTGTATTTGAGGGTAATTGTGTTTTTTTTTATACATCCTACGGCCGGCGCTCGCCCTGTTCGTCATTTAGTTTGGAGTCAACAATCACTCCTGTTAAAATGATATTTCCGAAAAGAGCGGGTTGCGTACTTGCGTACAATTGGGCTGGGTTGGGCGTTGGTTACTCATCTCTTCGAACGAAGCACTTCGTATAATTATGATAGAACTTCACGTACAGGTAAGTTCGTTTAATCATTAATTATACTCGTGCTTCGTTCTCGAGATGAGTAACCTGAAAGAATCTATTATTTGTTCATTCAACTTGTAGACTTTGAGAGTATGCTTTGAGGAAATATCAATAAAATCCAGTTTTTATCTAGTAATCTGTATTTTGTATAATTACATCATATACGTATTAAAAAGATATTTGTTTGATCGCATACAGGTACCTATTATCTACGTATCGCAAAGTTTTATTCCTATTAGGTAGGTACCTACCTAGTGTGTGTAGGTGTTACATAGGTATGTAACATGATTTATATGGTAAGTAACTTACAAATACTAGTCATTTATAATCAACCTAGCGAGAGAATCAGTTTGATTTCTGATAATAGTCCTATCATAGAACCTAGCGAATGTGGAAGATGTACCACTCTAGCCCGCAGTTTTACGAATCGTGTCAACGCTGAGGCCAAGGTGGCGCGCGCGCGACGTGCTGGCGTGTCGCGTGCTGTGCGCGCTGAATATCGATACATCTACTCCACATTCTTCTAGTGTTGACTTTATCCAGCGACTAATTGATTGCGAACTAACGATCGCGTGAGGTTTTCTGTGGCTAATAAAGAGGTAGAGACAGATACCTCTCAAGCCTTTTGTCCTTTCTAAGTAAGAAAGAAGTGTAATTGCTGGGCAAATTTCTGGCTTTTGTCTAAAAAATGGCAGATGTAAAGTTGGTTGATAACCGCCAACCCGTGAAGTTTTGATTAGATCCGGAATTTTGATAGTTATTTGCGAATCAGTTTGTACTATATTTTGAAAAATCTTTTTATTCTATCGTCATTTGATAAATTAGATCCAATTAACATTGCTAGTGCAGATCTATACGTATTCAGGGATCCATACTGAGAACCCGAATTAAAAAGGTATGTCAGGAATGAGAGAACTGAAGGAATAGATGCTTCATAAAAATTTAGGGAATTCTCTTTAGTGTAACTAAGCCACCGTTTGAGGCAGACATCATATTGCTTGGTGGAGTTGGTGGACAAAGATGCTAGCATAATATCTATAGAGTCTGCGGGGACGTCTCTTCGTAGTAGCGCCGTCCGCAGAGCACCCCGGCAACCAGGGTACGATTCGACTGGATGTTGCCTCGGCTGAAATGAGAGACGAGAACGTTTTCACAGGGTCCAAATGATATATTATCACTTAAGAGAAGACGCAAAAAATAAAATTCGCGATTCACACCATTTTCAGGTATATTTGGTGATTTCTGTGAGTTATGGGAACTGCACACCTTCCATTCTATTGACATACGATACTGCCGTCGAGTTGTCTATTCTGAGCGGTATCTGGTTATTAGATAAATTGGCTGCAAGCAGTTCAAGGTAATTAATACGTTTTTTGCACTCCTCATTGGACCACTGGCCACTACCTGTCTTATCGCTACATGTTGAGCCCCACCCGGTCGTTGAGGCGTCAGAATATATTTCAATTTCATATTTTTCTTTTAAAAACCTAATACACCAAGTTGTTTATTGTATTTCTCCATCATAGAAAGTCACTTTGTAAATAATTTGGAATATTCATAGATTTTTTGTAATTGTCATGAATAGGTTAACTTAAATTTAATTTTTATTTAATGTATATTCTTAATATACACATATGTACAAATTAGCCAACCGTATTTGATGGCTGGACAAGCTGAGACCAGTAGCCCAATGATCTGCGCAAACTGCCTAATTGTACATTTTACTTCTTTCGTCATTAATTGTAAATTCTAAAGAACATACTTAGTAACGTTTTAGTTGATAATATATTAGGTACATACAATTCGATCAAGATCGATTTTAAAGTGTGTGTATTTAGGAATTTATGTCACTGCATCAAATCGAGTATTAATCTTATTTATCCATTTGGTTTAGGACATAAAAATACATTCGAAATGAATTGGTTCTCGTAGGAATGGCTTACAGATAGATATTTCTCCATATGATTCTTGTTTGTCAAAGGCTTGAGCTAATATTTTCCGAGTCAGAGTACGTATGAATCGGAGGTAAGCGTAACACAGGCTTCGAAAAAGGGATTCTATAGCCTGGATCAATCCATGAATATAATTAGATCGTTAATAATAATGGACTAGGATTTTAGAAAATAAGAAAGTTGTCCTGCGAATTTCACCTGGACTAGTATCGCCGGCGCGCGAACTTCTGCGGCGGCGGCGGTCTGCGCGACGAGTACGCTCGTGCGGCGCGCGGCTCCGCTGACGGCTGCGGCGCCGGCTGCGCTGGGGTCGTCGGTGCTGCAGCCGCGTTCCGCCGGGCTGTCGCTGGTTGCCTGCGACCCACGACTGGGATTTTCCAGTTTTTTGCCGGCGGCTGGAACTGAGTCTTGAGCTCTGTACCTGACTTGGTCACAGCTTTAGCTGCCTTCAAGGAGTCTATTAAATGTTCTCCAAATAAGGACTTGTCTATCTTTGTATTAAGCAAGGGATCTTTCATTTCTCTTTTGAGCGAATAAACAGCGAGATTTCTTCGTGACACGGAATCATTATATTGAGCATCGCATATGAGGCGAGCCGTGTCCATGAGACGTTTTATTTGTGCATTATCCTTTTCGCTGGCCTCCAGTGCATGGGAGAGTGACTCTCCTATACAGGATATAGCTGCCGCTATTCGTTTTTGTCGCAATTCTATAAGTTTATCGCGTTTCAGGGTGTTCTCGTTTAAAGCTACTTTAACTTCCGCATTCAATATCGGAGCTCCAATCAACGTACAGTTCCCAGGGATAAGGTACTTATCACAAAGTTCCTTGCGGTTCTCTTTATTCAAGCCGTTGGTAGCTATGTGATTAAAGCGTGCAGCGAGTTCGGGACGGATATTTTTTCCATATTCGACTGTAGCTGTTGGGTCATCGCCTAGAATTTCTAGAATCTCGCTGTCAAGGCCCGATTCTTCCGGGAAAATGTTGAGAGGCGGCACCGAAATTTCTTCTGGCTGTTTGGTCTGCTCTTCTTGCGTAGTTGACGGCACTGGCGACGTAGGTGGAGGTAGTGTCGGTGATTTTGGTGACGTAACGCTTTCTCGTTCTTGGTGCTCGTACGGAAGAAGAATGGAATCAATGTCCGTGATATCTCTCAGAGGACTCTGAATTTCCCCATCTGAAAATGATTTACCAGACTTAGGAGCGTTATTTTACCTATAAAGCCTATGTCTAGTAGTGGACTTCTACAGATAGTGATGATGATGATGAGCCTTATTTGACTTAAGAGGCCTATGTCCAGCAGTGGCTGATGATGATGATGATGAGCCTTATTTGGCTTTTGAGACCTATGTCCAGCAGTGGCTGATGATGATCATGATGATGAGCCTTATTTGACTTTTGAGACCTATGTCCAGCAGTGGCCGATGATGATCATGATGATGACCCTTATTTGCTTTATGAGGTCTATGTCCAGCAGTGGCTGATGATGATCATGATGATGACCCTTATTCGACTTTTGAGACCTTTGTCCAGCAGTGGCTGATGATGATCATTATGATGACCCTTATTTGACTTATGAGGCCTATGTCCAGCAGTGGCTGATGATGATCATGATAATGAGCCTTATTTGTGTTGTTGAACACATTCAATAAGTGGGGGTATTTAGAAACAATATTTCGTGTGCGGTAAGAGCCAATTCTCATATCGCTGGAATATTTGGTTGGTACAGGGAAGTTTTATACGCTCGGATAGTCCCTCAGACGTCCTTGTGCGTTAACTTCATTAAAATCGATGATGATTAGCCAGCCCAACAGAGTCAAAGCAATGTCGGTTGGTATACGTTCGGATGGTCCCGCAGACGTCCTTGTGCGTTTACCATATGTATCTTGACCATCGAATGTTGGCCAAGTTTTGTAAATAAATGTGACCTCATTATAGGTTACGCTCGGATAGTCCCGCAGACGTCCTTGTGCGTTTACCATATGTATCTTGACCATCGAATGTTGGCCAAGTTTTGTAAATAAATGTGACCTCATTATGGGTTACGCTCGGATAGTCCCGCAGACGTCCTTGTGCGTTTACCATATGTATCTTGACCATCGAATGTTGGCCAAGTTTTGTAAATAAATGTGACCTCATTATAGGTTACGCTCGGATAGTCCCGCAGACGTCCTTGTGCGTTTTCCTTTAAAATGAGTTTTGACTAAGGTACACTTCCAAAAAGAAGGTAACAATGATACATACCGTTTTGGTTTTGAGGAGATTGCGAAGAGTCTTCTGATGATGTCGAAACTCTCTTGCGACGACTTTTACACTTCCTCAGCATTTTCTCGATTTTTCGTAGCTTTTTTGCAACAATATCCTCATCGTAGTGCTTCCTTTTAGGCATTTTGACTTCAAAATTAGAAACACTTGCGGAGTGATTGACACTGAAATTACGAATGACGAACAGGGCGAGCGCCGGCCGTAGGATGTATAAAAAAAAAACACAATTACCCTCAAATACAGTGGAGTGATGATAACTGGACCTACTACTACAAGTTGAATGAACAAATAATAGATTCTTTCAGGTTACTCATCTCGAGAACGAAGCACGAGTATAATAAGAATAACACCATACATAGTCCTGACCCCACACTAGGATTCCTGTGTAGTGGGGTATCGGAAACTACGAGTACCATGGTACCATAACACCCAGACCCGGAACAATAAGTGGGAATAACCTATTAGCTTCCGCTCGCGGCTTCGCTGGCGTGGTACCTACATACAAAAGTAGCCTATATGCTATTCTAGGTAACGAACTTTATCTATTCCAAGTTTCAACGAAATTGGTTGAGCCGTTACGGCGGGTTGAACAACAAACATCCGAACATCCTCACAAACTTTCGCATTTATAATATTAGTAGGATTAATGTAGCTACTAAATGTGGATTTGCCTTTGAGTATCTTCAAGCAAGGGATGTCTTCCATGATACCTACTCTATCAAGATTTCTCTATGTATATGTAGTATCTTCAGTAAAAATAATTGCACGGACCCAGGATGCAGTTGTTTTCCAAATACGCTTTGCCAATATCATAAATCACTTCTGCGAGAAACTCGTACGCCTTAAACATACTGCATTTGTTATAAACCATGCAATTTGCAGAGCCTTGGCTTAAAAATACAACGCAATGCAACAAAACGGGTCCAATTTACAAGCAACAAATTATATTGTTAAACTTTTATGCAGGGTTTCTGGAACACGACCTTAATTTCTGCAGTAGCCGTATTCCCTGTCTTATACCGATGCGGCACAGAGCGGGTAAGATTAATGTGACGCGTTGATAGAGAAGCAATCTTATTTTTGACACCAAACATTTCATGAGTGTTCTTTGAGACAAAAGTAAAACAAGCATCAATTAAATAGATGAGTGATAAATTTATACGGCTATTCAATGATGATGTGTGCTTGCCTTTACGCTTTAAAGTTAATGAATGCATTGAGTCTTTAAATAATGATATGATAATTAAAATTAATTCGTAAATTTCCTGTGGATAAGGCGGACTATGCTGAGATAGGTGCTAGGCGAGCCCACTTCATCTAAATAATGTCCCAGGCACTACAGCATCCTGTAAGCGCGTAAAAAAAGTAACTGATTCGTTTGTATTTCTTGTCGGTAGATCTTTGTTCATCACCATACGTAAGTTCAGTGTTAAGCCAAAGTGGCCCTGAAAAGAGTGAAAGAACTTGTGTTTGGAGGAGATTAGGATTAACGCATCGCATGGGCTTTCATGGCCTTTGCGACTGGA
This sequence comes from Anticlea derivata, assembly GCA_947579855.1. Lineage (NCBI taxonomy): Eukaryota > Metazoa > Arthropoda > Insecta > Lepidoptera > Geometridae > Anticlea > Anticlea derivata. The sequence goes on along the minus strand of OX388271.1, from coordinate 5,455,796 downwards.
AATATGCTCTGTGCAAAACGGTAATTGAATAGTGAATAGAATGATTTTCTCGTGACTGGGATTCGTAGACTGCGGCTTGTGGCCGGCAATCATTAGGGGCGACCACCCGTGAATCCCGCGGAACTATTTTGTCTCTTTCTTTTAGAGTTGGGAAAGTGCATCAGAACCGTCCAAGCAGGAAAAATATAATAACTTGTTGAGTGGTCGGAGTAGAAAGAGTAATTGCATTGCAAAAACATTAAGCTTTTTCGCAAATTGGTTTTGTAGGCATCCAAGATTGTAGCGCAAAATACGTTTTGCAGCAATCAGATCGTGAATTCCTGTAGCGCTTATTGGCTTACTGAGCTCAATGAAAATTGTCTGAACAAATAACCTTTAATTATTGATTGATATTTAAATGTACTATTACTCTCTATTACTGGCATTTGATTATACTTCACGAGGAATAATGGTACAATTGACGTAAAAGAAACAAGTGTGATGCGTACCTATGTCAGCTAAGATGACGTATGACTAAGCACGGGGCTTTTACTCGCCCCATCACTACTTAAACGTCATCTCTAGATTCTCAGGAGCCTGCACCTTTCCCTATGTTTTCGAGGAGTTTCTTACAAATGCATTTTGATGGCCGTACCTACTATGAATGACATAAATGAGTTGATTGCTTTCTACATAGACGTTTATTTGCGTAAGGAATGCCTTTAGGGAAACGTTGAAGGATGTTATTAAACGTGTTAGAATGTGAAGTATTCATGCTTGAGGAATTGCATTTCTTATTATTTGAGTCTATGGTGCTGATTGGTAAAGATTAAAGCTACAAGGGATTTCATTCCCTTTTAAAATAATATATCACAAGCGACTTATATTAAGCCCAGCCCAGCATGGTATAAATAAATCGAACTTAACTCTGAATGTGATCAAGTGAACGCTCCTCATTCATTCTAATCGGGAAAAGTAAGTCTAAGCGCACTCGGGCGTATCGAATCAGTTGACATATTTATTGTGCACCTGAAACAGGTATTCAAATGCTTTTAAGGTATTCTCGTATGACTATATAAGACAAGTCTTTAGAGCCCTGTCTCGTATGTAATACAACACAAGTCTTGAGCCTTGCCTCGTATGTCATACAACACAACCACGTTATGCCGCACTTCCAATATTAGCAATGGTCCCAGACTTTATCTTAGCACGTGAAGATCCCACCAGGTCTGACAGTTCGATTTGTGTCAATAGGCTGCGCAGATCCCACGACGCCGGCTCACAGCGCGGTTCATCTTGTTATTACAATGACCCGGGTCCGAGCTGATTGCGTAGCGAGGCTCATGTTTTATCGTTGTGATGGGAATTTTCGATCAATGTCAATGTAAATGAAAGTAATGGCATTCTGATGCCAAGTGAAAAAATACACTTCAGAAAAGGAGAGTGCGCCAGAAGGACAAAGAAGAGTGCGTCTTCAGAGCACCCTATAGAGCATTTTAAATTCACAAACAATTTTTACACGCCCAATGAACTGTTGCTTGGGTTAACATGAATCAATCAATCTTGGTCTCATCTCGGCCCGGAGTCGGCGTGTTGTAAATCAGTCTAATCCGAACCGCGGGCACGTTCATGGTTCCACTACTTTAATTACAGGTGCGCAATCAATTTCTAGGGACAATGAGTCCGGCCATGGATGCAAATCTGATGCTAGAGGTGTGAGAACTATGTGAGGGGCGGCGCTAGAGAACATTACTCTCAATCGGGCGCTTTGAATAGGTTTTATGGAAAGTGAGAATCTTCAGACAGGTCACCTTAGAAGTAGGTTAAGACTGGGCGAGGCACGAAAAGTTATTTCTTTCTATATCCGGCTGATTACGTGAAGGAGTTTTATGCACCACATGAGACCAGAAACCACTATGACTTATTGGTATTGATCTGTTGGTTTCTGGAGCTATGACTTCAACTGGTACACTTTTGTCTGATGGCTTGTAATATAGCAATTTGATTACTTGTAAGGAGGATCTGACTCCATGTCTGATGAAAACTAGATGACATGCAAACGATGATAGTTAATAGTAGACCTGGTTTTATAAACATACAATTACGTGTTTACCAACAACACAACTTGATTATAGGTACCTACTCAGAGGCAAAAACCAGTAGAATAACAAATATAAATATTTTATGAGAACACTTTCCGGTCTGACTGGCTATTGACAACCACCCTCATACAATATGATTCATAATACGTATTCTATACCGAAAAAGGTTTATTTTATTAACAAAAGAGAAAGAAAATTAGCGATAAAAAGGTATCAATATTTTATTTAGGTTTTTTCCATTATTAAACGCACAAGCAGTTCAATCTCAATATTGCTACAAAAACATTATTGCATAGTATTTTTGAATGATAAATATCGAATTCACGAATGTCGTTAAAAAAACTTTATTTCCAATTGGGTGTAGAATAGGCCCTTTGAGGATAGTATACCTAATTATTATGAATCACTTTGTATAATCAGTACAGCTTAAGTTTTACTTAATCATAATAGCGATAATATAACGATATTTAGCAGGAACCCATTCGTCGTTTGGTTGAGTCCTTGAGTCCTATATATGCAAGTACCGCTTCTATTTCGAGAATTTGCATTCTGCAATTAAGATCTTGAAACGGATCCGTCTTATCACTTATCCGACGATGGTGGAAGCGGTTCTAAGCGGCTATTCTGTATCAAACTGATGACGTAAATTCACCTGATCTGCAAATATTAATTGTTGTTCCTGATCCGTGTCTTCAGTTAGTTTCTGATAGGTACGGCTCAAGTAATCGTAGCCGTTAGGTTAGGACGATGTATGTGACTCTTGTCTTCGTTGTTTATTTTTAAGAAAGTGTATTTTTGTGTGAAAGCGTGTCGCAAACTCGCATTAGGTGTAGTTTACACAATCAATCTCCAATCACCAACGGAATGTCATCTCGCCACCAGCGCCATAAAACTAATCATCGCCCGTAATTACTTCTTGTTCGTAATGACTCGAGTAAAAGTGTTTGCAGTGAGTTCGCACCATTATGTTTTGAATTGCTATGGGCTCCTGTGACCATCGGATGAAAGACTATATGTTTATGCTCAGCATATTGATTTTGTGAAAAAATTACTAATTGTTCACCCCGAACTGAGATCTCGCGATATCTAGCAAAACTTGGTTTTTCGATGATCTTTGAGGCACATGTAAGATGAACTTTAAAAATCTTAGCTTTAGCATGTTCTAAATAATAACCCATTTTAGCTGAACTACAAGGTCATTGAAACTATACCAAACGGGAGCTCACGTTATATTGGATTATAAATTTTACTATTTTCGTTGTATCTCAAAAGCCATATGGCCTTAGATAACAATAAAAACTTTTTGGAATGTATGAGCAAAGCTCTTTCATATGACACCGTTCTTTACGTATTTGTTCCACATTTAAACCCCTTTTTGGATAGACAATTCTTTAAAAAGTGTGAAATAGAGTTGTAGAGTTATTCATCAAAGCTCCTGCCTGGTCATTAAGTTCAGTTGTGCTGGCGATCATATTGATTATTATCAGAATGAGTACATTATATAAAATTATTAGGTACATGGAATCAAACCTTCCCAGTTCCCGTGTCTATTCCTAATATATCATACAAAGTAAGGACATTTACATTATAAATCTTAAAATCTTACGTCTCATACTTTATCATGCATGAGGTAGGTATGCATTTTCTACATAATGAAGTTGAACGGGCTATGGAGAGAGCTATGCTCGGAGTTTCACTACGTGATAATCCGAAATGAGGAAATCCGTAGAAGAACCAAGGTCACCGACATAGCTCTCAGAAATAGCAAGTTGAAGTGACAGTGGGCAGGCCATATAGCTCGCAGAACCGATAACCGTTGGGGAGTAAAGGTTCTCGAATGGCGACCACGAACCGGGCGACGCAGTGTTGGAAGGCCCCCCACCCGATGGACCGATGACATTGTAAAGGTTGCGGGAAGTCGGTGGATGGAAAGGGCTCAAGACCGTTCGTCGTGGAACTCTTTGGGGGAGGCCTATGTCTAGCAGTGGACTTCTACAGGTCGTTGATGATGATGATGAAACTAAAGAAAGATTCTCTGAAATTATCAAGTCCAGTGGTTTCTTGTGCGATGGTTATGAGCCCGCCAGTAAGCCAGGTCCTTTAAGATAACTTTATATGATTTAGGCAACTGCTGTATCAATAGGTGAGGGTTCATGCGCTCATTTGGTTTATCAAACTGAAATCTAAACCTAAGGAAAAACAAACCAAGAAAGCCAGAGCAAAGCTACTCAGTAATTTCTAAATTCCATACACTATTAAGATAGCTCTACCGTGAAGTTTATTCGTACGTACAGATAAGGTGCTCGTTGTTCTGTTGGTTGTAAGCAATATATGCAAATAAGATAGTCGCATTGGGAGAGCTGGGCCTGTATTACTAGGGACCTTGATTATTTTCTAAGACAGCAGCTTGTACAAGCATTCTGCAAAGACTTGTTATATTGAAAACGCGATTGTTTTTTGGAAGTTCGTAAAAAAGGTACAAATGTTACACTTTCAAGGAAATACAATTTATTATACACACCTTGATACCCTGTGCCACCTATTGGGATGTGATATTCATGTCCTAAAAGAAGTACGTATGAATAATTTAAAAGTAAAGAGTGAAGAAAATAGTTTCTCCTTGAAGGCCACTGGCAGCTGAATCTTACTGTTATGAATGCGAAAGTTTGTCAGGATTTTAGGTTTTTGTGGTTAAATCACGCCGTAACGATCAAACGATGTCGGTGAAACATGGAATAAATAGATTTTTTTTACCTAGAATAGCATATAGGCATCTAGGTACGCGATGTCGCGGGCACAAGCTAGTTCAATTATAAAGAGAGCTCACCTAACGGAATCCGTAATGATATTTATTGGCTTTTTTAGTCAGTTTAGCATTTTTTTTACATACACTAGTCATTTCATTGGTCAGTCCGGCAACGTAAGAATGATAGCTTTTGTACCATCGTCCATCACAACCTAACCCAAATAGTAGACCTAATTACAAAGCTCCGAACTACAGCAAATTAGATTGGCGCAAATCACAACCATTTCAGAGAGAATGGCAAAACAGCTTTTAGTGAACAACATTTCTGTTCATTTACTGTGAAATGCCGTTTTCAATTTGTTTAACTGACCATGGGATTTCACAGCTCATAGATATTTGTATGAATTGAGTTGTGCATAAAGTGAACTTCAAAATCCTTTGCCAACTACGCCTTCTAGGACTTACGTTCGGATGAATAAATGTAAGGAGGAATAAATCGGAGTATTAGTTTATCGTGAATGTTACAAAAAAAAAATGTTATCAAGCCGAATTCAAATGTTATTGAATACTTAAAAAAATTACATCTGATCTGATTGGATTTTGAATCGGAATCACTTTAAATACAACGTTAATGGGAATTACTTCACGTTTAATTCCTCATTATTTCAGTTTTGTAATAAAAATACCTATAGCCAACCACCATTCAAAGCGAACTATGACTAGCTGATTTCCAAAAAATTGTGCAGCTTAAGACAGGAAGTAAATCTAGGTCTTTGCCTTATCACCAACTCAAAAGGAAGTCAAAGAGCTATCTTCCATACAAAATGATCGTAAAACTGCAATAGAATGTTAAACACTGAGGAAACAATAGGAGTTGGATCGTTAAAGTCCTTTTTGAAAAGCACTTTGGTGGGCAGTAGAGAAAAAGTAGGCTGGCTGATGTGCCTTATTCTGCATGAGTGGAAAGACGTGCAATTTATAAATATATTTGGCATCTACTTTGTGATCAAGACATGTTTTATTTGCGCAAACTTTTATTTTATACATTCGTTGAGATTTATTCTTCTTCTAGTGACACTGATTTTTTCTTGGTCATCCTACATTAGATCAGTGACCAGGTTGAAGTATGGTGGCCATGAAAAGGGCCTATGACCGTCGACGAAAGAATCAGTTTAGAGGAAGGATCAAAGTGCGCCTCAGAGGCTCCTTTCGTGCACATGATTTTTTAGGTACTAGGTCATGCAGGTTTCCCCTCACGATGTTTTCCTTCACCGTTCGAGAGCACTAGTATAGCTCACATAAATTTTACGTATAGAAATTCTATTGGTGCACGACCGAAATTCGAGCTCACGACTTGTGGATCGGAAGGCGGGCTCACTACCACCAATCCACCAGTGCTTTCAAGGTTAAGGTTTTTTAAAAGCTCTTATTTGTGACAGTTTTAAGCTATAAAAATGACTAGAACAACGAATGGTATCGAATCATTATTATTCAAATATTATCGAAATATTATTTATATTCAAAGAGTCCTGTTTCTGTATTATACCCAAAAATTTACTAGGTATAGTATGTGTAAAGTTTACAGTCTTTCGTCTAAAACAATAATTTGCGATGCTCGAAAAGAGTGAATAAGTTTATAAGTGCCATATTCATAGCTTTAAGACCTCTCTGTAACACTTATTTCTGCAAATAAACATCTTGAATCTTGAATCAACTAAGAGTTAAAGATAGTAAACATTGAGTTTCACTCAATACATTCAACTTAGTCAAAGTCATTCAACTTAGTAGGTCAACAACGAATGATTCAATTAATAATACACAATAGTGAGAACAAATAGAGCATCGATTACGGGAAAGATGGCAATATACCACGTTATATTCTCCGAACGAGACATGTTTCTTATGCTCCGTACGCACACTGAGCTTATATAATCACCATGATTATCATCAGCCTGAGGAAGTCCAATGTTGGACAAAGGCCTCCCCAAAAGAGTCTACAACGAACGGTCTTAAGCCTTCCCCATCCACCAACTTCCCACATTATTCACAATGTCGTCGGTCCACCGAGTGACCTTCTAATTCGAGTCGCCCTTCGAGAACCTTTATTCCCCAACTGATGTCGGTTCTGCGAGCTTGCTCACTGCCTGTGACATTTATTCTTGTAGGTTTTTCTCGTTTTGGATTTTAGCCGGAGTTTCATACTCAAGTTTTATAAAACCAAGGTTCGTGAAAACAATCATTACGGCCACACATGCGAGCCGAATCGATGTACTCTTCGCAATCGTTCTCCGAAAAATAATATGTTGAAACAGCAGTGGTTACGGTAAGCAGGTCTCGCCGCGAGGGTCTGACTGTACATACGAAAATTAGAGCCGGGCTTGAAGGTCCACACTATAGCTATTGCTCGAAGCTCGGTGGCTCGATCAAGTAATAATCAATGTGCGTACGGTGCATCAGATCTTATAATTATTTAATAGAAGTCGAGGAGCCAGGTAGATGAACGTTGGCCACCGTCATGTGTTTCATTGGGTCACTCGTTCCTTTCAATCCTATCACCAAACTAGAAGTTCCCTTGGCACTACGTATTTTGAAAGAGCTAATGTCACAAAAATAATGAAAAGATTGGTTTTATGTTCCTCCTCCTCGTTGTTACGTCACTGCATCCCATATTATGTGTACAATTTCAGCAGCTAGCTCGAGAACTATGGCAAATCAACACAACTCTACACTTTATTTTTCTCGCGACAAATTCTTTCCCGACCAATCATATAACATTGCTTTCTTTGCCACTTCCATTACATCTAATGGAGGCATCGCAAAAAACGGTTCTCATGCCTCTAATCTCGCAAATCTAATTAGTAATGAACTAAATAACGTGTTCAGTTTCATGTGAGGGTATTGTCATTGTTGTTATGCTTTTAGCCATAATTGATGTAGCCACTCTTGCGAAGTATACTTGCTATAAGGAGTGCTAAAAAACAAAAACTTAGAGCTTGTATATAAGTCTTTACAAAAAAACAGTCATATGCCTCCCGGTCTTGACCCTTTTCCATCCTTCCTCATTTCAGATTTTATCACGTAACGAAACCTCGAGGATATGATAGGATAACTACATAGCCCGTTGCGCAACTTTGGGCTTGTTTATGATTGCGACCAAGTCTCAGTGCCAAACATCACTGGCAACACGCACTGATTGTAGACTTTCTTCTTGAGGCTTTGCGATATCTGCGACGAGAAGAGAGAGACAAAGTTTCCCAAATGCTGACCGCCGACTTGGATTCGTCGGTTGACCTCTACAGGTAATAAAGTGACCTTATCATAAAGTCTAATGTTACCGTAACATATTTCATGAGATCAGCAAGCTAGTGCTAGTTTTCTTGTGTTTCTCTGTGGTTTACTTACATTTCTGTACCGCTATTCAATCAATCGCAGATTCATGCTTCGTGTCATTGCAGATGCACGTATTTTGGAATATTGAATGATTGAAAATGTGGCGGTCTGACCGTGTAATGTTCGGGTCGGGTCGTTGTGTACGCTCCATTTAGTGCAAACTGTGTTTGCAGAGCCGTGTTGGCTTAGTGGAAGGTACTATCGAATCACGGTCGAGCCGGTGGATTTCAGTTTCTATTAAAACAATCTCTAGTTGAAGATACTTTGTAAGAGAAGAAGAAAGTAGAGTTATTATTTTTATTTACATGCTCGTTTGGTACATCGGTTGATAGTTCATTAATAATACACTTATCCGATACAGATATTCGTTTAATACATATGAAGATCTGAATTGGTCATTTTTCTTTGAGGCAAGTGTCCTCACTCCCTACCGGCTAAACCACTGTTTTGCAATATCACAAAAGTGTAAAAAGATATAAAAGCCGTATTTTTATATCTGATAGCTAAGTGGGCTTTATCAGCTTACGAATAGTATAAAAGCTCCATACTAAAATAATTCGCTCTTGTAATCTTTTAGTCATTAACGCGCTAAAAGCCTGGTAGACTTTGGAGAACTTTACATGGTATATATAACATATATAAATAATAATGACTGAATATAATGGATAAATAATCTAAATAAGTTCTATAAAAGGTCACAACTGCGATATATTCAAGAAGGCGCAATTGATAACGTTGATAAGTTCATTACTAGAGACCGTCGTGGTCTCTACTTTTACCGTAACATCCGCATTCAGTCTACGGTTGTTTATCACGAAAATACGGAAACGCGGCATCGCAAGGGAAGAAATCTGCATACTCCCCGTAGGGCTGCAGGCCGGGTGAGCGGCCGGCAGCTTCGGGCGGCGGCGCGCGCGCAGTCCCGCACTATCCGTCGCCGCGGCCGCACGCGCAGCGATGTCCCGCCACTTAGTCTTGCTAGCAGCTCTCACGCTCGCCACCGCCGTCACCGCCGACACGCCGCGACCGCGCCTCATTGAATTCAACCCCTGGGCATGGCTCCCGGCCAACCGAAACCGTTCACCCTCCATCATGGACTACTTCTTCCCGCCCTCTCGAACCCCCAAACAATCCAACCTAGACCCTCCCGCAGACCGCCGACCGCCCCCAATCATAATACCGGTAACGAATACCGATAGAACTCCCGCCCCAACAACCTTAGAGGAAAGATCCACGACTTACGCAAAAAAAATATCCACTAAGACGAAATCGACCGTGCCCGCAACAAATCCGACCGCTACGATGCCGTCAAAAACGAAAAAGGCCACTCGCCGGCCGACTACGACGTCTGAACCTAAAACCATGCAAACCAAAACCGAATCCACCAAAGATTCGACCGCGACCACTTATCGGCCGACGAAAAAGTATACCATCCGGCCGATCGTGCGGACAACGGAGACGCCGACGATCCAAGATACTGAAACCACACTGAACAGTGATAGCACGGAGCCGATATCGGATATAGATACGGTGGGAACTACGGCCGAAGGTCCTAAAGAGACGGCGCCGACGCTCAGCACGGCCGACGACTCCCGGTCGACGGACGCCGGGACGCCTAGCACGGCCACCGAGTCAACGATGGTCACGGACAGCACGGAGCCGGCCGACAGCAGAGAGGGGTCCCTACCGCTGCGCGACAAGCCTCAACACAACCATGTCAAGATAAACGAGCAAACCAAGAAAGAGGTCAGTGATTTAATACCACAGCAGCAGACCTTAGTTTTTTTCTTGTTAAAATTATTCACAGTCTAATAGTTACAACTTTCCTATTTTCTCACAGAGATCGTAAATTTCTAATCGACAAAGTAAACGCAACGATAAATAAACATTCGCTGCACTGTACGTTTTGCGTAAAATACGCGCCGGTGTGAAAGCTTTTTCAGATATAGTGCCAGGTCCGGCAGTACATAATCGAGTTCGCATAAATTCGATCTAATGAGCCCTTAGAGAAAGGTTACTATGCGTACATACTTGCTGCTTCCCGTAATCATTGGGTTCCCACAATACCCTTGCAAATTGTGATGAATTATTAATAACCTATTTATCAGGCCGATGAGTGCACCTGAGTAACGATTACGGAAAAACAGCATTATAAAAAGTACAATATTTTACGCCCTGTGCCTACAAATACATTATGCTTATTAATTTATTGGACGTAGTATAAATCTTTACGATGTGTAATAGCGGTTGTTATACGTTATTAGTCATCCATAACTCATACAATTATTTAAGAAGATTTTTTCATATTTTTTCTGAATTTATTAACCTAGTTATAAAGCAATTACAATTAGTACAAAGTGCAGCAATAAACCTCTACCTCAACTTAAATTTATAACAAACGTAAGCCCGTGGCTTCGCTCGCGTGGTACCTTTGATAGCCTATATGCTATTCTAGGTAAAGATCTCTATCTAATTCAAGTTTAATTGAAATCAAAAACAAACAACCTCACAAACTTCCGCATTTAAAATATTAGTTGTATTGGAAGTAGGTTGGCACTAAAGGCAGTTTATATTCTGAAAAAAAGTCGATAATTACAATAGCAAATATAATGGCTCAATATTTTCAACAAACTGCACTTTACCTAGATGTAGGTAATGTACACAAAAAGTAAGGAGGAAGGTGTTAAATTGCCTGGTAATACACCTTGCGTAATTACTGATTCTGGCAATGGATAATGAAAAAATTGTTTCACATGCAACCCATTACATGATAATTACACAAAAACTCTCTAACAATGAAACAGAGGCGGTAAGCTAAAAGAATACAAATAATAATACAATTACACAGTAAATTCATCAAGTCAATCATTTTAGTCAGCGTATAAAACCATCAGAGATAGCATGGTTTCTATAAAAGAAAAATATTTCTTTGATTCCCTGCAGTCGTGGCAGGACGCTGATTTGGGATATGACTTGTGTGAATACGCTAGCGCTTTTCCAAGCTTCCTTCAGGACCCCTGGTCTCTGCAGAATACCTCAAGAGCCGGAAAAATTCATCGATGGATACATATTTCTGCCTTTTGGGGTTCAAACTCCGTGGGTCCCCTGGGCATATTCGATGAATCGTCCAAGAGGCTGATGGATGAGACTTATAGCCAAACGGCTTACCTCGGACAAAGGATCAGTATAGCTAACCAACAATTAACGTCACCAGCCTCTTGGGAACACTGCCTGTGGTTGGTGATTTGAACTTTGTTTTCTACTTGTAGAAGAAGAAAACGGAGTTCATTCCTTGAATTTATTTAGATTATTTTTAATTAAGTTTGATAATGTTTCTTGGCAATTAAAATAAATACCCACTCTTAGAGAATAAGATGATATATTGCTGTGACATAATATATTTATCACCGTCATATAGATTGTGGATAAAATACTAAATCGGAGAGACTAGATGGTCCAATACATAACGACTTAGAAACCAGAACTTTCATGACAGACAATGCTTTTATCGTATGACTGATGGTATAAAATTAACCACAATGCATGTGCCGGATTCCAGAAAGAACTGTTTTGCACAAAACCTTTGAGATCACAATATAACACCAATTGCACATATGCATCACGAATTAGAGAAGATAAAAGTTTCTACGTCATGTAATATACAAAATTAACCCTTTTATTGAGCGTGAAGAAAGCGAATTATGCAGAATCATAGAGACTACCCAAAAAAGTTCTTCGAATCACGTCGAGGCGGTACTTTCTTATCATTAGCGAGTTTGTGGTCAGAAGCCCGCAAAATTTTTGGACTGAAAATAATTTACCTTTTAGTGGGGACAATATTCACAATGAACTTTCACTGCAGTGGATCTATCATGGGTAATGAATGGGCATTTTCTAAAGGTACATTTTCTTTTGTTGGGATTTGGCTTTGTTACTTACTAATTAGTTTTCGTTTATGAAGGAACACGTCGTTATGGGCTGGTCATATTTGATTCGCTAGAATTTTCCTGAGTTTTATTTTTCTTGTATTATGGAATAATGGCTATAACTAAAACATATAGAGACCGCCATGTTTATAGTAATCATCAGTACTTAGTTCTTTTTACAAATTATGCAATAATATCACTTTGTCCATAGCAGCTATAAAGCAAAAATCATATTTTAACGTACATTACATAAAATCATGCCTATTTCCCAGAGGGGTAGGCAGACTACGGCTTTCCACTTGCAACGATCCTAATATCAATCTTTTGCTTCATTGACTCTTCTTGGTTTAGGGTACTCTGGACCAGGCTTTATTCCAAAACATCATTGATTTAGTCACAAAGCATACTAAACTTGCCTATTTTTTAAAGTTTTTTATATTTTCATATTTTTTGGCCTTTTATGGAATAGTTATGTTTTTGGAACTGTAATTGGGGAACATGCGAGTATTTATTTATTAAATAGGATCGCCAACAGCACATGCATCAAACATTCAATAAGAACGACAGGTATTTGATGACATTAAGCTTATACACTGTCCTATACCTAATCACGTTGACTTTATTATCAACATCATCATGATATGCCTACTACTATAATTAACTTGCTAAACATCACTTTAAATATAATATAATGTCTCAACTAAACGCATCTAATTTCATTTTATTATTTGGTGATTTAATAAAATTGTTCTTAACATTTGAGAAAACAGTTAATAAAAAGGCGCTGTACTATAACTCTGAGAATAAATATAAATAACGTGTTAACGATTCCAAAAAGTGTAAACAGTACTATGAAATTCGTTACGGGGCGGCAGAAATAATCACTTTGTATTAATAACATTACTTAATTGCCATTTTATAGGCCCATTGTGATGCAAAGATGCTCTCAAAACAAGAATTAAGCGTTAGGATAGGTCATCAAGTTAACTTTATAGTACCGTTCATAATTTTATGAATGTTAGACAGTTTCAAGTTATTTTTATTGGTTCAAAATGATCTGACTGACTTTGAACGTGGAAAGAATTAAAAAAGGCTATTGCAAAAGTTTCTAAAGATATGTAGATAAGACTTTACAAATAGTCAAGAAATATAATAATCGAGAACTGCTATGAGAGGAGCTATTGTGAGTAGTACCTACTAATTAAGTGATCAATTGAGATCAAACTAAACGGAACTGAAATAAACCTCGCTTTCGCGTGGAAGTAAACGCAAAGGTCGTTACAATCGATATTAATCGTGTCTAATTAATCAGTACGCATCACTGATAGAAAGTTGATAGTGAGTATCATCTAATGCTAAGTTGAAGAGAAAGGGGCAACAGTACCTACATCACTACCTAAGGAATATCCAGCATAAATAAATAACACCCAACAGTCACATACACAGTCCTGACCCCACATTAGGAATCCCTGTGTCGTGCGTATCAGAAACTACGAGTACCATGGTACCACAACACCCATACCCGGAACAAATAGTTGCAGATAATACAAATTTTGTACCGCAGCGGGAATCGAACACTTACCGTGTCAGACGGGCACTCACCAGTTACGCCACCGACGAGCAAGCAAGCCTCGTAAAGATCGTTGAATCACATTTATAATCTACTTCTCTACACGCGACAACCCTATACCTTGATATAAAGTAGCCTATATTTTATTCTAGGTAAAGAACTCTATCTATTCAAGTTTCATAGAAATTGGTTGAGACGTTATGGCATGATTGAACAACAAACATAAACATCCTCGCAAAATTTCGCATTTTTTTTTATGTTATACGGAGGAAAACAGGCTGACGGCCCCCCTGATGGTAAGTGGTTACCGTCGCCTATTGATATCAGCAACACCCGGAGCATTGCTAATGCGTTGCCTGCCGAACCCCTCCCCTCTCTAAAGAGCTCTGGCAACCTTACTCACCGCAGGAAGACAAAACTATTTATAAAAGGTATTAGTTGGAAGTATGATACAGCAACACAGAAAAATAAATCCAAATGTAATCATACCAAATATAATCACGTACGTTTCACATAGGGATAGGAATTCATTTGTAGTAAGTGAAAAACCCTAACACCGTAGACGTACCACTAGCTACGATTATGACACGCCTCATTCGGTCGTATTCAAATTCCAATTACTCTTAAAATAAATTGGCATTCAACTGGAACAATACAGATGCGAATTTAAACGATTTAAGCGCAATTCACTTTATGTAAGCCATACCGTTCCGTTTTATGTAATGCGAAACGAATTTTACCTTTTGTCACATTATATCCGAATAAAATGACAAAGCGTGCATCTTACTTTCATTACGCAGCAGGTATATTAAATAATATATTGCATAACGTCCGTATATCGTACGTTTCAATAGTTAAATGCAATTTGCACTCAATAAAGCACTTCTGGTTCTATAAAGCTTCGAGCGAAATACTAGCTTGTTTAAATGTTTAATTCGATGTGAAATTCAATAGTTTAAACACGTTCGGACTTTATCACGACAGTCCATTGAAAACTGTTCAACTTGCAAATGTTAATTTGAAATTTTACGCATTTAAATGAGTAGTCATCATCATCATAATTTCAGCCTTAGGACGTCCACTGCTGAACAAAAGCCTCCCCATAGATTAAAATCATTTAGAGTGATTTGCTCATATTCGCTATGCTGCTGGGCATCCGAATTGGCAGACTAAGGGCACTTAGTCAGTTATTCGGAGGAGGTAAGGCACAGCGAGATTTTCTCGTTCTAAATTGGAGCAGCCCGCCTGGGGAGGTACCTCTGCCTTATAGAAGATCGCAGCCAAATAACATTATTTGTTTCATGCAGTGTTGTGTTCTTGCGGTGAGTAAGGTAGCCAGAGCTCTTTAAGGAAGAGGGGGTTCGGGGTCGGCAACGCGTACGTGAAGCCTGTGGTATTGCAAGCGCTCATAGGCTACGGTAACCGCTTACCAACAGGTGGGCCGTATGCTTTTTTGTCACGTCAGTTGTAGAAAGAAAATAAAACGGACAACGACGAAGTGACGGCAATCTTCTCTTTTATCTGGCTCATGTAACTTATTCTTGAGCCAGCCTCTTCCTCGTTTTTTTCCTTACTTTACTTTTATTATGGTTTTTTAGAAGAAGGAATATTACGATAAAACTGACATCGATATCAAAGATAAATCAATATTAAACGAGATTATTCATAATGCTTATAATGCAGTTATTGAATGCAAGCGGTAGTCGGTGTATTTGAACTTTAATTCTGTCGTTAAGAATATTAAAGTTAGTGTAATAGCCTCATTGAAATACGAACATTTGAAGATCAAAGTGATGATATGAAATAACCGTTAAATTGACTCGGTTATGAAGTAGCCTGCTCGATCACAAGCCTATCTTGGACTGGAAGGCAATTCTTCACGCGGAATCAGTGGAGACGATCGTGGTCGTTTTGATTATTATATCTCCGATTTTCATTTTTCTACTAAACAACGTGCTCCGTAACTCAATTTCAACTCCAGAAAAAATAGTAACTATGAACATTATTTTAGATTAATTTAATATATTTTTTTGCCCGAAATATTTCAAATAACTTATTTTTAATATTTTAAAAACCTTTATAACTAACTATGTGCCGCGGTTTGCTCGCTGGAATTAGGTAAAAGTAGCCTCTATGCTATAAAAAGCTGTAGGAATGTCTATGGTGGATTCCTATGCCTTTTAGCGAATTGTTGTTGTTGGTGCGGAGCGTTCTCCTGTTTAGTTCAAAAATAGTAAAATGTTCAAAGTAATAAGGTAAAATAATTATTAGGCACTAATTGTTGAACACTAATAAAATGGTTTATATGGTAAAATATGCTATTTTAGGTAAAGAACTCTATATATTTCAAGTTTCATTGAAATCATCTGAGCCGTTACTTTCGCATTTGTAATATTAGTAGGATACCTACTAGTTTAGGATTATTAAACATACGAGAAGCTCGACGTCAAAACTGCTGGCTTAGCAGTTGAATAATTGAGTTTGAACTGATATAACTCCAAAACAGCTGATTTAAGGGTAGTGTTTTCAACAAACTTTATTGCCAATTGGGTGTTAAATAATTCTACTCCTTTCATGATAGTATACATAATATGAATCAGCTTGTATTGCCGTTCGGAACTGATGAAATCACGAGGAATAACTCTACAATGCCGCTTGAATCTGAAGGCACGCTCGGTTCCCAGTGGAGCACATTATAAAATTATGGGTGGTTCAATGATAAGTGTCAATTAATTGATGAGCATAAATGAATGAAGACAGGTTTCTGCTTGTAATTTGTGTATCCGGCGCATGCGCGGCGTTGACTTCAATCACCCGTTCAAGGCCATTCGTTATTGCATAAAGTGTTTCATGTAACTGTATGCTATTGTATTATTTATTATCCAACAGCATAAAAATCTAATTAGCTGTATGTATTATTATATTTCGTGTTAAGACATTTTTTTGTAAAGGAATAAGGATATACATTACTGGTAGAGTAAATACTCTCTGAATCCCTTGAAATAACCACCAAATAACTTCACATCATCATCAGCCTATAGAATTTCAACGCTAGACATCCAAAAACATTAGACATAATGGGCGATTATACTCTTCGATCTTCTGTATAATCTGCCGAAGCGTGTGGATGTACACGCGTAATAAATGGATCCACGAACTCGTAATAAATGGAAGCATCATAAAATTTACTGAGATACAACATTTCAGTTTTCATTCGTAAGTCTTTGTAAATCTGTTACACGAATATGTCATAACCGATCCGTTTCGGCCAATTGAAGGCGTCTAGTTTTACCGTATAATGCGCTTATCCGCTACACTTGACACGCGAACTAGCACAGATGAGTTACCGTTTTCAATAGCATTGAGATGAGATATCTTGGAGGAGATAACATCTTGCAGAATATGGTTCATGGGATTCGGATATAAACTTTAACATAATCATGTTAAGGTCTCCGCGTTTTTAATTAAATACTGAGTGTAAACAATCACCACAGTAAGTGCGTAATTAAGAAAATACGTCTAATAAGAATTAGGTTTGATAATATAGAAGATAAAAAATAAGATAATGTTTTTTTTTACAAAATCATCGTTACATAAATACATTGATTGGAGTTAACAAGAGAGAAGGTAAAGACATTATAGCAATTAACTTTAAAATTAAATGACACAACAACAAACTGCGTGACAAAGGTATCAATAAAGAAAGCGAAGCTAATAAAATAATCGCCAAAGAAAGTGATGATAATCAGGCATGTGTCTAATAAACATATTTGGAAGCAAAACAAAGCCACAGAATAATTAACAGAACTTTCGTAAAAGTAAATGCCTCATTCTTGTCGCATGCGCATGAGCAATATTGAAACTTCCAGAGCATGACTTTGGTCTTTGAAGGTCGAGGTTTGATGTTTTTTATTCACTTATCATTGTTTGAACCCGCTAGCGAATCAGTGCTATTAATAATCAATTTGCTAACACCAGACGGTCACCGAAAGCCCGTCAGAGGAAGCAAGCTTTATTTAACCTAAAGACAGACATATAAGGCTGAAGTTACAACAAAAGCTTAGAGAGTTAGACTGGCCTCATAGCTCAGTTAGTAGTAACTCTGCCTTCTGCGCTAGAGGTCACGGGTTCGATCCCTGCACTGGACAAACATTTGCGTGATAAAGACAGATGTTTTTTCTGTGTCTGGGTGTTAAATATTTATATCAGTCTCCGGACCCATAGTACAGGCTATGCCTAGTTTGGGATCAGTTGACCGTGTGAATACGAGTATGTCCGGAATATTTCTTTATTTATTTAAAAGCCAATTCGCAGTGACACAGGCCTGGGATTACCGCTATTACACAGTAGGAAATAGAAATTGATGAATATTCAGATGTGGCGATTGCAATATCACGAGTGTTGTTGGCCAATGTTTCTGCAATCAATAGTATTATTCATTTACATAAATTAACTGTAACTAAAGAGAGTTGTATCTCTTATCGACATCAAATTAATAACTGCATAATACAAACAATTACAACAATATACAATAGTTATTTTTAAAACGAAACTATAAAAGAATCAATTCAGCTATGCAAAAAAAAAATGTACAATCGTAAATTCATTTTTTTTTTTCCTAAAATGATTCCTATATTAAGTCGAAATAAAGTGCGCTGCGGATTTGTGCTATAAATAGCCTTGTTAATAACTGTTTAACATAGTGAAGGTTAATTGAAGAAAACTGAAAGAATTTTAAGTTTTACTAATCATGACGGTAAAACCACCAGTATGTCACATTTAGCGCAAGAAACTATCTCATTTATTTAAATTATATTAAATCTAGGGTATGTGGAATGTCTAATTGCAAACAACCCTAGGGCCCTAGATGAGATGTCTTTAATTCTTCATACGCTGTAAAATTATACATTCACTGATCTAGATTGAAAACAGATGATAAGGCAGCCATCGCAAATGTAGTTTGAGAACGATTTAGTACTGGCATAAAAACAAGTCTGCGTCATCTAAGACCCATTCGATCCATTCAATTATGTAAACAGAGCAACTTGATGTTAATAGGATGTATGAACAGTTACAAATATTTCACTGATAGATGCGAACTATTATGTATTCAGATCGAACAAACTGTCACACAAACATACCCAATGCCAACTAAAACTAGAAACTTTAGTTTACTCAATGAGAAACCTTATTTATATAGATTTATTGGCATACGTTTTCGGAGAAAGCGTGAAATTGAATCATTACAGGCTGATAATGAAGATTTTATGCCCTCTTGAACTACGGTCAAACTGTTTTCTCTTTACGCGGAATGCGTTGATATAATCCTGGTCAGATTAAGTAAGAAATAAATACCTCATCACCATCAGCCTGAAGAGTCCACTGTTGGACACAGGCCTCCCCCAAAATGTGCCACGACGAACGGTCTTGGCCTCTTCTTCAGGTTTGGGAGAGTCACTGACTTCCCAAAACCTTCGCAATATCGTCAGTTCCTTTAGGTTCGATTGGGGGCCTTCCAATACTTCGTCGTCTGGTTCGTGGTCGCCATTCGAGAACATTTATTCCTCACCGTTGTCGGTTCTGCGAGCTTTATGGCCTGCCCACTGCCACTTCGGCTTGCTAATTCTGAGAGCTATGTCTACAGATTTCCCCATTCAATTTATCAACTTATACTACCACACGTTAGTTTAAAAAAAAAAGCCTTCTAAAGTAGGTACTTACTATGAAAAAAGTAGGAGTGACTTTGCGGACACATACCTGAAACAATTGAAATGAAATAAATTTACAATGCGTAACATAATGATAATTGTTTTCGCATGCATAACAAACCGTATTACATGTATTATAAGAATTATGAGACGCCTCAGGCGAAAGTTTACAGAACTGACCTCTCTATTCATTACAAGATAACACAGAAGAACGAATAGTTAACGATAATCGAAAGTGAAATTAATTCGACCACTCGAGTTTTGACAGCGGATTTCATTAGATCTAATACTATATGGATCAAATTGAAATCGTGGATTGAAATAAATGTAGATGAAATGATTTTATCGAATCGAATCAACAATGTATTGTTGAGAGTGATTGCGACAACCTGCGGATTTGAATTGGATTCAATTACAGGTGTCGGAAATATACTAGTGGTTCGCCCCGAACTGAGATCTCGCGATGGATGTAAAAGTTGGTGCTTCGATGGGCCTTGAGGCAAAAACAAGATAAACTTAACTTAACTAAGAACTCTTTTATCTTAGACTGGCCTCACAGCTCAGTTGGCAGTAACTTTGCCTTCTGCGCTAGTAGTCGCGGGTTCGATTACCGACCACTGGACAAATATTTGTGTGATTTTAACACAAATGTTTGTTCTGCGTCTGGGTGTTAAATTTATGTACCTACATATACTGAGTATATCAGTCTCTGGTATCCATAGTACAGGCTATGCCTAGTTTGGAATCAGTTGACCGTGTGTGATATGTCAGGTTTTTTTTATCTTAGTAACCCCTTACATACTTTTATCGAGCCGATAAAGTCAGTAAGTGATTATGAATAAGAAGGTACATGTACACACGTGTATGCACACACATCCATTATACGTGTGAATGAATCTACAGTAAAATTCTAGTTGATTATAAAATCTCCGTTACTAACTGCAGATACCGATAAAACTAAACGAGTCTAATCGAAACGACCATATGGTTCAAGTTATAAAGCCAACTGAAATCAGTAGTGTTAGATCTGACAGAAGTAATAAGATAATTGACTAAAGCATGTAAACGTGAAACAGCAAACACATTGATGGTCGATTGCTAGCACGTTTTGTAGTTAATACGGAGGTTGTGCGAATGCAAAATTGTATTGCAGTAATGACTGTATCACAACTACCGTTGCCTTTTAACGAGGCTCATAAATAAGGTTCTTTAGGGCATTCGATTCTGACCACCACCACTTTACAAGTTTTCCGTTAAAATTAATCAGGTAAAGGCATTTTAATTAAGAAACTAGTGGTTCGCCCCAAACTCAGATCTGCTTCTATATTCGTTGAAATAACATACAACGCCAAATCGTCCAAGTTGTTTGAGAGATCTTTGCCCACTTCGCTCGCTCGATCAATAAAGAAAACCACTTCCTTTCGATTTAAAATGATTTTTCAAGATCTCGCTTCGGTACTTCATATTACATACCTCATATAGATATATTTTATTATCATATATTTTATTTGATTTGTGAGTTTATGTTTGAAAATAGCTTACTAACTTAACTTTGACGGAACTAAAATATCGGACAGCAAACAAGCATGACTATATTTGTCTTGTTAATCTTCTTGTTGCAAATGTTTTTGTTTCTGTATCTAAACAGCCGATCATAGCGGTAGCTAGGACAGGATTACTTTGAAACATTTCGAGATAAAACAAATATTTGCACGTAACTCGACAGTATCAGCGAATAGTACCGTTGAAACAATTATGGTTGTTCATATCATAGTAGTCTTTATAGTAGTTACTGTAAGAATACTATAAGATGTCAAGTAACGTCAACGAGTTCACTCTTATTGTCGAAGCTATCGACGTGAGCATCTGTTGGTAGATTTAACAAACGCGTGGCACACATCGGTGAGTTTTGGTGCGTGGTGCGACCACACACCGAAACTCTGAAGTTTGTTTATGTGTTTTCTACTCTACCGTAACTTTATGTGTGTTATTTACTCGCACTCAAAACAGTACTAGGCAAATGTGTTATGCTTGGTATCAACTAATAAAGTTGGGAGGAGACGAGAAAATGGAAATCTTTATGCTGTGCTGAATAATTTTGCCCGTAGTGGCCCCGGCTGGAGAATAGGCCCTTCTATATCTACCTACTCGTAAGAGACAATTAAGAGGAAAAAAGCTAGCTCTAACTGCGATCGCCTGCCCAGCGTGGTGAGTTTGGGTAAATTCTCCCCACATGATAGGAAGTCGCTCTGGAAATCTGTCCCATGTCCCATTCAGCAGTGGACGACCTACGGCTGAATTGATGAGTTATAAAAATATTTAAATTATTTACGACACAAGCACGTCCGCAAATTAACTTTAAATTACAATTAAAAATAATATTTCGATAAACTAATCAATCGTCACACTGAGCCCTTCATTAATAGGAAATTAATAGTGTGGCAAAGAGGTCATTTCCGTTTTAGAGTCTTTCTGGGAAACTTTATCAGAGTTTTCGGCGATGCTGTCTCACAAAGAAAGCAGGTAGCCAGTTTCTATCTACCGGCGAACCACGAAACTACATTTTGTCAAATTAAAATGTAATGCAGCGTACTATCTTTAAGGTTCATATTGTGGGTCTAATATGCAATTTCGTCAGGTGATACTTTCATACTAAGCACTATTGTTGTTTCGGTGTTATAATTGTTTGCAATAACCGTACTTCGAAAATACAGCCTTAGCACATCCTTCCCTCGGTTAATCAGACTCATGGTTGTAATAAGTTTAACTGCGGCTAAACGGCTATTTATCACTGTTTCCGGAAACCAGCCTTTCATTAATTAGTCGGCGGAGCCAATTAACACTTGTTGACTATGATTTAGAGAGTGCAATCTGCCCGTTATTTTGTAAATAACATTTAATTGCATGAACGGTTTTGGTTCCAACAAATTAATTTTGATAGCTTACTTCTCCAATAGGCTTCGCTAAGCTCAAAGTTGGTCATCAGTTATCATCGTTGGCTTTTACGCGGACTTTGGACTTATTTAATATTTTTGGCTGATTTCAATGCATTTTATAAGTTACTGGAGGTCCCGACCGCAACTTTGTCAGCGTGTATGTTACTACCTTGACTCTTGTCAATTGTACACACTTGAGAACTTGATTTTCCGACCCCGTGTTACGTGTGTACGGAAGCCTAAGGGCGCGAGCCCTACTCGCATTTGATCCAATTTATTTTGAATTGATTTCCTCTTTAAAATGAACTCGGTTACTTACTAATTATTCTGTGGTCAAGCCTTGGACTAATTTAGCGCGCAGTTGTCACAGATTAGAAAACAGTTCTAAGGAAATCCTAATCGATTTTATAACTAAGCATTTTTCTAAGGTACTAAGTTTTCGGAATGAAAATATATTTTAACAAAATAAAATGTAGCCCATGTTGCAAAGGGATTGTGTAGCTTTCTATTAGTGAAATAATTTATAGAATCGGTTAAGTAGTTCCAAAGATTACCTCCTACATACGTGTGAGTGCATTACTCTCTCACTCAGTAAAATAAGACGGAAAGCCATAGTGTAATGCAGCTGGAATTCCCGGTTTTGAAACCGGAACACAGTTCGTTCGCTAATTGGCGACAGGAATAGACAGAACATGGCAAGGGACGTTCCATCTACCTTTAAAGTTTTGCCGTTTGGAGTCATATCAAGATTTATGAATTTATGGTGTTACCTATCCTGGAGATCCATTCTATAAACACATATCGAACCTCGAAGAGCGAAAGCCCATCTTCCAGCTTTTTTACTTAGTCATCTCTTACGACATTCACGGGTAGGTAGATATGAAGGGGCCTATTCTTCAGCCGGGCCACCACGGCCACTTGTGAATAAACAGTAAAATAAAACACTAAAGAACTGGGCATTTACTCCAAAATGTAGATCGCAACATAGATGTCATTATACTAATTTCTCCTGTCACGTCCAACACAAAGTGCCACTTCAAAGTTGAAATGTTCATGCAAATTTAGATCGCTTTGTGTCAAAAACAGTCACGTGACTACTTAAGTTGTAAATATACTGTCCTTTACCGTCATAAAGACTGATTCAAAAAATAATTAATGACAACTTTTGTTCTTGATGCTTGCTCTTGCAGTAAACAGTTACTGCATGCTTGCTTGCTTGTAGTGCCACTTATTATTTCTTGGTCATCCTGTATTAGGCCAGTGACCAGGTTGGGGTATGGTTGCCCTGAAAAGGGCATATGACCGGTGAAAGAATCAGTGTAGTGAAAGGATTAAAGTGCGCCTTTTAGGCTTCTTTCGTGCACAATATGTCACTGCATGACCTCATCATTGACTGGCGTCATAGCTCAGTTAGTAGTAACTGTGCCTTCTGCGCTTGAGGTCGCGGGTTCGATCCCCGCACTGGACAAACATTTGTGTGATAAACACAGATGTTTGTTCTGTGTCTGGGTCAATATTTATCTATTATATATATCAGTCTCTGGTACCCATAGTACAGGCTATGCCTAGTTTGGGATCAGTTGACCGTGTGAATATGTCCGGAATATTTATTTATTTTATTTATTTATCAACATATCCACGGATGCAATAATACATGTGATTTCCCGTTTTTCACCTTTGCTTTTGTTATTTATTTTGTACATAATTTCATAATCATTTTGTATACAATGAACAAGTAGTATTGAACATAGTGACGAGTGGACATGATATCATTCTCTAAGCCTATTTGGCCTTATCCATAGGAAAGACATGGTCAATACGTGCGGAGCTGCCTAAGCTGCGTGATTCCTCAATGTTTTAGTGCACAACGAAGATTGTTTACAGTAACTGTTGTAGTGAGGTACTAGATGGAAATCTCTTCGCGATGTGTTAATAACTTGACACAGTTAATGGTAGAACTGAACTAGTTAGCAAACATTACTTGGGATTGATCTAGTTGAAGATGTTTACTGAATTCCGACCAAAAAGTTGCTTTTTGAAGTTTGTTTTCATAGCGGGATGAAAACATTTTTTTCTGTTTGTAGCTTTAAATACGTATAAGCTAGCTTTCACCTGCGGCCGGATGAAAAGTAGCTAATAAAGAATAACTAGCTTCTGCTTGCAGCTTCTCTCGTGTGGTACCTACGAGGATAAAAAGTAGCCTATATGCTATTCCAGACTATAATCTATCTCTGTGCTAAACATCCTCACAAACTTTCGCGTTTATAATATTAGTAGGATAGTAGGATATTTGAGGACACGAACGCGTGTATGAGGTAGGCATCGATCACAAAAAGGATTTTTTTCAGGGTATACCTACACAGCTCAACCAAGTCATTCTTTTTGAATAACGCCTAACAGTCACATACATAAGCGTGACCCCATACTAGGATTCACTGTGTCGTGGATATCAGAAACTACGCGTACGATGGTACCACAACACCAGACCCGGAACAAATATTTGCAGATCATGCAAACATTTGTCTACTACGCCGCCGAGGTCGTCATTGACTTAACGCAGAAAGACCAAGAAAGAAAACAACAAGCAAACAATATAGAAGGTCATATTTTCATCAATTTTCACTAACCCCATTAGAATTATGAGAAATGTCATTTTTTCACTTGTAGATACGCGTGATGCGCGTTAAATAGACTGTGATTACATCTAATAAGCTTCTCAGTAAGTCAGCAATTAGAAGCCACATGCAGTATCTTGTAAAAGAACAAGTCTGTATAAGTCAATTCGCTGGCACACTCATTGAAGAACTTCCTGTTATTCACGTATACAAGGTGATTCAAAATATGAATACAATGCCGAAAGGGACTTATTCCTGCATCCAAGTGGTAATAATGGTGTTTTAGGATTTTTGGAAATTCGTCAAATTGTATTGAAAAAACACTATGCAAAAATCTGCTTTTTAGGTCAAATCAGTTAAAACTCAATTATGCAACGGGTTAATATAGCAATCTTGAAATACCCGTGCGTAAAAAATTCGTTACAAAGATGATAAAAGAATAGTTTTTTTTTTCCGCCGATAAGTAGCCGATTAAATATTAAAAATGCCAGTAAGGTAAAAATTGCTGCTCATCTCTCCTCTAGAGTTTAGAATAGAGACTGCCAATCTCTATTAAAGTTGCAGTACTGAGCTAATATTTAGATTGGTATTCAGCGTGGTTCAGCAAACTTTCACATTCCGACTAGAATTAGGGTTGTAAGGGCATTGGCAACTGTAAACGTACATTGAAATTGCTTTATTCTATTTCTCACATTTTGACGTAGCACCCACACCAAGTAACTTTTTACGTCATATCTTTTTGAAGTTAGTTAAACATGTAAAACAGAATTGATTGGAGGAATTCAATTTTTTATCAATAAATTTGGATGAATGAAAAATGATTCATATGTATGCTAATCCTAAAGGGACTTATTCTACACCAAATTGGCAATAAAGTTTGTTCTACTTTATATTTAGATTGGTATTCAGCGTGGTTCAGCAAACTTTCACATTCCGACTAGAATTAGGGTTGTAAGGGCATTGGCAACTGTAAACGTACATTGAAATTGCTTTATTCTATTTCTCACATTTTGACGTAGCACCCACACCAAGTAACTTTTTACGTCATATCTTTTTGAAGTTAGTTAAACATGTAAAACAGAATTGATTGGAGGAATTCAATTTTTTATCAATAAATTTGGATGAATGAAAAATGATTCATATGTATGCTAATCCTAAAGGGACTTATTCTACACCAAATTGGCAATAAAGTTTGTTCTACTTTATATTTAGCAAATTCGCCATTTTTCATTGAAAAAAGGCGGACTGTTTTGGGGTTAAATCAATTCAAACTCAATGAATCAGCTGTTTAAGGTAGCAATCTTGATGCCGAAATTCTCGTACGTTTAGTTATATAGATGGTAAAAACAAATAATTTGAGAGAGTTTGAGAAAACATTCATCTATGTTTGCGATAATATTGATGTCTTTTTCGCTAATATTCTTTCTTTTTGTTTATAGAATAACCCCATTTCGGGATGTATACATGTTTCTAATCACCTTGTAGTTCAGAAGAGTCGTACCATAAGAGCCATGTTGCATTTCGAAATCAGACTTTATGTAAAATCAATGTACAGTTGCTATTTAGCATAAGAACGTAAATAAACCCGTCATGGTTTGTTATCGCAGCAGTTTTTTATTAATAAAACCTCTCATTCCGCATTTACAATAAAATATAATAGAAATAAAACGTAAAAACGATGCAACTAATAGCTGCGTTTAGTGTTGCTTGTCGAATTGAGACGAGAGAAAAGAAAAAAAGTGCGTACCGCTAGTTGACACAGTGCTTTATTGAAGAGAATTCCGTTGGATGGCGGGCAACGGTAGACCTTATCGGGACCAAGGAAGCCTAGGATTTATAGGAATGTTCCTGGCATACCTTCCCTTTTTAGAATACGATGGAAACGGTAGATAACAAACAAAATGTCTTGTTTTCCTTTCAAGGGTTTGGCTTGCGTAAATTAGTTGACATATAAATCTTACTTAGAAACTATTAAGCCCCGGATCATATAATTAGTTGTCGTAGGGTGATTTAACGGAGAAATTTCAAAATTACATCAATAGTGGTGAATATAAACTACTATAGTGCGCGTTTGTAACAAAGTACGAACATAAAAATATTTTTTTTTTCTTATTTTGCTACCGGTAAAAAATATAATCTTTCTCGAAACTGGATTCTAAACCAAGAATGATCATGATTGAAAAAATATACTCAATTGAATATACAGGGTTAAGTCTTACGGCGTGTAAGTTCACATGTTGTGATATAGATGAACTTTCTCTTACTTGCGTGAAGATGCGCATTTAGTCCTCCTTCCCCTATAATTAGGACAAGGAAAAAAGCGGCTTTAAGATGGCATGTCTAGCCCAGAGCGTGACGCTATTAAATAATTTGGCCGTTAGAAAGCAACAGTACAAATTAAAACTACAATCGAACAAAAGGTGTCATAACGAGATCACTTTTCGTTTCGAGTTAATGATAGCCGACGATAAATAGCTATATCTGTAGCCATATAAAAAGCGGAGGAGTAGTACCTACCTTAATGGACACCTCTCACCGTCTCTAGCTGTGTCTTGTAATCTAGTGAGGTTAGCAATCGTTGGAATGACTCGGAAAAAGCATATTCATTCGCATCATTTGCACATGCATTGAAAACGGTAAATGCATTTTTTTATCTCACCTAGAAATATTTGGTTTACAGAATATTTGAATTTAAACATTAAGCATCGGTCACAACAGCGTTTATAAAGCAGCTAGAACGAGCAGCGAGTAAATCCCGCTACATCTAAACGCTGCCTGTGTCGCATTATTGCCTTTGGAATCAGATGTCTAGGAAACTAAGCAATACCTCCTTATTTAAGTGCAATTCAGGAACTCTAGAATATTTTTTGTCTGTGAATTAAATCAAAACTTTTTAAGAAAAGTTTCTAATCAAAGCGTTGAAATAAGTCATCATAATCTAGTGCGAATGATGGAGGGCACGACTGCGAGAAAACGTCAATATTCGGAGCACGGGAACGTGGGAAGCTACATCTCGGCTCTTTATTCTCATAACGCCTGATGAGAAATCGGAAGACTAACAATTATACAATATTTCGCCCATTTGTTTGATACCGCAAATTAAAGTTCGCGGTATCTTCGATAGGCGCCGACGGATCTCGGAAACGTGACTGTCTGTTCTTGTTTGAATTGCGGTTGAAATGACTGTAAGCGGACGAAAGTCTCAACCTACATTTGAGCACGTATGCATCAGAGCTGTGGACAATTTCCCTGCGTTGTCTCGGGTCAAACTCGATTTTATGTCAGTGTGTTGCCGCGCGGATCGAATGCAAAGAACGCCGGCAAAATGCGATAAGTATGCACATCACGACATAAATTTCGCGTGCGAAAGGCACGTGCCGCACAACACTACAGACTTTTAATTTTAACGTTTACTTATCACCGGATATAAAACCAGTTGACCTACAGGTTAAGTGTAGCAAAACAATACATTTCTAGAAACATTATTGTATCATATAGTTGTCAAGACACGGTTCAGATCAAAAACGGTGGAATATGAAAGGTGATAATGTTTCTAAGAAAAAAGCTGGCTGTATAACAGGACGGGCTACACCGCCGCGGTCAGACTTGCGTATCACAGGGGAGATCAGGCGGACGTGCGAGACCAACATACACAGAACCAGCCATATTTATATCGTGACACTATCATCTCAGTGACTGAGAACTGAGAATTTCACGTAAAGTCTTTCTCTCCATCGCTCACGCGTTAAATTCACGCCATTCGATTAATCTTATCCCAAGTATCTCAATCTGGTATCTAGTAAGTGTTCCGCGGATCCCATACTTTCTGCATCAATCGAGCATGGTAGAGATGCGTGTAGCAAATCGGTGTAGCGGAATAATTTGTAGCCGTTTTGCATTCACCGATAGGATGCTTTCAATTGCTTCCTGTCTCAAACGTTTAAATTACGTGTAACATAATATTCTGCATAACAAAAACATCATAGACCGCAAGACTTCTTCAGCATCCTGCAAGGTATAATTTGCGAAGGGTTGAACGCCCCGGCCGCTTTGATATGCAATTCCGTTGCGGCACGAATGGTATTTCAAGTTGATTGATAACAATGGGTCGTACAGTAAACTGTCTACTCTTGCTTGCGAACTAATGGAGCCCTTATAAGGTTCTATTTGTTTTAAAATGAGGTCAAACGCCCACCAGCACAACGGTAACGATCGTGAGATTCGAATGATATTAAACTTGACATAAAATAATAAGTAAAATAAGTAAATTTGACTCATATAAAAATAATAGATGAAGCATTTTCTATTGCCTGGGAAACTTTAATGATGTAAACATAAGCAAAGTTGTCATTAAGTGTGATAAATCAAACTTGAGAGCACTTACTTGTGCAAATCATCATGAAAAGTGCAGTTGCATAGCTTACACCATTTATAAAGTGACAAGACAAATCACTTGATGACATCGAAGTTGCATTTCAAACGTTGATGGACGACAAGCACCGTTGCAAATCGTACCAAATGACATACATCAAGTACACTTATAATTTCAGAGAGATTTAAAAGCCTAACTGGGAAGAAGCGGCGTCCACACTTCCAGGGATTTGTAATTAACCCCGAGTTCAAAGCAGCACCGAGAACTCGAGCGTTATTAAATCCCAACACAGGGGAGAAAGTTCAGAAGGTCAACGTCAAAATGCCCCTTATTATATCAGCAAGGGATAATCACATCTCTTCCAATTAGTATCATCGTTATATAAGCAACTAAAAGTTCTACACAAAAGGCGACGTAATCGGTGAAAGCAATAGATTCAGAAGACCTCATCATCCGGTCTGATAACCTTGGCTATTGTGAGCACATCTCCAACAAGGGAGAGTGGGGAACATAAGAATGCCGAGACGGGCTTTTCATATTCCAAAATGAGTTACTTGTAAACTCGCGTGGTTATTAGGCATCTGTCGGTAGCGTTATTATAATGCATCGATGTAGAGGCTCAATGGATGCTTTCACGACGCCTTTGTGCTGTCAATAAAGATGTTCTCTGCTTTGTAATGACCGTAGATGAATCGTTAATTATAGATGACGATTCGGAGTGTGATATTAAAATTGGAGAGGTCATGATTTCCCACCGATTGTAAGCTTTCGATTGTTCACGCCGGAATTGGCTACCGGATGAATGGGCTCTCTGTCAATGTGTGGCATACAATGGCCACTCGGTCGGTACCCATAGCTACACCCACGATGGCCCAGAAATCTGTACATTCGCCGTATACGGATTATCAAAGCTCACTAAGGAAGGTAGTAAGCCCAAGTGGCCCTTGTGCCTTTTATTATGACGATAAGCGACCATAAATCCGATGACTGTCATATTTATTGACACCATAACATTACTATTACTTTCATAGAGGCAATAAAGCTTTTGTTGAACGGGCTACATTGTATCAAACTGTATCAATTCTTTTTGGTAATCGCAGTGTGAATAGTAATTGCAGTTTCCTTCATCATCAGCATAATAATGTTTCACTGATGGATTTTCACATTCCAGGATTTATGGATACCATAAACTGCGGTAACAAATAAGTGGTTACTGCTAAACCTTTGCATTCATTCTCGATAACATGTTACACCATAGCTAAATGCACTTCACGCATATCCATACCCGTCGAGTGCAAGATCTTCCCGTTACTCACAAATTCCACCGAGACCGCACAATGGGACGGCAGAATCACCATCGATAGATAATTTGGGTCCATATTGTGTGGGCCAACGAATCTCAACCACGAGATTATCCCATCCATCCATCCAAAGAAAACTATATGTATGCCAACAATTTTGTATTTTGAACAAATTCACCACTAACAAGGTTCGTTGTGAAAGAAAGTATAAAAAAGAGAGGACGTGAACGGATCATTATTTCATGTTCATAGTTCCTGATTGGTATATGGGATAAGCTTTTTAAGAATTGAGATAAATTACTAACTTATATACCAGTATAGAAAGGTTGAGAAACTTGATCACAAATTAAGGGCTTCTAGCGTGAAAAGGTGTCCGAGCACGAACGCCTACTGAAGCGGAAACACTTGTACAGCACTTTAATTGAAATTGAGAAAAAACAGTAAATCTGATTAAAATAATCGTCCCACGCGACAGTGTAAGTGAACTCAGTGACAAAAGGAAGAATTGGATTCGATAAATCTTTGTACCGTTAATTTTGTATAGAGCTCCCAATTCCCGCGTTATAGACATCGATGTATATTCGACATTAGTTGAAAGAGATGGTGCACATGTTGGAATTGAGTTGCTTTTCTACATTTCCATGGCCTGAAATTAAAAGGATCATCGGTACGAGGATGAAAATAAACAAAAACTCTACCTAATTGAGCTAAAAATATTTGGCCTATTAATTGATCATGGTACTTCAGTTAGCATACCGTAGTGGCACCAGCTGTACCCAGCGTGCTTTGTATGGGCGATTTCCCCCCACAGATCCGTTCTGGAAACTTTTGGGGGATATGTTCAGAAGTGGATGTCCTACGGTTGAAATGATAATGACTCCAGTTAGCAAAGGGTAGATGGCTTGTGGAAATGAACAGACCCACACAAACTATAAATAACTACGCGCTAAATACAAGGTACAACATACTACATTCACTAAACCGTTCCGTTTTAAGTCATTGGCTTACTTATTGAGTGTGAATTTATCTTTTTCTCGTTCACATGTGAAGCGTCTTATCATAGCTGGCTATCGGGACAATGGGAAATTGAATGAACGGGAGTTAAACTGTCTGAACTTAAGTACTAATCTAGCTTTACTATGCCTCGGGCCACAACTCTCTATATGGCAAATTGACATCAACTAGAGCTTTGCATCCCAGCCCGGCTTTGCTTGCCATGTCAGGATAGGCAAATCCCAGCCTCTATGGATCGTGCAGATTTACGATTGCCGACGAGACCCCAGTGGTCACGGCTATATATCAGTTGGGTAGCGGAAGCAATCGAAGATTGCCTCGCCCATACTTGACCCTTAATTTAGGTATTCATATATCGATAATAATTTACGGTATTTATGACAAGCGCTGTGCATCTGTACAAATATACATCTCGGCTAGTCCGTGTTCGATTGACTGTCATGCAATTATGTGTTGGTTATAAAAAAAAAGACTGCTGATCGGCATTACAACGTTTTTACGCTTCGGCCGATCGACTTGATTGAAAAATTGAGGTAATTCGGTAATTGCTCAAAAAAGCCCTTACAGTTGTTTACAAAACGACATACGAAAAAAAGGCTTTTGATATTTTCAATTATATCGCCACTACTTTATGAATGTTACAATAAATTCAGATTTTTTGAGTTTTACCTTATTTGGAAAAGAAAACGGAACCCTTATAAGATCACTTTGTTTCCCGTCTGTCTGTCTGTCTGTCAAGTCCCTTTTAATCAGGGACGGCTAAAGAACTTAGAATTTATATCATACTAGCTGGTGCCCGCGACTTCGTCTGCGCAGGATTAGTATTTCGAGTAGCTTATATTAGCGAGGCGTAGAAAGGAACAGAAATTAAAATTATCACATAAATAACACAATATCTTTATAAATTGTAGCCTATGTGTTATTCTGATGTAAAAGCTATATTATTGTGAAGTTTCATTAAAATCCATTCAGTAGTTTTTACGTGAAAGAGTAACAAACATCCATCCATCCATACTTACAAACTTTCGCGTTTATAATATTAAGCACGGAGGCTTCGCAGAAGTCATACTAGCACTTGTATTTATTTTTACTACTAAACTAAACTTTATTTTAGATTTACAACTCTGTGCTGATGCATCGTTCGTTGACATCTCAGTAAGAGGAATAATGTATCTGTAAACATCAATGGCATCACAACCTACTGAGGTAAGGGAGACAGTTGCAAGTGCCAAATAGCATTTTCAACCCAGATATGATCAACAACGTGAGAAACGCCTTGGGTCACCACCACTATGCTAATGCGTCAGTCACGATGAGGTCAAATGGTATATCACCTCAAAAGCCATGGGTGCTTTATCATATGTCGCTTTCAAAGAATTACGTTACTCAAAAATATGAAGTGAAACTACTAGTGTAAGGTTTCATTTAATCGACGAATACAAGTTTAATCATAATATGTTTACTATTCCAAAATGGGCTTATTCTATCAATCAAAATAAATGAAGTTTTATTTTCCTGGACTTTTTCAAATCAGGTTTTTATTGCCTTTTGTAATTTTTATAACTAATTATTCACTTAAACATAAAGATTGCTATCTAAAACAGCTGAATAATTGAGTTGATGATTTATTGGTGAAACGAAAGGCTTAGTATGTGCCTACAAAACCATAAGAGTAACAGAGAAATAAAAGATGTTTATATAAATGATTTTCCTTCTCACTCTTACTGTAATCTTACACCCCAATAGAAACCCTTAGAGCAGAACCCTAGATAACAAAGAAACGACATTCCCATTGTTCTTCCCAACACATTGTTGCTGCACAAACGTGACTGGCCGGTAAAGTTCATTTCACATTTATCTATTGTATTAGGTCAAGTGCAGACCTTAGGGCAGGCGGGGTTAGCTCGCCTGGAATCAATTTGGTGAGGAGACCGAGAACTATGTCATGAGGTTATAGTAATTCGAGAGACGGGTTCCGTTACGCGGTTCACGCGGCATCGTGAAATTACACAAACCAATCATTGATACTGGTGACTTTATTCCCGACCTCGGGAAAATGAACATTGAAACGATATTATATTTGATCTTTGACGGTCGAGCGAGACGTGTCTGGTCTATTATTGTGCCGTTTTCATTATTGTATACTTACTTGCTACTGGCTCTGTTATATTATAAAATGCTCATATCATTATGCTTTGACCCAAGTAGAAAAAGTGAAATATTAGCCAATGACATCCGCGATACTTGAAATAGTTTTATTTTGGTTGGCTAGAGTTTGACATTTGTTATCGGTAACGTTAGCGTAACGATATCGTGATTTTTTCGTGCTTGGGGCCACTGTTGTGCTATCGCCCAAGCACGAATTAATGAGTCTGTCATTATCAGATTCCATAACAATTCAAAGTATTTTTGTTCCAAAAAAAATTTGTTGATAGGGCGACGATAAACTAATACTATTTGACTGGTAAGAAGCATAAAGCTAAAGCACTCCTTTTGAATATTATTTATGCTTAAAATATGGTTTAAATACTATGGTTTATATACTAATGGTACCTAATAACTGAATACCAACTTTAACAGCACAGAGACATGGCTGAAAGTCGGAAATATCATTCAAAGTCAACGGAGCTCATGCAACATGAATAAATCTCCACCCAACTAACTGTAACAAACATCAAACAGCATATTCGCAACAAGCCGTTGAATTTTCAATCTCCCGAACCATAAGTCTACGTCACTGCAGCCCTAGAGACACCGCCAATCTCAGTGACGGCGATCATTACTGTAACAGGCGAATGACGGACCTTGGGTGTAAGCTGTGTAGGTGTACTGGATAAGTACGGTGGACGAGATACAACATGATGAACGGGTTAGATGAAAGGATTTTCTTGAAGGGAGTGTATAAGAGGCCGGCTAGACAATAATCAGTAAAAATATTACTTTTGATGAAATGAGTAAACCACTTGAAAGAACTTGGTGCATATAATCACTATGTAAGTACAATATGATGTGTATGCTATGCTATGCTATGAAAAATGTGATGAAAACAAAAAACATAAGGCTTAGAATAAAAATCCAAATCGTTTTGGAATGTATGAATATAGTTCTTTCATATTTATTTTTTTAAATACCTTGTTGGACCCTTATATCTTAGTAACCCCTTGGCTGATTGGTTGATTGTAATCTTACCAGTAAATTTTGATAGTACAAACTATTGACCTACTAAGATCGGATTCACGGTTCGAATGTTATGCTCTAAACATACATAAATACAACGCCGACTCGTCCAAGTTGTTTGAGAGATCTTCGCGTGCTTCGCTCGCTCGATCAATGACGCCTACATCAGATACTAAACCTATTCGCAGGTGTAACGGCGACCGACAGGTGCGGTGACATTACAAACCGAGTGAGCTATTACAGCACGATTTTATAAAGGCTTCCTTCACGATTTGTGGTTCCATGCAGAATAGGACGGTAACTGCGAGCTCATTTCCACTTTGGATTTAAAGCAAACCACAGACGCTGCGTAGGCAGAACCGCAGGTAGTGTAGTCGGAAACGGATTTACCGGCAGTTTAGACAGAGAGTGCCGTGTAAGGAGATTTATGAATTAAATGAAGATCCAGCGGTGCTTATTCCGCTGGAAAGTTGAGGAATTTTTTTCTGAAAAGAATCGAATGAAAACTCTTAGGAATGAGTACTGTACAGGGTTATTTTTAAAATGTGTTTACCCCGAAATTTTGATCAGAATTGAAATTGGAATTTAATTGTTTTTTTTGTCAAGCTGAAAAGTCAAAAGTTGTTTATTTAAAAAAAAATTTTGCAAAAAACACCTTGTGACTACCAAAAAATGTCTACATCATAAAATGTTTAAGCCCAAATATGGTGCGACCTGAACGATTGCATCATAATTTTACGAAAACGAAGCATTTTTACCTCATGTGCCTGCTGAAATCGATACTTTACATCCCTAATATATTTTTCCTACATTAATTAACGTGTTCAATTAGTCAAATCATTTAAATTTAAATTAGTTCGAGAGTCTGAGATTTCGTAAAAACAAAATTTTGACAAAAAAAATTTCATGAAAACAATCCTGTACATCGTACTTAACCGGATAACTGCAATATAAAGTTTCGCGAAAAAATATGTTATAAGGTTTCAACACGTCCTAGCGCCTCCTACAGGAAGCCACCGTATGACGTCCAAACAGGAAGCATTCGAGTTCAAGCTTCTTAATTAGTCTCCGCAATGAAGATAAATGTCCCTGGATCCAATTAAGTATCGTATAAGTACAATTGCATACCAGCGAGCTAATCGCAGCGATACAAACACACATTCGCGGCAGTAATCGTGGCTTTCAATCGTCAACCGAGCACTAACACGAATGATGAAAAAATACTGTTTCCGACTGAGTATCGCACGGCATATCTGCCTCAATGGAACAGTTGTTGTCTTCAACAATACAACTCGGAGAGATGCATGACAAAAAGTTTATAAGCACAATAACATAGCGTTTCCCGACCTTGCATTTCACCTCGGAACTGGGCTATGGTCGTGCCCGTTGATCCTATTTCGCTTAAACGTTCAATTGCAACGCGGATTGTATACCGTTGTGAGTACCGCTCCGGAACCAACTATCACGGATAAGGAAAACGAAAAAAGAATATTCTTAGTTTTCAATAAGGTCAATTCAAGATTTGTTAAAGGCGAAGTTTGCTACCGTGTTAATGTTAACTATTTTCATTCAATCAACATGCAAATAAGACACAAAATAGGTCGCTACTATGAAAAATCAGTTAACTATTATGCTAAACGAGTTATTTCTCATATAGGGTGTAACAAAACAGGGTTTATCATTTGTACCAAAACGTGTCGAATTATTTTGCGTGTTTTTCAGCCTGAATATTTTCAGCATTATGGTCTGAATGGACTGTTCCAGTTTTTGGGAGGAGTCTACGCCCTGTATAAAAAAATTATTTTCATTCAGACAAAATGGTTTTCGAGTAAATTAAGTTGAAGCGGTTGAATGAGTTTGTTTTGCTTAGGGGCATTTGTATATCAGCCACGCATCAGATAACGCGAAGTGCTGTTGAACAAAATGAAAGGTTGCTACTGCGAACACGTATTACGAGGGTAATTTAAATAATTATTTATGTAATAAGCAGTCCACACTTCACGGCGCGCATAAGCTGAATATTCAATAACGCGTGGGAAAATAATTGAAATAACAGGATTACGAATCATAAACCAAATTTTCTAAACAATAACCTTAACGCATAATTATAATTACTGGTAAATAAACTAAGAAAAACCATAAAGTTATATAACGAAGCAAGAGCGTATGAATGAGAGTAAGCAAGATATTGATTACAAATAAGAAACAGATAGCTTTCCTCAAGAGGAAAACTCTAAGCCAAAACACGGGGTTAGTCGACGGATGTGGCGAGCATGTAGACCGCATCGGCAAGCCAGCCACCGACAAAACGACGCTTCACGCCCAACTGAGCCACGCAACACTGAAAATGTACAAAGAAATGGCAAAATCATGTGCTAAATTTGTTACCACAACACTAATTGTTGACAAAGAAAGGCTAATGGATCTATAAACACGTGTTGGCATTGAAGAACCAACAATGAAATCTATGAACATAATTATAACATTGAGCGTAATGACGTAGAAACTAATATTGGTTGGTACTTGAGAAATGCCAGTTTTAGCTTAGCTTCCAGCGAATAAGCAATTAAGCTGAAAGTAAACTTTGCGCGTAGAACTAAAGCGACGTTTCGCATTTGTTTGAATAGTGAAAACGAGACAAAAACTGACCTAGATGCGTAAACAGGTGATTCCGATGTTGCTTCTACATCTAGGTGAAGTGAACCAGAAAAGTTTTTACCAATAAGTTTGTGGGCAAGTTTGGCAAAGCATATCAAATTCTGGTTACCTTCCGATGCTTCACGTGACTTAGATGCGTAAATAGGTGATTCCGATATGGCTTTTAGTGAACCAGAAAAGTTTTTACCAAAAAGTGCGTTGATATATGTATTTGGCAAGGCATATCAAACTCCGTTAACATTGATGCTCTGTTTACGTGATCAAAGGTCTCACTACATACTACCGTTTAAAGTAATAGAGATGTAAATTCAATTCATTCAAAATTGACTCTTGAAAATTAAGAGAAACTATGTCAAAGTTGATGATTATGAGAAAACAATAAACTGAGATGAAGTTAGCCGGCAAGTTCAAATGGATGAAATAACAAGTACGTCATGCTATAAGACTTAATCAATTTTTATAGAAGAATTTATTGCGTAGAATGCACGCATCAGAATCGACGATTACCATATTGTTTCTTTCGTTGATCTAGAAAATGTAAGAGAAAGGAAGTCAGGAATTGGGTTCCACGCATTTTATAAATGATCAAAATCAGAATTACATTAGGAACCTACTTTAAAATTTTGAAACTTTATACGCTTTGTCTCTGTATTTTTACAAGTCATCGTCATCAAATAAACCTAAGAAGAATATTAATCACATAGGAAAATCAAATTTATCATTGGTTTCAGGGTTAAAATTAACATGCTATAATTGATTTTGTTTTGGCATAGTTAATTTTCTCACGATTGCTTTCTTGTAGCCAATAGGCTCTTGTATCAACAAGGCTATATCCATATAAATACATAAGTGTGCGACTTCATCATCATCCGTGGAACGATCATTTAAGTACGCATTGAATAGCATATTTATAGAGGTGTGAACGTTAAAAGCTAAGATTTAGCTTAGCTTAGTACAATAATTACACCGCACTTACAAGCACTTCAGCAAACAGTTACTTAAGAAGCAGCAAACGTCTCTATTTTCATGACAAGCCCCATCCATACGTAAGTCAATAAATCATGCGAACAAGAATAACATACATTTATGTACTTCTAAGGAGGCATACGCAGTGCTAATAGACATTGAGAGAATATTCAGGTAATACACAGCTGGTCAGCCAACAATCATATTATGGACAAGGATTATATGCACGCATCGAAGAACAAGGTCACCAGGACATAGCTCTTAGAATTACACTGTTGAAGTGGCAGTGTCCAGGCCATATAGCTCGCAGAACCGACAACCGTTGGGGAATAAAGGTTCTCGAATGGCGACCACGAACCGGGTGACATAGTGTTGAAAGGCCCTCCACCCGATCGATGGACAGATGACATTGCTAAAGTTACGGCAAGTTGGTGGATGGAGGCTCAAGACCGATCATCATGGAACTCTTTCGCAAAGGCCTATGTCCAGCAGTGGACTTCTAAAGGCGGATGATGATGATCTCTCATCTGCATAAGACAAATGCAGGAAAGCGCAGCGCGTGCGGGCCGCGTTCCAATGACCTACAATGCACTGCTTACACACTGCGCGAGAAACAAGAAACCTACGATTAACCCGCACGTATGATGAATGGCACGTAGAAAATTGCAACGATCCTGATGATTTGATGACGGATCGTTTTCAATGATTGAGGCGTTACCAGTTATTTTAACAAGGAGCATAGAAATGAATCAGTTCCAACTGTGTCAAAGCGATAGCATGGAGACGTTAATAAGCATTTGATTTTGCAATATTGCAGAATCTGCGGGTCTATTTTATAACATCGGAAAGATTACCGATCGGAATTGTCAGGTCTTAAACCATTTCAGACGGAATATCACTGTTGTTTTAGAGCTGCTTTGAGAAAAGCTGACGATTCCGATCGGAAACCTTTCTAATGTTTTAAAATGTTGATCAAAAGTAGTTATTGTGGCTGTGTTCTTAAGACTAGGATAAGACAAAGTTGATGAGACGAGTTAGTAAAGATTGCTGTGTCTGATTGCGTGAATTCATTTGGTTAATCTTTAATTAGCGTTAAAATCGGGGAATATGCATAGCTGTGCCAAATCAAATTAAAATAACTGTTTAAGCAGAATTTGTAAAAAGGAACTGTGCCTACTGTTTCCATATTTTGACCTCGCGTGCTCGTGATTAGACAAAAATATAAATTTGTATAAAAAGTAAAGTGTACGTAAAGTATGATGATATAAGTGATTTTACGACAATCGAAAAGAAACCAAACGAACGGTAACACAATCGTAAACACAAATTCAATCCGAAGCTAATTCACCGGCAAATTGGTAAGAGTGCTGATTCCACATGAACACTTTTTACAAGATGCATAACAGAAGTTAATTTGTTAAGTACTTATGTACCTACCTACCTGTATATCTTGGAGGCGATGGAGTGTATCGACTATGAATAAGTCGATACTTTCCCACTAGCTTGAGAATACTGCAAGCTGATTACAAGCAAATTAAATAAGAATTGCTTGAGCGACTTTCACTATTTTCTTTAGGAATGTTGAAGCCTATAATGATTTTTATCAAAATCTCAGACTCGGAATCTGGAATTTTGTTTTATATAATAGACGAGGCAAATCTATTTGCAAAACGAGTCACAAACGATGTACCACTGATCTCGATCGTCCTCTATTCTCATCCAGTGCTTTTTCGCTGATCAGTAACATAGGAATTCCTACCAGACGAAGATCATGTCATTCAATCAGAAGCGATGCCCCATCGTGCAAATTTCACACTATTTACTGTTGATCTCATACAGATCTGTAAACTGATCTAATACTGCTATGATATTTATGGGATTCCACTGGAACATGTTTTGCTTTATCAGTAGTTACAGAAAACGGAATAAACCTTTCACTTTGATTTTATCATCATATAAATTGATCAGAATGTTTGTTGCTCCCGAAAAGTGCAATAGGTCAAAGCCTACGTACGTTTGTGAGCAGTACATTCAAAATGTCAGGTCAGCTCGCTGATTTGACTGACTTATCAAGTCCACATGTCGACGATAATTAAGTTGTATTGGATGTTACTGATATAGATGGAAATCAGTTAATCAAGACGGGCAAGAAGTGGTTACACTAGAATACGAAGCAAAAAAGAGTGCGAGGGTTCACCGCTCGGGATCTCAACTATTCCCAACGGGTTCCCACAACCTCCTGCGACGGTAATAATGCGGTTTACAATGAGAAATCACGTTTCACTCATAATAATTTTTCAATTATGAGGATCGATTTCAATGCCCAGTAATTCGATGGTGTTTTTAATGTAAGGGATGAATTCGATGAAGAAGCAGTCAAAGCATATGTATTTTGATTATGTAAGTTTAAAATAATCCAGCCAGTGACAGGCAATGGCAACAAATATCGATTCTTAAAAAACGGTTATCATGTAAACCTAGCTCAACATTAATACATTTCATTTAACACGGTTGTAGATAAAATCAGTGCAATCGCAGGCAGGCACGATTCGAATTTTACCTAATTTGGGAATATGTGCGGATAACGGTACGGTAAAGTGCCAATTTTGTCAACGCCGTGACAGTTCCCTAAATGGTCGGCCACGATTGTCTCAGTAAATAAGTAGCGTTTAAGCCATATCCGATTTGCTTTCTATTCGCAGTTTCCATAGATAGATAGATTTATTCGACATATAACTTATCAGCACAGACAGATAGCAAGCAAGCTAAACAAACAATCAAAGAAGAGTTCATCACAAAATAAGTATAGGTACGTACTGTAGCAGGTAGGTATGTAGTTAGTTAAGTAGATACCTAGGTACTTATTTACAAATAAGACAATTTTTTACAATAAGATATTTTTTACAAAAACTAGAAACCGACTTCAAATTCCTGAATATTTACAAGATTCCTGAATATTAATCAACCTTTTTTTTGTTATCAATCTCTTTGAGTTTTGCTTACCTACTGAGGATGACACTGGCCACCTACACTTTCGAATAAAAAACAAAAGTAAGTATGACAACCATTCATCATCAATAATAACTTACGGTACTGACTGACTGACTGACAATCAAACGTAGTGGTTTTACTCTCTTTGAAAATCAATGCAAAGCCTAACCAAAATCCTAAAAGTATGAAACTTGCAGGGTAGCTTCCTGATGTAACGTATAGGTGCACAGAAAGGAATTCCCGACACACAACCCCTAAGGTTAAAGTTTATGTATATGTTAAGGATAACCATACCATACCATCATACGACATACGTCGACCAATCAAAATTTCGGCAAGTCGTGATTTCAAGAGATGATGACGATTTTTTAAGTTTTATGGGAGAAGTAGCAATCCCTCAGGAATTAAATTAATATGGGACCCCCTGGAATCATACTCTATACACCAGCGAAAGAAAAAAAAAATTATCAAAATTGGTTTAGTACTGTTTAGTATTGGCGGAGATATCGAGTAACATACACACAAAAAAAAAAAATACAGCCGACTTGAGAACCTCCTCCTTTTTGAAGTCGGTTAAAAAAAAAACATAACAATGTGCACGGTAGGTACATATGCGGGCACCTCTAATTCTAATAGGCCTATGCTGCAGTGGCGTGGGCCAAAAAGGTCTAACTCAGCTTATTGCTGCTCCGCCGAGGCGTAGACAGGGTTTTCAGTTAGGTCCTAGTTTAGATGCTAATATAACAGGTCAAATTGAATGTTAAACGTTAGTAATAGCTTTCGTTCAAACATTTACAATTTCTAATTT
Organism: Anticlea derivata; assembly: GCA_947579855.1. Taxonomy (NCBI): domain Eukaryota; kingdom Metazoa; phylum Arthropoda; class Insecta; order Lepidoptera; family Geometridae; genus Anticlea; species Anticlea derivata. The sequence continues at coordinate 5,413,537 of OX388271.1, read as the reverse complement.
GGTAATTGATACCGTCCATTAGCGGCGCTGGTCATAAAAATAAATTGATGTCATAATCTTAATATAACGACCCATAAACGTAATAAAGCGTGTAAATGCCATTTACATTACATTTTTAAAACAAACATATATTTATATGAGCACTTATCATAATTCTAAAAAACAATATCAAAAAATCCGTGCCGTATTGGCCTAGTGGGAGGTACCTCGACTTTCGATTCGTAGGTCGTGGTTCAAATCACGATAGTGTGCCAGTGGATTTTTAATTTATGTGCGCATTAACACGTGGTCACAACGGTGAAGGAAAACACCGTTAAGAAACCCGCGTCTTAGTCAGCTACATACATATTGACCATGTCTTTTCTATGGATAAGGTTGACTAGGCTGATGGGGTGGTGTGGGTGCCGGGCAAGTAATCCATTTAAATATCTAATGTCCAAGGCGATACAGCGTCCTGTGAGTAAAAATAAACAACTAACTATATACATCTAGAATAGATGTAATAAGGCCTTACCACTGTCAAAGAAAATTACCAAGTCCTGATGTTACACACATCATTAAACAGAAAGAAGAACGATTAACGATTTCAAAACACATTAGAGTACTCATTGTAGTAATATTTTAATAGCGGCTACTCCACGCCCTAAAAAATAGAGTCGTTCAAATTATAGCAAACGATCAATTAGGCATCATTATAAAGCAATTTATCAGATGCTTCTCGAAGAAAGTTCGAATCAACGAGTCGCGTGCTTAGTCGAGGTCAAAAAGTGTTCAGGCGAGGCCTTATCATATTATAAGCTGAACGATAAGCGAAGCGATTAGCCTGAATTATGACAGAAACCAAAGCCATAACTTTGTCATAGCCAACGCTGTTTCCCATACTTTATTTTGGTTTTTGCGAAAATGAGATTTTCAGAAGAGCTTTTCAGAAGAGTATTTCACCACAAATCAGCCGAACCTAGTTAGAAAGGCCTAGTATAGTATAGTACTACTAGTATAGTATTGTGTTATCTGTGGAAAGGCTAAACGGGCGAGGTAAACGCACCACAGACAATGAGAGCAGATGCCTGTTTGATATTACATTACGGGCATATAAGCTTACCTTGTAAACGCGCGGCAGTTCAAGTACGCAAACTATTACGCTGTCAATATTTTTCGTACCAAACAAACGCAGAAGGCTATTTAGATTACTTCTTTCTATTCTGTCGTTTCAAACCTAAAGTTTAGTTTTAGAGTTTAGGAAGGTTTGTGAAAATTATCTCCGAATTAACTCTGGCTCACCGCTTGACGCTCAGCTTATGCAGCAGGGCAGCCTGAGTAACATTTGATTAATGAACGGTATGTGAAATTAAAAGAGCTCTTGCATTTCATACCTACTACGTTATATCATGAGCAGCATCTTAATTTAAACTAATACGATCTAGTATCAGTTATTTAAGCACCATTACTTATTGTAAAATATTAATACAATAAACATATAAGTAGTAGGTATGAAAACATTAAACACACAATGCGGTTATTATTCAAAATGACTTTGAAGGGATAATGGAGCAGTTACTTTGGCTCTGTATCTTACTAGGAACTGTTTATGGGTCTACGCAGGTTTTATAGTATCTAATCGGAGTTTAATAATGCGGTTTCTTCCTGGTTCTTGTCCCATCGAAGATACGAAAGGAGTTAAAAGGTTATTGTAAGTGTTATTGAAGTTATTGAAAGTTAGGTGCTATAAGGCCTTCCATACGACAAAATGACCATACCTACATAGAGTAAGAACTCGAGAAGCGTTAAAGAAGACCCTGACAGAGGTATGCCAGAGAAGATCAAAAGCCTTAATTTTTTTTTGAATTTCATAAGCTATTCCTAAAATTTCATACAGAACATAATTCGGAATTAGTGTTTTAACGGATCACTTTGTTGTTTGTCTTCCTGTCTGTCTGTCAAGACCCTTTCTTTATCTCAGGATCGGTTGGTCATTACGGTGAATATCAATTATTAAGGTGAAATTTGTAGGAAAAAGTGGCTGAAACCAAAAAGGGCACAAATTGTTTTTCGAAATGATTTATGGATATATGAATATAATATATGAAGGTTTTGGCGGTCGAGAAATATATTTAGCTGAGATTTATTTAAAAATCCGTGGAGTTATTACAAGATAAACTTATATTTGCGGTTAAACTCATACAGTGAACTATGCAAGGACCACAAAAAATGAGTAACACTTCGTAAACATCGAATCTCGATTTTCCGTGCCCATGGAATGGTACGGAAACGTCGGGGCCAGAATCTACTAGCACTTGACCGTTTATTTTTCTTTTATATAGACTTCGAAACAATGATTGACAAAAGGTAACACCGGACCCAAAAAGATTTAAATCTATGATTGATACAAGACTATAATTTCGGTTTAAAATTATAGGTGAAATCCAATGAATAACTCCGACCACGATTTATCAATTATTGTGGTCATGTAAAATGATTTAACGCTTTGGTGGCCCTTTCTATTTTACTTAAATGCTTTCGTTTTTATGGTTTTTTAACACGTCTATAAAGCAATTGAATTGCAATTAATCACAGTTTACTTTTATACAAGGTGATTCATAATATATATACTATGCGGCAAGGGGCTTATTCTACACTCAATAAGCAATAAACGTTGTTATACAACTTTTGGAAATTACCGATATGGACTACTATTTCGTCAGTAGGTATTTATACAAGGTGATTTATAATAACACGTTTACGATCCCGAGTGGGTTACACTATTAAAAAAAAAAAGAATGTTACCGAAAAAATAACAATTTTCTCAATTTTTGAATAAATAGAAATAGAAAATAACGTGAAAGAGGTGTGGCAAAATTAGTAACTGAATAAAAATCTTAGCCTTTACGGGAAGTACGATGTAAGATGAATGTTTATGAATCAATGCAAGTTCGCAGCATTCCTTCTAATTATATGAAAGTATCCCTATTACGGACCGCGAAGTATTTCCTCATTACTGCGGGCATCTCACGCCGTTCCCAACCATTTATTAGTTCAGCCGCGCCGTTACCGGGCGTTTGTTTATATCTTTGCATTGGCAATGAAGTTTATGAACCCTGATTGCATACTTACACACTTAATCTCACGACTGTACTCTCCATGAAAATCTCATCAGAGTGTAGTCCAGATAGTAATAGGTACCCAGATAAAAATTAGCATACGAGTATATGCTATTCTAGGTAAAGAACTCTATTATTCCAAGTTTCGTCGAAATCGGTTGAGCCGTTACGGCGTGATTGAACCTCAAACATCCAAACATCCTCACAAACTTTCGCATTTATAATATTGGTAGGATATGCGTGTAAGGTGTTCAATAGCAACACGACATATGAGAATGTGATCAGGTTAGAAAACTTGTAATTACCTAAACTAAAACGTTTCACTCCTAATAAAGAGCATCCTTCTAGTTCAAGCAAATTAATATCGTTTTCATTTGACGTAGAAAACTTGAAACTCATCATCATCAGATAGTAGAAGTCTACTGCTGGACATAAGCCTCCCCCAGAGTTTCATGACGAACGGTCTTGACCCTTTTCCAACGACCGACTGCCCCCAACTTTAATGTCGTCGGTCCATCGGGAATAGCCGGTAGAGGGCCTTCAAACACTGTGTCGCTCAGTTCGTGGTCACCATTCGAGAATCTTTAATCCCCAAACAGGTAGAGATAAAGAGTTACTTTCGCATTTATTAGACACATTTATTTGCGAAGTGCTGCGGTACAAAATGGGTTTGTCTTTGAGACAAACCCATTTTGTTTGTTTGGCAAAGTTTATAGGTCACTTTCATCATATGTGGACAAACGGACAAAGAGGTAGTTTATTTAATGACACACCGTCGTAAAGTTGATTGAATGCGAGCAATAGCATTTTCCATTATGTGCAGCATCCTATAAAGCGAAACTTTTACGATGCTCAAAAGTTGTCATCATTTACTTTTCCGATCCTTTACACATTTATGTAACTAAAAACAAAGGTGACCGACACAGATTTCAGAATCAGACTGTTAAAGTAGCAGTAGGTATGCCACCATGGTTCGCAGAACCGACAGCCAATGGGCAATAAAGGTTATGGAATGGCGACCAAAGTCCGAACCGAAAGCCGCAATGTAGGAAATGGTTAGAGTCGATGGATGGAGAAGGCTCTAGCTTGGCTCTCTCCATTTGTCGTGGCGCTCTATGGGGGAGGCTTATGTCCAGCAGTGGACTTCTTCAGTTGATATCATATGAACATTTGCAAAAAACGGTTAAGGAAAACACCGTAAGGAAACCGGTAAGTATTCTTAAAGCGGCGATGAACTTGCAACCTGTCACGTATAGAATACTAGTCACGCATACACTACTGCAAAATGTGAGCATGTGCCACATGTATGGACATGCCTTTGACGAGGTAGTCAGACATCTTCAAGGATTTGATCGCCTGGCGATTTGAAAAGATGATTATCATTCTTGGTGAGAAAAGTGGCGAGGCTCTTCTTTCGTTTATGAGTCCTTTTGAAATAGTCTGAAATGATAACCAGATTGGTTATCATTAACAACGCTGAACTAATGAGTATTATGGCATGAGTAAGGCCGTTAGCTTCAGAGTAACTTCAGACAATACTACACGAAATCGACACCAGCACCTACCACTGCGCTTCTGTAGACAAAAAGTGCCACGTTTCCGTTTTAAAAAGATGAATATGACTGCTTAGCCTCACTTTCGGTTTCTGGGCGAACTCTCATTGTGCACGAGTATGGTCGGATGTCACGACTGCCACGAACATTGACAAAAACAAAGAGCCTGAAGTAGCTTTTTTTTGTGGTCAATTCAATCTCCTGTAAGTACCAGTCTGATGCAAAAACTAAAAAAATGACAGAACCGGATGGTGGAGTTTATGAGGAGGTTTAATAACGATAACAAAAAGAAACTCTTATTACATCTATTCTAGATGATCTTTACAGCGTCAGGTGGAACTTTTCCTCATCTACAGGCTATAATGTATGGGTCATGTATAGCTGGAGCAGGCTTGCCGAGCACCTATACCAAGCTCTCAGCCTAGTCGGCCTTATCCTCAGATAAAACATAGTCAATATGTGCGGAGCTGATTAAGCCACGGGTTTCCTCACAATGTTTTGCCCGGCAAAGATGCGGGTCCAAATCCCGCTGGTTCCTGTTCCTACCTAGTTCTGTCAACACGACCTCACACTAAAACAGCGTGTGTCGTAGACTTGTGACAAATATCTTACTGTATTAGTAAATAACATAAATTTATTTAAAAGTAGTATAAGAGTGCAGTTCCGGTAGCAGAAAAAATATAATGGTAACTACAAAGTGAGCTCAAACGAAGAAGCCACGAGAAGCTAATGACATAGTGGGATTGCGTGGAGACTATCAATTTAGTCAATATAAATATTTCCTCAAACCACGCGGAAGCCACTATGTTATTCCAACAGGCGGTACCCGGCATCAGCCAACCTCATTTCAAAGCAATCAGCTAGCTCACTGCAGCAAGTACAAAAGCGAACGTGTGCGTCAAAACTCTAGATCAAGTTTTCTAACATACCAGGTCCATTAGACAATCATGCAGGCGTCAGTCAATAACATAATTAGAAGAATGGTTTTTGAATGAGTTGTATGAAGCAATCAGCTCACTACGAAGTACATTATTGAGTTAAAAATGTTTTATTTATGTTTTATTTTCCATTGTTCACAGGTAAGTGTGGATACGCCAAGCTTGTCATAAATACCATCAGTAAGATATAAGTAATATGCATTTAAGAATTCATCACTTTACATCGCTTTGTTCGCTATGGCCTCGGGGACCATCAGAGTCAGTACAGCCGAAAATGTATGTTATTTCGTTGATGAGATGCCTTCAAACCTTCGAGCCGGCTCTTATTTTCTTCTTCTTCTAGAAAATTCACGGGCTTTTTGATTGACTGAGCTAGCTATACCATTCTACTAACTTTGCCGCAACAACCGCGAAAGGGCAATTTCCTACTCAGCTAAGTTAAAGCACGAGCTCTGAGACGCGTCGTGGCCTACGGAACTATACTAAGGATAAGGGGTGATATTGTTATAAAATAAAATGCTTACCTACGACTGTTACAAACATGTATCCATCAAGGAAGATACCTAAAAGGGCTACTCAGAGGCATATCAAAATATTACATTCGGCACATACCTGCATTTTGCAATTATTTAGCATTACATACGTGACAAGTGACAAACCTATCACCAATTTTAAATGCACTATCTTCCTCCGAGCAGTGTTCCTTCACTATCGAAAACAAGGAGGATGTTCACGTATAAACGAGTATGATTAAAATAAAAATGATTTCATACACAATAAAAAAACAGATAATTTTGTTATCAGTAACAAACTGTAGTTTCCAAGGATAGCCTTTAAACGAGTAGTACAATATCACCCTGTATAGCTAAAAATAACCCGTTTGAAAATCCATGATCCATTATTTACAAAACAGCAAAGTACCCACTAGAACTTTATGATTTATGGCATTTATGGCTGTATTATTGGATAATATACATTGCGTAAAAGCAACGAAAGCATAATCCCCCTTAAATCTAATTGTCATTTTCAGGGCCATATATCTCTACATACGAAGTATGAACCCGTATGTACAAAACAAAATCTACCGGAACCAACGTGTAATAAAACATAATAGTACCTTAGTGTTTAGCGTATATTCAAATAAAAAAAGTCCCGCTACCCTTATCGTGAGTTACTAGCGTTATCAAGATAATTGTACAAAGGGTACTGGACACTCAGATCGATTATTCATGAAAGTGAACCGAGTCTTGTAATGCAGATTAATTGTATCAAGTTCGATGGAAAGCTAAGAAAAGCGAATGTTCGCTTTCCCTTCGGTCCCTTTCAACTGCAACAGAAGGAATAATAGAACAAAGGTACATACGTTTCACTCTGAAGTAACTATAAACTGATACTGTGTATGAATCTGCAACGTGCGAAAGCGGTATTGAGACTTACGATCAGCGAGTAAGATCTCAATTTTATTTGAGGGGTTTAAAGGTTTAGCGTGTGGTGTGAATTCTGATGGCCCGCATCCTGAGACATTAGAATTTAGTGGCTTGTAAATGATCAATAAAAACTGCATCTGCTGGAAGTATTCTCAGTTTATATTGCCTAGAAGAAATATTTACAGCGATGGGTTGCTGCATTGAAATTGTGCAGTATAATTAGACCAGCAAGACATCAATCGCTTTTAATATTGCCGAGGAACACTGCAAATATGATGAATACATAACAATAGTTAGAAAAAAAAGTGTTGCACTGAGTTACGTTTAGACATAAATGACCAATTTTCTTGCTTGTCGTGTCATCTCATTAGGTCAGTGTCCAAGTTGTGGTATGATGGCCCTGAAAAGGGCCTATGACCGTTGTTGAAAGAATCATTGCAGGGAAAGGGTTAAAGTGCGCCTCTTAGAAGCTCCTTTCGTGAAATTTCATCTCAGGTAATGAGCAAGAAAAGTGTCAGAGGATATCTGGAATGTCAAATGTCGCAAGCGATTTCTGACACTTTGCCCCTCTTGTACCTACGTTAGGTGATAAGAAAGTATCTTTGGTGAAACTACGAGATAAGATACTGTGGTTGAAATCGAGCACAAGAACCGCACATATGAATTAACGAATACAACATCGTTTGAATCTACATATAAGCGTCCCTTCTACTGTAATATAGCGTAATAAACCTTATCGATTAAACCTCTTAAAAAAGCTTTCCAATGAGCGATTCTCTCTAGTGACACAGGCTGCCCGGTCCCTAAGCAATTACAACGGTTAGCACGTACATTGAACGTGTTGTTCCTACGTTTATCTTTCGCATCGGCTTGGCGACTCCACTTAACCCAGTTGCCTAAACGTTTCCGTGACGCATCGGAATTTGTACCACATTCAAATGAGCGGCCTTCACTGTCTCCTTCGGCAAGAAATTCGGGAAAAGTGAACAACAGCAAAATTGCGTTCACTTTTTAAAGGGAAAATGTGAATTTGTGACGTGATCTAGAAGTAGATAAAATAAAATTTGATATAGGCAACGTATTCTGTACCTACTCTACTCATTATCTGACGAACTCGGTGGCGTAGCGGGCAAGTGCCCGTCTGAGACGCAAGAAGGGGTGCGGGGCAAATGTTTGCATGAACTGTAAATGTTTGTTCCTGGTCTGGGTGTTGTGGTACCATGGTACTCGTAGTTTCTGATATGATAGAACTATGTATGTGACTGTTGGGAGTTATTTGTTTATTATTTATTCATCAATATAAGAGATGGGCAATACTTTAAGCATTTTTTATCTTTGACAGATTTTTATAAGTTACGCGTTAAGTAACTAGCGAATCCGTAGGACCTGTAAATCGCGACGTATTCGATTGTGATTTAACCAAATCAAAAACCGTATTATAAGAATATTTGCAGCTATAATAGATATTTGGACTCGGCTGGGCAGATAATCTGAATTCAAGAGCAATGGACATTGAAAAAGCATAGCATAGTTATTATGCGGAAATAAACAACAACAAGTCAAATGAACATGAGACATGGGGTCAAGTATGATAAATGAATTACGATTGTTTATTTGTATCGAAGCTCGTTTGTCATGCGGTGAAACCGGTTAAGAAAGGCGATCATAATTTGATGAGCTTCTTAATCATTGAGATGGTATCTCGTAAGTGCGAACACGTCTACAGAGCGTGAAAAAGTAAATAAGTATGAATACAACGATTATGATGTTTGTTATACCAGTGTTAAAGATGACAATAGGCGACTGTAACCGCTTACCATCAGGTGGGCCGAAAGCTTCTTTGCGTTCGTACAACATATAAAAAATAAAGACGGTCAAGTGCGAGAACTCGCGCTCTGAGGCTTCCGTACCATTGGTCGTGGGTTCGAATCCCGGTCGTGCACCAATGGATTTATAAAAATTAATAAAATTTCTAAGTGTAGGTGTGTGTGTGTTAATTGATAAACTTATATTTGCGGTCGCTCACGTAGTCATTGTATGACATTGACCGCAAATATAACTTTATTTTCTAAAAAACTTCGAAATTCCTCAATTTCAGACATTTCCCTTAACTTGTGTTACAAAAGCTCCTAGCATTCTAAATTTCAGAATTGTGAGGTAACTGGAAGTACCCTAGAGGTTTTTAATTTTTGCCATTTCCATACAAAAATTATACATTCATTGTCCTATCTTTTTAATGCATTAAGCTAGAGCTTTGATTTTTATACGGCACCATAAGCCCACATACCTTATTAGGTGGTATAAATTTGAAGTTGATACCTTTAGCCGTTTCTGAGAAAAAGGGTCTTGACAGACGGACAGACAGACAGACAAACGGACAACAAAATGATCCTATAAGGGTTCAGTTTTTCCAGATGAGGTACGGAACCCTAAAAAGTGTACCCCAAGCACGAATAGCTAGTACGATCAATGGCGGTGCTTAAAACAGTGAAGGAAAACATCCTATGGAAAACAGTAAGTATTCTTGAAACGGCGATGGGTTTGCAATCTGTCACTACTGCAAAATGTGGGCATCTGGCAAAAGTTCGGACATACTCTGACTACCCCACTCCCCCCTTAGACATATCCCCCTTAGATCAGATCCTTTAGATCTGATCGCCTGGAGATCTTAGTGGATGTCTACCACTCTTGGGGATAAAAACGTCGTCGAGTCTTTCTTTATTCTTTATTGTACACAAGAAAACACAGATTACAGCAATAAAAAAGAAAGGTATGTAAACATAACCCTAAAAAAAGTTTTCTTCCAGCAAACCTTTGAGGCTAGAGAGAAGTGTCTTTTTCATATTTTCATGCAATGTATGACAATGAAAGCTTTCCGGAAAACTTGCCTCACAGTCACATCTTATCCTACTAATATTATAAATGCGAAAGTTTGTGAGGACGTTTAGATGTTTGGATGTTTGTGGTTCAATCACGGCTAAACGGCGGAACGGATTTGGATGGAATTTAGTACAGAGATAGATTATAGTCTGAAATAGCATATAGGCTACTTTTTATGTAGGTACCACGCGAGCGAAGCCGCGGGCGGAAGCTAGTAGGTTTATAAACCGCAATACAGATTAAAACAAAAGCTCAGATACATTATTTATTGCTACTGACTGACTTTTCTCATTAAAAATGGCTCACGGGCATTACAGCGTACATCAGCAGGAAATATTATTAAACCTTGCAGAAATTATATCATATCAGTACAACGGTATAGGCGTTGAGAGCATTGAGTTGAGGCAAAATTTAAATTTACTTTGAATATCGTCTTTTCATTATAACTATTAACAAATCTAACTTGTACTACGAAGTCATTGAAACTTGATAACAAACATTGAAACCAATGGGACCTAGTAAATTCCATGCAGATCCAATTGACTGTTCGAAAGTATTTGTAAGAGCATATTACAAATAAACATACAACGCCGGCGACAACCCGGTCCTTTCAAAAGGCATCCCTTCGTCTAGGAAATGAATATTAAACATCGTATCTAGTGTCGACATCATCGACAAACATTGCCGAGAACACTTTGTATCGGCGATTTAATCAATTAATAACTGGTGAGCTGCACTAACTGTCCAGCTCATAAAAGAGAATGAGCACGGACAATCACTGCATTGCATACGAAATACAGAAGTTTAAAGCTTGTAGGAGCGTTGTAGCAGCCTTTCTTACTACTGTTATTAGATATGTACTTTATTGATTATGCATGAAAATAGGTTTTTTTACGAATCGTACTGAATGTTTGTGCATAAGTTAATCTACATCGCGCAGCGAACACCAAAAGGACTAATGAAATAACGTATCTTAAAATAGGTAATGTACTATTTTATGATGTACTTTTTCATAAAAATACAGATTTTACTAATTTTTCAATTTGCGTTTTAATTTTTCTCCCCAAAATAATGAAGCGTTTTTGGCATTTTACTAGTAAATTAATTAGTAAGTACCTACTTACTTAATGACGTAAGAAAAATAATTTTCCCGTAATTACGGGAAATTACGTTAGTAATTACTAAACATAATAAACTCTAGGAATGAACTAGCTATTTCGATTTTTGTGATAGGAATAGGCGTCACGATAGAAATTAAATACAATTTCTTATAGCACCGAGGGAATGGCCTCAGAGAGAGGGTCTAATCGTGATCAAAACGTTAGGTAATTTATTATATCGATGGCGTACTTTCTACAAAGCATCATCGTGAAAAACAAAACACTCCCATTAATAATACAAACAGATCAAACAAATAAAACAGAGTGCTTACTTACTGCTAATTTAAAAAAAAGATCAGGCCCGTCAATCTTAAACTTCATTAGATTAAAGACATTTTATTTATTTCTGTATCAAAGTTATTTTAATGTATAAAAATTAAATAGTGCCGAATGAAAGCCGGGAGGCGGTGACGACCTAAAATTTTTTCTCTTTGTGACAGACTGAGATGGTCGGACTACCAGTGGCCCAAACAAGAATAATTAATTCACTTTAACGTTACGCTTATATTCATCATCCTTCAGCCGTAGGACGTCCACTGTTGAACATTGGCTTCCCCGGATTTCTAGCACGACTGTCCTTATACGGCCCGCATCCACACAAATAACAAGGTTTCAAGCATCGCCGATGCCATTGGCTAATATTTGACAATTGCTATCTTATCGTAAGCGTAACGTTACCGTGAATTATTTGTGCTCGGGCCACTGGACACGGTTGAAACGATTTGTTGTCAACGAGACTGCACAACGTGGAAGTTTAAATACAAGCCTCCCACGGATAATATAAATATAAACTTAATAAGGTTTCCATTGCCTTGCTGCAAGATGAGAGAGGCTGAAAATAAATAAGTGTTGAACTCAAACTGAGTCCATCAGTTTGAAACTGTATTCCGCGTAGGATCTAACAAGGATGTGCTTTGCTAGTCGCAAGATGATAACGCATATCAATGTGTACCTAATAGAAACAGGTTGGTTCCTGCCTTGCGAACAGGAACACATTAATGCACTACGGTGACAGAAATAGACGGATCTGTGATAGTTTTATGACTGATTCTAGATTAACCTTAATTAAACTAACAGTAAACTAAGCCAAGGTTTATCTTTTTAACGGTTAACCGGCGATGCAGTTGAGCCCAAGTTTTCGATTTGAGTAATAAGTCAGTTCGTATTTGGTTCTAAGGTCTCCAACGTGCGTGGTTTAGAATAATATTTTTAAATAGCTTCCGGGAATGTCAATCAATTCTAGCATGTAGTCAAACTCCATACAAAGTACAAAGCAAGCGTGAAGAGATTGACGCGCAAACCATTAGAAGGTACTTACAATCAGTAGTGCGAATCATTTATCAGAGCTACATGTATGAAAGAGACCGTATTGGCCCCGGGTCGTAGGTTGACATTCCGGCCGCGCACCCATGGATTTTTCTATCAAAAGGTTTATGCACTCAGAACGGTGAAGGGAAATATGGATGTGCATGAGGATGCCCGTGGCTTAGCTCCATACGTATTGACCATGTCTTTCCTGTGGATAAGGTTGCCTAGGCTAAGAGGATGGTATAGGTGCTAGGCAAGCCTATTCCATCTTAATAACAGGGAATGAATAACCGGAATATAAAGGTACCTTTAAATATCGATATGACGTCATACCGATAAATTCCGGTCTTCCCGAATATTTCTCTACCGATAAATATAACTGTACCGGAAAATCTAGCTTCGCAGTTCATTTCGGTTTATTTCGCTACCGCTACCTATAACCGAAACAAATAAAGGTTTATAAACTAGCCGCGGCTCAAAATTTCGGCACCGAAATCTACCGGTATGAAATAACGGTACCGTAATGCCCTACCGGTATAGCATAATGGTACCGAAATGTTTTAATGGTACCAGTACCTATAACCTCTACCGCTTTCAGTCCCTGCCTAATAATGTCCAAGGCACTACAGAGTCCGGTAAGTGAGTAAAAAAGTTCCACCTGCCGCTGTATAGATCGCTATATACATCTAGAATAGATGTAATAAGGCCTTATTTTTTAGAAAGACTACACGTGAGACGGGGGAGACTGGTTAAAATATTATGGTTACACAGTTAATATCTCTTAAAAGGAAAATTGAAGATTTTTTTTTTCGGAATTTCGATGGGAAACAAAAGTCAATTACAAATAGAATAGGCGATTGTTTGAAAATATTTAGAAGAGTTCTATAAAGAAATAGCCATTCGATACGATTATAAACTAAACTTCGGTGATAAGACATGAATGGATAGCATCGTGTTAAGGCAGTTAGAAGGTACAGAAGGCGGCGTGAAGTGATTGACAGTCGTGCTATCAAAGCTACCATCAAAGGTGTTGCAGTTTATGTGAGATGGGATCTTGATACGCACGGACAGCCATTACGCATTTGCAAGAACGTGTTCTGTACAATGTTAAGTGTAGCGGAAGAATAGGTAATGACCGTTGTTTGGCACGATCGAAACAACATGGAAGGTGATGTAAATGTTAAGAATGGTCTTTGAAAATTTGTAGACGCTCCATGTGGTACAAGTTTTATTGATACATATAGTTAAAGGAAGGCCTTATTACATCTATTCTATTACATCAATTATATTGATGGAGTAGGCTTGCCCAGCACCACCATTTCCGCAGCCTACTCTCATGATACACATTATTCCAACACTCGTTGTATCATTGTATGGCATTTCGTACAGATTAGAAAAACATTGTTATTTATAGCGGATGGACGTCGTCAAAGTAAAGATGTAATTTATACTTACCCACTTGACATTTATTAGTTAAGTAAAAACATAGAAAGCTAAGCTACCATGCAAAACACGGACCGACGAAAGCGGTTAAGCCTTAAGGCAAGAGGCATCATAAAATACAACTATGTACGCTGAAATATTTTCTAACAATAGGCACGTAAGCTGGGATACTCTACGTGCCATTTACGAACGCTCAATACGCGAAACTTTCGTTTGTGCTGGAGATGAAGTCGCAAAATAAAACTAAGCTCAGTGAAACATCAATAGGTTCCAAGAAAAACACAAAAAACATCAATGGAACAGCTTCGGATTATACCTACCGGCGCCACTGTTACAGAATCGATCACGCTATTTTAACCGATAGGTGACACCAAATCTCATCCAGCAAAAAACAGGAGCATAGTGTGCACTTGTGCACTGTCACACGGTGAGTTGCATAAGCCACACCGTTAATAAACATTTAATATTCTTCGGAGACAATGGGTGTCGGTAAGAAGCGAATTTTGCAGAGTTTATGTCGTGATAATGATAACCGTAAGCTCTCTTAAAACGGGAAATGCTTTGTGCCGCTGGCCATAACCTGAAATTCGTGGACAGCTATGCTGATCTCAAAAACTCCAACGGGACCAGACTTTTTTATGGGTAACATGCTTTTGACCAGGGTTAAGACTTGACTAACTGTCGCCTTGACTGCCTTGACTTCTGAAGAAATGCGTGTACAAAGAGAGCAAAACTAAAAAAATCTTAAGAATAATCTAACATCTTTGCTAAGAGAGGGGGGGGGGGGGGGAGGGATGGCACTAATCGAATTTTACTTTGACGTAAACTTTCATTCACGCCGTGGTGGCCCCGGCTGAAGAATAGGCCCCTCCATTACATGATGAAACTTTCTTTACAAACGCAGTAACATGAATAGGGGTATAAGCCATTCGCGGGCAGTTAACAGTTCGCTGTCGTTAATCTAGCAAGAGTCTAGCCAATTACAAGGTAATGTATTCATTACGAGAACCGGCGGGTTAATGAAAGAGGCGTAGAATGCCGCAAATATTGTCGGGATAAGCGGAAGATACGGGGCGCCTTTATCGAGAGATCTCCAGAACGACGCACGTGTCTTTGAATATTTAGATAAAGTAGATAGCCGATACTACATTCTACCTTGTTCCAACTAAATCCCGGGAAATACACACAATGAAGACCGCTGACTCTTGTTGAGATGTAAATCTGGAGCCCACTCGTTTGCAATGGTTCGCATTGTTCTATTTAACGATACAATCCGAGGGAATTTCTCAGAGTTTCGCGTGCGCTATAAATTGATAATTTCTATTCATTTATATTGCTGGACTCAATTTTTTAAATACTTATAAAAACACGTATATGGTGCACGACCGGGTTTCAACCCGAGACCTTTGGATCGGATGCCGGATGAACATCCCTTTGCTGGACGCACCAACACGCTTTGTTGGACTAGCTAGAGCTAGTCCAACAAAGCGTGTTACACACTCACTATTAGCGTGTAGGTATTTATGATGCTAAGTTAGGTCAGAACCCGGTATTACTACCGGGTCTCACGGAAGTTGTTGGTCTCGCAGGGGTAGTCACTCTAGGGCATAATATGAGTGGAATAGGCAGTGAAGCTTTGGAAGATTAATACGCGATAAAGAGAATTTATCTTATAAGAGGTAGTTATCGCAAGGCCTAGTCTCGAGCCGGCGTGGGCTGGGCTATCGAGCTCAGATCAACAGCTTAGTTGTAGGCGGCGCATTCTTATCTTTGCATCCTACGCTGAACTGCAAAGTGCTGACGCTGTGGAATCTCCGCAAACATTTACCAATCCTTAGAACTTTTAGAGAAATAAAGCTTTTCGATTGTCAGACAAAACAGACCAGTAACTTCACAGTACATAACGAACTGCGTAGGAAGGCTCACCTTAGAGAAGGCTCAGGCAAGACCGATCTTTATAATTGTACAAGGAGATTTATATATACTAGCTTCCGCCCGCGGCTTCGTCCACATGGTGCCTACATATATGTTATTCTAGGTAATGAACTCTTTATATTCCAAGTTTCAACGAAATCGAGCGAGCCGTTAGGGCGTGATTGTATAACAAACATCTAAACATCCAAACATCCTCAGAAATTTTCGCATTTATAATATTAGTAGGATACTATCCCGAAAAGGGCAACTGGCAATAAAGATTATACTACGACTTTTGGAAATTCAATTCATTTTTCTGATGTATGTTTAAGTTCTAGCAAAAATCTGCTGTTTTGGTCCAATTAGTTTAAAATCAATTATGGTTTAGGTAGTAATCTTGAGGTCGTACTTCTTGTACGTTAAGTAAAGATAATATATCTATATGGGCCGTAGGATAAGAAAAATTCCATCTGTTTTTTATTCTATTGTTGCCTGAAATAAAGTTATTGTATTGTATTGTAATAAAAATACCAAAAACAGTAAATTTGATATTGGTATAACATGTGGTCGTCCGGCCGAAGAAGATTATGAGCGTACCCACGCACTTAAAATATACAACAACACGAGTTTTATCATCAACTTATAAATGGGTATTTGTCTTGTAACGGCTACTTTCATCCGAAGCCCACTTTTCCTGAACCGCTTTCATTGTTTGCTTTCGATTTTCTGTGCAAATTCTAGAAAGCTTATGAAAACTATTGAATGCGAATATTCCATGCGGTATCCCGATCCAATTTGCACCACCTTTTGAATGGTAAAATATCGGTTTAATTAAAATAAAACTATATAGCTCGGTTGTTCTATTTGTTGGAGCCAATTAGTTTTATTCGCTGAGCAGTGTGAATTGAATTTATTTTATAGGTAGTTCTTGCCTTTGGATCTTGTTAGTCGGCTTCGTAGATAGCGTAACTTCATAGAGACGTGGACACGGCGTTTGGAACTCGATCTAGGGTTTGGTTTCTATCGGTAAATTGTAGCTCGTCTTTAGTACCTAGCTATTCGCAAGTCACGAACTGTAGTCCGAGAATCCATACTATCTACACTAATATTTTAAATGCAAAGTAACTCTGTATCTCATCTGTTTGTAACGTTTTCACAGCTAAACGGCTGAAACATCTTGATCAAATTTGATATAGAGTGTGCACCATGAGGAAGGACATAGGCTAATTTCCTATTGAGCTGATCTGACAATGGGGTCAGGAGCTGTTTACATATCCTCTATATACAGAATTTTTGCAATACTAGTTTGAATTGCATCCAAAATTATAATATTGTATTTTGTCACGAGACTGCAAAGTTTCCGACTGATTCAGAAAAAAATAGTATATGATTTTATTGCTTAAAATTAATATTCCATGCGAACGAAGCCGTGGGTTACAAAAGCTAGTGCTATTATAAAATAAATATTAAAATCGCCGTCCAAGAAGATCCACAAGCATGCATTCCATAAAAAATTAGAATACAAAATACATTGCTTGCATAAATCAATATGAAAAAGATTTACAGATCGTATAGGACGGAATAATCCTGTAAGAACTAGTTTTATAGCTCCTAAGAGGCAAGTAATACTTTAATATATTAGTACCCGAATGAACCATCATATCGATAACATAAATACTACTTGGATCAGGAGCGTAATATGACGACAATCTCGTAATTTTAGCCGACAGGTGCACGGCAAGAAAGGGAAGGCTGTGTGTGTTTTTTTGTTAGAATATGGATTTAAAATAAAGTACGGAAATAATCTACACACTATATTCATAATATGTATATGTATTTGTATATTATCCCGAAAGGGGCTGATTTTACAACCAAACGGCAATAAAGATCTACGAACTTTGGAAATACGCCATCAAAAATTAGGGTCGATTCATTTAAACTCAATTAAATAAATAAATAGTAATATAAACTAGGCATAGCCTGTACTATGGGTACCAGAGACTGATATATATAATATATAAATATTTAACACCCAGACACATAACAAACATCTGTGTTTATCACACAAATGTTTGTCCAGTGCGGGGACCGAACCCGCGACCTCTAGCGCAGAAGGCAGAGTTACTACTAACTGAGCTATCAGGCCAGTCAATCAATTATTAAGCTGTTTTAGGTTGTAATCTTGGTTTTTCGTACGATCGATAATTAGATATATAGATTATAAAAGAGATATATCAGAAACAGACAGTTAACTTTCAACTAAAGCTTCACGATTTGATAAGCTAGAGAAGTTTACAGAGATTTTGTTGAAGCTAAAGATCAAGTTCCAAGAAAGCTAGGACATAAATACAATAGAAGATTTTTCTTACAATGCACTCCGCAAAACCATCGCACAGAGATTTGAAATACTTCGAAATGCGGACGCTCTTGGTCGTGATTCGATAAGATCTAACCAGCTTATGCCTTCTGTTTAGAAATGCTATTTTCGTCGAGAATTTTAGACTTATTACGTACTAGAGAAGTCAGCTGCATTAACTATTTAGAAGGTACCTTTAGGGTCAAATTTTTTGCATCTGGGTCCAACTTTACTTAGGTACAATACATTTATGATATGCTGAAACGACGAAAGAACAACTCACTTATGGGATATTTTTATTATCAATATTAGTACCCTTGAGTAATTATTGGCCTTGGTGGCCTCGGCTGAATAATAAGCCTATCCGAGGATGTCGTCGTAAGAGGCGAGAGAAGCCGCGAGCGTAAGCTAGTTTATAATTTAATAAGAAAAGTATACCTCATACATTTTAAATTGGTGAACTCAGCAGTGAGATCATAAATAACCACACAGTTAATGTTATTATTATCTAAGTAGTAGACGCGTCCGATCAAGTTTTATAAAAGTGTTACGCATTTATAATCATGTTGATAAGTCTACGATATAAGTTTAACCAGATATAAACGCTAAGCTGTGGTTTAAAATAATTAAGAGTTCCGTACCTCAACAAGAATAAACGCAACTCTTATAGGATCACTTTATTGTCCGTCTGTCCGTCTATCTGTCTATCCGTTTGTCTGTCAAGACGATTTACTAAGAAACGGCTGAAGGTCAATTTGAAAATTTCAATTTATTCGAATTAATAGTAGGTAGGTATATACAAGAAGATAATTTCTTATTGGCAGTTAACTTTAATTGTAACGATAAAATGTTTTAATTCAAACAAGTTGAGTCAACTGACTTGAGTCAAATAAGGCTCAAAAGATATTACGAATATTTCATAAGCTTTCTTCGCTTGAATACAACTATGTTAGATCTAACAGACCTCGTAAATACGGTAATTTTAGAACGCTTTCTACAATATATTTATGCTATCACTAATATCACGATTTGTGTTAAATTATGTTATCTTTGACCCCAAATGGTTTCTACTTAGCGTTCAGGGTAAAATGTCTGGGTAAACAATTATTGTATCGAACCTCCTCGATTTCTCTCAAACGAAAATACCTGAAGAAATTATCTAATCAAGGACAATATCACCAGCAAACTATAATGATCAAAGTTCATACTCAAATTTTAATTTGAGTATCTCTTCTTCTTCCTGCCCTTGTCCCACATTATGTGGGGTCGGCACAACATGTTTTATTCTTCTTGCCTCTTCTCTCTTCTTCTTGCTTCTTGTCTCTTCTGTTAGCCGTCATCTCCGCACTTACTTTTAATTTGAGTGTGAGATATAATAAACAAATCTTTATAAGGCATGTGCAGACAACTTATAACTACTTCTCAAGCGATTTCATCGCGATGCGCTTTAGAAATTAATTGATTGTCAATGTGAAAACCACTGCAATCTACATCGTTGTGCCTTCCGGCGCGAATATAGTGCATCCTTTGCAACTAGCTTCAAAGGATAGATAGGTCGGCTAGCCAATTAAAGCATGCTAAATTAAGCTTGGTTGCTTTTTGATGGGAGCTTTCGGCTAATTAATATACTTTTGGATAGATGTGGTCCGGATAGGAAAACGCAAGCAAGCGATAGGGCCCTTCCTTGACGTTTTATTTCCATTCAAATGCAAGCGTGACAGCGCTATTTCGCTATTTGACAAGCGTGACATAATTGTTTGAAGATCATGGAAATATACATAAGAACCTATATATACAGAAATACAGCACACTCGAAGCAGAATATTTAGAAGAAATAACATGTTTATAGAACTTATTTCGTGTGCGCGAGCAATATCTCATAGCAATTAAAGCTTAGAACCATAGTTTTTATAAATAAGTCGGTCTTATAAATTATCAATGTTTAGTACGTAACAGTATCAAATCATGTAACGGTGATGAAATGAGACAGAACAACAGTGGGTGACCACAAGTATGTACCGTACGGTCCGTTTTGAAGCTTATGGGTTAGAAAAAGTTCCTCATGATTTAATGCACCTACATCAATATATCAACCACAATAACGTTTAGGTACTTGAAAAAATTGTGGTTGGCAAAGAAGTAGTTATGGCTGGGTAGATGCTCGCAGAACCGACGTACGTTGGGGCAGAAAGGTTTTCGATGGGCGACTACGCATCGGAAAGCGTAGCATAGGCCCTCAAAAGGTTGCTTGAAGTCTATGGAAATCTATTGAGAAGACTTATGTACCTGCAGCAGTCCACTTCTTACTGCTAAAACGACAAAAGAATTAACTATAATTTGACTTGGCTAGTGGAAGTGGATACTATCCTATCCTAATATCGTATCCTAGCCGTTATCCTATGGACCAGTAGAAATAACAGTTGCAAGTCCATACATCTATCGTAAATAGAGTGCGATAAAATGTTAACTGACATTCATTTGTAAGGAAATACAAGTTACTGAATTAAAATCGATACGACTAAGCCGTAAGATAAAATATAATAGAAGCCCTTGTAAATTTAAGCGAGTGGCGATTTTAATTGGCTGGAAGCTGGTTTGCTGGATTGATTTAAATCCAGGATCAATGGGCTTTAGATCAGTATAATAAAGAGGATAGACGTAGACCGCTAAATGACGCAAAGAATATATAACGAAAAAGGGATATCCAACTGGTAAACGTATACTTTTTTTATTAAATTCTTTATAATCAAAATAATATGTTTTTCAAACGAAATTACAATAATCTGTATAAATAAAAGAACAAGGCCTGATTCCACGATCAACGCACAGCCCAAACCGCTGAAGCTATAAAGCTGAAATTTGAACAGTAGCTGCCTTATATACCAAACACATCCACTAAGGAAGGATTTTCAAAATATCAACTCCTAAGAGGGTTAAAAGGGGTTAAAACGTTTGTATGAAAAATCGTATTCCTTGAACCTACAGATTTGAAACAAACTAAAAAAAACTGTATTTTTAGATTTTCAAAACTAACCCTTGAAAGGGTGTAATGAGATGTCAAAGTTTGTATGGGAGAATCTTAACGCATGGAGTGATTTATCTGAAACTTGGTACAAATACTCATAAAGTCAAATAATGAAATACGTATTTAAGGGTTTTACAAAACTGCCCCTTTTTATCAAGATACCACTAATTTCGATGACACTCGGAATTGATAAGAGTTCTAGAATTGCATATACATGGTGATTCATAACATGTAGACCATCCAGAAAGAAGTACCGCGCGAACAAAGCCGTGGGCATAGCAAATATACGTAAGGTACATACACAACACAATAAAATTGATTTGACAGTTGCCTCTCTGTAGCTACGATCCAGTATCCCGGAAGACGTTACAGGTAACCTATCGATAACGATACCTATGTACGGTCACCCAAGCAATTGGTTTAACATCCCAAGGTTGAATATAAATAACGACTATTTTCGCTTGTATACCGATCTGACATATAATAATATCGCTATAATTTTGTTGTCATAGAAATGACGTAAACGCTGTGATGGCGTTTGTCCCAAGGAGGTTTATTGAACACGTTGTACAAACCGTCATAGATGCATAGAAAAAGGAATACTTATCCAATGTTGTCACCTCATCGCATAGTGTGGCGCCTAGACAGGTTTTATGCGATAATAGAATGAACATAAAAACTTTAATGCAGATACGGTAATGATGAGACTATGGTAATGTATTTCTTTCACCAGCCTCAGATATAAATATGAAACCTGAAGCAGCAATTGCTGTATTTAATGCTGCGTCTACATTGTCTCCCAAAGCTTCGTTTCGGCCTATCGCGATAAAAAATCGTGTTCGGCCAGCGGCGAAGCGAGTTTTTACATTATCGCGCAAAAGTATCAGACGTCACTTGTTTTTGACCGACTTCAAAAAAATATTTTTCAATTATTGTAAATATATTGTCTATTGTAGGTATTATTCTGTATTTTAGATATTAATATTAGATATTATTTTAAAGTTTTTAGAGTACCTTAATATTCAGAAATTTGTATTCGGTTTTTAGTTTTTGTAAAAAATATTTTGAAATGGCGTAGATACGATTTCCTTGGGGTCTGCACTGCAACTCAGTGATTAGGTATATAATAATCTCTGCTGCAACTGAAGTGGCGCGAACTGTAGACACACAGAAAACTGTGTCGCACCAAAGCCCTTTGATTTGTGCCTCTTCACCGACAAGGGCGCGATAGGCATTCGTTGTTGCTTGAATGTTTCGAAATTCATTATGTCGCGACAAAGCGAAGCATCGCGTTATCGCTAATGCAGGCACAGCATTATAATTAAAAGCTGTATCTAGTAGAGCTACACTGAGCTGAGATATATAGATCTAAAATATTTTTATTTCGTGGGTAAAATGGTAATGAGCGCTTTCTTGAGAATCATACATCAGTAATAAGTAACAATAGTATTGAATCCTTTACTCGGCCACAGATTCTCATACGGCATGCAAATCAAAACTTATACTTACACTCTCAGATCAATGGCCCCGTACCACCAGCTTTGCGATTTTGTTTGGGCTGAGCCAGAAGTAGTCGCAAGATTTATAGTTCAAAATATCGCTGACACGCTCGCATTTAACGGCAATAAGGCGTCATGGTAGGGCCCATGTCGTTTTTAAACCCATCGCATTGTTTCTCATACATGGATCGCGAACACGCAAACAAATCGGGATAAGCCGGAAGTAATCAAAAGATGGTTGCGGAAGAGCGAACCAGAATTGAAAAATCACAAATTGATCATTAGTCAGAACCCGTTGCACAGAATAAGCTATAGTCACTAGGTACCATCACAGATTAGGATAAAGTTACTATCTATTTAATCGGCAAGACTGGTCGCGAAAGAAGGTCCGTCACGCGACCGCGATTACTTGATCGTTGATCGAGTGCAAAGTGAATTATAATTTTACATACAGTTACATATGCAGAGATCGCTTCCGTTCTAGCGAATGCGATTTCATTTGGATTAAGGTCTCATTGGAAAAAGAATAATTAATATATGTACCTACAACCTCAATGAGACCAAGACTCCATATCTTAACAATTTTTACTCTTGATGATTCTTTCGCTGGTGTAAAGAGTATGATCCCGGGGTGGACCCATTTTAATTTAATTCCTGAGGGATTGCAACTTGTCCCGTAAAACTTAAAAACACGTCATCATCTCTTGAAATCACGACTTGGCGAATATTTTTTTTGTCGACTGTTGTATCGTATGGTAATTCCCGCGACTTCGTTCGGTTGCTGCAATTTTTACATAAACTTTAAACTTAGGGGTTGTGTGTCGGGAATTCCTTTCTGTGCACCCATACGTTAAGCTACCCTGCAAATTTCATACTCTTAGGATTTTGGTTAGGCTCTGTGTTGATTTTCAAAGAGAATAAAACCACTACGTTTGATTAACAATCAGTCAGTCAGTACCGTAAGAGTTATTACTTATTATTGATGATGAATGGTCATACTTACTTTTGTTTTTTATTCGAAAGTTTAGGTGGCCAGTGTCATCCTTAGTAGGTAAACAAAACGCAAAGAGGTTGATAACAAAAAAAAGAGGTTGATATTGATCTTGTAAATATTCAGGAATTTGAAGTCGGTTTTTAGTTTTTGTAAAAAATATCTTATTATACATTTCTGGATAGCAAATAAAAATAGTCTGATCAATCAAATCTAAAAGCCAAATGATTACAGAATGATATATAAAATATATTGAAAGTATCAAAAGCTCTTTCCACACCGATGTTATCGATTTATTGATGTAGTATTAACAATATCGCGAGGGCATTTCTCCACGTGAATAAAATTGATTATGAGAAGTTTCGCTATAATTATCTATAGCTTCCTACTTGCTGATCGAGTTATTCGATGATTTTAATAAATCACGCTTCATGATTAACATATCAACTTGTGTAAAACCGGGCTATGACGAGCGCAGAAGGCTGTGGCCGAGAAAAAGTTAGGTTGGGGCAACGAGCTTAAGGGCACCACTTATATCAGGTCAGGTACGAACCACTTGGACCGTTGCCAGAGGGAGGTTTTTGAAGAGGGCATCACCTTCGTACGTCATAAACGTCATATACACCATATACGTCGTCGTGGCGGAGGTGATGACTCCTTAGCCCGATTCGCGACTTTGAGTGCGAATAGTTAGCGACCAAGTCTCAGTGCCATATATCATCACTGGCAACACACAAAAACAATACATACGTTTATTTGTCTTCAGTTATGATCTTACATTTCATGATCCGTTATAAAAGGTCAACAAGTCAACGCTAGGGCGTTTATTCACGACATGATAGCGGATCCTCGGATCACGGATCGCGATCTTGACATGCCCATTCGTGATGTAACAGACAGACGGATCGCGATAGCGTTTGTACTGCGACGTAAATATTACGGTGTATTTACTGTTTTGTAACATCTGCATAACTAGTATCACGAAGGTAGACCGCTAGGAAAAAGTGCATTGCCTTTTAGGGATCTTTCTAGGGATCGACTAGAAATACCCCAGACCTAGCTTCTAATAAGTTACATAAGGCTACTAGCTTTTTATTGCCTTTTTATGATACACTAGTTTGTAGCAGCGGCTTCGCTCGCGTGAGCATTCCATACTTTAATTCCAGGCTATTTAGTTTAAACATGAGCGTGAATGAGTAACAAACATCTTTACAACCTCGCATACACAATGCCACATCTTTATAAACTTAGAATAGTTCAATTAAATCAAATCAAAAAATTCATTTGCCAGAACAAAACTTGTTCAAACCATATTTCTTTTAGTTTTTTGTTATTGCTAAATAAACCCTTTAAAAGGTAAGCGATCTTCACGAATAAATCAATATATATAGGAATCAAAGTACTAACTGACTGAAATATGGACAACGCATAGCCTAACTACTGGTCGTAGAGACTGAAGTTAGGTGGGCGTGTTTGTTTTGATGGTTGCCGGGAGCCGATGGATGAAGGCCGAACAAGATGGGTCGCTCTGGAAATCTAAGATGTGAACGTCCTAGGGCTGAAATGATGATGATAAAATGTGCAATATGCGTGACTTCACCGGATTAATTGATTAAGATCTACTTAGCCCTTGGGCGTCTAACCGATGGTGTGGCGAGAAATTGTAATTAAATTAATTACGCCTACATCTCTTACTTCCTCAGTTTTTGTTTAAAGTACGTATACAACGTTAGAAAATAACTCTTATAACGCATAAACATTTCAGTGAAATGTATGTATGGTTTGAAATGTTGTGTTGTTTGTTAAATCTAGCCCTTTTTTAACAAAATAGGCAAGTAAGTTTCTATGAGCTTAGTACACTAAGCTCATGGCTAACTCTGGGTGACGGAGTTTTGCAGATGCCCGGAAGCCTCCATCATGGAGTAACTATTAGTACATTTTTAAAATTTCAGAATATGGGCCTAAGAATCAGAATCACTATATTTATACGTATAACGGTTCTTTATCATCGAATGCAACGACATTTTATTTAGCCTACCATAATTCAAGAATGTCTCATAGTAGCATAAAAAGAAAAGAACCATTTATAACGTAGAAGGGTTATACAACAGATGCAGACCCCTCTTCACACTTCAACACTTACAAAGTGATTTATGGAGAAAAACCTCCAACAAGGTAACAAACCGCTAAGACAATTTAGATCGTTCAACTTAAACGTGACGTCCGGTACTTTTGTTGTAGGTAAGATAATAAAAAATGTACATAGGTTCTGACCGGAGTCGGCTTGCTCTGCTCCTGACTCATAGCAACTGAGAAATCGGTAAAGACTGAACAAACTTTATGGCCAATTAGTTGTAGCCCTTTTCAGGCATACATACATCAAGTTTCAAGTTTCAAAGTTTATTGTTACAAAAGCTGAATGAACAAAAAAGTAACATTATTAGATAAAATCCTGTAAGTAGGAAGGTACCTTGACTGTTACAAAAATAAATGGGTTAAAGATAAATTATAATATGCAAGAACACTAACTCCCACCCTAGGAATATCCTGTGTTGCGGGTAGTTAGTCTCTTTCGTCGAGTAGTGATGCCATTATGAATCACCTAGTAGAGACTTTTCATGGTCTCACTATTTTTGTAACACTGACCTAAACGCCGTACTTGCACAAACATAATCTCAAAAATCCAAGTAAATGGAGCAGTAGCAAACGCACAGTAACTATTCATGGTGAGTCAAGTGAGAATAATTATC
This sequence comes from Anticlea derivata, assembly GCA_947579855.1. Classification (NCBI taxonomy): domain Eukaryota; kingdom Metazoa; phylum Arthropoda; class Insecta; order Lepidoptera; family Geometridae; genus Anticlea; species Anticlea derivata. The sequence goes on along the minus strand of OX388271.1, from coordinate 5,387,195 downwards.
AGTAAACAACGGTCCGAAGTGAAAGCCCAACCATTGAAAAGCGAATTCCAGCGGATTGAACTAATATGAGCGACCACAGATGAAATAATACCAGCGTATAGACGTTTCACTTCGACGATACAAATATATACACGAAAATTTTGTGATTTTAAGGACCGTTGCAGCAGAGGCCACTAATGATAATAGCGCTGTCAGATTTTTTTATTATTTATCTATCACAAAGTTATCGATGTTTGTTTTTAACCAAAATCCCGCATAATTTTATGGACACAGTACTAGAAAACACTACACAAGTCATGCTAGTACGCACTCCACTCATAAAATATATACTATGTGATGAAAATCTTTAAATAATTGACCGTGCGACAAATAACTAAAGGCGACAAACTAGTCGATTGTAGTTCTATAGTGCTACTTGCGCATTACGATTTGTCTAATTGCAGGGACTAAGTCGGCTGGCTGCTTTATTCCGTTTATTGAAGTTAGCCGAGGCCCTAACACAACTTTTTTTTTGACATTAATTTAATTGATTCTACTTTAGTGTATGTGTTTGTAATTTCTATTTATTAATTTATCCTGTAAAATTGACAATCTTAAGTGCATAGTGCATCTGTATGTGCCTATTGAGAAAAATAAATTGAATTGAATTTATCTGTCACATCAGTACTGATCCCACACTAGGATTACCTGTGTCGTGGGTATCAGAAACTAGAGTACCGTGGTATCACAACGCCCAGACCCAAAACAAATATTTGCAGATCATGCAAACATTTATCCCGCAGCGGAAATCGAACCCTCTTGCGTCTCAGATGCGCACTCGCACGCTGCGACACTGAGGTCGCCATTAAAATGCGAGCGCTATTTTACACGATTTTGAACCATTATTGCGTGATAAAGTTAATTTTACATTGAAAGCTGATAATCAGTGACACAGGCATAGTAAGACGCAATCGAATAAAAGAAACAAGAAGCTAATCAGAACGCTCAGTGAATTTACAGAATAGAGTGAAAGTTAAATATAAAAACAAAAATAATTCTATTGAATCAGTAATAAAAACATAATTGCTATTGTTCAGTACGTGAAGGTCGGCTGAGAGCATGAAAGGGGTAATAAAATTGATAGTTAACATGCGAATATGAACCAAAATACTTTAATATAATGGTATAGGCCGTGGTGGCTCGACTGAAGAATAGACCCTCCATATCTACCTACTCGTGGATGTCGTAACAGGCGACTAAGGGAGAAAAGCTAGGGTTTCCTCCTGATATTTTCCTTCTCCGTTTTAAGCACTTGTTAATGCGCAGTAAATTTTTTCATACACGAAATCTCATTGGTGCAGGGCCTGGTTAGAACCCACGACCTTCGAATCGGAGAACCTCTCACTAAGCCAACACGACTCGTAAAGCTTTACTTGGCTTTAAATAGCCTTCTTAGTGTCGGGACACTGAAATGTTGATAAACGAAGCCCACACCATAGAGACTTCGTCAAATCATGGTCCATAATTGGAAATTATAACTACCTGCTTCATAAATCGGAGTGAAAGGCAGTCAAGAACCGAGAGGAGGCCCTTCGAAAGGTATTTAATATTTAATTGGTCGTAAATCCAAATTACAAGAAATAAATGCAAAAATAAAAGCGTATGATGGACATAAAAGTAAAGCTGTCTGATATAGCGCAACAACATAAATGAACACCACATACGCTTGCTGTACGCTCCGTTGCCGCTTCTTTATAAATGTTGTTATTTTAGTAAGTTAAGTAGCTGTTTGACTTAAGCCGTGTGCAAACGGCATGCTATAAATGGCATTTAAAATTAATTTCACAATGATTCCTACGTCTACTGTATACAGTAAATTTGAATTTGACTTTTAGGGGCTTGCGATATCATTGAGCTATATCGCACGCATTCAAAAGACGACCTACGCCTGATCATAGCGACCAAGCCTAGAACTATCAGGAACAAACACGGATTGGTGTCTGTAATTTTTCGATGATCCTTTTCACAACACGGCAAGAATATTGTTTCAGCTGCATAATACAATTTAAAACGACTACACGATACAGTTGGTCTAGCTGTAATCTAGTTAAAGAATAGAAGAGTCGAATCCAAAAGAATCAGTTCTTTGTAAAATAAAAAGTGATAAAGAAAGAAATCGACGTGCACACAAAAACGTCTTTGTTCCCTGACATTAGCATCATGTCAAAGCGGGTCACTAGAGCATAGATCGGAGGAACGATACTATCGAAATTAAATCTCACAGCAGGTGCACATTTCAGTATTTGATGGTAACAAGGTGCTTGAGCTATGGACTCACTGGATTGATCTGCTTGTGAAGCGAACTACTCTTGTTAGTTTTACAAATCATCATCATCATCAGCATTAGAAGTCCACTGCTGGACATAGGCCTCCCCATAGAGTTCCATGACGAACAGTCTTGAGCCGTTTCCTTCCAACGAGCAACCTTCACAATGTCGTCGGTTCATCGAATGGGTGGCCTTCCATCACTTCGCCTTGTTCGTGGTCACCTTTCAAGAACCTTCTTTCCCCATTGGTTGTCGGTTGTGCGTCAAGCAAAGCTGCGTCGGTGACTTTAGTTCTTCTACGGATTTCCTCATTTCGGATTTTACGACAAAAACAAATAGAACAAGTTAATTAAAAATGTGTTGTTGAAACTTTTATTGTTATGACGAAGTTTCGGGCAAGTTAAAACAGTCCTAGATCCGCTAATACTGTCTTAAAAAATCCAACGGGAATTCGCGAAACACAAAACTATTCATATTTTTTCTTCTTGTAACAACAAAATTGGCGCCAATTGATATAACTAAACAAGATTAAATTATCCAAAACCACAGTTCGTGCAAAATCCCATCTTTTAACAGGTTTATTTACCTGATCTAGCAAACGTAACAACGCGAACGGCGATTCGCAAGGTGCATGACCGTGAAGCGTTCAGCATTGTTACAGGGAACAACGCACGAATGCCTTTTCATATGCCAAAATCAGAAAGAAACAAGATGCTAGATAAAGATTATGATAAGTTAGAACTGGTTCTTAACATCGAGGGTTTCGTACATCAAAGTTGCACACCAATTTGTGCTCTACACCGTTTCTTTTGTATGAAGGTAAATCTTGTAATCTTGTTTTACTTTGATCACTTGGACTTCGGCTTTAAACTGACCGCAAAATAACGGTGCACTATTTTGCGATCTATCAATTACGTAAACTTTTGATCTGGATTTTAAAAATGCAAAAGATGCCTTTTGGTTTATAGTAGATACTGTTTGAATAACAATAAAATCGGGCTAGGCTAGAATTGCAGTTATCTATTTCAATTCTATAGCGAAGCTGGGAAGATAGGCGTGGATACACTACAGCCAAAAGATAATCCTTTTTAGGCACGGAACCATTATTAGAATTATTATTACAAGAATCCAGGTTTTACTGATAAAAATAATAACGTCCTAAAATGTATACAACGTATTCCGTAGTATATTATCCCAAAAGGGGCTAATTATATCAACACAAAAAGACCAGAAAAAATATTACCGAAAAAAGTATTATTACGCGTACCTTCTTAACATGTTTGCGATCAAAAATAAAAGTCGGAAAAAACTGCTTCATCTTGCTTTAGTAAAGATGAAATCAATAAGAGGACACGAAAGATCGTTGCCTTAGAAACTGGAGCGCGTTCATTGACTATGAATGAGATTGTGGTCTGAGCCACAACCGACCTCGAAACATTTCCCATCACTGCAACAATGGATAATGTCATCTCGGATGAATTAGCGCTTTCAAATCATTCATTCATTATTGCACATCTCGTCACTCGTTAAAACTGTAGGTTGTACATTTCTTAGGCATCATCAATCATTCTGTATTTACACTTCTACTACTGCGAATAATTAGATGGTAACCTGTCATCGTAGTCCATACATACTTGTGGATGTCGTAAGAGGAAACTAGGGAATGGTCAGCAGCGTCCCCTATTTTAACAACGATAACTCTAGCTGCGCTTTCCAATCTGCGTGCCCAGCAGCGTAGTGAGTAAGGGCAAACTCCCGCGTTCGTACACTCGAGCAAAGTCCACTGGAAATCTTCAACCGTAGCATGTCCACAGCCGGGTATTATGTTCAGCAGTGGACATCCTACGGCTAAAATTAATGAATGTAGCCGTAACTACCGCATAGATTTTTCACTAATGAACGAACAGTGTGTTTCAAGAGAAAGAGTTACGTATTAATTTATAGTCATTTTTCGAGTAGATTTGTAGAGACTGAATTATTTAGTGCGAAGCCGGAACGGGTCAGAAATTCCTATTTTCGTGCAGTTGGATATTTCTTAGTACTTTAGGTTAAGTGGGCCAAAATATACGCATCGGCCAATGGTGAAAGGACCAGAGTGTATTAAAATGATTTAGGAGAGATCACTTTCATGCAAAGATATATAAATAAACATGTATTGTTTTCTTTTGTTCCAGACTGTGCCATTGCCCGCTGGCTCCACCTCAGTACTAGCGAAGCCGACAAAGTACCACTACTATCCACACAATCAGCACATTTACTTGCTCCCAGAATGCGCTATTCAACAGGTAATTTATTTATATTCATACAATAATTTCAAGCAGTCAAATGCTCCACACTCCATATTTTCCATTATGTTACGAGTATGTTCATTTTATCCTAATGCTCCTTTATAGTTTGCAATAACATGTTATGTTATTGCGTAAATACCATCGGAGTTACGACTGTAGATTGGTTGTCGTTAGAAATGTAAGGTATGGAACAAATTGCAGCAATCAGCAATGTGGTTTTGTATACAATTCCTTTTGACATAAGTATAAGAAGTTTTGAAGTGAGCAAGACTTTGAAGTTATTTCAAGTTACTAAAAACGTGACCCTCTCTGAATATTATGACTTAGAGTTTCTGAATTCAAGACAAAATTGAGGCAATAGAATTCAAAAATAGTGTAGAAAATTATTTCGACAGACTTCTTATTGATGACACTTCCACAGCAACTGCCTTCGTAGTTGTTGTGATAGGAAGCTTACCAATTGGCGATCCGAACAAAGATTGCATTAGGTATATCTACAAGGTGGTTATATGTGCTATCCCGGAAGGGGCTTATTCTACACTCAATTGGTAAAAAGTTTGATCTACGACTTTTGAAAATTAGGCATTTTTCATAATTTAAGCTGTTTTGGGGTCAAATCAGTTCTAACTCAATTATTCTAGCAATCTTAATGCCGAACTTTATCAGAGGCCTTTATCAGATAATTGAGTGTTTGGAAAATAAAAGATATTTTTGCCGGTAATATTCTTTCTTTTTCTTGAATGAATAAGCTTTTTTGAACAAGAATACATATTATGAATCACCTGGTGTATTATGAAGCCAATGATAAATTTATCGCCATCTATCCTTACAGCTTCCTTCTTACATTCCAGGTTTGCAACGCGGTGTACGTGCGATTGAACTACACCCAGCCACTATGCGCCTGCCCGGCGAGGTACCGGGATCCCTGCTCTGCTAGTCTGAACGCGGACGACTTGCACACTACGAGGCTAACGTCTGATTCTAAAAAGAGGGTAAGTTTTGGAACGTCGGTCGACCATCAATCGATAGCTTTGATTTGTGTGGAAGCTTTGGCTGATCGATGAGTGTTACACCAAATCGTTGATCGATCAATTGGTGGGAGCACCTGTCGATCGACGGATCGGTGCGCGAACACCCTTAACATTCAATGTTTTCCATAAAGTGTCAGAGATCAGTTGAAGTGGAGAAAACGCTGAAGACCTACCCCTCCACCATGTGGGATTTGTAGCCAAGAAAAGAAGGAGAGAGTTCTATGATTGAACTATTGAAACGAAAAATTACTAGTCGCGCAATCACTACAGTCTACAATGATTCATTCGCCATTGATCACAAAACGAACTTAGACTTTACTATCATACTAGTAAACATCTTATCAGTTTAAGCCAAGAAAAAACCAGAGGATAGCCGAAAAGTACATAAAAGCATTTTTATTGAACTCTTTTTGTTTTCTTTTTCAGTATGCCAGCAAAGCAGTGACTCTAGTGAAGACTTGCGAGGCCGTATCAGAGATGCGAGAGTGCAGAGCCTCCAGAGACTGGTCTCTGCTAGCGCTACAGAACATTAGAACTGGCAAATCCCACTACTTGGTGATTTGCAGGTGCTCGGAAAACAATGTACTGGGTAAGTTATATGACCAACTAAATGCAACAAAATTTTATTACAGTTGTTAGTAGAACTGTATTTCTGCGTGGCCATATTAGATCTATTCTAGATGACTTATACAGCGCTGGGAGGAACTTTTTTACTCACTTAAAGGACGCAGTAGTGTCTGGGAAAATATTTAGACGGCACCTATACCATTATATCCACAGCAAAGACATAATCAATACGTGTGGAGCTAACTAAGCCGCAGGATCCGATGTTTTCCTTCACAATACTAAACACGGGTTAATGCGCACATACATTGTTCAAATATAATAATCCATTGGACCGGGATTTGAACTTTGACTTCGACCCTGAAGAGCCTCAATATATATTAAAATTATCGTTTTACAGAAGGGCCAATGACCCACGACCAACCTACGTACGCGTCTGTTCCCGGCATCAGGGTATACGGCATGATGTGCGTCAGACCCACACCGGCTTATCACTCGGGTAAGGAAACTTTTCTACACCAAAACCTCTTGTGTGGAAACGTAAAAGCTTAGGGCGCGTATTCGTTTAATTCACCTTTTAGAAACAACATAAAATAGATAGCAATTGTACATCAAGCATATAACCCGTATTGGTTGTATATTCCCCTTCTACCCTTGGGTAGAAGGGGAATATACATATCAATATAATCATCATCAATCAGCCTATCCACTGCTGGACATAGGCCACCCCCAAAGAGTGACATGACGATCGGTCTTGAGCCTTTTCCGACCACCGACTTCCCGCAAACTTCACAATGACCGAGTATGCAAAAAACACGTTTTGGAATGTATGAAGAAAGCTGTTTCATATGACACCCCACTTTATGTAAAAGTACCTATAACTTTTTAAGCAACTTTAGGCTCTCAATATTTAAGCAACCCAATGGCCGATTTGATTCATATTCTTAGCAGCATCTGTATCTATCTCGATAGTACAACCTGTTGACCTACTCAATTCCACGCGGATCGGCTTGACGGTTGGAAAGTTATGCTTTAACAAACAAACATGCAACCATACAACGCCGATTCGTCCAAATTGTCCTTTCGCTCGATCAAAGATTGGTTTCATATCCCCTATTACACCTTTAGACGAGAATAAAAATAAAATAGAACATCAAAACGCCTAGACTGGTTTATGTAGACTCTAGAGCAGCCTAAGACATTTAATATGTGCTCCAAACGTCAAAGTACTAGGCGCATGCATATTGATGGCTAGTGGGAACCGACCGCACACGACGTGCATTCGCACAATGAGTTAAATCAGTCGGTTTTCGTGATAAACTAGTGATAAATTATGCCTTTAATGTTCTACCTTTATTTCAAGTCCGACCAAAATACTGTTGAAACTCTATAGGAAGTCTCTCCCTTTACTCTTATTACTAAGAACCAAAAATTTTACTGTTAACATAATACTGCTATATTAGACCGAAGTGTTTGAGGCATGCCTGTCCCCCGTACCATTTACTTTGCGATTTTGTAAAGGAAGTGACGTAAGTTGAATATCTCAAGGATTTATGGTTCAAATTCGTATCAATAAAACGGCCCATCTCTAACGAACTGTATTGTAGTGCAATCAATGTAAATACTTAACTGAATCTCAATTAATTGGATTAACTGGATAAGAAACGAGCAGTTTCAATAGAAAGCGGTTAATAAGTTGTCTTTTACGTGTAAATGAGGATAAGGCTCATAAAAAGTATCGAAAACGGAATATACTAGAATAACCCCAGGCCATGCGCGTGAATTCGACTCAAAAGACTTCAACGCGCTCGGTTTCAAAGACGATTTTAGTGATTTATTTCAAACTTACCACAAATCGCTGAATTTAGCTAACTAAATATCATTGGAAAACATGTTTTCATTTCATCATCATCATCAGCCTGACGAATTCCACTACTGGACATTGGCCACCCCCAAATTGTAACAAGGCCTTATGGACTGACGACATTGAGAAGGTTCACTGCGGCACTCTTTTGGGAAGGCCTGGTTCCCGGTATTCAGATAATGGAAAAGGCTTAACACGGTTCGTCGTGGTACTCTTTTGGGGAGGATTATGGCCAAGGCACTTCTTTATGCTGATGATGATGATTATAATATATACGTGCAATTTTTTGAAATTGTCTTTTTAATTTGCAGGTTACAACGCAAACCGATACACCGGCGTACAAAGCACAACGATGTCATACAAAGTGGACTATTCCCAACCCCACCAACCGGTGTACAACCGGTATAACTACTACAACCGACGGAACCGCATGGCCCGAGCGCGGCGGTCCGCACCCAACCCCCCCTTCCCGTGGCAGAAAGTACAAGAACTAGCGAGATCTCTACATTGGATAGATTAATAATAATAAGACTTAAAATCCCGACTACGCAGAAGCTTAGATTTTTGTGTCAATGTTTAATCTTTTTGGCATAAACCATCATGTAACCGTATTGTAGACCTTTAGACACGTCAAAGTTGTCCGTATAATAGATTTAGATACGTATTCTGAAACTATAATCAAACTAGGCTAAGGGTCAGCGTGAACAGGAGTTGCAGGAAAACGACTGATTAAAAAAAATACTCAAACTAATTTTACTTTTAGATACTTTTTATGATTTCAAGCGTATCAAAAATTAAACAAGGTTGAGTTTCAATTGTTATAAAAATCATTCGCTTTGCTGCTACTCCGCCCGTTTGCGCGGACCCTTAAACAGAGTTTTTGCCAGATTTCCATTGAACTATTATATAAAATCTAAACTCGGATACACGCTTGAACACAATTTCAGAGTACGGGCCTAAGACTTCGTTAGTAGGCGCTTTTTCGTTTAACTATTATACGCCCTAAAGAGTACAATCCAATTCCTGGATAGTTCATCTCGTCATCGCCGATAGTTGGGTAAAACAATTAGATAATATAAAGTTTGTTGGTTCCATCAAGGCCGTGTTTCCGCCTTCTTGGATTCAACACATACTTTTTCGCTTACGTATCCGAATGCTTCACTTTTCCCATACTAAATGCTATTTTAGTTTGGTGAAAACTCTATTACGCCTAATACTCAGTGTTCAGTGCATTTATTAGTTTTATTCGTCTGACATTCCCCTGTGAATTTGTGGTGGAAAATGGATATTTTTGATTATCATGATCCAACCAAACTTCAATATAAAGTGAGACCGCACGAAAACAAAATATTAATAGTAAATAAGTGATAATAGGAATATCCGTACAGTTATTGTTATTTAACAATAATTTGAAAGAAACAACTAAAAATAAAGTAAATACAAGTTAGAAACAGGAGTATCACTTTTAATAATTAGTAGGATATCATATTAAATTCAGCATTTCTAATTTATTTTACTGTCATCTAATTTATGTTACGCGTAACGTATTCTCATTACTTAGGTTAAATCTGCCAGATAGACGTAACCCATGACTTAGTTTTAAGTACCTATGTAAGTTTGGAAGACAAAAAATTGGCATCACGTTTCCCACCTAGGTAACCTTACCCTATCACAAAAAAGGTTTCTGATTTAATTCTTATGTGTCAGAAAGCTCAAATGTAAATGGTCAGCACCTAAGAACGAAGTAAACTTCAGTACCTATGCAATTTAAGCCGTATGTAGAAATAAGGTTGAGTTTCGCTAGCACTGTGCCCGTTTGCGCTGACCCTTATTTTGAAGTCACATTTAACTTAAATGCTGTTTTGTGGTAAGGAGGTAATATTCAAATGTACACAAAAGAGATGTGATAGTGAGTTTTCATAAATTTTTAACCTGTCTTTGCATTTATTAGGTACGTTTTCCAGTTGAAAGTAATATTTATGTAGGTATCCATATTATTTATACTTAGATGTAGAAAATGTAAATAGCATTAACTTTAAGATTACAATTATTTTGTAATTATGGATAATAAATTTAAAAGAGCCTAGGTTTTTTTTTCTTATTTACCCATTCCGTATGTTTCATAAAGTATAATATAATCTAAGTAGATCGAAGTAAGTAGATATATAATCTTGTCAAAAATAAAGTTATATTTTCTCTAGATACACGGATCCCTGGGCTAGGACAAAGACATTGGGACAACAGGAATACACCTTACTTTAGACACAACAAAAAAAATTGTATCAAAATAAACAGGGGCATGCGATAAATTATATTATTTAGTACTGTTTTTAGTTGTTGACCACTATGTCTATTTGGGTCAGACGATTCAACTAGGTAGGTCCAACTTCGACAAAGAGGTCAACCGACGAATCCAACTCGGATGGGCAGCGTTTGGGAAACTTCGTCACATCTTCTCGTCGCAGATACCGCAGAGCCTCAAGACGAAAGTCTACAATCAGTGCGTGTTGCCAGTGATGACTTATGGCACTGAGACTTGGTCGTTAACTATAGGCCTCATATACAAGCTCAAAGTCGCGCAGCGTGCTATGGAGAGAGCTATGCTCGGAGTTTCACTACGTGATAAGATCCGAAATGAGGAAATCCGTAGAAGAACGAAGGTCACCGACATAGCTCTCAGAATTAGCAAGTTGAAGTGGCAGTGGGCAGGCCATATAGCTCGCAGAACCGATAACCGTTGGGGAGTAAAGGTTCTCGAATGGCGACCACGAACCGGGCGACGCAGTGTTGGAAGGCCCCCCACCCGATGGACCGATGACATTCTAAAGGTTGCGGGAAGTCGGTGGATGGAAAGGGCTCAAGACCGTTCGTCGTGGAACTCTTTGGGGGAGGCCTATGTCCAGCAGTGGACTTCTACAGGTTGTTGATGATGAGTACTGTTTTATTCAGTCTTAGTTCCACGACGATCAATCAAAATAGAAATTTAAATGGTTGAAATACACCTGAAAATTGCATATCACTTACCTAATACTTTCTGGTCCACGGCGATGTCACAGGAATACATGGCGGCCATTAGTCTTTGTGGTTGCACTTGAAATGCTTTCCTGCATCCGTCTTTCACTGCTGACATGATTTGACCTAGGGGCATAAGGTACATTGAAAAATGTCTTTTGCTTGCTTGCTTGTCGTGTCATTCATTCTTTCTTGGTCATCTTGAATTATGTCAGTACCAGGTTCAGGTATGGTGGCCTATTACCTTCTGTGAAAGAATCAGTGAAAAGATTAAAGTGAGACTCTCAGAGGTTCCTTTCGTGCACAAATGTCTTTCAAATTTCAGGGAACACTTATTAAAAAATATGTGAAACATATTGCGAAAAACAAAGCTGAATTATTAACGTGAAACTGAAATGGCCCTAAGGCAACCAAATCTCAGATCTGCCAGACCGTTACTTTAACATAAAAAAAGTTACCTGACAGTGGTCCAAAATGCGATACGTCATCGCCTGCAGTCCTCTCTAATGTCCATTCTTCAACACAAAAGGCCACGCCCATCATCGGCTCTTCACACAACGGTCCCGCCAAAGCAGCCAATTGGAACCCATTCACAAAACTACTCTCATACTCAAACCTAGGATCTTCCGCAATTTCCTTCTCATGGTGTAGATATTTCGTACTATAATCTCCGGTTTGATTGAGTAGCAAATTTGGGCCGCAATTCCTAGGCCCCACGGACCATATTTGATTGACAACATCCTTCCATTCCGGACCCAATTTCGAGCTAACAGTCTGTAGCTCTTCTTTGAAAACTTCTATAAGTTTTAGCATTCGATCGGACAACTTATGCTTCCTAAGCATTTCTAGACGTTTTATGTTACCTTCGTTATTGGACATGGCTTGTAACGTTTTTATATGCTGCGATATAGCTTTTAATAAATCTGTTGACTTGTCTAATAAGTTTGTTATTTCATTGGGCAAAGGTTTAGCTCGTATTGTGATCTTGCTTTGCTTGTTATTCGTGTAGATTGTTATGACCGGGTCTTCCTCTTTGTCGCCTTTGTCTAAGTTTTGGGAATCGATTTCTTCATTCGCCATGTCTATTTTGGGAGGCTCGATAATCGTTTCTCTGAATGGAACTATCGGTTCTGAGACGGTGATCGGTATTTTGGCGTAGTCATTCCTGTAAATAATCACTTTAAATCAGAACATAGCTGAACCAAACATGTGCTATAAATGTACAAAAATAGAGTTCAAATCGGATTATAACGTGGTTTCCCCAACTTATATTTATGCCAAAGTTGTGATGTATGCTACTCACGCTGTCCATAACGGCAGGATGGTTATGATTACATAGCTAACAGTATCTATGAGGAACAGTCAAATCTTTCAAGTCGTAGGTACAGCTAACAAAGGATTAAGACACCAAAAATCCGCATTTCTTTCAAAGTTTCACACGTGCTGAGTTAGGGTGGCAGTTAATTTAAGTATAGTACTCACTTCAAGTCCTCCAGACATCTTTCTAAATGTATCTCACCGGCTGTTACTAACACATGCTCCCCCGTTTCTTGCAGCAACACTTGGACGCATGAGTCCGATTGGTTGAGCAGTTTTAGACCTGAAATGATTGAACTAGTTAGAACTTTGATAACGCAAAGAAATTTGAACTGTAATACGTGCGCTTTAGGGATTTGAATGCTGTAAATGCCACAGTGTTAGAACTTTGATAAAGCGCAGGAATCTGAACTGAAATGCGTGTGTTTTAAGGATTAAAATGCAATAGCCTAACAAAGGTGATCGCAAAGCCTTCCCCCACAAAGCATTTTTTTTTGTTTTCTTATATGGCCTGCCCACTGCCTCTTCAACTTGCTACCATAGGCATAATATACCTTTGACTAACTGGGGAAGTTGCGAAGGGTTGGTAGGCTCCACAGCGACCCTCAGAATGGGAACTACGGCGTTTTGCATCCCACTGAACGCAGGACAAGCCGGGGTGCTGCTTAGTGTTGCAGTTTTCAGTACATGCTCTTCTAGTCCTCCTATACCTGAGGAGAAAAAAAACATTTACCTAATAGTCAGGTGGAACTTTTTTCTCATTTACAGGACGCTGTAGTGCCTGAGATATTTTTGATGGAGTAGGCTTGCCCAGTAGGCTATACCAACCACTCAGCCTATTCGGCCTTATCCACAAAGAAGACATGGTCAATACCTGCGGAGCTGACTAGCCGCGAGTTTCCTCACAATGTGTGTTCTTTCACCATTTTGTGCGATATATTAAATAGATAGGTAAACATCACATGTAAAGGTAAGAATTATTGAGAAAGAGCTTGCTAACTTTTCCAGTAGGTACGCCATCTAGTTTCGAAATTATAAACAAATCAAAGTCGTTTTGTAATGTTAAAAATAATGAAGTAATTTACTTACCAATAATATTACCAGCAATAGCTTCATCTATTAGTTCTAAGTCTCTCCCCATGAGTAGGTATAGATTTTTGATTCTGCAAAAAATAAGATTTATTTCTTATAAGTACATACTTACTTACACACTAACCTCTTATATATAATCAGTCACTAACTTTATCAGTTATATAACTCTAGCCCTGTCTTTTTCTAACATTAAATAAAAGAAAGAGGCAGATATTCATTAAAGAGCGATAATTCTCTAGATAATTTTTGTATCTATAGACTACACTTTCGTAGAGAATATTGAAACACTAATCCTTTTTATGTGCCTTTAGGTCTTTTAGAGTCAGCGCAGACGCAGCGACTAATTCGGCAAACAATTGAAACTAAAACTTATTTACTTTACATACGTTTTAAAATCAATACACTTACTCAGCAATTGTTATGTGCTCATCGCAAGGCAAATCTTTCAGCTTCAACTTGGGATCAATCGCATAGTCTTTCATACTAAGCACACCGCTCGGGTCGTGTTTAGGTCCTAGAACGTAAACTTTGTCACCTCTCCTCACTTTACCACTGAATACTCTGGCAAACGCTATGAACGCCGGCTGGTTCATATCTTCTTTTTCACTCTGAAAATAATACAAAATAAATACCCAAAAGTCACACAAATATGTATTACCAGCTTCCGCTCGCGGCTTCGCTCGCGTGGTAGCACATAAAAAGTAGCCTATATGCTATTCTGGGTAAAGAACTCTTTTGAATGGCGATGATGCAGTGTTGGAAGGCCTGATGGACTGACGACATTGTGAAAGTTGCGGGAAGTCGGTGGATGTAAAAGGCTCAAGACCGTTCGTCATGTCACTCTTTGGGGAAGGCCTATGTCCATCAATGGACGATGATGATGATTTATGTTCTGCTGTCAGTCTGACATTATTTACATCGTAGATGCTGTTACATTTCATTATTGAACACGACAAAAAGAGGCATTTCATTATTTTTTTCAGTCATAGAACATAAAATTACAGGAAAATCAACCTACCTCATCAACTGCACTCTTTTCTGGTAACTCTTCTGCTTTTTCTGCAACAACTTCAGAATCAGCATTCTGTTTAATTCCTGCCTTTATTTGCCTCGCTCTTTCTCTCCTCAGAGCCATTTCCTCAGCCGTCAAAACCTTCGGTTTATTCTCCGGCAGAATACTCTTATCTACAGTAAACATCTTTGATATAAAAATAATTATAGGTCTATTTTCACTACTATCACAGGCTAGAAAATCTTCTTTTAATTTCTGAGTATCGGGGTGGTACGCGTTGAAATCGCGGATACGTGAACACATTAATTTCTCAACCTTTTCTGGGAGCAATTCCTTGGGCGATGGCAGTTTTCTGCACACCATGTTGAGAACCGTGTCTGACAGAGGCAGCCATTGAGCCATCAGTGACTGGAGCTGTACTCTTGAATCTGTGTGCCTCAGATCTCTTGTAGTAAGCTTTATACCGAGCTTCTCACAGATAACAGGTACTTTTTCCTTTTCATTTCTTAAAGCAACAGTCTCGTAAACGTTCCATAGGTTGTCGAGTATAACTTGGACGAATAGTGGTTTCTTTGCTTTCTCCTGAGCGCCTTTCATGAAGCGTTTTGTTTTCGTGTTTAAGTAGAAATCACCCCATAGGACATTACGTAGGATTTCTTCTTTTACTCCTGAAAATGGGGACAGATTTGTTCATTGTTGATACAACTACATATTTCAGTTAAACTAAACTGTAACTTCAGACCATTATTGCTATTTGCATAATTTGTATTCTGTGAGCAGAAATTCACGTGCTATTAAGGTCTATTTTGGTAAGCAAAATACTTCACCAACTTACCAAGTTTTTCAGAGAAGAGTCTGGCAAAAGTGTGAGTTGTAAAACCCCATCCATCAGCAGCGCTGGCAAATACAACATTGCCATGCTCTGGTGAAAAATACAGTTGGGAGTCATCTGAATCTTCTAATGCAGAGGTCCAGTCATAGAAGTTATTGTCTTCTTTGAGCTTTTCCTTTTGTTGCTGGAAAATCAAATATTTTGGTACAAAACTTTTAGCCTAGGCCTAACAGGTAGCCTTACATATTTTAAGGCTTATCAATAATACTAATTTCTAAATAATTAACCCAATAATCAATACATAATTATTTTAAATGTATATTTTTACATTTGGAAAGTTGTGACATTATTTCAAATATTTGTTTTACTCGATAACAGGCAAGCATTTGACAGAAATCTCATCTGATGATGCATTCCATAATAATAAATAGTCAATTATGGAATGGTTTTTCATGTGTTTGTCAAGCAGCAAAAATCCTTATCCAAAAATTTTGGTTATCATTTAAATTTAATAGAATTTCACTCATTCAAGAACTGTTTTGATAAATTGCAATAACCAAACTCTTATTTTACTCATTCAAGAACCGTTTTAATAAATATACATAGGCAATAACCAACCTCTTTCTCCATATTTCTTTCTTCATTCTCGGTGACCTCGGTTGCAAAAAGCTCACCCATCACTGCATTGACCTGCTCTAGTAGTTGTTGTAAATGAACGTAAGCATCAATCGGAGCCACTTGCATCTCCAAGATGAGACGATCGATCTTGTTTAGTACAAGTACAGCTTTCATGTTTTCAGAGTACACTTGTTTCAGGACAAGGCGTGTTTGAGGGCAGACACCTTCTACCACATCCACCTGAAATCATATTCGTGTGAAATTCTCATTAAGAAATATACTCGGAATCTTATAAGAGGTTATAAATGGATTAGTTTCCTTATATCTCTTTAAAGTAATTGTTTAGATGGTAAAAATATTCCTGTAAGCAATACAGACTGAGATGGCAGCAACTGACATGGATAATACTAGTCTGTTTGGTCAAAATTAAAAAAAACAAGTTTTCGCTCACCACTACAATGGCTCCATCACACAATCTGACTGCGGTAGACACTTCACTTGAAAAGTCGATATGTCCTGGAGAATCTATGAGGTTTACAAGATACTCCAGCTGGTCCACAGCATGGTAAAGAGAGATACTACTGCTTTTCATGGTGATACCCCGCTCTTGTTCATCAGCCCTGCTGTCCATGTACCGCAGCTTTCCACACATTTTCTGCGATATAATACCATTGCTGGATATCAGGGAATCTGCCAGAGTCGTCTTCCCGTGGTCTACGTGGGCCACAATGCAAATATTACGGATATAATCCGGTTTGTTTTGAAGTTCCCTAAGTTTCGCCGAGTCTATATGCCGCATTTTGGAGAATATAGCACTTTCTTTTAATACGATGGTTTACAGAGGAACTTGTGTTTGGAACTGATGGAATGAGTAATTTGTAATGTCACCAGTATTGCGAAAATCTAGAGAAAAATTGCACAACATGAGTTCAATCTCGTCGTGTTACTGTAATTTATGTACGTACGTACATGACAGCTAGCGACCGAGCAACATGCTGACTCGACATTGACATTAATGAAGCACTGACAGCCAGTTTCTTTTTTATTTCATTTTCTTGACTGACGTTAAACTTATTCTACCAATAAAAAAACTTATCTCGATAGAAAATTATCTACAATCACAGAATCACAGACTTTGTATTTTTGAGACTTAGGGCGAAAGTGACCTATTCAAAAATACAATATTGTGAAACAACTTTAAAATGCTACTAGGCAATGCAACTTACTTATTTGATTTATTTGTACCTACCCCAAATTACGACATACGACTTATGTACCTATGCATAAGCAATAATGCCTCAACACGACTTTCTGTGAAAGGTTGTATCTTTGTAGGTATGTAGGTACCTACCTACTAGCTTCCCACTAGGTTAAACACAAAAATGTACATCTTAGTTAAGTAGGTACCTTACATATGTAGATATTACACCCACTTCAGCGTTGGCCGCTTATAAAACCGTAGAGATACACAGGAAATAAACAAGTGCAGAAGAAAAAAGAAGAAGCAAGTTCGCGGTTAGAATACATTATTCTTCTCACGTCCAACTCGCAATTAGCTATCGCCGAGTTCGCTTTATGTTGCCACAATAACCCGAAGCTTAATGCAGAAGGCGTGTCTAATTCTACATCAAGTGTTTCCTTAAAAGCTCGAGCCACCAGACAGGAGATCAGGCGCGGTGCGAGGGTACTAATGACGGGGCTTCGCGTAAACATCTCAATCGCCTGTAATAACACTAAGTACCTAGGTACTGCTCTTAGAAATACCTATAGATTATGTACCTACCGACGAAAAAATTCAAATGTTGTTTATTTCAAGTGTTTATTTCAAGCTAATCTTTCTAAACTTATATAAGGGAGGAAATAAGGGAGAAAGTCGTTTGGTTAAGGCGATACAGAAATCAAAATAAACTGTCGAGTGGGCGGAGTGAAGAAAGTGACAGCAGCGCTATGTACTATAATTGAATGCGGAAAGAGATAGCAAGCGTTAGAAGGCGCTCGAAAGTAATCGATGTAAGCGACATTTTATGAAAATATCGATTATCATAAAAACTATGTACTTTTTTTTAAGTGTCTTGGATTAAGGTACCCAACGCTATTGTTTATCACAATATTTTAAAAAAAGTTAGTTTTGTTAAATTGTCTCAGAGTATTTTCGAAAAAACTGTTGCAGAGGACCCAACTTTAAAAAATAAATCTATCGAGAAAAGCTTTACCAATCGCGTTTCTCTCTTGGATTTATGTATATAAAATGCTCAGTTATCTTTGTCATAAAAATAAAAACTGTGCGTTTTGCGGTAATTGAGAAAAAACAATTCAAAAATCATGTGGTGGTAGTGACTATCCTAGTGTTTGGTGAGGTCTGCTGCAGCACAATAAAACACGGGATAAAGTCCACTCACTTTAGTTTTGTATATACAACACAGACAAAGTTTGGAAAACAGCATAAACCAATGAAATAAGAAATATAGGAATACAGATAGCAATAGAGTTAGATTTAAATAAATAATTTGTAGAGATACGAGCCAAGATGTTTTTCACCGAGTTGCTAGGCACCGTCTGTCAGAAGGTGAGCGCAGGCGCGCGCACGCGCGCGGCTGCGTTCAGCGTGTATGCAACTGGGTTCATAGCGGACTGTGAGACATTTAGTCGATACGATTATTTACGTTGCACACACGACTGCCTTCCGACATTACAATATTTGTAAGTACAATATTTCCTATTATTAAATGCTTAAGCTAGTGAATTATGTTTATACAATGCAATGTTAATGAAATGATTAATTTATGTTACAGGTGTGAAGAATGGTGGAGTAGGTACGCCACATCACTCCCCTCCAGAGACCGTCCTACGGGCGATAATAGTTAGGTAAACGTACTCTTCTTCCCGATCTGGTCTTCTTTTCAGGTGGACAAGGAGGAGGCAGGACATCATCTTTGGGATCGTCGCCGTTGGTAAGTATGTAGGCAGGTTTCAATCTTTCTATAGACACCGTCACGGATTTCCCTTTGATGAGTAATGTAAAGACTTTATCGTTTCGTTTCAGTACTTTATATGGTCCTGTGTAAGCTGGTTGGAGTCCTCCTTTTATTGCATCTTCTCTCAGGTAAACGTGTGTAGTAGTACTTAGATCTTTAAAGATGAATAATGTTTTTTTACAGTGTCTGGAAGCTGGCTGCGGTTGAAGATTCTTTGCTATCAGCCTGAGCCGTGCCATAAAATCTGTAATGTCATCGGTTTTGTCTTCGGATGGTTAGAATAGCTCCCCAGGTAATCTAAGTGGTTCTCCATACACTAATTCAGCTGGAGTGCCTTGGATATCCTCTTTGAAGGCGCTTCTGATTCCGAGCAACACAAGTGGAAGTGATTCTGTCCAGTTAGGGTTAGAGTGACAGACGATTGCGGCTTTCAGTTGCCTGTGGAATCTTTCAAACATCCCATTACAAGCAGGATGATACGCTGTGGTTCGTTTGTGCTCGAAACCGGTCATCTCAGCCAGGTGTTTGAAAAGGGCTGATTCGAATTGCCGTCCTCTGTCGGTGATTATGGCAGTAGGGCAGCCGAAGCGTGCTATCCATCCGGACATCAAGGCTTTGGCAACCGTCTCTGCGGTCATATCGACTATAGGTAAGGCTTCTGGCCATCTCGTAAATCTGTCCACGGCTGTGAGACAGTATTTGTAGCCGTTAGATACTGGCATGGGTCCAATGAGATCTATGTGCACTGTGGTAAATCTGGCACGTGGTAGTATGAATGTTCCTGGAGTTGGCGATACATGACGTGTAACCTTCGCTAGTTGGCAGGGGTGACATGTCTTCGTCCATTCACGGCAGTCTTTTCGTACGCCGGGCCATACATAGCGCTGTGCCACCAACTTTGCAGTTGCATTAGCGCCAGGGTGACTAAGAGAGTGTAAGCTTTCGAACACTTGGCGTCGAAATGGAGCAGTGACGAAGGGTCGCAGTACTTGATTGCTGTCGTCACAATACAGTTGGATCTGTGTTCCAGGAATGGTTGTCTTCCGTAAGGAAAGTGATGTCTCTCCCTCTATTATCATTTTCAGCTCTGAATCGCTGTCTTGTGATTTTGCCAGGAGTACTAAGTCGATAGGTTGGGTAAGTTCTTCTATCCTAGACAATGTATCTGCCACGACGTTGTCTTTTCCAGATATGTGTCTTATATCCGTAGTGAACTGTGATATGTAATCAAGATGTCGAAATTGTCGCGGTGAGCATTTATCTTTTCTGGTAGTAAAAGCGTGGCAAATGGGTTTATGATCTGTATATATGGTAAAATGGCGTGCTTCCAACATATGCCTGAAGTAGCGTATTCCCTCGTAGATCGCAAGTAATTCTCTATCATATGGAGAGTATTTGACCTGCGATGAACTTAATTTTCGGGAGAAGAAAGCAAGAGGTTCCCAGAGACCATTCTTGTACTGATGAAGAGCGGCGCCAATAGCCGTATCTGAGGCATCTGTGACAATCGCTATCTTAGCGTTTAAGTCTGGATGCGCCAGTAGAGTGGCTTGGCATAGACTGCTTTTGCACTCTTCAAATGCCGTAAACGCGTCACCTACAATGTTCACCGGATGTGAGCCTTTCACATTGTCAGTGAGCAGTGCGTGTAGTGGCGCTTGGATTTTGGCTGCGCTAGGGATGAATTTGCGGTAAAAATTTATCATCCCTAAGAATCGTCTTAGTTCCTTGACTGTTTTGGGCAGTGGGAATTTACTGATTGCTTCGACTTTTGATTCCAGTGGCTTGATACCTGCAGATGAGACTTTATAGCCCAAAAAGGTCACTTCTGAAGCTCCAAATACACACTTCGAAGTGTTTATCACCATGCCGTAGTCACGGAGTTTTCTGAACAGAATGCTTAGGTGTTCTTTGTGGCTGGCCTCGTCTTTGGAAAATACTAGAAAGTCGTCCAAATATACGTAGATGAAGTCAAGTCCTCTGGTAATTTCGTCAACGAAGCGCTGGAAGGTCTGGCCTGCATTCCTGAGCCCGAAGGTCATGAACGGAAATTCAAACAAGCCAAACAGAGTTGTAATTGCCGTCTTCGCAATGTCCTCGCTGTTCACTGGAATCTGGTTATACGCCTTCACAAGATCGATTGTGGAGAAGACTTGGCAACCAGAAATGTTGTGAGTAAAGTCGTGGATGTGTCGGATTGGGTAGCGGTCTGGAATGGTCCGTGCGTTGAGCATTCTGTAGTCGCCGCATGGACGCCATCCGTTATCCTTCTTCGGAGCTAAGTGTAGAGGTGATGCCCATGGACTCTCTGAAGGTCTTGCGGTTCCATTCTTGATCATGGCTTCGAACTCTTTCTTCGCAATGAGCAGTTTGTCCGGAGCCAAACGACGTGGAGAGCAGGATACTGGAGGTCCAGGCGTAGTCCTAATATGATGTAGCGTATTGTGGCTGACAACGCGATCCTTGCCAGCTGGACGCGTGATTTCCGGAAACTGACGTAGCAAGTCATGGTAGGTTGAGTCGCCGACCAGTGTCTTCACAGAAGAAATAGTGCTCGACGATGATCCCGAAGCTGCTGCTGTTGTCAGAGTCGTGGTGCTGTCAATAAGACGTTGGTTCCGGCAGTCGACTACAAGTCCGTAGAATGATAAAAAATCGACACCGATGATGGGTTTGGTGACATCTGCTACGATGAATCGCCAGCCGTAGTCCCGACGTAGACCAAGGTTCAACTCGAGGTGGGCGAAGCCGTAGGTAGCTATGGTTGTCCCATTCGCCGCGTAGAGTCGATATTCCTCTGTTGCAGATCGACGGTCGCGAAGCATGGTGCGAGGGAAAACGCAGAGATCGCTGCCAGTGTCAACGAGAAACTGCATCTTCGTTCTCCGATCCATTACAAATAGGCGACCAGGTAAGTGTTGGCTATCGGATGTCGCCATGACCGATTGCCTTGCTAGTTTTCCGGCTTGTAGTCGCAAGGCTTAACGCACAAGTTCGCCTTTTTGCCGTGCTTGCTATGGTACCAGCAGACTGGAAATTTCCGGTAATTAGACTGGGATCTAGTCTTTGTATCTGAACTGCGGCTGCGTTGTCTCGATCCGGATCTTGATCTTGATCTATGGTCTCGTGAAGACAGAGCTTTTACTTGTCGTGAGAGTTCGCTGATTTGCCGAGCCATGGATTGAAGCGCAGTTTCTGACGATGCTGATGACGTGGCCGCTACTTGTGGTGTGCTCGGTACGATTTCGTGCACACTATCGGCTAAGTCCGCAAGTGCTTGGAGATCGGATGTCTTTTGGGACACTATGATCGGCTGCAAGGCTGTGGGCAGGCGGCTGGTCCAGATGGTCTTGATAAATTCTTCCGGTACTGTAGGTCCTGCCAGGCGTTGCAAGTGGCGCATGAACTGCGATGGTCGACGGTCGCCGAGCTCTTCGTGCATGAGTAACTGCTTCACTTCTTTTTCTCGAGAAGCAGACAGGCGTTTTATGAGTTCGGTCTTTAATCGCTCGTACTTTCCCGTTTTAGGTGGCGACACAATGATATCTTTCACTTCGGCGGCGTATCGATGTTCCAGAGTTGAAGTGACGTAATAAAATTTCGTGTCGTCGTCTTTGATGCCGGACAGTATAAAGTTCCCTTCTAGTTGGGAGAACCATACTGCAGGCTCTTCTGCCCAAAACGGAGGTGGTCGCACTCCCACTCGAAAAATGCCGGTCTGATCGTAAGGTGTAAAAGTCTTTTGAGAACCGTAATTTTTGCTAACTGAATTTTCACCATCTTTTTCTTCCATATTTTTCCAAAGTTGATTTGCTTACTGTTTGGTATGCTCCTGTTCTTTTTCAGAGGGGTCACCAGTGTGGTGGTAGTGACTATCCTAGTGTTTGGTGAGGTCTGCTGCAGCACAATAAAACACGGGATAAAGTCCACTCACTTTAGTTTTGTATATACAACACAGACAAAGTTTGGAAAACAGCATAAACCAATGAAATAAGAAATATAGGAATACAGATAGCAATAGAGTTAGATTTAAATAAATAATTTGTAGAGATACGAGCCAAGATGTTTTTCACCGAGTTGCTAGGCACCGTCTGTCAGAAGGTGAGCGCAGGCGCGCGCACGCGCGCGGCTGCGTTCAGCGTGTATGCAACTGGGTTCATAGCGGACTGTGAGACATTTAGTCGATACGATTATTTACGTTGCACACACGACTGCCTTCCGACATTACAATATTTGTAAGTACAATATTTCCTATTATTAAATGCTTAAGCTAGTGAATTATGTTTATACAATGCAATGTTAATGAAATGATTAATTTATGTTACAGGTGTGAAGAATGGTGGAGTAGGTACGCCACAATCATAAAACAATTTAACCCTCACCTTAAGTCGAGTTGGCAATGTCGCCTCTGATGAGCAGGGTGATGTGAAGAGGCTTATAACTTGTGGTGTGTGTGTATGTAGGTAGTTGGCTGGAATCGCCACTTTTCTGCCAACCCCGTGTTCTAAGAGTGCAACAATGTCTTGGGGTTGGTGTGGTTGTTTATGAAACTGAAACAGCAGCGTGTAAATGAGTTTCTTTGGAGTCTTATTTTTTTGTTTTTCTCTAGGTAACAGTTTGCTTACTTTATCTAATTTTTACCTAGCACCACCTCATAAATGCCTAGCGCCATCTCTGCCCCTTAGGTAGTATATTATCTAAGCTCTGCCCATTAGAAGATTGAATAATTTTTATGCAAGGCGCATCTTTTTTAGGTATGTAAGTGAACTTTTAATCTATTACCTACTCATTCTCAAAAAAAAACTTATTGAAACTGTGTTACGTAGGTACTTGAATCAATCCGAACTACCCGCCAACTCCGTAAATTTATTCAGAGTAGCCGCGGCTGACGGATGGAGTGAACTAGCAGTTTTTGTAGGTTACTTTGGAATACTGCCATCTTGTAAACTTTTCTACTTGTTACGAGAGTTTGAAACTTTAGCGGTTCTCGTTAGCCATTTTCACATAAAAAAGTTATTGTTGGTAGGTAGGTACCTATGCCTTACAGCAACATGGGGTCCTAGTCTGATTAGGTTCTACCTACCTATAATGCTCTTTTGAGACGAATATTTCCAATACAGCTCTCTTTCCCAATTTAAAACCGGGTCCCGCCAACGTGTTTAATAGGATTACTTTATGCCATTGATCAGTGGTGCAATTATGTACCTAAGCGTAATGGCAATGAAGTTCGTAATTTTGAGGATTATTTTATCAATTTTAGCGACATCTGAAGTTTTTCAAACATGAAAAGGATGAAGGAAGCTAAGATCTTTAAGTTTTCCCTTATTGATTTTGGAACGTTTTGAATGTTGCTAAGATTGTTAAAATCACCCTCAAAGTTACCAACTTCATTGACATTACGCTTAGGTACGCAATTGCACCACTGGTTTGTTGGATATCTGCTACTGAACATAGGCCTCCCCAACAGATTTTTTGAGCGATTTCCTATCATGTGGGGGGAATTTGCCCATACTTACCACGCTGGGCATGCGGGCGGTCACTGCTGCCCATCCGCTGGCTTTTTTCCCTTTAGTCGTTCTTTACGACATCTACGGGTAGGTAGATACGGAGGGGCTTATTCTACATTCGGCGGGGCCACCACAGCCTTCGTCAACTACCCATGGTTAAATAAAACCACCTAAGTAAACATTTGTATGTACCTAGATATTGTGGACTTCTTCAGGCTGCTGATGGTGCTGATGATCATTTATCCATGGAGTATTGGCATGTACCTAAACACCTACTCGTTTTCATTATGAATCGAGTCGAAAAACTTTATTAAAAGAAAGTTATTTGTCGAAAATAATTAACTTACTAATTATGAAAGTAAGTTCCATGGTTCCAAGATTCCAGTATTCCAAGTTCCAACGTTTCATCCCAAGCAACAAATTATAACATTGAATTAGTTATATATTTTATAAAAAGACCAAAAATGGCTGTTTTTTTTAATTGGTTGCTATAGGAAGGTATTTGTTATATCTGTTAGTTGGCCGATAATCTCCTTTCGCTTCGGCTTAGTTTATCGACGAATACCTCACCTATCTACCTACCTAACAAAATAAACTATAACAATTTAGCGTCCGAAATAAATTAAAATGGGACACGCCTCCCCTGCAAATCAGGGCCAGTGTTGCCACCAAGACTTAAAAAAGAAGATCTTTCTCTCCTTATTCCTCAAAATTCTCTGTAGACGTACCTAATTAATTTCCAACTCGTACGTATTGATTGCAGGGAGAGATTGGTTTAGAGACTGGAAAGCTTTAAAAGTCATCGATTTTTTAAAAACACTGTCACAGTGTCGTTGCCGCTGCAAACGGTACTAAGGTAGGTATGGATTTTATGAATGGTCATGCCTTTTAGAATGTTAAGAAACATGAAATATTTCCTCCATAAAAAGCAGCTTACCTTTTCAATTAGTATGTAGGTGCATACCGGGAAAGTTTCCAGCATCGTCAGCAATTTCTCCAAATTGAGCACTGGCGGGAGTCCAGACGATTAACAACTTGGTGCAACCTGTTTAATTTCATGCTCCAAATACTTTTACGTTCGTTACTCTCTGAAGCAAATCTTGGGCTCTCTGTAGCACTAAGTTCCGTATTTATAAATCGCTATCAAATCTTGAGAGCGTTCCAATTTTGAACTTCTCATAAAAAAAATATCTGTTTTTTTGATCTCAAGATCGCGTTCAGATTTGAGAGCGTAAGCCCCTTCGTCCACGGCGCGACTCAAAAGGAACGCGACTGAAACTGTAGTCACTTATGAGTAGCCTGACTGCGATATTTCAATGCGCGTCCGTCCACGGCGCTACTCAAAAGGAACGCGCTTGTAATTAGTCTCCTGGCGACTCGACATGCTGGTCGCCAGGCGACTGGTTTCGAGAAACTGTTGAAAAATGAACGAATAAAAAGTAATTATAAGTGATTCTGCCGTCTATGTGATTGGAGAAGTAATAATTCCATGTCATCGCTCGAATTATCACTAGTCATGTTAATTATTTTCGTTTTCAAAACTTTGTTTACATAAAATCGTGTACTGAGTGACTGAGTTTCAGGAAATTCCAGTAGCGTCGTGGACGAGTCAGAGTTTCCAATCAGTCCGCAACTCTAGTTTCTAATGAGTTCCGTCACTTTTGCGTAGCGTCATGGACGAAGGGGCATATTTTAAATTTTAATACGCGCCTTATGTACATCTTCTTGTCGTGTCAGTGATTCTTTCTTGGTCATCCTGTATTAGGTCAGTGACCAGGTTGAGGTATGGTGGCCCTGAAAAGGGCCTATGACCATCGATGAAAGAATAACTGTAGTGAAAGGATTAAGAGTTGAGGTATGGTGGCCCTGAAAAGGGCTTATGACCGTCGATGAAAGAATAACTGTAGTGAAAGGATTAAGGTGCGCCTCATATAGGCTCCTTTAGAGGAAAAAAAATATTGCTATTTAAACCTAAATATAACCTAAGCACAAAAATGTTAATCCGTTATCGATGAAATATTTATGGATTCCATTCAATAGAATTTACCGTAAGTAATTAATCCTATTGAATGTAAAAAAATTCATATCACAATTTTGGCACAGATATCGTGGGGGAAACAAAATAAAAACAGTCGAAGAACCTGCTCCATTCTAAAGTCGGTTGAAAATTACATTATTAGTTTTACAAAGCTTTCAGAAGGATTTAACGGAGATAAACTAATTGTGTTTAGCTCAGTTTTAATTAACCATCTCTTTGACAAAGTTAATTTTGGAAAAGCAAATCTGACCGATCTTAATTAATTTCAAAGGGTTTATTGGCTAAAGCAATGTTTGTTATAAATTGACCATTGAAGTTTGAGAGTTTTTGATAGTTATGAAGAAAGTGCAGCTTTTTGTATTATTAGGGATCTGTTAAGAATAAAAAGCTTTGATCACTAGATTTAATACGAGTCAGAGGATCGCTTTCCGATCACAACAATTGAGACACAACAAAAATTTTTGACCAATACTTTAAAAAAAACTCTTAAAAAAAATAATATATATATATATATATATATATAAACATTGGCTAACTGGTGATAACCTAATATAAGTATTCACACAATCAATTATTATTAACGCGAAAGTGTGTTTGCTTTATTTGTCCTCCTTTCACACAGCAACGGATCGAGGTAATTTTCCAGCATGTATACCTATAGTTATGTGCCGAAGAGTGACATTGGACAACTTTTTATCCGGGTACACAAGCAAAGCCACGGACAGAAGCTGGTGCAAAATAAAAAGTTATGGTACAATTTAAAGATTGATCCGGTAAAATATCTGAACAAAAGCGAATTACGCCGGTGATAGATTTAGTTTGAAAAGGTTCAATAGTGCCTACTTAACAAACTTGTTGGCTATATACCGTGTTGCTTCTCACGGCAAGTTACCAAATGTAGGTAAGGGTCAATAGAGACACAGCCTAGTATTTATTTCGAACTATTTCGCAAACTGCGATTAGTCCAAATAGTAAACTCTTTGACGGTGTAATTATTTGGATGACTTTGTGAACAAGCCGAATAAATAGACCATTTACGACCTTTTGACTGGACGTGTCTATAATTGGGATCTTTGAAGTGACGTGTTTATAACTTGCTTCTGCGCGGACTAGTCTGGCTATTTTATTTGGATTGGTTCTCGAATAGCAGCCACGAACTAGACAAGACAGTGTAAGAAGGCCCCCCACCCCATGGATCAACGACATTGCGATCGAAAGTTGTGGCTAAGTCTGTGGATAGAGAAGACTCAAGACCGTTAGAGGCCTATGTCCAGCAGTGGACTTCTTCAAGCTCATGGTGATGATTATGATGACAAAAACCATGCACTCGGTCGAAAAAGTGTAAAGCACCCCTTTATAACATAATAACGTCATAACAATCTACGCGTGCATGTCTACGCCCAAAAGGCTACGCGTCCATGTTTACGCCCAACAAGCTATGCGTCCATGTCTACGCCCAACAAGCTACGCGTTCATATCTACGCCAAAAAGGCTACACGTTCATGTCTACGCCGGTATCGCTACGCGCGTAGCACTGCTACGACTTTCCTAATGCATGAAACTATTGACAGCTATGCCGTGGCCGTGGTGGCCCCGGCTGAAGAATAGGCCCCTCCATATCTACCTATCCGCGGATGTCGTAAGAGGCGACTAAGGGAAAAAAGCTAGGGGATGGGCAGCAGCGTCCCTCATTTTAACAACTATAGCTCTAACTGCGCTCCAACACTACAACCCAGCGTGGTGAGTATGGGCAAATCCCCACATGATAAGGGATTTGTTCTGTCTGTGGGGGAGGCTATGTTCAGCAGTGGACGTTGAACGGCTGAAATGATGATGATGATTGATACATTACGGATTATTATACAAAAGTGTTTTATAATTTAAATAGGATCACGACAATAGCATAGAAGAATTACGCGTCCAATATTACATTTGGAACATGCCCACTTCTACCATTTAGGTATAATATGTACCTACAATTATTACATTGGCTCTAGGTTATGATACGTATTTTTATACAAAGTAAAATATTTTGTACAAACAGCAGTATTAAATATTTATCTGTGCTATAAATCATTCAGTATAATGTTGTTTTTGTTTGCTACACATAAAATATGTGATCACGGACATTATATCTACAAAGTAGAAATGGATAACGGGAGTGTGCGTAAAATGTTTTATTATAAATTTCCTGTCACTAAAAGATGTTATTACTGAAGAATAATATTGCTATAGTAAAGTTCACTTCTTACTTCAGACTTCATAGTTCAGATAAGATTGGATTTTGGTTAGAGCATTCTAAAGATGCATATTTCGAAGTTTATCTTATTGTGCCTCAACGATCATCGAAGCACCAACTTTTACCTGACGTAGCGAGAAGTGAACCACTTGTTATGTTGAAGTTCAATGATAAATGAACAAAGACAAGGCTAATTTAAGACAAAGCTTATTATTAGAAAGAAGAAAAATTATAAATGGAAATCATGTTTTTTCAACAACATTTCCTTTACGTATTCATATTTGTGCCAGACTACAAAAACGACGGAACACTGTCAATGTGTCGCGCGCTCCCGCTTTTCCCTTTTCCGGGCCCGTCAAATGAAAAGCAAAACTACTTTTATCTGACATTCGAAATCCAGTGAAGGCCCCATCTCCGTAAAATGTAGGTTTCCGGCAACAAACTATCGGCGCTTATAAAATAATAGCATTGATTTCCTCTTACATATATTACACATAGGTGGATAGGATACAAGGTGATCATAACATGTATACCATCCCGAAAGGGTGTTATTCCATCAACAAAAAGAAATAATATTAGCGAAAAAAAACATCAATATTTTCATTTTAATTTTTCTTTCGCAAACTTTCTCAAATTAGCTTTTTTTGGTATTGTTATCATCTTTAGATTGTATTATTATCATCATTCGAGGTGAATGACGGAACATCGATGGTTTTTTAGTCGGTATGGCGTTGGTTACTAGTGTCTCATTAGCATTAGTTGTCAGCGGAGAGCCCGACATACCACGCGGCCTTTCCTCGAGTCGAAGGGGATGCGTAACGCATTTTTCCATCGTTAAAAAAAAGTTTGATGCTGCTTGGAACAATGTATATGAATGTAATTCTGCTTTCTGCGTAAATATGGTATACGAGGGAAGCAGACACGTCAATAAAACTAGTAAGACCAGTCAAAGCAAACGTCGTGCTGGAATTAAATTTAGTGATTTACAGCCGGGGCCCGCTCAAAACTCGGTAGGGGTGCATCCAGATACGCACGGTTCACGGTACTCTTCTTTCATACTAAGAAATTCATAATATGTATACTAACTCAAAGGACTCTAACCCAATTAAAAAAAAGGTTGCTCTACGGTATTTGGAAATTCGCTATTTTACATTGAAAAAAAAACTCTGCTTTGGGGTTAAATCAAACAAACTCAACGATTTAGCAGTTTTAGTAAGCAATATTGATGTTGAACTTATCGTAGGTTTAATAAATTAGTCTTATATAGGTACAGCTGATTTGAAATAGTTCGGGAAAGAAAACACGAAAAATGTTGTTATTTTTATTAATTGTCATTCTTTTTGTTTACATGGGATAGTATACTTACATATTATGAACCACCTTGTATGAATCTAATTTGGAAACCTTAATAGGTTGACGTGGGTTGAAATTGTACCAAACTTCATTGCTTAAAATAAATAAAATACATTAGTGTCATAAAATGGACACTGGAAATCCCCTGTGTCTTTTTGTATGGAAGATAAATCTGATGATAAATTATTCATAGCATAGTTATTATTAAATTAATGGTTGTAACGGTAGTAATCTACTGATAAATGTACGGTGAACGAGCCTTTAGACCAGATGCTGAACATAAAGCGGACACACCGCAGCGGAAAATACTCCCTAAGCGTCACAAAGTTTTACTGAGATTCAGCTATGAGTTAGTAACGAAATTGCATTTTTTACATACAGATAACTGTTTATTATTTCT
Organism: Anticlea derivata; assembly: GCA_947579855.1. Classification (NCBI taxonomy): domain Eukaryota; kingdom Metazoa; phylum Arthropoda; class Insecta; order Lepidoptera; family Geometridae; genus Anticlea; species Anticlea derivata. The sequence continues at coordinate 5,356,747 of OX388271.1, read as the reverse complement.
TGTTTTTTTTTGGTATCCCTACAGGTCTATATATAGTTTGCGTGTGCTAGCCATGTGAAAAAGTTCCAGTGTCCGGCGAAATAACCTTTTTATCGAAATGATTCGTTTAATTATTAACTAATTGGCATCCATTTACGACATTTTATATACAACATTTCTAACTTAATTTTTTTTTATATGCTTTGAAATTAATTTATGTATTATGTTTATGCACCTAAAGGATATTACTAGTACAGAGAATCTCCCAATTTTTTTATGTTATTTTCTTAGTACCTATCTATACCTTCTTTACGAACAAATTAATGACTATGAACATAGAAAATAACGTAATTGAATTGACTTGGTTTAAAGTGTAAGTTAACATTATAGTGGCTCCATAAATTCCTTTTTTTTTATTTTACAAATTTTGCAAACATGTTTACGGCCCGGCCCGGTCCGGTAATAGTTTGGCCGCTCCATGTGCACAGTTCCACCACCGGGTAGGTATCACTCCAACTCGATTACAGGGGTTGTCATGGCAAACAGATATGGGCGACCTTCTAAATTAATTGCATATTTCCATGGGGATCTATCGTAGTAACGTGGTGTTTGGGGTGAAATTAACTATTCGATTTATATTGAAAGTTCTGTGATTGCGGTTTTAGTTTTAGGGCAAGATTGATGACTGGTATTAAATTTGAGCTAGTTAGCTCAATATTTTAAGATACCTACGAGAAAGTAATTATGTTGTCGCGTCTCCTTGTAAGTACAAGGAGACGCGACAATGTAATTACTTTCGCAATTTTAATAATTCGTAATTCTTTTCGTAATTATTTTTTTATTAGGTAGGTACCTACCGTTATAAATAGCAATGATAGCCATTTCTTAGGAAATAAATATAAATCAATAAATATAAATAAATATTCCGGACATATTCTAAAGGCCGTGGTGGCCCCGGCTAAAGAAAAAATAGACCCCTCCATATCTACCTATACGCGGATGTCGTAAGAGGCAACTAAGGGAAAAAAGCTAGGGGATGGGCAGCAGCGTCTCCTATTTTAACAACGATAGCTCTAACAGCGCTCACCAACCCGCATGCCTAGCGTGGTGAGTATGGGCAAATCCCCCCACATGATAAGGAATTCGCTCTGTCTGTGGGGGAGGCCATGTTCAGCAGTGGACGTCGTACGGCTGAAATGATGATGATGATGATTCACACGGTCAACTGATCCCAAACTAGGCATAGCCTGTACTATGTTGACCAGAGACTGATATATGTAATAGATAAATATTTAACACCCAGACACAGAACAAACATCTGTGTTTATCACACAAATGTTTGTCCAGTGCGGGGATCGAACCCGCGACCTCTAGCGCAGAAGGCAGAGTTATATATAACTGAGCTATGAGGCCAGTCAAAATCTTAAAATACTAAGAGGTTGATACTCTTTTAAGTTCTGTTTCAGGTGGGCGACCCCTAAGTAATTAGAACTAAGTATTTGAATTTCTTAATTCTAATTATATGCGCTTAAAACGAAAACATTGAGAGGGCTTAGTTAGCTCACATCGTGACCATGTCTTTCTTGAGGATAAGACCGACTCGGCTGAGAGGCTGGTATAGGACCTATATTATACCACGGACCTGCTGGGGTGTCCCAGTGGGCGGAGAGGTGAACTCCGACGTGGCGCGTCCCCGGGTGGCGGATAGGGGGTTCCGGTGTGCCGACAGCCTCCAAGCGGGGGTTGTCGGCACACTGGCGCGGACCAAACACTGGGGGGGTTAGCTTCTCCGCGCGTCCCTTTGACTGAGCAAAGGGCGCAGTGGATGGAGCAGGGATGGGAGCTCGGAACCCACGTGGTCACTCGTGACTCGTGGACTGAGGGTCTTGGCTTAGCCGCCCGGGCCGCGAGGAAGAAAACCTCTCTAAAAAATTACCCGCGGCGTACCACCGAGAGTGATGGGGTTGTGGTTATGTAGTTTACTATGTACCATTTCCCCCGCAACTCTCAATCCCGGCAACATGTTGGTGACGAGGGGGACTCGACCATGTGCCATTATCATGGCTACACACGACATGGTCGACTCACCTCGCTACCGTTCGGCATGTATGGTCAGGACTGAGGCCGCTCAGGGAAGGAGGAGAGGAAGAAAACCTCTGTAAAAAATAACAACGGCGTAACACCGAGAGTGATGGGGTGGTGGTGGGACCACCGCCTCCGCAACTCTCTATCCCGACAACATTTAGGTGGCAAAAGCGACTCGATCGTGAATAAGCATGATTGACTCGCCTAGCTACCTTGTGTATGGTCCGGAGGCCGTTCAGTGGGATCGGTGTGAGGCCGATCCCACTCTGGGAAGGAGGAGAGGAAGAAAACCTCTGTAAAAAATAATGCGGCGTAACACCGAGAGTGATGGGGTGGTGGTGGGACCACCGCCTCCGCAACTCTTTATCCGGACAACATTTAGGTGGCAACAGCGACTCGATCGTGTAGCCGCATGATTGACTCGCCTAGCTACCTTGTGTATGGTCCGGAGGCTGCTGAGTGGGATCGGAGCGAGGCCGATCCCGCTCTGGGAAGGTGGCGGTGCTGCGGGTTGTTGGTATCGACAGCTGCGCACCGCCTGCCCCGTGAGGGGGGCGAGCGGTAGCCCCTGCCGAGTGACAGGGGACTTTTCGGGTCCGTGGGTGGTCGGAGCGGGGTTCCGGCTGCTCGTTAGCGGATTCGGGATGGCGGCGGCACTCCAGGCAAGTGCCGCCGTGAGCTCCGCGCACTTTGTGCGCGGGTTCTGGTCGTGGCTATGGGTGCCATTCCCGGGATTGTGCTCCACACAACAGGCAAAATGCGAGAGGGGCACCGGTGCGTTCCATTGGAGATCCCGGAGCCCCTTGACATGCATGGAGGCTGGCCAACGTGGTGGTTTTAGTCGGTAAGAGTCCGACATACCCTTCTTTTGCCCCCGCAAAAGGAGGGATCCATGAGGATTTCCCCACGTTAAAAAAAAAAAAAAAAAAAAGGACCTATATTGTAGGTGCTACTACATAGCCATTTATCATATTTCCAATATAGCTTGGTTAAGATAAAAATGTTTTTAAATTAAAAAAAAAATTTTTGTTCCCGGCTTAGTTACTTATGTATTTACACTTAGTTACTTAGTTATTTACACTTTCCTTTACAACATGCTCTTGTTAGCAGCCAAATAACTAGTAAGTGGGTAAGAAAAAGTGGTTGGCACTATGGCGATCAACTCCATAGCGATTCAATACTAGTTTCAATGCGATCGAACTGATGCTAGTTCCCTGAAGTAGATTTATGTAATAATTTACGGCGTAGTGGTGCGATGCAGCAAGCCCCATCAAGTCCATAGAGTTGGCATTGCTCCAAGCTTTGCAGATGTCCTTGACTCAGAGGTATAATCTGTGGGTTGGCTTGGCGCTTTCTATTTGACTCTGAAGGCCACATCTCGTAACTAACGTTGTCCAAAAGTTCCGATCTAGTTCTTATGCTAACAATAAGTAGTTAGAGCAGGGATATCTACATAAAGCTTATGTAATGAATCCAAAAATAGATTAATAATATAGGTATTGGAATAAACGTCACTGGATTATGCTGAGTTTTAAACATACCGTTTAATATATGCTCTACATATTGTTCATCATACAGTTTGAGTTTGAACTGTTTTGACGCATAAATTAAAAATGAGAATTTCCAAAAGTCATAGAACAAAACTTATTGCCAATTGGGTGTAAAATATGCCATTTTCGGGATAGCTTTTGTATAAACATGAAAAAATACCTACCTCCATTTTAGAGAACATTACAAACAAAAAAATACCCAACAAAAATGCGAGGGTTTTTAAAAACCGTAGTTCAAAATAAATATTTGATACCAAATGAAAAGTTTACTAGAATAATAAACCTAATGGTTGCTTTCTACCTACTAGCTAAACCATTAAAATCATTGCTATTATCGAAACAATAGCTGTTATCAGATAGATTACACTCGAATATAGGCTGCAATCGATTTATGATTGCCTATCATAGAAGTTTCCGATTTATTTAGATATATCAAGAAAAAATTAAATGTTAACGATTTTATGGTCTGTTCAGGTTATGGGACACGAACAACGCTTGCACTATGAGTGATATTTATTATTCGCAGTATTTAACTTAATATATGAACAAAATCTGTCAGTAAACTTTTTACATCAGCTGTATTTTGTATTTTTATCTTTATGACTAATTGCTAAATTGAAGTCGATGGATATAAAAGGCTGTGCATGAAAGAAGTCTCTAAGAGGCGCACTTTAATCCATTCAATACATTGATTCTTTTAGCGACGGTCATAGGCCCTTTTCAGGGCCATCATATCATACCTTAACCTGGTTTCTAACCTAATACAGGATAACCAAGAAAGAATTAGTGACACAACAAGCAAGCAAGCAAGCAAAGAAAGACCGTTCGTTGTGGCACTCTTGGGGGAGGCATATGTCCAGCAGAAGACTTTCTCAGGCTGATGATGAAGTAAATGATACAAAGCAATATACAATACCCACTATGAACTAATCTGCGTTATGATAGAAGGGACAATTGTCGTCACCGCATCGATAACACCAATAAATCCGGATTTAATAGCTCCGATCTAAATTATATTGTCCGCGTCCACTTTGTTCTACACCCGTGAATTATTGAGATATATTGACACGGGTCGAGACACTATGTAATCCGCAATGCGGTCGATCAGCTATTGACTAGCACTATTAATTAACTGGACACAAAATTAATAAAGGCGCGATTTTTTTTGCCTAGGTGCTTATTAGTCAAATAAGATACACTTTAGTGCATGCGTCGACAACAAGTATTTATTACTATTATACCAGGAAGCTATAATTATTACCTACTTATTCGTATTCTACAATCTCCATTGTCAGTCAGTACTTGTCGTATAGTCGCCAGCGCTGAAATGTATTCATTTCATAATTTTTAAAATGACACTTCAGAACAGTTAAGGTTAGTTGGTAGAAGGGGTAGGCATATCATTAATGAGGTTCTGCTTCTAATCTTTATTTTTAGTACTGTGGCATCATTTTGAATATTATGAAACGTATACATCTTAGTGCAGGTGATGGTACGTACCTTTAGAAAAGCCTGATGAGAGATTGACTGGCTAACCCTACTCTGGGCATTCCTTATGAAGTTCTGCCTGCCATTCCATTGTAATTGGTCTCAAATCTGATCATGTTTTTTTTAGAAATTTCTTGTCCCAAAATTCTCTTGTTGATGCAAGAAAGATTGGTTCATTGACTTGCATAATCAGGGTACAAAGGAAAATCATTATTCACGTCCCGAAAGCAGGTACATGTTCCTAGGTCCACATGGCCTGCAGAATTCAAAAGTTCTGGTTCCAGGCTTAAGTTTTGGGGCAGTGAAAGTAAAGCTACTTTATCGTTAACTTTTTGTATGACTTTGTACGGTAACTTTAGGAGTAGCGTTGTCCTAACTTTGCCCTTATTTACTTTTGCCCCTACCTACTAAGTACCCGTTTTTTATGATTTTCTTTACCTACTGTTGTTTTTTTCTTTTTTCCTTTTATTTCTGTCTGTGCTGTAATGTTTGTCTCGAATAAATAATTTATCTTTCTAACTTACTCTATCTAACAACTAAGGTTGTAACGTGGTTTTACAAAAATATTGATGGACGGAATATGCGAAACCACATAAAAATAGTTAGTGCAAAAGGTATGAATCCCAGTTATTACGGTTGATTTTATAATAAAACCACAAATGAAATATTTGAGTGCGATACCACGATTCAGTCAACTTGGTAAATAAAGTCACAATGATAAATATGCAAATAAAACAGAGGGAAAGCGGGATAATCCACGGGATGAATATAAATCGTGTCATCGTTAATTGCAGTCCGGCATTCACGAGTATTTCTAAATTGTAATAAAGAAAAGTTACGTTGAAGAAATTAATAGGCTCTACCAGATATGAGAAACGAGAGATGAGACAATAAGTCATTGTATTTAACTAGTGGTTTGCCTGAACTGAGATCTCGCGATGTCCGTTAGATATTGGTAGTTTTGATGACCGTTGAGGCACAAATAAGATATACTTTGAAAATCGCACCTTCAGCATGTTCTAACTAATAACAAATCTTACGTAAACTACGAAGTCATTGTAAGTTTACCAAATGGGAGCTCACGTTATATTGGTTTTCAATATTCCTCCAGCAAATCTTGATAGTGAAATAGTTGACCTACTAAATTCCATGCAGATCGGAAGTCATGCTCTAACAAATAAACATACAAACATAAAATGCCGATTCGTCCAAGTTGTTTGAGAGATCTTCGCTCGCTTGAATTGCTCGATCAATAAAGACTTTAAGATGTTTTTTTTATCATGGTTTTATAACTTATTATACCCACTACTATTGCCGATAGAAATAATACTTCGGACAACATTTATAATAATCTCTTGCATTTATTTTATGCAAACAATTAACCAAAAAAATTATCTTAACTTTACTTGGACCTAAACTTAGGCACAGATAACATAATACTATACTACTTAGGTTATATAAGTCATGATGCTCTACAAAAGAATAGATTTAGAATAGGTATTTTTGTATAAATTCTGTGATCTGATTTTCTTTCAGAAAAAGAATATCAAACAGGTTTTTGAATAATTTAACCCACTTCTTAGGGTCCCCTACCTCGACAGGACGGAAACATAAAGGATCACTTGTTGACTGTTCACTGTTGCCCGTTTGTCTGTCCGTCTGACCTTCTGACACGGCCCTTTTTCTCAGGAATTGCTAAAGGTATTAACTGGAAATTAATAACAAATATAAAGGTCAGTGAGCTTATTCAGTGCAGTAAAAAATTCAAGCTTCTACTCAATTTGATACAAAGTTATATATGGAAATGTCAAATACTACTAAGTACCTACTTCCAGTAAAAATCTGAAATTTGGAATCAAGAAACCATTGTAACACCACTCGCATTTATTTACTTTTAAACAAATTTTCCTCAATCTGGTTCACAATACAATTCACAAAAGTGTCAAAAAGTCCTCGAAAGATAAAAATTATGGGAAAACTAAGGGTTAAAAAGTAGCTAAGCATAAAAATCTTAAGATGGAGAAAGCAGACAGAAAAACTCATAAATAAATCAACTCGTTTGTAACGGAAGTTTTCACTCGACGAAATTACAAAAAAGCTGCAAGAGCTATTTAGCAAATGCTATGAGGTGGAGCTTATGGATTCTTAACATAGCGTTACCGACTTATGACGGTCGACATATCGTCGCGTCATCCATATCAACTGTTCAGTGCATTCTGAAAATTCTGAAATAGTAAGTATTTGGGAACTGTGGCTCGAATGTTAATCAGAAATTGTCAGCAATTCACACAATTTTGAATCATAAAGTCAAATTTAAGTGCCTATCAACTTGCGTCACACTTAAAATAAAACCTAAATCCGCTAAATTGACTTTGATGGAACGGGCCCTAGGTTGATTTGCGGTCGCTCCCTTATGACACATTGGACACAGTGTCGCAAGTTGTGAGTCAAAACTCTGATAGTTTTCCTCCCACGTTTTAGGCTAGACCCATATTATGACGGCACAAAAATCCTGAGAAACCGTGGCTTCTTACCGCAAATGTCAAGAACTTTGGTCGGTAGTTTTGATGAGGTAATCCAAGGAGCGACGGTTGCTTTGTGATGGAAACAACATTTTTATTTATTGTAAGTTTTGCGGTGGTGTTGAAACTTCGCTAATTAATATCTTTCAGCAACTGTATAGTAAGTCATAGAAAAGCTAGTTCCGCTAAGTTTTTGTTTCTTTTTGGCAGTGAGTTTCATGCCCAGGTAACGATCTCCTTGAGCACCTTACGATTAAGGGTACGGCGACTTGGCAGGTAGCATAAACTTTCCATCTGGACTATCTCAAACCACCACCTGTCTCAATTCTCAATTCTCTGGGGCAATTACTTAACTTCGTTGCCATCAGTTTATATTGAAAAGTTTAAATGAAACCGGTATATATATGGTGGCCTTGCAATTATAGGAAACTGCCCCAATGGTCAGTTCATCGTTTGGCAGCTTTGGGATTACCTAATAAAAGGTGGCAAAGTGCGCCATATTTACATTCCGGTTTTAAATAGAAACGGGTTGCAATGAAATTATGAACATCACAAAGCATAAGAGTTGATACGACAGAAGCAGATTGATATTTCGATACCAAAAAATTACATGTAGCGTACAAATTTCAGCAAAACGTAAGTAGGTATCGACTGAATATACAGGGTATGATCTCATTTGCATCAAAAGTAAGGTACTTAACCAAGTTCAAAAACCATTTCTATATTATTCGATGTCATAATTCAACTGAGAAACTCGCTGTACTAAAAACATTAAATCGTAATAAACGTTTATGATTATGTAAACAATTTAACAATTTTATTTTCGCGCACAGTATTACGTAAAGTACCAGTAGTACTGGTACCACGCAGAAGTCCATTAAAAATGATTACTGTTCTGAAGTCGTATATCTATAAGCTAGTAAATATCTATAAACTACGTGCGCGCAAACACTCAAACAATCGTATTCCCAGTGTTTTTGCCGATTTTACAAAGAAAGCAGGTGGGTATTGGGCGATGCCGGCGTCAGTCTACCGTTCTGCTGAAACCAAGGCATAACCTCAGCATCAGCCTGAAGAAATCCATACTTATAGGCCTTCCCCGAAGAGTGGCACAATGAACAGTCGTAACCTTTACAATGTCGTCTCGGTCCGTCGCGTCGGGTAGGAGACATTCGTATACTGAATCTACACCGTCCAGTTCGTGATTGCCATTCAGAAAACTTTATTGCCCAACGGTTGTTGGTGCTGCGAGATAATGGCCTGCCCACTGCCATTTAACCTGGCTAATTGAGAAAGCTATGTCGGTGAGATTGGTTCTTCTACGAATTTCTTCGTTTTGGATTTTATCATTTAGTGAAACTCAGATCATAGCTCTCTCCATAGCCCGTTGCGCGACATTGGGCTAGTGAACCAAGCCAAAAGTTAGAGGCATTACCTGTAGTGTCATTTCAGATGGCTCGTATACATAGTTGAAGAGCGCGAACAGTCGCGTCTTTTTAAATTATTTCTTGCCCGCGAGTTTTTGGGCAGTTCTCGAACCGCACTTACCGCTTACGAGCTTATAGTTTCCGCTCGTACGAGATTGTCACAGTAAAATGTGTCGCTATGACGCGGAAAAACACCTAATCTGTTCCTACCTAATGGCATTGCCAATTTTATCATTGGTAACAGAAACGGACAATTGTATGGAGGTACACGCTAATCATTTGACAGGACCAAAATAATTATACTACTCTGATTAAAGAGCTCAGCTCTTGTCGGTGTAATGATGCAATTTCCTCAATTCCAATCTTACCAAATGCGAGCTCCTTCACTTCCCAACACGACATGACGGCAGTCTTCTCTTTTATCTGGCTCATGTAACTAATTCCTAGTAACTTCTTCCTCTTCCTAGTTTTCCTTCTTCCTTCCTATAACCTACCTACCTCCTACCTTCGAATTCCTTCAATAATGTTCTTTAAGAAGCTGTCATCAATAGAATGATAGAGAACGCTTATTCGCCTAATGTATGTTTATGTAAGTAGTTGCTAAAAACCTGCATTGTACGTTGAGATGGTTAAACAGTCGTAGCATTCTATTGTTTTGGCCGGAGTGTAGTTGCCAACTGACCTGACATCATAAAAATGAATTGTTACAGAAAACGTGCATAGATTTTATGATTCTGCGAAACTGCTATGGCGTTGGCTTTGAAGAAATGTAAGCTTTTATGCTAGATCTACTTACTTGCTTATACATATCGCTAGTTCTATAATTTCCGATACTCAAGTACCTATGTCATTTTTATTTGGTAATCATCAACAGCTACAAAATTGGTGGTTGCATGGTTGAATGTATAAAACAAATAGGTAAAATAGCTAGCAAGTCCATTGCAGTAACAATTATTTACTAAATTAAGCTTCCTCCCACTCCCTCTTTGTGCCTCGATTTCACACTGCTGAGGGTTGATCGAAGATCGAACTCAATGAATCCATTCTTTTCGCAGACGACCGTAAGAAACGGAAGTTAATAAGAGAGATAATGATGACGACAGGTCGCAAACCTCAGCAGTGCGAAATCTAAGCACAGAGAGGGAGTGTAGCCTGGTTTAGCAGTCCACAATGGTTATTACCATGGCGCATATTGAGAAGCTTGTAAAGCTATCATCATCATCATTATATCAGACACTGGACTCGCGCAGAAAAGAACAACATTCTAGAGAACAATGTACATCGTGAGGAAACCCGCAGTTTAGTCAGCACCACGCGTATTGATTATATCTTTCCTGTGGATAAGGCCGACTAGGCTCAGGGATCGGTATAGGTCTGGGCAAGCCAAATCTATCTTAATAATGTCCCAGGCACTATAGCGTCCCGTAACGTAAGTGAGAATAAGTTCCACCTGACGTTGTATAAATCATCTAGAAATGAAACAAATGAAATTCCTGTAACATACAATACCGTAGCTGTAGGTATAGGTAGATATCTTACCTACATTCATGTTACATTCGAGCAAACCTCCAGTGGCACATTTACGCCCCATTGATTCCTATCGATTAATGTACCGTTAGAGTAATTAATATCTTAGGAAAACAATGAAACGTTTCATTCCATTACAAGTTGCTCTTTTACGACTTAGGGTTCCATTTCCAATGCATTTAAATTGCAGATATTTGAATAGAAACAACTACAGAATTTCTTAAGATAGCGACGGTCGTAATTACTGTTATTAAATAGCGGTGACCTGCCAAACGTCAGTTCTTTGTTTTGACCTAAGATTTAAAGTTGTGTTACGGCAGATGCTTGAGTGGGGCTTACGTAAGTAATTCCGCGGCATTCATACGGCATGCAATAATATAGGTAGTATGTTTAAAATTAATTTCAAAATAATCCTTGGTTACGTCTACTGATGAAAGTCAATTTGAAGTTTGTCATTTGAGGGCGTACCACACAAGCAAACACACAGTGGGTCTTACTGTTAACCCTAGCCCCTAAATAGCTCCGTATTTTCAAGAGAACTCACCCACTCACACAAGCATAATACTATACAGACACCACACACACCCAAACATACATACCACACGCACACTAACATACATACTACACAATACACAAAAACGTTATTTTTAAGATATATATTATATGAGAGACTTATTTACACCTAACTTTTATTATGTTCTTAATTTTATTAATTTTTGAATTTTTCTCCTTTTTACCTTAATTGTGTCAGGTATACAAATTTTAGTCTCAAACTCTAATCTAATGTTTTAATTGAAAATAAATATTTGCATTTGTATTACACGTGTGTGTATTACATACGACAGGCCTCATAGCTCAGTTGGTAGTAACTCTGCCTTCTGCGCTAGAGGTCGCGGGTTCGATTCCCGCACTGGACAAACATTTGTGTGATGAATACAGAATATAGATGTTTGTTCTGTGTCTGGGTGTTAAATATATATCTATTATGTATATCAGTCTCTGGTACCCATAGCACAGGCTATGCCTAGTTTGGGATCAGCTGACCGTGTGATAGGTCCGGAATATTTTATTTATTTATTTATTTGTATTTGTACCTTCTGTATAGCTCAACGATATAGCAAGCCCCTAAAAGTCAAACTCAAATTTGACTTTATTCGTTAGTCGTAAGGATGGTTTTGAAATTAATTTCAGATGACAGCCTTTACTGCTATATGACGTTCGTCACAGCTTAGGGAAGACTTGTATACCTACGTAAACAATAAAAGCGTGAACTGCAATCCGATTTTCTGCACTGTGTTCCATTGATTGTAAAATGTGGCTTCGAGATTTTTATCGCTCACGTTTCGGTAGGCGCTATTAATTTCGAGGTTAAAAATGAATAGCCTGCAACAAAAAAGCTGTGTTTGCAACACGCGAGTTTTATCGACGTGATACAGACAATGTTTTATTGATAACATATTGATGATAGTGGTGGCTGTAAGCAGTTTATGATATTACAGCTATCTATATCAAAACAAGGAAATAATGAGAACATTCAAATAAATAAGTTATCGGGAGTCGGTATTTCACTACCTGATAATATCCGAAACGAGGAAATCCATAGTAGGACCAGGGTTACCGAAATATGTAGCTCTCCGAATAAGAAAGATGATGTGGCACAGGGCTGACCATATATCTCGCCGATCCGACAAACGTTGTAGAATAAAAGGTTCTCGAATGGCGATCACAAACCGGACAAAGAAGTGCTGGCAGCCGGCACGATGTTCCCTCACGATTTTTTACTCTACTGATCTGAGCACGTGACATTTTACGAATAAAATAATCCATTAATGCACGATCGGGATATGAACCTACGACTTACGAATCGAAAGCCGAGTTACCTGTCGTCAGGCCAATTCAGCTGAGAAGTTAAGGAAAACCAATGCTTCTAACCTTGCAAATATAGGTACACGAAGTTGAGTTGGGTCCACCTTGCAGCAAATATTTCCCCAGACACGTACCTAATCTTGCTAGCATTTGAACACGCAAATCATGTTTAAGGAGTTAGCTTCGACCAAACTTAGCAGCCAAAGCGTCTGGTTGTGTGGATTTGACTGAAGACCTATGTATACCTACTGAAACTATAAAGCCGTGTGACTGTATCACCTGAAATTCGTTTGAAAATGATTCGAAATTCCAACAGCTAACGCTCTATACGAGTAAATATGTTTTTTGAACTTTCACGATCAGAATATGAGAATGTAAGTAGGTACAATACATACGATGGGGGCCCTTAGGGTCTATCATGAATTTTACTTAGGTACTTTATTATACACTAGCTTGCACCCGCACTCGTTCGCGTGGTACCTAGATAAAAACTAGCCTATATGCTATTCTAGGTAGAGACCTACTTATATCTATTCCAAGTTTCGTCGAAATCGGTTCAGCCGTTACGGTGGCATTTTTATTTTTTTATTTATTTACTTATAATTATAACACCATAACAGCAAAGCCAAAGCGATGTTATAAGCAAGGAATATACATGTATTTAAAATCTAAACATATTTTATTTTTACCTTCTCCATTTTTTCCAAAACCGCCGTTTCTATCTGCATGAGTTTCGGCAGGTTGTGGTAAGAAACATGAACATTGTTCTCAGAAAGAACATTAACTAACCGGAATGCTCATGACATTGGGGCAAACTTGAGCAAGTTAGTTCTGAACTGGGGCAGGGCGAGCATGGCGGGGCGGCGGCGCAAGCCCACGTACTCGTCGGGCGCGCGCAGGCGCAGCGCCAGTAGCACCTCCGGGTGGGTCACGAATCCGCGCAAAACCCGCACCACGTACCTCCTAACTGACAGCCTACAGTACCCGACCATACCCAATACAAACAAACTCGGGTACATCGGGTACAGGCATGATTAACAAACATCCAAACATCCTCAAAAACTTTCGCATTTATAATAATAGTAGGAACTAGGATAGGAAGTAGGAACAGAGTCGGACTGGGCCGGATGGGCCCGGGTGGTAAGTGGCCTGAGACTGGAAATGGTAGATGGGATACTATCGGAATGATAATGATAATGAAAATAATGATATATACCTAACAAAAACAAAGATATAAGGATGGCTTGCTCACCTTCAACCATTTTCTAAATTTTCTTTTCTCTCTAATTGTATGTTAAAACTAATTGACTAATTGGAAAAAAGCTAGGGGATGGGCAGCAGCGTCCCTCATTTTAACAACGATAGCTATAACTGCGCTCGCCAACCCGCATGCCAAGCGGGTTGAGTTTGGGCAAATCCCCCCCACATGATAAGGAATTTGCTCTGTCTCTGGCCATGTTCAGCAGTAGACGTCAAACGGCTGAAATGATGATGATGATGACTAATTGATCTAACTTACATTTAAGTCGCAAGAGCTTGGACCTAACCTGCGCGGGCCCCCTATTCTACAAACCGCCTGGCTTACAGCAAGCCCCGCAAGCCAAGCCCGTGGATGGCCCGCTCAGGCTGGGGCCCGGCTGGACATCGACTATATCACCAGTCCGACGCTGAGTAGGATAGGGGACGGGCTGATATATTATCGTACTGATTTGTTAATTGTATCACCTCGACATTTCCCACTAAAAGTCTTGTATGAATAAGTGGCAAGGTATGCACTTCTATCGTCGCAAACTACTGCCTTGTCTTAGAAGGACATACCTCGGCTACCAAGCAGCATCATAGCATATATCAGCCTTTCTCCTACATCTAAAACCCCGGTTCAGTTCATTTATACATTTATCTGAATAGAAATTCCACAGCTAAATGTCTCTTAAACCTGGAACGCTGTTATAAATGGCAACGCACAAGATCTTTTAAAATATTCCTTGTACTCCACAAACTACGGGAAAGTGGTCACGTACCATTGAGACGGAGTTAGGTATACATTCAGTCAGATTCAGTAGCCCGAGCATGAATAATTTACGATAGCGTTACGCTAACGATACGAGGATTGTATATATCGTACGATACGATAGCAAAAGTCAAATATTTATCCACTCATAATTTAGACTTCAGGCAACGCCGATATTTATAATATTTGGCTAATATTTGTCTTTTATTATCGTATCGTTAGCGAATGCGTAACGCTAACAAATAGATAGAGTTCCTTACCTAGAATAGCATATAGGCTTTTTATTTAGGTACCATACGTGAGAAGCCGCGGGTCTAAGCTAATTTATTATATTTAAAGCCAGGAGTAAGAAAGCACAAACGGCGTCTGCGTACCTATGCAGAAGAATAAAAATATCCTCATTTCCTCAATGCGCATTGGTCACCAACGTTTTGACCATCAATAAAGATATTACTAATAAAATTACCTGATACCATCGTCCCAATAAAAATATTCTTCACAAAATACAGACGCCTTTAAAGCAACCACACACAGACACGGAGCACAGAGGCTACAAAACATGTTCCGGTCTCGTCCCTGTTGTGACATTTATCGGATTTCCCTTTGTGACCGCACATCGTCTGTATTAGGGCCGGTGCACAATTATTGTATCAAAGCGTTTCGTCCGCAGTACACCGAGCTTTCACGCTGACGGCACGTGGATAATTTGTTGAATGCGGTTACTGTCCAACAATCAGTGCACTCGTGTTCAGGCATCACCTTCGATTTTCGGTCCTATTCAGTCATTGGTTCTGAATTCGAACTCGAGAATTCTGTCACGAACCAATAATTTATTTCGTATTTTATAAAACCAATCAAACCAAATCAAAAGTCGGTTGATGTATAATGCTCAAGACCGTTCATCATGGCACTCATTGGGGGAGGCCTGAGTATATAAATACGGAGCAGCAGTGGACTAGGTAGGTACTTCAGGATGTAGGTGATGAACGATTTAAATTTGTGGACACTTGTGATGTTTCCATCAAAGATTTATATTTGTACTTAACTACCTCCGGTATCTCAACGTATTCCAGTGAAAATATTTTGTTGACAATAAAAACGGGATGATAATTTCATCGCACTCTAAAACTACTTACAAAAACAGTCAAATCGAACCGAAGAAATAACCATTTCAATTCAAAACCGAAAATCAAATAAAAACTTTTATTCAGAATTGCAAATGCATTGTTCAAAGTTCGCGGTTGCCAGTCAGATTTTTTCTTCATGCGGTTTAATTCTCCCCCTCTCGGGAGGCTCTCAAAAAAGTGGGTCCCTTAGAAGTTCAACGGCGTCTTTTTACAGTCTTATAACGGCTTTAAGCCGTTGCTGTAAGATAATTATACAGTCACGTCGACCAACGGCGTTGATCAACGAATTTGCACGCTGAGCTAAAACAACATTGTTTTGTGATGGCCAAACAACGACTGGTTATACCAGCTATGTTTGGGGCTAAGGGTAATGTGATGTGATAAACGTTCTATGGAAAAGTGCCTTGTTAACAATATGTTACCTAATGAATGATATAAAGGAGTCGAGTGACATAGATTTTACCTTATAATCTAATAAAGGTAGCTTCGGTAGCCTGAGCACAAATAATTTACGATAACGTAATACTTAGGTACGACAAAGTAACAAATTTAAAATATTAATCAACTATCAGGAATAAAAGATTTCAAGCATCGCCGATTTCATTGGCATAATATCTAACTTTTATATCGTATAGTATGCGGAACGTTGTCGTTAGTTATTCGTGCTTGGGGCACAGGTGTCAGCCTTAGATCAAAATAAGCTTACGACAGCTGTTTTGGCAACCGTTATAAGCTGGCCGTAATTTTATTAACCATGCCCAGCGCGGTACGTCAAATCATCCCTAAGCGAGAGTTTTGGTACTGAGCCAGTTTCCGGGAGCAGTTTTATATGCGCCCGTTCAACAAATAAAATTTTCATTCTTGTTACGTTGGTAGTTATGGTTTGGGGAATTCGTTTTAGCTCATTTATTCAGGGATTTCACCGGACACAGAAGCTGATTTCGCTCTTTTTAGGGTTCCGTACCTCAACAGGAACAAACGGGACCCTTATAGGATCACTTTGTCCGTATGTTTGTCAAGACCTTTTTGTCATGATTATTTATATTAAAATCGTCCACAAAAAAAATATTCGGCAAGTCGTGATTACAAGAGATGTTTTTTTTTTATACAACTGTGGTGGCAAGCAAGCAGTAACAATTGCGTGGGAATAAAATTTGCATGGGACATGATACACAATAGTGAAACAATCGGAATCAAAACCAGCCGCTAAGGAGTAATCAGTATACATAGGTACTACATAACGCACATATAACTACGTAACCTCCTTTTTTGAAGACGGTTAACCGTTAAAGGTTAGCGGTTAACCATCATCATCATTATAAACAACCTGTAGAAGTCCACTGCTGTACATAGGCCTCCCCCAAAGAGTTCCACGACGAACTGTCTTGAAGCCTTTTCCATCCACCGCCTTCTCGCAACCTTTACAATGTCATCGGTCCATCGGGTGGGGAGCCTTCCAACACTGCGGCGCCCGTTTCGTGGTCGCCATTCGAGAACCTTTACTCCCCAATTGGTTGTCGGTTCTGCGAGCTATATGGCCTGCCCACTGCCACTTCAACTTGCTAATTCTGAGAGCTATGTCGGTGACCTTCAGCCGCTCTGGAACTCTCTGAGGGATGCAGTGGAAATGCTATGGCTGAAATGATGGCCTGCTCTAACGGTTTATGGCTCATGATGATGATTTCTTATTACGATAACGTGTGTAAATGACATCGCTTAAACTCCAAAGTAATTATTTTCAAAGTCAACAAGGATTGGTGTGAAATTTTCTAAGTTAGCGGTTTGAACCGCGCTTGAACGTGTGGGTATCCCGTAGGGATTGCGGAAGTTTAATCACTTTCCCATCAACTTTGAATTATGGGTCCGTTTCGGAATCTTTATCTTATAAATTGCCTGGCACAAGTTTTGGTTTTTATTTTATTACAAGCTTTTATAGTACCTATGATATTACTTTGGCAGTCATCACAAGTCAGTGGTATAAATTAATAATAAATAAATATTCCGGACATATCACACACGGTCAACTGATCCCAAACTAGGCATAGCCTGTACTACGGGTACCAGAGACTGATATACATAATAGATTAATATTTAACACCCAGACACAGAACAAACATCTGTGTTCTTCACACAAATGTTTGTCCAGAGCGGGAATCGAACCCGCGACCTCTAGCGCAGAAGGCAGAGTTACTACCAACTGAGCTATGAGGCCAGTCAACACGTTGAGCTATGAGGTATCACGGGGAATAGTGATTCCTTATGACACCCCTCGTGATTTTTTGTGGTGGTGTCAAGGGAAATCGTTGCGTCACTATCCATTTCGCAATCAACTGATATTTGCACCGTCTCTACCACATTCTTCACAGAATTTCTTTGTGTAATAATCACTCTGGTTTATTGAATAACACCAACTTTATTACACCATTATAAACTTTCCACAATGTCCGGTACAATTCACTCTTATTATGAATATGAATAACTTAATAATATTTAATAGTAAAGCCAGAGCTGTTGTGCTCAATTCCCCCAGCGCCGACCGACTGACGCTTTTTATGCCTGCCAAGTAGCCATACTTGTTCCCCCTCCCAGGTACTGCGCTACAAGTCAAATCAACTTCCAGAAAGCTCAAATGAAATACTAATTATTGCAAAGAGTCAAACAAGTGACTGAACTAGAAAAATAAAAAAAAATACAAATTAAATTAAACCTAACATTTGCTAATTAAACATTGTGTTTTTTTCTAATTTGGTTTTTAAAGACATCGTTATCTCTCTGCACTTAAACCACTTCATGTGGTGTCACACATGTTTTGCTCTTCCATTCACCTCTAAAGCGGTTATTTCAGTATAATTCCTTCCATAATCATGCCGTCTTTCAATCCATCCATCTTTTCTTTAGTTACCTCTTTCCTTATATCTTTCCACTTTCATATTTACCACTCTTCTCGTCACTCAGTATTAAAAAAATATATTTTCCTCCTACAGTATTACTTAGACACATAATAATATACTTCCTCTTCCTAAAAAAAATGCAAAATGTTAATTGACGGTTCACTCACTAAGTGTACATATTTATTAACAACCTATTTACCGACATGGACATAACATGTACGAATTGTGTGAAATATGTGCAATATATTCCCGTCAAAATGGGCGTCAGGTGTTTTCCGCTGCAATATTTTTAGCACGGGAACCAGTGATTGTTTTCTTACACTATGAATACGTATCTTTATTCTCTTGTGAGACAGATACCGCATCGCCTCAAGACGAAAGTTGCAATCAGTGCATATTGCCAATGGCACTATGGCTAACCTAGAGATTCTTAGCCGTTAGGTAATTTTCGCTCCACTCACACTAACATCAGATTTACAGTATTGATATAAACATTGCTGTTTATTTGACTTTGATTATTTTATTGAAAGTATCCCTTAAAATTCCTCTCACAACAATTAAAGGTACAAGACCAGACTTTGGCGTTAAGACTAGTTTTACTGGGTTAGGTTAGTTAGAGCTGCAAAAAATCAACACTGCTGTTTGTCAGCCAAAGATCAATGATCATTGATCAATCAATCAATGATCGATGCACGGGACAACAAGAAATTATTCAACGGTTGATGGCTAAACAAGCTTGACGTGAGAAAGCCGTGGTTAGCTGCACGGCTTTACATAATAGTTTAATGTGAATGTGCAGAAAAGGCAGCTTAACGTATTGCGCTACGTTTGAGTAATGTGACTCGATTTTGCATCTACCAATTCTGTATTCTGTTTTCTGGGAGCTTTCAGAGAGTTGACAGGCGGTTCGCGTTCAATGTTATTACTAGTGAGTGGTGAATTCTGGCATTACTTTCGACTCTATCGCGGTAGGTAAGTAAAATCTTGATTTGACCACATAGCATGACTGATACTTACTTAATAGATCCTTTATTTTTATTTTCATATACCTAGGACATTATCAAACTCGAATTATCAATTAGAAAAAAAATACATGCTTAAAGCCTAAATTAATTGTAGGAATGAAATCTTTTTTCTACAACTAGTAGTGTGTCAGTGTGCCCAAAAGGCGTTACCTCGTTGGATAGCTACACTGATCCCTTATCCTAGGTAAGCGCCAGCCCTTTAGTCATCAGTGTCATCCATCAGCGTCTTAGATAATGCATCGAATAAGAGCCACGACTCTGGGCCCCACGGTCCTAGAGTAGAGACCCCAAAATACTCATGTATCCATCGCCGAGGGACGACTATTTCCGCTTCTTTAGGCTTTCCACCGCTGCTGTAGACGCGTCAGCCGTCCTGGAGGTGGACGAAATGTAAAATGGCGATAGCGTATCCAAATAAAACTAAAATCTACTTAAATTAGCTAAATTATGCTTATACGAACACATACGCTTTGTGTTAGAAATCAACAATAAAATATGAAGTTTTGTTGCATACGCAATTCATGTCGAGTACACGTTGAAAATAATTCAGTTCAGTTGTATTATGGGTATGAAGAATGACGTAAATCAAAGCAACAAAATGCTCTCGAGCAAAAGAAAATACTTTTTAACAAATAAACGTCTCGTTTAGTAAAATTATGAAATATCCACGCGAATATTCCGTACAAACACACAATTTGTGAATCAAGCGCGTCGCCAGTGAACATAACTAAGGCTAGCAATAAAATGGCTGCTTTTCTAAATGCCTCGCTACGGCTTCGTACACTCACACGAGTAGTTTAATAGCATACAGAGGCCTTAGTCTTTATGCTTGCTTGCTTGTCCTGTCACTGATTCTTTCTTAGTCCTCCTATAATATTATAAGGTCAGTGAACAGGTTAATGTATGGTGGCTCTGAAAAGGGCCTATGACCGTCAGTGAAAGAATCAGTGTAGTAAAAGAATTACAGTGCGCCTCTTAGAGGCTCCTTTTGTCTATATCACATCACACAAAATATTATAAATGCAAAAGTAACTTTATCTCTATCTGACTCATTGTACCATTTCACAATTACACCCATTTCGATGAAAATGCAGTATGGAGATAGTTCAAGCCGCCCTGAAAAGAAGGACATTACTTTTTGTCCAGGTACCACGCGAGCGAAGTCGCAGGCAGCTATATAAAATACAAGACACGCACTCGTACCATAAAATGAGCATAAAATGAAAGGTATGCAAAAAAAGAAGCCAGCGATACCTCTAGGAATAGCTATTTTGCTTGTTGAAGTTGAATTACATCAAACGAGCAAAAGCTCATTCTACCTTTTCTCTGTCAATTTTCTTGACGTAAACATTTAAAGAAAATTCTTTAGGCACTCTATCCCGTTTGATATAGCAGGAAATAATGTTTCTGCTTCCTTGTTCTTTAGGCCTAAACCGACTATAGTCACTTAAAGCCTGAAGTTTGTACTCTGTTAGCCATTTACTCGCGTGTCATAGTGCTACAGCGAAATAAAACTTACTTTGGCAGAAAAATATTTTTGTTATGAGCGAAACAACGCCCTAAGTAATAACAAAACTATTTTCAACAACTTTTTTACCTGAGATATTATGTGGGATAAATATTTTGAGTTTTAAATTTAATTATTTAACACATATTTTTCATCTTCATCATCATAAAAACTATTTTGTTAACACATCTATCACCCCAGTCGTAAGTTTGTTTTGTACCCTCAAAATTACCCAACTATTAGGAAGAATAATTTTGGTGAAACTTCCCTATTTTATACAAATTGAATATCCTTCGGTAATAAGGGTATGAGGTTACTACAGCCGTTGGTTTGGAACCTTTCAAGTTAAATTGATTTTGTCAGAATTCTACAACTTTCTTACGTTTCGCAGTAGAAGGCTTTTCAGGGTGTCGGCTAGAGATTTAAAATGAAATTGCACTGCTCTTAAAACGTGACCGGGGACCAGTCGCGGAAACTAAGTATAGAGCTTTATTCGAGGCATTGTAACTTCGAAGTGCACGTACGGCACAATAATAACGAAAGGATCAATAGCACTTGGATTGCACGTTGTGCATACTAGTATGAGTGTTCCGAAAACCTTAGACATACTTAGGCTTGTAAATATTGCCGTTTCGAGGAGACATTTACAAAACATAATCAAAACTCACAGCATGATCAATCACTATCACAACATGTGCACTAAAGGAGCCTCTAAGAGGTGCACTCTCATGAATCAGTTGTGAAAGGGTTAACTTTTCACAACACTGATTCATTCATCGACGGTCATAGGCCCTTTTCAGGGCTACCATTATCTCAACCTGGTCACTAACCTTATACAGGATGCCCAATAATGAACCTGCTACAAGCTGTACATAGTGTGATATAAAATAACAATTAAAAATATTTGGAAGAGAATGTCTCCAATAATCTGAAAATTAGTCCAGGGTTCTGATCACCGCGGTTATAAAAGCTACATAATTTTCGGCGTGTCTGCTCATGGCTCGATGCCAAATCTACTTTATCATCGGGTGGCTGCAAACTTTGTGGCTCAATTATTTCAACACGAAGATGCCGGGGTAGTGTCCAATTTCGTGGAAAATATGCTTGCATTACCCAGAGTAAGTTCTGAACTTAGCAACACAAGAGTCAGGTAGAGAACTCTATATACCTATTCCAAGTTTTAACGAAATCGGTTGGGCCGTTACGGCGTGATTGAACAACAAACATCCAAACATGCTCACAAACTTTCGCATTTATAATATTAGTAGGATTGAAATGTGTAAACAATTTCCGCTTCCAAACGCTGTGACCGCAACTGCTGGCTATTTTACTGACTGTTTCCGCCAAAACAATTAAACAAATACCTCGTTGTAGACAGGACACAGATTGTTGCTATTTGCTTCCGTTCAGAATCAATATTGCTAGGAATTATTTTGACTGATATTATTTTGAGAGCAATAGGGCAGTGTGGTGGTAAATATTCCGCTTTCCAACCCAAAGGGTTTCAATACCCGGCCGTGCACCGATGTTCAGCTATGTTCAGCAGTGGACAGCATAGGGTTGAAATTATGATCTATAGATAGGAAATTAGACATTTAAAAAAGTAGGAGCTTTTCGCGGTATTGTAAAAAGCGCTAAAAAGCACAAACCGCATTTACACCAGATGTTTCTTTTATAGATTAGGTATAAATATTGTGTGTGGCTGTCTAAACACATACGTGGATATTTTACTGGTTTTTTTTGACTGAAATCAATAAGTTAGATTCAATTTCAAAAATGATATTCAAACGATTCACAAATCAACATTTACCCTCAAGGAATAGCAAGAAGGCCGTAAACTCTTCCCTAAATAAATCATTTTTACAACCCCTACTTCAGCCGACGACTCAATGATTTCCTCTCTGAAATGGCTTTGTAATATATATGCAACTGGCTTCCATCACTTTAGACAGCGCGCTATATTGGTGCCATTACAGATTGGGTGTTTATTCAACGCTTGCTTCCTTCTTATTCTAAATGGGGGAATAAGATCTGAACTAACGTCCCGCGCTTGCTTCCTTGTCATGTCACTGATTTATTGTTGATCATCTGTATTAGTCGGTCAGTGATCAGGTTGAGGTATGGTGGCCCCGAAAACGGCATATGACCGTCTTTGTGAAACTCGTCTACACCTCAACAAAATCTAAAGAGAACAGGCCCAAGGACGTGGGTTCAGTTAAAGTTTATTTCCAATTGATCCTCTTGTCCACATCTTATCCAAATAAAGTCCATATTGATTTTAATTTATGGAGTGCGCTATATCGTTGATCTATGACATATCATTCATCGTTTATACCTTCTTGGCTAAATATTTGATATTTGCAACGGACTCGCTAGCAACTTAAAAGATAAAACAGAAACTAAATCCTAAATCATTTTCCATACAAAACACGCTCAAGTGCAAAACGGAAACGAATGATAATTTATGTGGCTTGACCCATAAGTATTCACAGAGAGTCTTGAGGCGCCAACTTTGAGTTAAGCTTCTGGGACTGTAGTTTACCAAAAACTTAACCAGTGTTTAGTTAGTATAACCTTCATGTAGGTACCTATGATACCAGATGTTTTAGTTATATGATAATGATTATTTTGGGTATGGTCATGTTCGAGACGCCTCTTTGCATCTCTATCACATGCATAGCAAAAAGTTAATTATTTGAGTAGTCAGTGTAATTTTGTACACGTAAAAAATATCTAGCTTTAGAATACTTTACTATCACTACTTTTCAACCGTTGGGGAGTAAGGTTCTCAAATGGCGACCACAAACCGGGCGACGCAGTTTTGGAAGGTCCTCCACCCGATGGACCGACGACATTGTGAAGGCTGCAAGATGTCGGTGGATGGAAAAGGCTCAAGACCTTTCGTCGTGGAACTCTTTGGGGGAGGCCTATGTCCAGCAGTGGACTTCTACAGGCTGAAGATGATGATGATGAATACCTCGGTAGCAAAATGTTTTTGACTTTTTGATTTCAAAAGGAGAATCAAATACAGCGTTTTTTCTTATTACATAATATGTTTTATGAGAGAGTGAGAGTTATTATGAGAGACAAAATATTGGTGTTGGTGAACTTAAGCCTTAATCCCATACAACTTAACAAAGAGATAAGTAGCTAGGTAACTCTTTGTGCCTGAGAAGTAACAGCTTCGACAGTTTCGGATTATGTAGGTATGGAAGTTTTAAATCCGAAGAGATTTTCAGTTTAGGTTTTAAACTGAATGACGTGCAGACTATGCTATTGGTTTTTTACTTTCATTCTGTATTGTTTTTTTTCTGTATTTTATCATAAAAAGAAACATCAACAGCTCATTTATAGACAAAAATAAAATATGAAATGTAAAAAAAGAGGTAAAGAACTCTATTTATTAGTATCCAAGTTTCAACGAAATTTGTTGAGCCGTTACGGCGTGATTGAATAACAAACATCCAAATATCCTCACAAACTTTCAAATTTATAATATTAGTAGGATATACCTTAATAAACTTAAAGAAATTAGCTTAAGATTTTTCAAACAAAATCATCCAGTTTGAATCATCTTTTGGATAATTTATGCTGGTTTTGGCTAAAACAGTGACGTGTCGCGGTGACGTGAATTGACGAGCTAAAAGGGCGCTTAACATTGTAATGTCCTAAAGCTAATTAATGTATCTTATTTGGCCCAGCGAATTAGGATTGCCATCCGGCGTGGCAATTCCGCCAGCGTCTTGGGGACGCTTCCGACTGGTAGTGATCTGGATCTGTTGAGCTGTCTATAGATCGTTTGTAACGGTCTTTAGATGGCTCAACTGTTTCTTGGGTATTTTGTAAATATTAACTTATATTAGTTTTAAGTTTCTTTCTGTAATTAATGTCATGTTTTTAATCAACAGCAACGAATTTAAATCAACTCCTAGCGCATGCTTTATCAGCTAATATCTCCAAGCAAACAAAGGTAGAGTTCGATCGAGCACTCCAATGCTAATGCCCAACTTTTATTACTCACATTAGAATATTGAGTACCCCTTTGGTCGGTCCAATGCTGACATTATTACCATCTCATCTGGTTTTAGCTGCCACTGTTTTTTTAAATATCTGAATCTGTATGCTAAACCATCTACACATTTAATTTCAGGTCCTTTTTACTAAGGCTCTTATTGTAAATCGTTGTGAAGAGAATTTTAACGGGAAATTTTATAGAATTTAATTTGACATTAATTCTGACTGTGAATTACATCAGTCAGTGCGACGAGAGTCAGGTGATTTAAAAAAAATAATCATATTTCATTTAATTAGGTGAGATTTAATATCATACATATTTTATAACTTTTATTATAATTAAAATTTATAAAAAGAACGGAGTAAGGAGTAAATGTTGAAGTTCCTTAGCTTTTGAAAAATACTTTATTTATTTCTACGATGCAAGTGCATTTCGACGACTAAGCAACGGTCCGTGGGTATTTCTTTAATAAAACTTTGACCAGCAACAAGAAGTTAGCTCGGAAAATAAGTAACAGGAGTAGTTAGAGAGTAACTTTGAGTCGCAACTGTGATGGTGACTTTGCGGGGTGCGCGATGTCATTGTTTTGCATGGCTTATCCCTTAATGTCAAACTCGAAACTCTTTGAAATGTTTCAGTGACATTAGTTCATTTTGAAAGGAATTTTTGAAACATAGGTACATCAAAGATGTCGCTGACCCTTCAGGATCAAATTCAAATGTAACTTTATTCAGTAAAATATAAGCATCATTTTGATACGAATTTTAGACAATATGTCGATCGTACACCGTTTGAACTTGGCTTTACGCCATGTTCACACAGCGTGCCATATGACATCTTAATGTTTTTTAAAATGATCCTTTTGTCTACTGGATTAAGTCAATTTAGAGTTTAACTTTTAAGGGGGCTTGCGATATGGTACGCCCTTAAATGTCAAATTAAAAATTGACTTTATCCAGTAGAGGTAAGGATAATTTTTAAATACATCTTAGATGACATCTCGCACGCCGTATGAACACGGCTTTATACACCAAGAATTAAAACATTCAATATCAACTAAGTAAGCCAATAAAAATGTACCTAGTATAGAAAATCCCCAGTGACGCATCTATCGAACTTAGTTATGCGAGGCTGGCACTAGTTTAATGGTTTTAATTTCACGATCGGAATTGAATTGTAGGGATGACCTTGGTTTAGTTTAAATAGGTTCATCATCATCATCATCAGCCTGTAGAAGTCCACTGCTGGACTACGCCTTTCGCAAAGAATGACGCATAACGATCGGTCCTGAGCCTTTTCCATCCACCGACTTCCCGCAACCTTCATAATATCAGTCCATCGGGTAGGGGGCTTAACCATTTGAGAAACTTTAATCTAATGGTTGTCAGTTCTATATATGGCATATATCTCGCAGAACTGACAACTATATTATATGGCTTGCACATTGCCGTAGCTGCCGTGTAACGTAAGATATTGGCCTTGAGCATTTAAATTGCGTGCACCTATGTCAAAATTTGTAGATTTAAGAGCCTACCATACTTAAAATTGGCACCTAGACTCGTGAATTTTCAATTAAATGAATATCTACGAACAAACGGGGCGCGGCGAATCGCACGGATTTTTTTTGTTGACATAGAGCATGACTTCAAAATATAAAACAATTGTTACAAGAAAATCACTACGTCGGTCGTCAACAGAATAAAGTAATTTTGAGTTTTCTAATAGCTCAACGGTATGGCAAACCCCTCAAAGTCATACTCAAAATTGATTTTATTCAGTGTCATACATAAGGTATTCCATAGCCGATTAGGTACAAACGGAAAGTGATAAATTTATTTCAAATTATCCTTACGTACAAGCCGTTTCAAAGAGCAAAAAATTCCGAAAACATTTACATTACGAAAATTATTTTCGAAAAAATTTATATAAATTAATTTTAGAAGAACCTACCCCGTACCCTTTGTACCTGGCTTTAGGTGTTCATATTTGCCTGAGGACTTGCCAGCTCACCGATTGACATATACCTATACAGTCAATATCTTGGTCGGTGGTTCATGTCGAAGTTGATAGCGGATCTTGTCTGGAGAGCTTTTAATAAAGCAAGCCATGTCTCTACGGTCAGTTTTACCAGTTCAGTGATTGGCATCAGCGACTAACTTGCTGGCGATTCAAAATGTTCAAACTAGTGCTTAATCCTCGAGGGACTATATATTGCTGTGTTTCAGTAGTCGTAGTCATAATTCACTGCATGCAGGTCCCGATAAAAAAACCCATAAATTTCCCAGTAAACCTATCCGTTTAGCTCAAATTCGTCGTCGATATCCGTTTAAAATAGGGAGGAACTTACTATAATTGCAGTTTAAAGTTTTATATATGTATATTACTACTCCTTTATATATATATAGATTAGGCTATCGCATCGTAAGCGTAACGCTATCGTGAATTATTCATAATTGGATCAGAATCTGAACTGACATACTACTAGTGAGCAAGTTTTACGCCACGATGGATGATCTTAGGCCATTGTCCCTATCTGTAACCGGAAGATACTAAGAATAGCATGATAAATTATAACGAGTGTCCTTACTTTTAATATTGTAATCAGCAAATAAATTATTGGCGAAAACATCCAACAGACAAAGCAAAACCTCGAAGAAGAATGGAATCTGACAGCTTCGAGAACCTAGATGAAATATTGGAGTAACAAAAGCAAAGTTAACATTATATTATATATTGTTTGGCTTATTGAGCTGAACAAAGCTTTACTATTAAAGATTTCTTCATTTTTAGGCCGCTTTTTACCTACCTAGTTACTTTTTGAGACAGAATCTTGCCAATATTTTACTCAACAACAATTGAGTTTTGTACATGTATGTATACGCCTACTTGCAAAAACCGTGCTGGCCAACTGAGAGATTCCTCGACTCTCGATCGTAGATTTGAATCCCGGCCGTGCACCAATGGATTTTTCTATTCTTAAAATGTATGTGCGCAATAATACGTGCTCATAACGGTGAAGGAAAACATCGTGAGGAAACCCGCGACTTAGTCATAGTCAACTCCACACGTATTGACTCTGTCTTTCCTTTGGATAGATATATTTGAATAAAATATCAGCATTAATTCAAATTTCTATATATTAAAATAATTATTATGCATTATTTTTCTATTAAATTAAAGAATTATGTTAATAAGACCGACTAGACTGCAAGGATGGTATACAGGGCGAGTTGAATTTCAGGGCCACTTAGGCGAAATCGGAAACCGTGAGAGTAATCGAAAAGTGATGGTAGGAGTTCCGGGCTCGATTTTGAAAAACATACGATTTGCGTTAAAAAAAGTAAAAAAAAAAAATTGAAGTTTTAGTATTTTTTTTTTGCATTTCTTTGTTCTATGTTTGATAATAAGTAAATTAATGTATAATAAACAATGTGTATAAAGTTGTTGGAACTCCTTTAAAACTGCAAATTTATAAATTAATCAATATTTGTTTATAGAAGGTTTATTATTTCGGTCAGACTATGTGGAAGCAAAGCAAAGCAACAGACGTAGATACAGCTAGACTAGTCTACTTTAGAATTTTGACCAAAAACATTTAAAAAAAAATTATAATAAAAAAAAACAAGGATCATCGAAAAAAATGATAGGCCCCAAGCCGTCTTTGTTGCCTGATTCTTCTAGGCTTGGTCGCGAGGAACAGGCATAGCTTCACCTAGTTTCTAAGACGTTTTAAAGTGATCCTAGTGATTTTATTGAAATAAAAACCTTTGACTTTGACTTTGAATTAATCAGTAAAAAATAACCTTCGGTAAATAAATATTGTTGAATTTAAAAAAATATAATTTTGAAGGTGTTCCAACAACTTTAGACACATAGTTATCATAGATTTATTTATTTATTATCAAACAAAGAACACAAAAAAGCAAAAAAAAAAAAAAAATATCCAAAAACCTACCATTTCTGAAAGACTAAATAAATTCCAACTTTTTTTAACGCTGATCTTTTTTTATTCAAAATCGAGCCCGTAACTCTTAACATCAGTTTTCGATTACTCTCACGGTTTCCTATTTAGCCTTAGTGGCCCTGAAAAAAAACTCAACCTGTATATGCTGTGCAGCCTACTTCATCTAAAATATGTCCCAGGAACTACAGCGTCCTGTCTAAGATGTAATAAGGTCTTGCTTACGCCTACACGTACCCTGTTTTGTCCCTAAGGCTTGAACTTTGAACTCACTAATTCTGTAAATTCCGACGAACTGTACCGCTAAACAAATTATAAAAGGCTTTAAAAAACAGTTCTACACAACTTGTAAGGGACTTTGAAACAACATGTTTATGACATCCCCACAACGTAACAACATAGAACAGTAAAAGATAAATAAATTTTAACTTTAGTATTATGAGTTTGTTTGTGCTAGTTTGAGCCGCTATATAAATGTCGTGTCCAATTATTTAACTACCTACCCATTACTTATCAATTACTGACACTATTTGCATTTTCACAGAATTTTCCCATTTCCCAATAGGCCATACGGTTAGATCCACCAATAAGGGTCAGTATGGGGAATTCTGAAACTATAAGGGAAAGAATGGAAGAACAGCATCCGTAGATTTTCATAAAACTCCAAACGACTAGGGTATCACCCAGAAAATAAAAGTTATGCTATGTTATTACGAATATCGATAGGTAGTGCCGGTTCTAAGGAATTAATTTTATATAATGCAATTCTAGAAGTACCAGTCTCCAGGTCTAGAAACCACTATGTAGTTTATTTCTGATGGGGTCATAGCCGAAAATTCACACCAGAAAATAAAATTGATACCGCTAAAACCAATATGTGTGACATAAAAATAGAAATATTTTGAAATAATTATATGATATCAATCGTCCGCTTCAATACGCACTAGTAATTTCAATTCAATTTTTTGTTACTTTGCTTTGATTTTCAGTACGGGGTGCCATTTATTAAAAATAATTCCATTTTCAATAATTTTGCACACATACAATTTAGCAATTACAATAAGTGAAGCCTATCGTAACCCCATTTTTATCAAATTTGAATTCTATTATCTTATTTTCCATTATTGGCAATTTACATAAACTTTCTAGGTGTTATAGGGTTTTTTATTTTTCATTCGTCTAAGTAATGGTATCACTTTACCACCGTACGTGTTCTGTATACTTGAGTATAAAATAATTCATGTAAAAGCAAATAGATGGGATAGAACTAGACTGAACATTTTGAAATAATTGACAAAACCAAACACTGACAAATAACTTAAAGCGAAGCTTGGAATATTAAATTGACTCATCAAATATTGAGGGTTGTAGAACAATAAAGTCGATTAAAAAAGATGGCAATACGGCATCTAAAATATACTTCTACTGAATAAAGTCAATTTGACTTTGGTCAATTTGAGTTTGAGTTCATCATCATCATCAGCCTGTAGAAGTCCACTGCTAGACATAGGCCTCCCCCAAAGAGTTCCATGACGAACGGTCATGAGCCTTCTCTATCCACCGACTTCCCGCAACCTTCACAATGTCGTCGGTCCGGGTGTTTGAGTTAGGCTGAGTTAATTATATGCCAAAACACAAGGCATTATTATGAAACTAATTTTAAATGACATATCACACGCTGTTCGGAGTTTATGACTCACTGGGTTGCTTTGATTTACATGATCTATTCAAAACATGCTTCAATAACTTAAAGCGGGGTTGAAATCCTCGAAATAGTTCTTTGACTGGTTCAATAATGACGTTTACACCAAGCATTCCTAACCCTCTGTAGATAAGCCCGTGGCAAAGTTTCATTCCAATGAGATTCTACAACTGTTCACATACCAACGCCTCTCGTAAATGCTTTGAAGGTGATTCATAGTTTGCTGTTACTACTCTCGATTTTTCAGAATGATTCATAGAATGTGCACATCGCCTTAGATTGAAGCCTGAAATTGAGATAAAGTTTGGCTAGACTTCAATTTGTTTTATTAACTCTTATCGTTATGTTTTAAGTCATTCTGTGTTCAAAATGAGATCTTATCCCTCAATATTGCTATCATACAAGAGTAGAAAGTGCTGACTTGTGTTCATTAGAAAATATGAAAGGAACATCTCGGCCATTGAACTTCGTAGTAGGCCCTTACTATTTCTATACATGCTTTGACTGCTGCTACGCCGTAGGCCTCTACACAATGCTTGTAGCACCCAAGTCTGAATTTGAGACAGTCTTATGCAAAATCCAGAAAGAAATGACAAATACATGACCGTTTTTCAATCCTGTTCCCAAACATTTTTGAAAAGATCGTTTCAGTTATTTTTTTTTTATCTATTCGCCACTATTTAAATCAGTCCATTATTGGACGCCTGCTTGTCGTGTCACTGATTCAGTTTTGAACATCTTGTATGATGTATCTTGAGGTCAATGAGAAGGTTGAGGTGATGATGGCTCTGGAAAGGGTATATGACTGTCGGTAAAAGAATCAGTGTGGTGAAAGGATTAAAGTAGAAATCTTCAAATTTTTATGTTCTAGGGCATGCCGGTTTCCTCACGATGAGAGCCGTTTGAGAGCACTAGTATAGCGCGCAAAGTTCCCGAATGGAAAATCCATTGGTGGACGACCACCGACCAACGACCTGTGAATCGGAAGGCGGAATCACCACCACTCCACCAGTGCTCATTATAGGATGTAAAATACATACCTCCTCGTAATTTTCCAACACAAATCTAGTTTTTCCCTTTATGTCCGAAATGTATCCCTCGGGAACAAGCCAGGTGAGTGCTCTCTAGTTAGCAAACTTTGCTTCTATTTTTACAGCACTGACCGGACGTGGCTGTGTATTGGGAGTTATTTTGCTTCTACAGTTCTGCAAAAATGGAAGGAGCATAAAAGTAGAAAGCAGGATGGAAAGAAATATTTTTATTTTCATTATTTATGAAAATAAATTATTCAAGATTGAATATTTTTTTATTAAGAAACTTAAAACTAATACAAATTTATATTTACAAAATACACGAGAAACAGTTGAGCCATCTAAAGACCGTTACAAACGATCTATAGATAGCTCAACTGATCCAGATCACTACCAGTCGGAAGCGTCCCCAGAATAATCAGATTGAATATTATTCAATATTGCATCACTTCATAGCTTTACAATGTTGCCGGGCAAAAGTATACTTTAAAATTGCCAGTATATAAGAGCATTTTCAGGTCCATAGCCATTTGTCTTCTTTATCCAAAAGCTGGTTTGATAGTTAGTTCGTTCTCCATGGTCTATTTTCCAACCATTATCATTGGTACATTTTTCGTTGCAATTTTCCCTTGCCATTCAAATTTGCAAGCTAAAAAACCTTAATCAAGCCTTTGCACGCTACAGCAATGAACGACGAGATTGCAAGGATGGATAGCTCTTTTCGTCAACTCCTCAGAATAAATAGAGTTAGCTGTAGAGCTCGCTTGCAGCCAATTTATTATCCTCAGCTAGGCGTAAACCCAAATATTTAGTAATGAACACGGTATCTACCATAACATGCCAAGACGTGTGGGAGGCGATAGCGGAGTCGCCTCCAACACCTCAACAATTTTACTGGAGAACAATGGTACTGGCGGAAATGGACAAAAAAAAACAAAAGAGGCTAGGAATAAAATTATAAAATTTCTGAAAACAGAATGATAACAAATCGTTCATGTACTACCTTTAAGATCCTGAATTAAATATATTATTTAAACGTCTTATGTTAAACTTCATCAAAAAAATTAACAAAAAAATTTATAAGTTTCGTTCATACTTTTTTTCTAAAAATTGCATGCTATAGATTGATTGTCATCCCCTTAGGATAGCGTGGCAATTAGTTCGTGTCGCTAGATGTCGCTAGTTACCTAGTAATTAGCCTCTTGATTAATTTGCTGTTCACGCTATTAGTTATCGCTGGGGACTCACTAACACGTCTCTTGACGTAAACAACAACATGTTTGTGTCCACTCATGTTTCTTACCTAGCTTTTGTCTGCACTTGTTTAGAGTTATCTATATAAATAACTCATAGCTTCCGATCGCGGCTTTACTCGCGTGGTACCTACGAGAATTAAGAGTAACCTATGAGTTATTCCAGACTATCTCTCATGCCAAATTTCATCCAGATCCGGTCAGCTGTTCTGGCGTGATTGAGTAACAAACATCCATCCATCTATCCATCCAAACTTTCGCATTTATAATATTAAGTAGGATGTGTGTATACAATTTTTGTGTGGCTGACAATCATCACCCAGCCTAAAGGAAAAGTCCTAGGAGTATAATAAGAGGTTAGTTTCTTATTAGAGAGAGATAGATAGATAGAAAATTCTTTATTGCACAAAAAAATAGTACAAAGGCGAACTTAATGCTAAAAAGCATTATCTTCCAGATAACCTTTGTGTTTGTGGACAGAAGATGTGAAGGTAGTGCACAGGAGAGGGAACAATTGAGATCATAAAAACGAAAATAAAAGGAGTTATGATGCTAATTACTTACTAAAATTTTGAGAGAAATAGGATTTTTAATACATACTAGTTTAAAAATAAATAAATACAATACATAAATATAGAGACCATAGTAAATACATATGCATACCAATAAAATATTGTAAATAAGAAAACAAATGCTCATTTTTGTATCATTTTATCAAGGAGATGATTATAGATTCTGGACCTGAAAATCTCCACCGACGTGGATTCACGAAAAACAGGAGGGATATGATTCCAGAGACGCGTAGCGGTTATTGTGTAGAGTGTAAAGGTTCACTAGAGGCCCGCCTTCATAAATCGCTCTCAAACATGTGAGCTTTCTTGAGTGCCTTTTATTTCAATTTCCCAGATAGAATTCGATGTCTTTTTCAAATTAAGATAGGATTCAGGTTTGAGTGAGATTTATTAATACGGGACTGGCTACGGATATGTCATTATGAGTTGCTTTACTGACTGACCGACTGACACTCTTCAAGCTAAATGAGTGTCTACTCAAAAACCCTGCTGATCTTGTTTGGCTTTACATAAGAGGAAACCTGATACTCTTCTATTATTTTAATTATTAAAGAACTTAATGTTTTAATTATCTTTAATATGTTTTGAGATCAGGTGTTTTTATCACTTACTTTGTGTAATTTGCCTCTTCTAAGATCGGAATAATCAATAAAAGTCGACTTGAAAGTAGCCCTGGTAATCTTAGTAGTTAATATTTTTCACTCCACTCACACTGATAGCCACTGACGTTCATTTCATAGTAAACGCTGTCTGTCACATTTGCTTAATATTTGGAAAATTCCCCTTTTAACTCCACTCACGAGATTAAAGATACAAACCTTAGCCTGCTTCTGGCTAAATCTACGTAGGAAGCAGGTTCCCTGGTTATTGTTAAGGTATTTATTTATATAATATACCTAGCAGATTAACCTATTGATCATCATAGTTCAGCCTGAGGAAGACCTTTGGCCATGGGACTCCTCTAAAGAGCATGTCACGACGAATGCATTTTATTAAGATTTAATTGGGCATGGTTGATATGTAGAAAATACTTGAGAGTGGATTATCACTTAGCCTATACTATCCCTACCAGACCATCCCCACTAGCAGGATAGGAATACATATTTTTCTTTCCACCTACTCCTTCAAGTGGGTACTTAACTAAATAAATATTCCAGACATACTTGTATCAGGCAAATATTTAGCACCCAGACATATAACAAATATCTGTGTTAAACACACAAATGTTAATCCAATGCGGGAATCGAACCCGCGACCTCTAGCGCAGAAGACAGAGTTAACTACTACCCTACCAACTGAGCTATGAAGCCAGTCAAAAATTTAAGTAACTCAAGAAACACGTGTCTAGTCACATTGAAAAGTGTTCCGATTATTTTGACATATACGGCTTAAAATCTTAGTCACTTGTCATTATGATATGGAATTCATAGTCAGCCGCAATTTAAAAAAAACAACAATGGTTCTTCTGTAAATGCACCCTTCCACTTTATATTATGCTAATGTTATGAAAAGCGTTGTGTAAGACGGATTCTATGAATATTCATGATGGACCTCATTACGGAATTTTCTTTTTATTGCTGCAGAAATTTGTTTACAAGGTAATCTTGATTTGACTGTGCAACAAAGCATGTATTTTTATTGCGTTTTCATTAAATAATCCTCCTTCATTAAAAAACCTATAAAATGAGGAGGAGTGATGATATTTGGATGTTTGTGGTTCAAAAACGCCCAAACGGCCGAACGGATTCAGATGAAATTTGGCACAGAGATAGATTATAATCAAGAATAGCATATAGGCTATATTCATATCTATGCGAGCAAAGCCGCGGGCGGAAGCTAACATATAATAAATAACCAAAATTCATTATTATAAACGTGGGTATTTACATCTAGTTTCATTATTAACTCTACCTTAAGTTTGAAACGAACAAAGGGCAAGGTCAGAAGAGGACAAGGAGACCTTGAAAATGTAAGTGAAATAAATAGGGATGATA
Organism: Anticlea derivata; assembly: GCA_947579855.1. Taxonomy (NCBI): domain Eukaryota; kingdom Metazoa; phylum Arthropoda; class Insecta; order Lepidoptera; family Geometridae; genus Anticlea; species Anticlea derivata. The sequence goes on along the minus strand of OX388271.1, from coordinate 5,321,214 downwards.
TCGAATCCCGCACCGTTTTCAATAAGTTGCCTCGGCTTTCGACAAGGTTTAGTTATTTAATTAGTGTAAACATTCAGCTGTTATTTATCTATTCACTCGGTTGAATTTCGAGTAACAATAGTGCTTTTCATGAAATATCTTTATTGAAACATAAATGTCGGCCGATAAACTGGATGAAAATGAAAGAGAAAAAATTCTGAAAATTTAATCTTGTAAAGACACCCAGAAAATTCATTTTTAAGCCTTTGTTACTTGATATTACAGACTCAATCGCTAAATATTTGGCCTCATACACAAGCTCAAAGTCGCGCAACGGGCTATGGAGATAGCTCTCTCCAGCGCGGAGTTTCACTACGTGATATAATCCGACATTAGGAAATCGGTAGAGGAACCGAGGTCCGACATAGCTCTCAGAATTAGCAAGTTGAAGTGGCAGCAGGCAGGCCATATAGCTCGCAGAACCGATAACGTTGGGGAGTAAAGGTTCTCGAATGGCGACCATGAACTTGACTGGCCTCATAGCTCAGCTGGTAGTAAGTACCTATATGTTTATATTAAAGCAACTTTCTGTAATTTCATTTTTCTTTTTTTGTCCTTTTTGTATAATTCTTAGCTCTAAGTTGTTTTATTCTAATGTTTGTCTTTATTGTGGTTTATGAGAAATAAATTCATTTCATTTCATTTTCATTTCATTTCATTTCATTTTGGACCCAGAGTTGCTCAGATAATAAAGCACTTCCACAGTGCTTGCTTGTCGTATCACTGGTTTTTTCTTGGTTACTGCATTATGTTAGAGAACATTCGATGTACTATGTATGCAATTTGTCGTATGTCAATTGTATAACAAATCTTCGAATGAGCTTGATGTTTTTCATCAAAATATTAGGAGTTTCAAAGCAAGTTTGTTAAAATTAGAATTTGATTAAACCTTTTGTTTATACTTTTCTTAAAAATGAGATCATGTGTATTTTTTACGTTACTTGCAACAAACGTTGTTTCTTATGAATGTCGTGTACAATTTTAGGGTTAATAGATTTAATTTAAATTTTACTAATAAGTGTGTTTTTGGCCATGTATTAGTTTGTTAACTGTTTTTGTACCTTAAATAAATAAAATAAAATACTATCCCGAAAGGCAACAAAAGATATAGCCAATGGGATGTAGAATAACTACATCCCACTGGCTCTATATTTTGTTCTAAGACATGGAATTTCGACATTTTGCATTGAAAAAACACTTTATTTATTTGGAAGACTAACAGCACATAACAACATAATTAACATGGATATTTAGAAACAAAAGGCCAATAATAAGTCTTCTCACTAGGCCAATAATAAGTCACTCACTTGTCACTATCATCATAAAAACATCAATAATCAGCCTTCATCATCATCATTATCATCATTAACGTATAAATCAGATAGATAGATAGATAGATAACTCTTTATTGTAAGCCACATAAAAATTTAACACATCACAATTAATTCGACAAAATATAAGTAATAATAGTGGAATACAATGGGCGGTCTTATCACTAAGAGTGATCTCTTCCAGACAACCTTTGGATGGACTGGATTTTACGAGAACGATAGAGGACGGTGGTGCTAAGGAAACAGGAAAATATGAACTTACAAAATAAATATAATATATAAATATGAATACATAATATTATTATACATACGCATAATATAAAAATATATAAATAATACAATAAATATGACACTTAGACAACCAATAAAAAAATAAAAAATAATAATAATGATAAATCAGTCCACTGCTTGAAGTATAGACGCGCTTTTGTCTCAGTCACTGATTAAATAACAGTCTGAGTTTTTTTATGTTATACTGAGGAGAGCATGCTCACGGCCCACCTGAAGGTAAGCGGTTACCGTCGCCTATTGACATCTGAGTGGTTTTTAATCTGTGAAGAGCAGAATATCGTGCAAAGTACGTACGCAGCCTTTACAATACGGCCGCCATACTATTTTGGAAAAGCGTAAGTATATGCGATAATGTTCAGCAGCGGTCGTCCTACGGCTGAGATGATGATAAATTACAAAAACCTTTCTAATTTAAAGCGACCGCAGAATAAACCACCTTATAACAGCGAACCAACCTCATTTTTATTTCATAGTAGGCACATGGCACACAATATTAAATTCAGAAAAGAAGGCACTTTCTGTGCCTTTTTATAGGCACCGCTATGTAATAAAAATACTTCCACTTGAAAGAGGTTTAATATTTTTTTGGGATTTATTGAATTACCATATCGCTCCTAGACCATTCAGTTATAAAATTGTGTTATTTTTTTTTAAAAGCCCTTCTTGTTATGTGTTTATGCTTTATAGCTATGTTTAATTTCTGCTACGCCTGAAATCATTTGTTTAAAGAGTTATTTTTTTTAATATTGTAGTGAAAGGTTGAATTAAAGTGTCGCTCACACAACTTTTAACCTATTATTCTTAGACATCAAAAAAGCATTTTTAGAAATATACGTTTAAAAGTAAATAAAACTTTCTTAATTTGTTGAAAATAATTTAGCCTTATTTCAAAATTATTTGTGTAAAAGTACGAGTAAAGAATACCAGAGTCAGTATTACATACTTAAGTACTCAGTTGGTACCTAATACAGACACAAGCGTGTTACGACGCAAATAACGAGTGAAATATAATAGCAAATCAATCATAATTTTGAAATCAAGTCATTTTATTTCAAAATAACGTCATTAGCTGCATGTAACCCATAATGGAATGGAACTTTATTAGCTTGAAGCACAAATACCTACATGTAAAAGTTAGCCGTGGTGGCCCCGGCTGAAGAATAGGCCCCTCCATATCTACCTATCCGCGGATGTCGTAAGAGGCGACTAAGGGAAAAAGCTGGGGGATGGGCAGCAGCGTCCCTCATTTTAACAACGATAGCTCTAACTGCGCTCGCCAACCCGCATGCCCAGCGTGGTGAGTATGGGCAAATCCCCCCACATGATAAGTAAAAAAAAAAAAAAAAAAAATTAAATAAAACTTTATTGAGGACCTTTAAAAAAAGAAAACACAGTTTATACAAAATGGCTTATAAGTCTAAGATAAGGTCCTACAATCGGCGGTCTTATCGCGGTTTGCGATTTCTGCCAGACAACCGTTTAAATAACTTAAACCTAAATTCGTCGACAACAGAGATGTGCGGGTTGGATGTATTCCAGCCCCCAAACTAGTTATAAACTGTATCTCAGGGGTCGGTTTCTATCCTCACCGCCTAGTCTTTGTTGCCGCGTGTCACTGCTCTGATGTTGTAGCATTTGTTGTGTGTAAATAGTTATGTGGTGTTTGAGTGAGGGAGTGTGTAAATGTAGGGGGGCGGGGGGTTCAGTGAGATAGGTGGACTGGTACTTATGAACGTGAGAGTGTTGGTATAGCCAGGTTAAGTTGTATGCTGTAGGTACCAACTTAAGTTATGACAGTGTGAGCGCAGGTGGGTGAGTAGTACGAGTAGTTTATGTAGAGGTGTACGTGTGTGAGTGCGTGTGTATTTGAATATGTGTGTATATGTGAGTGTGTGTGTATGTTTTGTAAGTGTTCTGTAATAGAATAATTATAAAGAAATAATAGTTGGTGGTTAATAGGGAAAAGGGGAAAAATCAAGATGGGGGAAGAGGATGGTGGGATGTAGAGTCTACAATTATTATCTATAGTGTCTCAGAAGTTCTTCAGTGGTGTTGTAGTTTTGTTGCAGAAGCCATGTGGTAAGCTCTTTCTTCAAAGTGTACTTGTTGAGACCATAGATATCGAGTATTTTATTTGCGCGATTATATAGTTGAGGGGCGGTAATAGGGAAGAAGCGACTGTACGCTGAGGTTCGGTGTTCTGTAATTGGACAGACTCTGTCGGACCTTCGTTTTTTATCTTTTAGATAAGGGTCAAATTGTATGGTGGAGTGCATGCGCTGTATAGTTTGAAGTACAAAGAGCTGTCTAACTGTGAGCGTTTTACAGTCCGAGTAAAGAGTTGATAAGGAATTTGCTCGGTCTGTGGGGGAGGCCATGTTCAGCAGTGGACGTCGAACGGCTGGATGATGAAAGTTAGCACCAACAAACCACAGGATCTGTAATCTGTAAGGCTCCACACGCCCACTCTACATAAGTAGAATCAGGAACAATAGAAAATTGTTTGTGTCTGGAATCTCGATATTCGATAACTTGAAACCAACGATTTAACTTTCAAGTCAAAATCAAAATCAAAGGCAGCAATTGCGCTAAATTATTCTAGGTGGATGTCAGTGTGTGGTGAGGATAAAGTAATAATTAACTTCTTAGAATAGTAGGGCATTACAACAAGTACTTAATAAATAGTTTGTCATTAAACAGACATCACCGCAGATCAAGGACTTTATTGAACTTTGAAAAGGATGTCAAACTTAAAGTTTTAAGTACTTTACGCCAAAATTGCTTACAACTTTTATTAAAGTCTATCTCCAGAAGTTACGTTTGACATAAACCGGAGATAATACCAACGGCTACTTAAAGGGCTTTAAAAAGGTACATAAAGATGCGAAAGTTGCCGAAAGTTGAGGAACATTTGAAGTCTTTACGATTCGATTTAGCCGAATAAAGTTTAGCAAAGTGAACTGAAGTGCTTGGTAAACCGCCGGACTAACGCGAGTGTCGTGTTGAGAGGTATTAGGTTTACGAACAGGTTCATCCTGTAAAGATCTAGAGACGGGCTTTTTAGGCAAGACCTACTCTTTCCTGTAAGTGTTACTGTAAAAAGTCGAGAGTATGCACTGTTCACCAACACAAGCCGGTTATTTTATTCATAGTAAAGTTGACAACGACATATCTATAAAAAAATGCATAAAATCAGCAATATAGGTGTACCTACTATTTTAGGAAATACCTATTCAATCCTTCTCCAATTAAAACGATGCGAGTACGTACATATTTCTAAACTATACTGGGATACTAACAGTTAGGAACCTTTAGGGAATAAAATTTCTCCAATTCCACAAAACGGATGACCGACGCCGTGTTGAAAGCCACCCGATGGACCGACGAAATTGTGAAGGTTTCGGGAAGTCAGTGGATAGAAAAGGCATAAAGCCGTTTGTCGTGGCACTCTTTGGGGGACGCCATGTTCAGCAGTGGACTTTATCAGTCGGATGATGATGATGGTAAATGTGCTTATCCGAACTTTAATTTAGGGAAGAGGCAGACCAAAGAAAAAATGTATGGATTGTGCGACATGAGTAAGAGGAGGAGAATAGGAGCTAATACTGACATGACGACTGAGAGAGAGAAAAACATATTGTTCCAGCCCCACAGGCAGGTAGATGAAGATGATACTCCGTTATCAACTTGTCATTCAGTACGCACAGTCTGAAGGGAAAGCATATTTTTATTCATAATCACATTATCGCGTCGCGTAGTGTTAAAACGCTCTAAAAATATTTTAAATACTTTAAATAGTGCAAATATTAACTCGAATAAACTGCAATTTAAAGTGTGTTTTATAGTTTAATAGGGTTATGAAATGTTTTACGCTCTATAGTTTTAGTTATTTATGAAGTTTGTTTTTGTAGTTGTTTGGGTGGGTTTTGTCGCGGCCGTTTGTTGGGTTAATATCAAACTCATTTTAGTCGAAAACTTAAATTGTAAAGCAATTGCCAGCAGGACATTTAATAGGAAACTTTCGAAATCCATTATATTAAAAAATATATGTCGGTAACAAAATAAGTATGCTGATGTATTGTCAGTAGGTACCTACTTTATGTAGCAGTTATGCAAGAGTTTACTAGTCAAAATGAAAAGGCAATAATATATTTTTCACTCCCCAAAAGGCGTGTTCAAACGGCGTGCAAATGGTTCGATATATCATCTGAAATTAATTTCAAAATGATTCAATTCAAAATTTTATTGACTTTCATCATTAGTCATCATTCTGAAATAATTCCAATAATGTTGAAATAAAATAAGGACATATTTAATTTCAAATAGTGTATAGCACTAACCATTTATTTAATTAATTGAGTTCAATGGCTTCAACGTTAGTAATTGAAAGCCACATGCATTGTCCCAATAACTTCCGTAGCCTGCTCAAAACAATGTAGCTGTGGAATTAATGCCACTCTTGTGTTTGCAGCTAACGATAGAAAGCTATGTCTCTCACTTCCTTTATAACTCATACAAGATACTGCACGCGCCTTTGCTCGCTTTGTACTTGGATAAAAGCAGCCTATATGTACATATTTACTACACACTTGCCAAATTTCATAATACTTACTTGCTTTTGCTATGAACAATATGCTGCTCACTGAAGATACCTACCGATTGTATGAGGTAGTTAAAAAAAAGTGCTATTAGCTCGAGCTCACATTCCAGCAATGAGCCAGTTACAGTTCCATGGCTGTGTTCGTATCGCGCAATACGAATATTTCCCATTGAGCTGATTCAATGAAGTGTGAACTGGATAACAGGGATGCCTTCAGTATAACAATGGCTACCGAGCACCTTAAGGTTGGTGCATAAAGATTCGCTCCACATAAAATGGTGTCAAGTATCGAGTTTAGCTTAACGGCTGCATTTTATGTGTGTGTTTATGGCTTGGTCTGGTGTATGGAAGTTTGAGCTTTCAAGATGATAAGGACGCAAACTGCCAACAACAAACGAGATTTTGAGGTGTTTCCATAGTATCAGGTAGTAGTAGGTTATCAAAGTAAGCTTTTGTGAGCGAGAGTGTACCTGTTGTACATATATGTGGAAATGTCATCGTGTATGCGCGGCGTTCCTTCATAAGTCTGTCTTCAACTCTACGCAATTTTCGAAGTATGCGCTAGTAATCTGGTAGGGTTTGTGTTTATGTTTGTGTGGCATTTCTGCAAAATAATAATGATCAAAGCCGGTTTCAGTTTTAAATAAATAAAGAAAATAAAAATTGTTTATTTCATGTTTTAAAAACACATAGGTACTAAATCTAAGTGAGACAGCATAATTCGAAATACACAATAAAAAACAAAAGTCAAAATCACAAAGTAAATGTCAAAAATATTCATAAAATAAAAATATATATTTTAGGACAGACAGACGGACAAAAACACGCAGAGAGGAGGGACCATCAACGGCCGGGGCAGCGCCCCTCAAAAAGGAAAGCATGCAGGCCCATCCAACGCCCCATAAACGGAGAGTCCCACCTATCCGCCAATGTGCTTAGAATGGTGTTGGGGCTGCCATGCAGGCGTTTCAGGAGCGATGTACAACTCTTTCTTATGATGGCGTGGAAGCCATCAGTGTGCGCCTCACTGAACATACCTGACGCACTGCAGAAACGTGGCGTAAACGTTTAAGAGGCCAATAATAATCAAGAGGATCTTGGGCCTTCGTGGGGACCACGCGACCCAGGCCACTTTAACTTTTATTACTAAAGGCTACACTGCATTTTAGCTTTGAAGCTATGTCCAACCTTCTTAGTGAACGAGTTCGGTAAAATACGTTGTGTATGATTTCCTAACTAACCCAAATATGAAAAAAAAACACAATAATTGAGAGATGACTTGTCTTCTCTCTCAGAAAATCTTAGTTATCAATTATAGTAAGATCAACTTCCCAGATCTCCAGGAGAACAGATCCTTTTAGATGTCTAAGGCGAGGGGAGGGGGAGGGGGTAGACAGAGGCACGTACAAACGCTAACGCGCTCCAAAGCATTGTACCTATATGGAGCACCTCCCTATCGTGAACAAGTACATAACAATAGATCAATAAAAGAGAAATAAAACAATAATACCTTCTGATCTGGCAGCAACTTTCAAGGCGATCTTATAGAAGTTTTTGCGGAAGTTCTCGCCAATACAATCCTGTTAATAAAGAATTATTCCCTTAACTTGGATCAGCAGCGGTGAGACTTCCTGTTTGTACGAACTTTTGATAGAAAAGGTGAAACGAAAATCCTTAGAGACAAGACATTATCAGTCATCATTTTATACTTAGCTAAAGCCAATGTTGAAAGCAACGGGCGGCAATTTACTGCAGTTCAGACAGCATGAACAAATATTACCAGTTTTAAGCAGTGTTCAAACGGCGTCCGATAGGTCACACAGGTAGGTAAAATAGATAGGTAAAATACGACCACTGGAGTCCAATGGAATGGTCCATTTTGAGTTTGACATTGAGGAGCGAGCGATATCGGTGAGCTGTATCTCTCGCCCTTCAATGTCAAACGAGAATTTGACTTTATTTCAGTAGCCGTAAGGATCATCATAATCATCATCATTAGCCTGAGGAAGTCTACTGCTGAACATAGGCCTCCCCCAAAGAGTTCCATGACGAACGGTCTTGAGCCTTCTCCATCCACTGACTTCCCGCAACCTTCACAATGTCGTCGGTCCATCGGGTGGGGGGGCCTTCCAACGCTGCTTAGATTCCTCGCACCCCCCGCTCCGCCGTTACCGTGGCCGCTACCTAAGCCAGGAATAGCGGAGCTGCCGGGGACTGGGGGCCGTCTCGTAATTGTACCTGTCATATGAGGGGGGGTTGGACCATAGACCCACCACGCTGGTCCAGTGCGGGTTGGTGAGTGGAGCGCCAGAGCCTCGTTCGTTGATCGGCAGGGTGTACCGCGGGGTGTAAGGGGTTCCAAATAACACCAATTTGAACCCATTATATCAGCAACTAGTTTTCTAGCATTTCTGGAACACGAAATCAAATCTAAGTAAATATAAAACGTAAACCCCGACGGGTTACTGTCGGCAACAAAGTTTTGTTTGAGTTTTACTGGGTCTGGTAACATTCCCTACCTTTTCGAATTGACCTACTTCTGATTTCGATTGATTTAAGAAGTAGATATCCGAATCAATGTTTTCGCATATTCATTAGCTAATTAATAATGCAAATAAGATTGATCTCTACTGACAGCTTGAGCAATATGATAATAGGGTGTTAAAAATAATGATTGATCAAGCGAGCTAAGCGAGCAAAATCAATAATTATGTCTTTGTCAAGTATGTTTGTACGTTTGAACTTTGTGGTACAGTGAAATAAAACTGTAATGACCAATTATCGTTTGTTTACAAGCTACTTAAGTCCGGTTGGCCTAACGAGAGCTATATCGACTTTCGATCCGAAGGTGTGTCGAAATTCACTTTATTTTATTGTACAAATAAACAAGCCAAGCTACATAAAATCTTCTGATTTATGAATGAATTCATAAACTACGAAATATCAGATTTGACTTTCTTTTACTTTCCTTTTATATCTTTTTATCAGTCTTTCAACGGATTTTCATGAAAAAACATCAGAAAAGTTTGTTTTCCTTTTACGATACAGTAAGTATGTGGGTAGTTCTTTTATCGTCGTATTCAGGGAGCTAGCACCAGTTCTTGACGTTTTCGAGTCGCTACTTCTTATTTCATTGTATGGCTTCAGCTGTATTACAGTCAATATTGCCAATGTAAAGTTATAATGAATATCGAGTTTGTTCCGAAGATAATGGTGGCGGATTTCTTCAAAAATTCAAACCGCATTTTTAGTCAGTTTAGAAAATCACATAACACACTCACATCTCTAGCAAATCGATCGCAGAAGTTAAACAAAGATTTCAATGCCACTCTCTAGGCTCAGAATACAGAACTGTATTCTGAGTCTCTAGGTTATGGGAGTCTTTAGTTATCATTGTCAGTTGCCATTTCGCAATGGACTCACTTTTCTTCCTTGCTGCGTGTTGAACGCAGCGCATACACGCAACGTCAAATACATTGAAATATAGGACTACGATGCAAAGCAATTAATAAGTAAAAAAATAAACTTCGGTAAATAAATAAATCAAATCAAATCAAATCAAAGTAATTTATTGCGTAGTATGGGTTAGGTACAGTTGTTACATAATACAATACAAATTAGGAGCAGCCATATTCAGCGTTGTATGCTAAATATTGTTGAACTTATAAACTTTTAATTTTGAAGCTGTTCCAACAACTTTAGACACATAGTTATAATACATTTATTTATTTAATAATAAACAAAGAACCCAAAAATGCAAAAAAAAAGAAATTTCCAAAAACCAACATTTTCTGAAAAACAGAATTTTATTAATTTAAAAAAAAATAACTTTTTAATGCAGATCTTATTTTTTTCAAAATCGAGCCTGTTACTCCTAACATCATTTTTCGATTACTCTCACGGTTTCCGATTTTGCCTAAGTGGCCCTGAAAAAAAAGTCAACCTGTATACAAGGTGATTCATAATATGTATTCCATCCCGAAAGGGGTCATTCTACACCCGATTAGCAATAAAGTTTGCTCTACGACTTTTGGAAATTAGACATTTTTCATTGATAAAACTCTATGCGAAAATCAGCTGTTTTGGGGTCAAATCAAGTCAAACTCAATGAATCAGCTGTTTTCGGTAGCAATCTTGATTCCGAACTTCATGTACGTTTAGTTTTTAGTTCTAAAGATGATAAAAATAAAAATGAAAGTTTGTAAAAACATTTTTTTTTATATTGATGTTTTTTTTCGCTAAAATTATTTATTTTCGTTGATGGAATAGCTCCCTTTCGGGATGGAATACATGTTATGAATCACCTTGTAGATTTCAATTAACACGACGTCTGCGTTTGTACTTACTCGTACATACCTACATTGCGTGTATGAGCAAGAAACGCGCTCCTGAAATCGCTTCAGCAAATAGTGCTTAGACGGAAATATGTATGGAAATATAACTTATGGTAGGTACCTATTTATTCAATTTCTAAAGTATTACTGCTATCGACAGTCCTCTTATCATAAGCAATATTTCCGGCATTAGGCTTCAATATTGTGGGATATGACAGCTGACGAATGACATGACAGCACCATTCGAAAAATAAATTCGCGTATTGAATAGGGCTTTTATAGTAATGGTTTATTTTTCCGTAAAAATGGAGCGTTGCATTGTATCGCGTCGCAACGTGACGTCACAAAAGATTTTGAGGCGTGAAAATATGTCACTGTTTTTATTTTGATGGCTGAGTTTACTGGATGTGGATAGGGTTATTACAGAGCGGGTACACGCTTTAGTAAATATTACGGCATGTTTTCCAAAAAAATATGAGCCGTGGTGATATTGAGTATTCATTATTGTTGCATTCAGAATAATGTACAGGAATAAATTAATAACTTCGAGGCGCTTCTTACGGCGACCTAGTTCGATCGGCACCACACTGAAGCTTTTCATTCCATTTTGTGAAAAAGGATCATCGAAAAAAATGATAGGCACCAAGCCGTGTTTGTTGCCTGATTCTTCTAGGCTTGGTCGCGAGGAACAGGCGTAGCTTCACCTAGTTTCTAAGACGTTTCAAAGTGATTCTAGTGATTTTATTGAAATAAACGCCTTTTGACTTTGACTTTGACTTATACAACATGTTACGTAACTAGTATACTATCCCGAAATGGGCTTATTAAATTGAAAAAACGACTAATATTAGCGTTTTACTTAAAAACAAGACCAAAAACAGGTAATTAAAAATATTCAGGAAAAATATGATAAAAAATATTCTTTTTTTTAATAAGAATATTTTGAATAAGAATATTCTTTATCATATTTTTAATTACCTGTATTTGGTCTTGTTTTTAAGGAATTAATATACTATCAAGTTTGACATCAAGTTTCCTACCTTACAAGATCCGTCAAAATGCGGATTGGTTTGTCGGATATGATGATGATGATGTTGAATTTTTTTATTGACAATTTAGTGTAAGTAAAACACTAACAAGATTACTTCCCTCCCTTGAGTTGCCGTTAACAGACGCTCAGGAACTATTTATAGGTACACTAACTAAATAAAATCCTAATTACACGTCCACACACTTTCAAGTTCTCAGAAAGACCTAACACGATTTCTAAGCCGTGTAGAAAAATAGTAGAGAAATGGTTAACTAACTCACAGGAACTTAGCCGACGGGTCCGCCGGACGCGCTCTTCGTAGGGGCAGGGATGGACGCAGGGAATGGGGGATCTGTATCCTAGTATCCTATCATCAAATAAGCGAAGAGAATAACTCAAACCGTGTTCATCAACTCAAACGGTATGTGTTGTGTCATCTCATATTTTTTTCAGCCGTAGGACGTCCACTGCTTTACATAGGCCTAGGCCATAGATTTCTGGAAACAATTATTTGGGGTTGATTTGCCCATACTCGCCACGCTTGGTCGCTTGCTCCCCTAGCTTTAGTCGCCTCTAACGACATCCACGGGTGGAAATGGAGGGGCTATTCTTTAGTCGGGGCCACCATAGCAAATGGTATAGCTACGCTATAACTCAATCAAATTTTACAGCAATTGCCATGAATAATGTCGGTTTCATGTCAGTATAAGTAAAGGAAAATCATACAAATAACAAAATAGATACGTTTCTGACTGACAACCTATGCGCAGCCACCGTAACTTGGTGAGTAGTCTTCCTAGTGGTCTACAGGGGGAGTTGGTTACATCTCGTGTCAATACTAGTTCATTCATGGAATCGCCAGCTAGTCCATTGTGAATTGCCAATGTCAGTTTACTGTCCTATCCCCTAAACAATTTACTCTGAATACGTCACTCAAACATTGATTTTAGTTACGAGGACATTGCTATATATATATATATTCAACGATCATTTGGCTAAGGGTTGCTTTTCTAACTTATAATGTCCACTACCGTTGATTTTACTAACCCTTGTTAATTAACCTAATGTATTGTGATTAACGATGAATTTCGTAGAAGACCCATTTTCAGTGACATAGCTCTTAGAATTAGTACGTAAAAGTGGCAGCCATCATCATCATCATCAGTCGACGCAGTGATGGAAAGCCGACCCGATGGACTGACGACATTGTTAAAGTTACGGGAGGTCGGTGGATGGAAATGGCTCAAGACCGTTCGTTGTCACTCTTTGGGGGAGTCATATGTCTAGCAATGGATTTCTGATGATGATTGTACTTAAAAGGGTACGTTTAAAGTTTAATATATGTTCCGCACTGTTTCTTGTAAATATAGCCAGCTATGGCTTCCGCAAAAAGATTCCCTCGAGAGCCTCAGCATTTAGACTAGTGACTTATTTACGACTTCACTTCTACACTACCGGGGATTAAATGCAAGTAGAGCCACAGAATAAAGATAAGTACTGATAGAGCCTTACTCAAGTATCTTAGTGTTAATCGTACCTTTAGGTGTAAAAATAAGCTTTATAGGGCCTGTGTTAAACTAAAAACTTGATCCTTTATCTTAGTGGTCCTTTTCCAACGTGTGGATTAAAAACACCGTTTCATTAAAAAGTGAAGGAAAGGTTCTTTTATGTCTGTACCCGTTTAATTCAATTCGTATAACAATGTAACACACGTACTTTGGGCGCTATCGAGGCTGCCGGCACACTTCCGCCCCATTGGATTCCTGTCGATGAAGTATACCTTCGAGCAATTAATTTCAAATGAAAACAATGAATCTGGGATACTAACATTCCGTTTGGATTTGATATTTGGCTCATATCAAGCTCGTGAGGGAAATTTTGAGAAGACATAAAAGGAAACAAATTTAGAAAATTTACGATGAATTTTTTTTCAGTGATTAAAAACGTTCGACTAGAAATGTGGGTATCATTCTCATATTAATAGGCTTTGGTTTCCGAAGACTTTTCAAAAGTCGTCTTCATACCTCAACTTGGTTATTGGCTGGATGACTTAGAAAAACCCTCTGGACTGAACATGATTAATTACGTTCAATTCTTTCCATCCAAAGGTTATCGGCGCAGCGATCATCATCATTAGCCTGAAGAAGTTCTTTGGACATAGACCTCACCCAAAAAGAGTGCCACGACAAACAGTCGAGCCTTTTCCATCTACCAACTTCGTGCAACCTATAAGGCAATAAGGCCAGCCTACAATCATGCAATTTGCTTTTTTTCCTAAAATGTAAAGCCATGTTCGTGAATGGTAAAAAACGGGTTCTGTTAGATATACATAACTGCAGAGCAAAAGTATGTATTCCAGAATTTTTAATGATAAAAAAATACGAAGCGAAGCATAACTAAAATTACTTACAAAGATCGAAAGAAATCTTTCAGTTCACGGAAGAAATGTACGGTCATAGGTGGGTTCAAATTCCAGCCGTTCATAAAAAACTTTTTAACTTGATATGTACGTACACTTCTTTATTATTTTAACCTAGGTAACATATTATTGTATGTACTGTAGATAATATGTATCGTCATGACATCCATAGGATGTCCACTGCTGGACATAGGCACAGATTCGTAGAGTTCTGATCGGAATGGATGATGGGAATTCGCCCATACTCACCCGCAGAGCATGCGGGTTAGCGAGTGCAGTTAGAGCTATCGTTGTTTAAATAGGGGATGCTGCTGCCCATCCTCTAGCTCTTATTCGTTAGTCGCCTCTTATCTTCTTCTTCTTCTTCTCGTTATAATGTACCTGTATTATTTATGTTCCGAAATAAATTAATTTGTATTTGTATTTGTACTAATGTTATGTGCGATTGCGCATTTACTAAATCCTATACCTTAGACCATTTTATTATAGACAATCTAAAACTTTAACTCAAACAAAAAAACTGAATCGAGAGAGAATCGTAGTTTTTGACAGTTGTTTGCTAAAAATATATCAAAGCTATACTTGGGCCATATTTGTGCGTAAATCGGAACTCAAGTAATAGGTTCGTACATTTCATTATTTTTTCATTCACAACACGCTCTAGCTCTAATAACAAAATACAATCCCTGGTCACGGACATGGAGTCACTAAAAAGACGTAGGTAGATTATTGAATGGAATCGTTGATGCGTGCGATGGATTCGCACTTGGCTTTTTTATAAAGCCATTCACTTCACTCCGATAGCCATGTAGGTAAGGGTAGGTACCTGATTCATTAATTACTGAGGTAGCAAATACCTTTGGATCGAACACATCATCAGTTATTTACAACCTAATGAACACGCGCCTTTTAATGTTGTTATTAAGAGCATTTTGATTCATCGTTTGTAGCTTTCACATCTGACGATATTATCGTCTTCACGATACACGACACCACAACAGTTCATGGGGAGCAAAAATATTAAGCTGTGTTCAAAAAGCGTGCGATATGAAATATATAGTTTATTCTAATTATCCTTACATTTTGAGTTTGTTTTTAAGAGCTTGCGATATCGTTGAGCTTTATCGTATACCTCCAGGGATCATTTCGAAATAATGTTTTATCATATTTTAGAAGACTTATCGCACGGCGTTTGAATACGGCTGTAAATATGAGCTAACCAGTATCGTTTGCCGTCTATCGATATCTATTATCAAGACACATGAACAACAACAGCTTATAGGAAAGCACCTATATGAAAAACCTTCCTTCTCGATATCGTCACGATAAACAATAATATCGCCATGTGTGTTTGTACATGTAATTATCTTATAGAAATAAATACAACCTTCTATTGAATTAAATGTAAAGAGTTACCATTTTGGTAAGGTCTAAATATTATATTAATTGTTAGCTGTTACGAAAAGTTTAAAGTGGATCGGATGAAATTGAAAATTGACCAAATTTACAACAGTCGTTTGGTGACAGAACTGTAAACTATTACTAGGTCAGTTCAAGCGTCGAAAATATTTCGATATTCCGGTTTCAATGTTGAAACCCAACAATGGTGCAAACTTTCAAAGACAAAATGTTTTTATATTTTACGGAACACTCGCCAATCAATTCGGAATGTTTATTACGTTTTTCATGTAAAATATTTTCGTAGAGTTATTTATAATAAATTATGCTTTAAAAAATTGAATAGGTGAGTCAAACAATGGTAAATTTCAATTTATTCTTTTGCTAGGAATAATAGGCTGTATTTTGCTTGGTGGTTCAATGAAAAATGACGTATTTCAAAAATCATTGAACAAACTTTATTGGCACTTGGGTGTAGAATAAGCCCTTTCGGGATGGTATACATATTATGAATCACCTTTTATAACAACCTAACCCATACTTAGGAAAAGTTATGATTATATTTTACGAGAGATTTTCTCGCTCTAAATTGGAGCAGCCCTCTTAGGGTACCTCCGCCTTACAGAAGATCACAGCCAAATAACATTATTTGTTTCAAATAGTGTTGTGTTCCTGCGGTGAGTAAGGTTGCCAGAGCTCTTTAGGGGGGGAGGGGTTCGGCAGGCAACGCATTAGCAATGCTCCAGGTGTTGCTGATGTTAATAGGCGACGGTAACCACTTACCATCAGGTGGGCCGTAAGCCTGTTTGCCTCCGTATAACATTTAAAAAAAAACTAGTTTCCCCCCGCGGCTTCGCTCGCGTGGTACCTACATAAAAAGTAGCCTTTATGCTATTCTAGGTAAATAACTATTTATATTCCAAGTTTCAACGAAATCAGTTGAGCCGTTACGGCGTGTATTGAAGAAAAAACATCCAAACATCCTCACAAACTTTCGCATTTATAGTATTACTAGTAGTCTAAGTTGCAAATGTGTGGGATATTATAAATCATACCCATTATTGAGTTTGTCGATGTATTGCTACAAGCAAGGCCTGGTGGCTCTCTCTCGTAGCGGTATGATTCCACGTAGCAAGGTATAGAAAAAAACACGTGAAAAGTGCGACCATTTCGCATTTTTTCTTCGCAAATGTTAAGCTACACCAACAGAAAGTAGTTGAACAGGGTAATGCGAAATTTCGGTAAGTAAAACAAGCACTTAATCACAGACTTAAGCCAGCTGAACTATTTATTCTACAAAAGCTATCGCTTTCTGCAAAGCGAAGGACGTTATTTATGGGACATCAAATCACGGAGCCACCAAATTACAAATTGAATTGGACAAAAAAATTACGTTAGACTGGTTGGTTAGTTACTTACCTGTACCGGTCGTAAAGTGGCGCACACAGGATTTTAGGATTCCAAAATTTATCTTAGACTGAACTCAGAGGCAATATACTGTTCGTTTAAGAACAAAATCAGTGGCTTGTTTTCTTAGACTTAGAATATAATACTCAGTATAAATCTTCCAGAATAGATGTAATAAGGATTAGTGAGAACTAATGTTTAGTACCGGCATAGCAGGGTTACCGACATACCTTTCAGAATTAGCATGTTGAAGTGGCAGTGGGCCAGCCATATAGCTCGCAGAACCGACAACCGTTGGGGAACAAAGGTTCTCGAGTGGCGACCACGAATCGGACGACGCAGTGTTGGAAGGGCCCCACCCGATGGGCCGACGACATTGTGAAGGGTGCGGGAAGTCGGTAGATGGAGAAGGCTCAAGATCGTTCATCATGGCACTCTTTGGGGGAGGTCTATGTTCAGCAGTGGACTTCATCAGGCTGATGATGATGATGTTGAATGTTTAGTAGCGATTCGAAAACGTCAGATCTAATTTCTAAGCCCTTTGATCCGACCTTGTGTTACGGACTATGAATACAATACGACCTTCGATAAACCTCTGTTCATTTTGTTTTATTTTTAATGAACGGTGTTCAGTTTCCATAAAGCCCCAGAATCAGCTATAGTTATATCAAAAGAAAACAAAATCTTGTATTAGAAAAATCATTACTTTTCGGTCCTCTCGATTACGAAAAGCATTCTTTATTATAGGTATACAGAGAACTTACTAATTGTCAATAATTCGATAGATATGTTTGATAAATACGTTATGTAGGTACACTCAATACTTACTTAATGTTAATCATGCGGCGAAATTGATTCAGCGAAATAAAATAAGTAGGTAGGTACCTCAGTGTGGCAAACAGTACTATCATGTACATACTTGGAAACAGAATATATTTATTGCATAAATTAGCGTTACACAAAGGTTATAATAAGACATATGGCACTTATAAACTTTATCTCCCTTTTCGAGCTTTACAAATAATATAAAGCCGTGTACAAACGGCGTGCGATATATCTTCTTACATTTATTTTTAAATGATCCTTACGTTTTCGGAGTAAAGTTAATTTTGAGTTTATCTTTAAGGAGCTTGCGATATGGTTGAGCTATATCGCACACACAGTCACCTACCTAGTCCTGACCCCACACTAGAATTCCCTGTGGTATGTACCATGGTACCACAGCACCCAGACCCGGGAAAACCACTTGCAGATCATACAAACATTTGTCCCGCAGCGGGAATCGAACCCCTTGCCCCCGTCTTCTTACCGTCGTCAATTTAAAACGTTATAACACTTTTGATTAGGTAAGTGGTAATAGGTTATTTTTTTATTTATTTACCATATTAAACAATTACACTTAAATGATTTTTCATTTAGCATCTAAAAACCACTAAGGTTTGTGTAGGCGCTAAAGCGAGTTTACATCAGTTAGGTACCTAGGTACCCATTCCCAGTGCATTAAAAGTGAGTGAGATATAGAAAATTTTTGAGCACATGGGACATCATCAGTTCGTCGCCCTGTACAACTTCTCAAACAAAACAACTATCTTATTAAAAAGGCAATCACAATAATGACTCGCCGACTGAATATGTATCTAATAACTTCCCCTTCATGCAATCAAGAACAGCCAGCTATCGTTTGTAAACAAAGGGGCGGATCTGGAGCTGTGTTTGCTGTTCAGCTCGATGACACAGGGAGGAAGCAGGAGCTGTACTACAGAGATGGGTAGTTCTAGATTGTAAGTTCTAAGAACCAAGGGCGGATCCAACCTTTAGTCAGGGGGGGTCACATAGTGGTCACATAGTCGAGGTCCAATCAGGACAGGCCGGACTAACCCACACTTGACTTATCACTGGTCGACTTACACCCAGCTCAGGGGGTCATGAGCCCTCATGACCCCCCTCCCCCTGGATCCGCCCTTGCTCAGAACAGTGCTATACTGAAGATGTCGATTCAGATAGTTCCACATGTCCTGTGTGGTGCGAGATCAAGCAAGCGCGAGCGAAGCGACTGAATTTGGTTCTGTTATACCAACCCGACCCGATCATACCGCACGCATGGGTGCCACGTGCCATTTCTATGTATACTATAATGTACTATTTTGTGTTAAAATCGATAATTTTGATTTAATTAATCTGATTTTCGTTTTGAACTCTTGATATTGACATCTGCGTCGTAAGTGGGCGCAAATGTAAAAATTACTTAAAGCTTATTTATAATAACATCACATTATGATTATGGCCTGTCCCATCATTAGGTTTTGTTTAGGCGGTGACGTAAATTAGTTCAAAATCGTGTAAAATAGTGCGGAATATTTAATTGAAGTCCGAGTTTGAATTTGCAATAAGGTGTCATAGCAAGCTCCTATGTTTTCAGAATGCCTCTTCCAAATATTGAGACAGCATACCAAAGTTACTGAATGCGACTCTGCTCCAATGCCAATACTAAGAATGCTCGGATATCAACGTATCGAAACTTGGGTATACGGCGATCCGGCAAACGCGATCCCGATTGCACTCCCAACGACTGTTTGTTGTTTTACAATTGTTGTCCAGATTTACTGACGGCCAGTTGTTGTTTGGGTGAGTTTGGGCGTCAATTGATGGCGAGAATTGACTGGGAAATCAATTATGCACTGGCACGGACAATCGAAATAGTTCTCATGGGTTTAAACAAAGCACAAATGCATTTTAGATAATGTTTGGGGTAAAAAAATGGGAGCTATGAGTGTATTTGACATTTGCTATATAGTCTACACAATACTAATATTATAAGAAAGTAAATTTTGTTTGTTTTTATGTAGGGGTAATATCTGGAACTACTGAAATGATTCAAAAAAATCTTTCACTTATAGAAAGCTACTACACACACAACTACATTATTAAGTTACACTATCCCTGTGTAACTTAATAATAAAATATTTTTTAAATTAACGTTAGAATAAAAAAATGCTCCATTTTATTTTGACAGACCTCATAGCTCAGTTCGTAGTAACTCTGCCTTCTGCGCTAGAGGTCGCGGGTTCGATCCCCGCACTGGACATACATTTGTGTGATAAACACAGATGTTTGTTCTGTGTCTGGATGTTAATAGTCCACTCACTCACTGACAGACTCATCACGAAAGCTTCGGAAACTACTGGGCCGAGGAGTCTGAAATTTGGCACAGACATTCTTTAAAAGATGTTACCGTGCAATAAGAACGGATTTTGGAAAATTCAGCTCCTAAAGGGGTGAAATCGTGGATTTGACCCATTTTTGAATTGAACGTTTGTATGAAAGTCCTATGTTTTTGAAGTTGGAGACATCAAAATCGGGTTTTAGGTAAATTATCAAAAATAAAAAATAATTTTATCAGCATTTTTTGAAAAACAGCCCTTAAGGTGTGTAATAGGGGAAGAAAGTTTATATGGGAAGTCCTATGTTTTTGAAGTGAGGGACATCAAAATCGGCTATCAGGTAAACAGCTCAAAGTAATAAAATACCTACTAAAGTTTTTTTGAAAATCCACCCTCAGGGTGTGTAAATAGAGGATGAAAGTTTATATGGGTTTTTTTAATCTATTAGGCCTATTCAGTTGAAATTTGGCAGGCAGATTCTTCATTAGACGAAGGCATCTGCTAAGAAAGAATTTTACGAAAATTCACATCAGAGGGGATGAAATGGGGGTTTAGAGGTTCTTTGAAAGTCCTATGTTCTTGAAGTTACATACATAAAAATCGGTATTCAGGTAATGAAATCAAAGAAACGAAGGTGGCTACAATCGAAACTGAATGATAATGGTGCGATCATTATCATTTTCAAGTCATTGAATTAGTAGAATTGGGGCCAGGAAGACATCGCATTGGTTATAATCGTATTTCAATAATTTCGTCAATAGCTAATTAAACTCATACGCAAAGGGTTACGTAATCAATTAGTTGTGAAATTAATCAAATTTTTCATGCGGTGACGTAAGCTGTCGTGAAATCGGAACTAAATTATAAACAGGGGTAAATAGAAACTGAATTTATTGCTATCTTGAAAACTATAAATGCCATGATTCTAAAACATAAACATAATTCGTAATACTCGTACCAGCCGAAAAATAAAAAAATTTAATCTATGTTTTTTTATTTTCTTTAGCTGGTTACCCCCAAAGTGACGGAAAATTCGTTTTTCAAAAATTTGCTAGTATGTCTTATAGTATGCAACTTTTATATAATATTTTCATCATCATCATCATCATCAGCCTGATGAAGTCCACTGCTGAACATAGGCCTCCCCCAAAGAGTTCCACGACGAACGGTCTCTAGCCCTTTCTATCCACCGACTTCCCGCAACCCTAACAATGTCGTCGGTCCATCCGGTGGGGGGCCTTCCAACACTGCGTCGTCCGGTTCGTGGTCGCCACTCGAGAACCTTTGTTTCCCAACGGTTGTCGGTTCTGCGAGCTATATGGCCGCCCCACTGCCACTTCAACCTGCTAATTCTGAAAGCTATGTCGGTAACCTTGGTTCTTCTACGTATAATAATATAATATTTTAAACACTTATAATAGCCAAGTTGTAGGTACCTTTTAATCAAAAAAACAAGCCTCTGTTTGTGATTTACGTCTAAAGATCGCAGTCACATTAATCGCGTCGGCGATGGTCTAACCGTTTCGAAAATTAGCTAAGAATTTTTTATTCATTAAACATGAACAAAGTCCATTTATTTGTCATAAACACGAGAGTGCCTTTACCTTTGTTGAACTGATTCAATTTGTGAAAACACTTTTGTAATTTTCATTGTATAGTAGATACTTACCTACATAAATACGTAAAATGTATAAATTCGCACAGTTGCCAGTTTTTTCTTGAGCCAGTTGCTCTAAGCCAAATTGTTGCCATTACGGAATCTAAGAACAGCGGTATAAAGCTCATTTTATCCTAAACGCCTGTTTGTATTGATGAAAGTTTGTGTGAAACGAAGGTTGAAAGCTAATGTAAAGGGCGTGTCACACGCCGGATGTTCTAGCAACGCAATAAGCAACTATACGGTTAATATATAGCGCAACACTTAGGTACTACATCAGAGCCTATACATTAATAGCCACGATTGGCTAAACAGGATTTTTCTTAGAAATCGCCCTGTTCCTCCCGCATGACCACTGAACGGGCTGGTTTTCATTGTGTTGCAAACTATTTATCGTGCTAAATCGTTGCGCTATGACCACGAACCGGGCGACGCAGTGTTGGAAGGCCCCCCACCCGATGGACCGACGACAGTGTGCTGGTTACCTACGGGAAGTTTAGATAAGGCACAGCGAGATTTTCTCGCTCTAAATTGGAGCAGCCTGCCTGGAGGTACCTCTGTCTTACAGAAGATCGCAAATAGGGTTGTGTTCCTGCGGTGAGTAAGGTTGCCAGAGCTCTTTAAGGAGAGGGGGGTTCGGGGTCGGCAAAGCGTGCGTGTTGCCTCTGGTATTGCAAGCGTTCATAAGCTACGGTAACCACTTACCAACAGGTGGGCTGTAAGCTTGCCACCTTAGTTGTATACCTATAAAAATAATACTCAGTCGTTGGATGGAAAAGGCTCAACACCGTTCGTCGTGGAACTCTTTGGGGGAGGCCTATTTCCAGCAGTGGACTTCTACAGGCTGATGATGATGATGATGATGATCCATGCAATATACATGTTATTTTAACCCGCAAAAAAAACCCAACGATGTATTTGGGAAATCGATGTTATGCCGGCTACGTTGGCCGTCTCTGTTTTTGACTTCTCTAAGCTACAGAGTAAATAAATGTAAAAGCTAAGCACTTACAAAATGAAGAACCCAGAAAATGTTAGGTGTTTTCAGTACTGTTTGTATATTATTTTTACCAACACTTGAGCCACTTTACCAACTTTCAACCCTAACGTAATATTTAACATAGTTATTTGTAATTTGCTGTTACAAACATAGCTTTTGTAATTTATCTACAGCAAACACCTTACATTTGAAAACTATCTCCTGACAAAGAATTGTAAATTTTCCAAAAAATATATCATCATCATCATTTCAGCCGGTTGACGTCCACTGCTGAACATGGCCTCCCCCACAGACAGAGCAAACTGCTTATCATGTGGGGGGATTTGCCCATACTCACCACGCTGGGCATGCGGGTTGGCGGGCGCAGATAGAGCTATCGTTGTTAAAATGAGGGACGCTGCTGCCCATCCCCTAGCTTTTTTCCCTTAGTCGCCTCTTACGACATCCGCGGATAGGTAGATATGGAGGGGCCTATTCTTCAGCCGGGGCCACCACGGCCAAAAAATATATAAGGCAAGTTAATAATATACCTATTTAATTCATCCTTTTAGTATAAAAGTCTGTTTGTCTATTTACCATATGAAATATATATCCAAAATGAAAGCTGTTTTTTACCGAAAATGTACACATGCTTCTAACGGCATTGACGCTTGGAACATTTCTGTCAACAAAATGTAGAGAAAGACAATGCATTCAAAATGAAAGTTCAGTTCTTTATAAATTAATTCTTTTTGAAGCTAAGAAAACTGCGTTCTTCTCACATTCCGGACCGCATTGCCGTCGTAAAAGTCGTGCTAGTTCCAATTTCAGCTTTATTTCAACGGTGTTATAGCAGATATTTAAAAATGCACGTGTTGAGGTGCTAATCTAGCTGTAGTTCTCACCTGCGGACGGGGCGCGGGCCTAGCCCGGGTCCAGCGTGAATTAGTCAATAATACTACTTTACTACAGTTCTTTAACCGTGCCCAGTCACGGCACGATCCTGTGCACGTCGTAGCATAGATGATAAAATCCTTAAGCCAAAGTTAATCTATTTAAACACAAACAAAATGAAAGCTCATTTATGTACCAAATTACTTCGAGCTGCAATGCAGACTTTAAAATGAAGAAACAAATATTGCCAATACAGGATTTGATTTAGAATTAATTTAGAAAAATACACTAAAAAGCACCAGTCTTTACTAAAGCTCGCAGTATTTTTGTTGCATTAAAACCTTGATTGGTGATATCATGCAATATTAAATTGTAAAGCCACTTGCACAAGTGAGCTTGATATCGAAATTATGTGGCCTTACTAGCACTGCCGACCAGCAAACGAGACTTGACACTCCAGCCACCAACCGCACTGGACCAGCATGGTCATGGTCGAAACATCCCTATAATTAGGACAGTAGAAGAAGGCCCTCAGTCCCCGGTAGCTCCGCTATTCCTGGCATAGAAAGTTGAGGGAAGTCGATGGAAGGAAGATGCTCAAGACTTATCGTTTCAGCATTCATGGGGGATGCCTTTGTCCAGCAGCGGACGTCCTTAGGGTGCTTATAACTGATGATGTTAGCATCGCGTCGTATCTTGCCTGAAAAATTGTGATTATATGTGGAGCTAGGGCAGCGAGCGTGCGTGTAGATGCAGTAATGATAAATGCTCTCATACAAAATGTGAATTTTGCTTCAGCAAGATGAGTTAATCAGGGCCAATGCATCGATAAAAATGTGAATAGAATTGAATATGAACACGGCTGCACTGCGATTTAACTTAGGTGCAATTCAGCGTAGCTCGTGGAACGTGAATAAACGTTGCAAGTTTGTTTTTGCTGTGTGAGTCAAATATAATTTTGGTACGCTAATCAATAATGGCCATAGAACTAGGTATAGCGATTTCCATGAAAAACACTTATATTTTTAGTCTATATTTTATTATAAATTGCTTTTGAATTTAATTTTTTTAAATCATAATTATGTGACCTCCATCTCTCCTGCATCAGTCGGGTAAGACATCTATCAATAGTTTCATCCATTGCTCAAACGCGTATATTTTCCATTTTTGAGCATGTGTCTTACCGACGACGGGAGATCTCCATCGAACGGCTGGTAGTACAAGAGAGAGCAAAAGAGCCCACGGCCAATCTCCTATGAGATGGACGGACTAAATAAGCCATTGATGTTAATAACCGAATGCATCAGAAGTGTAGCAATGCGTAGGGAGAGGCGAAGGATAGTTAAGCGAGTCACTACCCCGAAATAACGACCACGACCACTCTACCAAGAGTTTGAAGAGAAGTCTTAGTATTCTAATGTTTGTGGTCATAAATCAATTACTCGGTGGCATGCATTGTACCGTGCTCCAATACCTAATTACCTCGCTTACATTGGCTAATGAGATGAGCTGTTCCTTAGAAAGCGGCTTCCGTCATAAACCGTCTTCTTCAGTCACGCTGACAGTAAGCGCTGGTCGGTGAATCTGCATACGATTTAGGATGACAAACTGTCCGAGACATTTACGTTAAAAAATCGTAATTTAAGACTTGTGGCCAGATGCCCCTACGCGGGATATTGAATTACCTACTCCATTTACAAAAATGTGAATGGATTAAAGTGTACCTCTTAAAGGCTCCTTTCGCGCACATGTCACATGTCTTTTCTGGTTCTAGGACATGCCAGTTTCCTCACAATGTTTAACTTCACTGTTTGAGAGGGCTTAGGATGCGCACATTTTTTTTCTAAATGTAAAATCAATGATGCACGTTCAGGACTCGAACCTACGACCTGTGAATAGGAAGGCGGGGAAACTACCACTATTCCACCAGTGGTCTCAAAGAACCTTCATATGACGGCACACATTTTTTGTAAACTACACTTTACAGAGCAATCCACGCGTGCATTAGACCACTGAAATGGCAAATCTATTGAACAGATCACTGATCCCGATTCTGCTTGATGAAGGTACACTATTATTTGGATGGTGAATCCTATACTGAAAGCGTTTGTGGTGTAGCATGCCTGGACGTTGGACGTTTGTAATAGTTTGTAGAGTTAGGCAACCTTACCGCAGTCAGCGCAACCCAATGGAAGGATGACCGTTAGTAAGTAGTACAATTAGCAAATGAGCTTTGAAGGGCACTTATTTAAAATAAGATTAGAAGTGTTTATTTGCCAGACCATATACAATCTATAACAAAATAAAATAAAAATGTATTAAGAAAATGCCTTAACATGCCATAACTAAGGGCTAGGTATATCGATAGGCTATAGGAACCCCCGTGCGCAAGGAGTAATTTTTTCAACTTTGACCTACAAGGGGTTGAATTTGGGGACTTTCGGGACTATAAGGCTCGTATTTAAAATTATGCTCTACCGTGAGTTGTGACTCAAACACTGATTTTTTCAGAACTTTTCATTGAAAATTTAATCTACACTACTTTTATGCCCTTTAAACTACTCTAAAGTAGGGACAGTAGGCATGTTAGTAACGAAACTGTTCAAAGGCATTCCGATTTAAGAAGTTTATAAGCTTTTTCTGTATGAGTTTCAGAGCTCACAGCAAGGGTTTCAGTTCCCAAAAACGATAGCAATTAGATAAGTAATGTTTGTCGCGTGTGTCTTCTACATTAAGTGGATCATGGGTCAATCGCAGTGGTTCCCTTGGCACGCATAAAAGATACGTTTGATAGTCTAGAGGGCACAGTAATCGATATGCGAGTGTTGAAGATAACATAATATAAATGGGAATAACATCAAAAGTCCGGAGCTACTTGAAATTTTATTCGTCACTAGGGAATGCAAAGGTCGTGTTTTTAATTTTTGGTACCAAAATATTTCTGAACTTAATTCAATAGGTAAGAGGCGTTGTTGCATTGGCCAAAATTATCAATAATAATAAACCAATAAAGGACATTTTCTCATTTAACATGTAAGGATATATTAACGGTCAATATTTGATACAAGCGAACTTTGAAATTGTCCACACTTGTCCAAAAATACGTGAGTTAATTACGCTCTCAACATTTTTGATAAAAGGCCCTTGAATTCCTCGAAAACGAGCCCCAAAGTCCATCCGATATCTCTTATAAAATAGCCTTTGTTCACATAGGTCGTATTTCAAGAGAAAGCGTAGGAACATTTATTAAACTAATAAAAGGTCGCATTATACGTACTAATGGCACTGCGAACCAACGAGGTGGCACACAATTGCAGGAGTTGCAACGGAACGCCCCACTTCGGAGACAATTCAGGAGGTTCCACTCACCAATTCAGGTAATATTTTCAGCAACATTTCATATTGCAAGTGTTTTTAATTTAATTTCAAACAAAGTATGTTGTGCAGATCTTTGTATCAGACTGTTTTAGATTTAGATTAGAGTACATTATAATATGTGTTGTATGTACCTACCTATTGTTTATTACCCACTTGTTTATGCTTACTACTTATAACCTAACATTCCTCATAATAGGTAGATACCTATTATGAGGTATGTTAGTCCTTTGCATCTTAAGACAAACCTATCTTGGTTTTTTAGATGTATACAACATATTCTGTAACTATTTTCTAAGAAAAAAAAAAAAATTAAAAAAAAAGATAAAAAACAATCGAAATAAATAAAAAAATAATGCAGTTCGTTGGTAAGAGCGTGAGAACGGCTGGACCGATTTGACTATTTTTTTAATGTTAGCTATAGTACGAATAAGATTTTAAGGAATAAAAATGGTAAATTTGCCGTGAAAATTCAGGGGTAGTGCGTAGTGGTAGTAGGGAGTGTTTTATTCTGTGGGATTTTTGTATGAATTTAAGACTAACTCACGATTCGAATGTAAGTTATACATAATTATTTCTTTGTTTTGTTTGTTGTGGTCCCGCCGTCCCCCACTATCCCGCTTTTTAAACAGGTGTCACAGGTCACAACAACGTGTCTGGTTTATCGCGCCCCTAAATTCAAGATACCATATTAGTAACATAAATACTGCTAAACCACTCTTCTTATTTTTATTGCCAACGTTTTGTCAGGTTTATCGAAAAATTCGAAGACTTTACCGCTAATCCAACAACAATGGCGCTGAACCTTCAGCAAACGCACTCTTGTTCCATGACAAAGGAAAGCAATTTCGAAAATTCTGCCTGAAACAGCATTTTTCCACTGTACAATCTGACTGATGAGCTCGTAGACAAGAAAACCTTATAATGTAAGCTTTGACGAAGCAACTCACTTAAATAGCAAGTCACTCAGTCTATTTAAAGATTATACAGTACTAGCTTCCGCCCGCGGCTTCGCTCGCGTGGTACCTACATAAAATGTAGTCTATATGCTATTCTTGGTAAAGAACTTTATCTATTCCAAGTTTCAACGAAATCGGTTGAGCCGTTACAGCATGATTGAACAACAAACATCCTGCAACTTGCATCCAGCACCTCGGTATGTACATATAAAAACTTTTTTTTATACAACTAAGGTGACAAACAAGCTAACGGCCTACCTGCTGGTAAGCGGCTACCGTAGCCTATGAACGCTTGCAATACCAGAGGCATCGCATGCGTTGACAACCCCGAACCCCTTAAAGAGATCTGGCAACCTCACTCACCGCAGGAACA
The DNA here is from genome assembly GCA_947579855.1 of Anticlea derivata. Lineage (NCBI taxonomy): Eukaryota > Metazoa > Arthropoda > Insecta > Lepidoptera > Geometridae > Anticlea > Anticlea derivata. The sequence goes on along the minus strand of OX388271.1, from coordinate 5,292,967 downwards.
CAACACTATTTGAAACAAATAATGTTAAACGGCTGCGATATTCTGTAAGGCGGAGGTTAGTAAGGCACCTTACCAGGTGACTGCTCCAATTTAGAGCGAGAACATCTCGCTGGAGCCTACTTCGCATAAACTTATTTTAAAAGTAACCCTGGCATTCACTCCTTTCACCCAGACTGACACCATTTTTATTTTCAGAGAACTTGCTGTCTTTGGGCTCCTCAAAATTCCTCTCAAGCCACCACACTCAAAGACGTTAAATTTAAAGCGTAAATACACCACAGATTTGAAGCTCTCTGCCAAAAGATACGTCCTTTAGTCGTCTTCTCTCACAGATTCTGCATATTTCATGGCAACACGTAAGTAATCCCGGATATATTACCTCCGCCGCAACCGAGAATAAAATAAAGGAACTCTTTGTGAGTACTTCTGGTAGGCAATAAAGATTATGTTCTTAAAGCCGTGTGTATCTGAGCGTGTTCCTGGTAGGAGTAGAAGAGAAGCGCCGCCGCCGTCCGGAGCTCAAATATTACATGTAATAAATTAGAGAGAGACGTCCTAACATTCCCTCAGTCTCGTTGGCTTCACATGGCAATTGTCCCGATATTACACGGCGATAAATTGACGGTGTACGTAAACGCTCGGAACGTCTGCTAATACTTCGTAGTCGAGGTGGAGCAAATTTTATTATGATTATAACGTCTCGGTGAATTTTCGGGAATGATTCTGAAACCAGTAAAAAGAAATTGCGAAGGACATGTGGCCGGGAACGGTTTCTCCTCGTAACGCGAAAAAATATTGGAAAGTCTTTATTGAAATAGCTGAGGGAGCAAAGACTGGCTTTGAGATACGGTTATCCCGTGTCGTGTGCCATATCCCAAGTTCCAAAGTCGAGGCCGCAGTTAATAAGGAAATAAACGTAATGGTAGTACTGTAATGGCAAAAATACGGTTTTAAGAAAAGGCAAACAAAAGGGAAAATGAAAAAATTAAGAGCTGAAGCAAAGTCACCCTCTTTCGATACGCAAATGAAATACAAACGCCTCGAATTAAATAAACGTAAGCAGTCCGAAGCAATTAGGTCGGAAATATTTTTCTTCAATTTTCTCTTCGATTTTTCTTTGGGCGTAGGTACTTAAGAAGCAGCAGGTGCATTTAAAGGCATACACTTTTATAAGCATTTAGAGGGAAGGTTGAGGAAAAGGTCGGAGGCTGACTTTATAAGGCTCAGCACTTCGGTAGATTATTCGGTGAAGTGATCTGGGCAATGTAGACTTTTCATTTTTATCTGTTTTGTAGTAAAAATAATGAAGCTCTTTGTTTATTTTTGCGATCGAGATCATTGATAATAATTTTATAAGCAGCAATTTTATAAAAGCCTGAAAATGTTTGTTTAAAAAATGCGCTGACATACGTACAGCATTTTTACTAAAACATTTAAATGTTTCTAGAATACAATCGACTAAACTAAAATTACTTTTTGCGACACTTTTTAAATTAAATAACCCGAAAAGATTATTGATTATCCTTCAACAAAAGAAATCCAAAGTGACGATCAAAGAGCTGGAATCGTGATGACTCAAAGCTTTCAGCCTTCAATGAAACTAAATGGTGCTTTACACATCAATCGGAGCGTGCAAATAATCCCACGTTTTCCTATACCTTTAACATAAACCCACTTCATTTTATAGGCCGTAAAAGGTTGCTTCTGTGTAGGAAAAAACCACCGTGAAACTAAGCTATAGTGCAAAAACAGTCTTTATGTTAGAGAAGACAGAGCTCAGTATTGGCAATAGTGTTACACTCCACGTGTTACTGTAAATGTGTGAAATATCATACGCATACATTAACTGGCAGAGATTTCTTGGTAGCATCAAGTTCACTATGTGTTTTTCTATACTCAGGTTAAGCTATCATCTACTTCAGGTGCTAACCTATTTCCAGAATATCTACTCCCTTTTCTAGGTAATTAAATATTCGTTACCTTGGAAAAACATTTCAACGAATCCACTTCTTAACGCGACAGGATCCCGTCTAGTGATAGTGTTATTCCCCTACCTAAAGAGTAACTAAAGCCTTGTTTTCCTAGGCGGCCGTTAGCGTTAAGCTGTTCGCAACTATATTCGAACAGGTGAGGATTCATTTACACTGTAACTGTCTTCTTCATCAATGCCCGCGAATGTGATTTCTTGCATAGCGAAACTTTTTAGGACTAGAGCATAGGGAGACTAACCGATTTTTAGGATTTTCTGACGGCTCGGCTGTTCGCTGACGGCTGTCAATTGAGTTGCTGACAATTCAGCACAGTTCGCCTAGAAATCCGGCGTGTGATATGTATTTTCAAAATGACGGTGTTCAAAATATTTCAAAAATATATTCTACAGAAGTAAGTGTAGAATATATTTTTGTAATATTTTGACATCAATAGTCATTGAATGGACCAGTAAATGCCGACCATCCACTAGAATAAACACTTCGACTGCAACATAAACACATTAGAACGTTGTAATTAAAGCACATTACGTAAAAGTTATCCGGACCGCTAAATAGGGATTCGCAATGAATAGGTCTCTCAGTACTCGGGGTGTTTTTGTAACGACCGGAAAGAAGGCTTTTTTAAATATCTAACCCAGCCATCATTCTTCTCATTCTGACGTGGAAAGGAAGTTATAAATGTTTGGGAAAGGACAAAGATGTATATATCTCACACTTGGTCTCTAACTATTGGCCTCATAAACAAGCTCAAAGTCGCGCAACGGGCTATGGAGAGCCATGCTCGGTCGAAAATCCAAAACGAGGAAATCCATAGAAGAACATAGACTTTGACTAGGATTCCCTGTGTCGTGGGTATTAGAAACTACTAGTACCTACCATGGTACCAAAATATGTCCAGACCAGCAACAAATATTTGCAGATCATGCAAACATTTGTCCCGCAGCGGGAATCAACCCCCTTGCGTCTCAGATGGGCAGTCGCTCGCTACGCCACCGTTCACCACACTCGAGGTCGTTGTTGTGTAATGTGTATTTCTAGTTGGTTCTCATGGGCTCCGAAGCAGAATGAAAAAAGACATCCGTGCCGATAATGTGTCGTTCGCGAAGATTTTCTCACATGAAGTTTAATGAGACTGAAATCGTGAAACAAAACAACTTTTTCAAAGAAAGAGAACCTTTCAAAGAACTTATAGTTGCGAAGTTTCTTTATAAGATTTTTTATTTCTCAAGCTTTGAACTTTAGTTATAAAAAAATAAGTTTCGGATTACATAAGCGGTTCCTTGCTAACTCTCTGAAATTACAACTCGGTACTCTCAACAACACTCCACTGATTACTGGAGATAGAAATAAAATATATATAGAAATACACAATATACAGGTGTTTGTATGAACACCAAAAGGCTGGCGCTTATCTTAGATTGGAATTGGAATTAACCTTGAAATTTAGATAATTACTTATGGGCGGTGAATTCCCTCGACATTCTTAGCGTTTTTTGTAGTTTCTGCAAATTTTTATTGCGCAAATCGCCATTGCAGACACAAAATCTTAGTTAGCAATGCGACCGTCCGCCACGATAGTTCAATTGACACTGAGAGGTGGGGAGTAACTCACCAGAAAACTGTATACTGCTAACTTTTTCTACGCCTTGGTGTGATTCACACACGATCTAGGTAGTTTATTATCTAAGCATGCGGCGCGTGAGTCGCTCGCCCCGCGCCACACCTCATACCACCAAATAGACCGATAAATCGCCATTGCGCAGCTTGACCGCCAGCGTTCTTTTTACATGACGCGACCCATAGATGTTAGAATCATTTGGAAACGATTTTTATATCACATATCAAGGACACAGCGCGTGCCTTTAGAGGACAGTAGACAGGTTAGCACGCCGCCGGAACACCACATAATCCGCTCACATTTTCACAAATCCATGATGTGGGTCATTTGTGTCATGAAAACTTCGAACAAATTCTTAATTTTCTTTTTATAAATAAGTTAGGGTTTTATATGAATGACTACTTAGTAAATTGCTTAGGCTACCTAAAGTCTACCTATAGTCTAACTTTATTCTACAGCGAAACTAGTTAATGTATTTGTTGTTGAATGCATTGTTATTGTTCTATGTGCGACGGTTGTTGCTTTGTTGCATGACGAATCCAGACTTTTCTAATCTAAAAAGTTGGAATAACTTTTTGTTGCATTTTATTTATTCCTATTTGACGAACAGTACCGCTGTTGTTACAAATAAATGTTGCATAGTCCTAGCACACATCTAGTCTCTATTGATCAAATTCCCCGAGCGATAATAAATTTGGAATTGTCAATCTACTCGTTTTTTTTTATAATATAATAAAGAGGTAAAATTTGTTTGTTTGTATCTGGAACTACTGAACCGATTCTGTTAAAAAATTTAAAGAAGCATTAAAAAAAGTGACACTATCCTTGCTTAATATTTTATTTTGAAAATATTACTTTTAATTCGTACAAGAACGTATTTATTTCAAATACATTTTGAAATAAATATGATCAAGTGTGATAGGGCTCGTGGCTTCCGTAACACGCGGTCGGAAAATTAAGATCTCAAGTATACGAAGTGACAAGAGTCAAAGTAGGGACATACTTGAACACGCGGGCAAAGTTGCGGGCAGGTCAGCTAGTAGGTAGTTCCAAGCGTTGATAGTTGTGCCAGTCAACTTTATCAACATTCATTGGCCTTCCAACACTGCATGCAACCTTTGTTCCCCAACGGTTGTTGGTTTTGCGAGCTATATGGCCGGCTCACTGCACTTCATCTTGCTAATTCTATAGAATAAAATAATGTAATCCTTGTTTGTACATATAACAGTCGCCTATCTAAGAGCAATCAAAAGCGTAAAATAACCAGGGATTACATGCGCAGATTTCAACACTCTAGAGAGATTGGCGTGACCGCCATCCTTTCCATGTAAAAATTGCGGGTAAAATCCCCGCAGACTCACTGATCCTACGATATTTATCTACGTGAAAAATGATATGTCGAAGTCTGAAATAGGTATAGGCTCTGCTAGAAAAGATATTACAATCTAATTTATAAAAAAGTACAAAAAGCTACTAAAATAACACGTGGAATAGGTCTGCTTCTTTATTCTTCTGTTTCTTTTTAGAGCCATGGTTGCAAAGTGGGAGATACCTCGACTTTCCATCTGAAAATCATGGGTTTGAATCCCGGCTGTGCACGATCCTTTCGTCTACCGAAAAAATTATAAGTTTGACTTTTAGGAGCTTGCGATATCTTTGAGCTATATCGTACGCCATCAATGTCAAACTCAAAAAAGAATTTCATCAGTAGACGTAAAGATAGTTTTGATATAATTTAATTTTAAATATATTTATATGACATATTGCACGCCGTTTGAACACGTCTTCATCCATATGATGCCGGGGCGGGAAACTAGTAGTTCTTCTTCTTCTTCTTGTCGTGTCACTGATTCTTTCTTGGTCATCCTGTCTTTGGTCAGTGACAAGGTTGAGGTATGGCGGCCCTGAAAAGGGCCTATGACTGTCGATGAAAGAATCATTGTAGTGAAAGGATTAAAGTGCGCCTCTTAGAGGCTCCTTTCGTGCACAACTAGTAGTTAAATATCCTTGTTAGCAGAAACATTCCTTTGTAAAAGTCAGCGATCAATTGCACAGTTACGGCTTTGAAGAGAAAGAGCATCAAAAGGCAAACGGATACAAAACTCGCAAAACTAGATGCTTGTATTTGCTATGTAGAGGTATTTGCTTGCTTTTCGTTCCAGAAATCAGGTGTATCGAGGATCGCGTGGAACACTGAACGGGCGGACTTGATTTACATTCCAATTTAGTTAAACATTTCCCTGATAGTTTTTCCAGCCCGAAAGCGCTTGAGTGCTTAATTTAATATGTGCCAATAAACTAAGTAAATAAAACTATCGGCGTAATTTAGAACTCTGTTTTACCCTTTTATTTGAATTGCGCCTAAGTTGCCAACTCTGTAGTGAATACTGAGCCGTGATTATGTAAACATAGAGTGTGCTACTTTGTACGAGTTCTAGAATACGATGAAAGCTTAACTGGGTGGGGGGCTAGCACCAGTTTCTCGTTATCAGGGCCTATACCATCTTCAAGGTTCTGTTAAGTTGGTGATATAATTTGACAATGACGAAGATTTATGGTTTAAAACAGTGTATAAAATAGTGCAGTTCATTTCATCATCATCAACCTGTAGAAGTCCACTGCTGGACATAGGCCTCCCCCAAAGAGTTCCACGACGAACGGTCTTGAGCCTTTTCCATTCACCGAATTCGCGCAACCTTCACAATGTCATTGGTTCATCGGGTGGGGGGCCTTCCAACACTGCGTCGCCCGGTTCGCGGTCGCCATTCAAGAACCTTTACTCCCCAACGGCTCGGTTCTACGAGCTATCTATATGGCCTGCCCACTGCCACTTCAACTTGCTAATTCTGAGAGCTATGTGGTTCTTCTACAGATTTTCACATTACGGAACTGATCACGTAGTGAAACTCCGAGCATAGCTCTCTTCAAAGCCCGTTGCGTGACTTTGAGCTTGTGTATGAGGCCAATAGTTATCGACCAAGTCTCAGTGCCATAATATGTCATCACTGGCATTACACACAAAATACTAACTTCGTTTCTGATTTCATACCTCATTATAACTTTCCATAGTTGCAAATAAAATCTAGTCTAAGATGTAGTTTTCAAAGATCGACTCTCGTTATAAAGTTTTCTGTAACATCGTTACGCGACGTATCATATAAAATAATGGCAGCACGCGAGATGAAGAGGTAACAAGGTAAAGAAAAGTTCAGAAAACAAGGCAATAGTTGTATGTATAGGATTTTTATGTTATTATTGAATACTAAGTTTGGAAGGAAGGGCCTTGAGACACTATCGACTGTATGAATACCGAATTGCTTAGGTCTTTTATGGAAACGGAACAGATATCCATGTAATCGGTCTGTGGTCATAATTTTCTACATTTTATTCCAATAACCTCTTCAAGCCCTGAAGCATTTGCGATGAAAATTATATTTGTATGTGTTGAGGAAAATATGAGTAACAATATCCAAACAAATATCAGGGTAAACCAGAGTTAGCGTAGGATGGAAGCTATTGTTGCATAAGATCGGTTACTCTGGAAATATATTGGGAGGCTTATATCTGCAGTGGCTGTCCTACGGCAGATAAGATAATGATGACCAGGGTGGGTTAATTGTTCACTTGAGAATGGGGTAACAAAGCAAAGCTAAGTAATTTAAGTCTTATTCTCATCTCGCCTTGACCCAAAACTAACAACATGTCTGCGGTATAATTGCCACTTGAAGCAAGGTCGCTAATGCTATCTATGTGGAACAGCCACAATAACTCACTGTGCGACGGTACATATGTACCAAAAACCTCGTCAAATATTTGCATGAACTAAACAATTTCTGTGTACCTCATATCGTACGTGCGCATAGTACAACTAAAGCAGTATCTAATGTCATGAATGCACTCAAATCACTAATATTTTATAGATTGAATCCAATCTCAAAACCTACTTCTTTGTCCCAAAAATTTTCAAAATAACCTGAAAAGTAAAATAAGCGACGCGTGACCCGAGAGCTGGCTCTTATTTGGCCCAGCGAATTAGCATTGCCATCCAGCGTGGCAATTCCGCCAGCGTCTTGGGGACGCTTCCGACTGGTAGTGATCTGGATCAGTTGAGCTATCTATAGATCGTTTGTAACGGTCTTTAGATGGCTCAACTGTTTCTTGTGTATTTTGTAAATATTAACTTGTATTAGTTTTAAGTTTCTTTCTGTAAATAAAATTTAACCTGAAAAGATGTTGATGACTTCAGTGGCTTGGCAGTTGAGTGCCTGGGTAAGACGTGAAAGGCGAACGTTTTATCCCCTCGACTGAAAAAAATGTTTGCCTGATCTGAAAAAAAATGATCCTATGCTATTGTTATTATACATATTTTCATAATATCTCTCTTTACGAGGGCAAAGCGGTTACGTTTAGTGGTTTCTAGGAACAATCAGCATTAAAAACGAAAGACTGGTATTATAATTTACACTGTTACCAAAGGCCTCAACCTCACTTCATGTTAGCTGCCAGAGTCATTCCATTGAGCATGTTTAGTTAGGGTAATGAAACCAAATTCTGGATACATATACCGTTTTATTTAACTGGAATAACGAATTTTTATGTTTTCTGTACTTGCAATTACTTAGGTATCTATAGGGCTATATTCACGTTATAAGAGCGCCATTAGGGTGCGTCCACATTGGTAAATGTGCATTCACGTCGCACTTGCCAATATAGGCGCCCTCTTATAGATTTTTTTATGGATTCCGTACGAAGCTGTGTTCAAAGTTCAAACGGCATACGATATGACCTTGGTATGTTAAAAAAAAACATTGTGTCAAAATGATCCTTACCTCAAAAAGTCAATTTTGAGTTTGACATTTGAGGGTGTGCGTTATTATAGCTCAACGATATCGCAAGCTCCTAAAAACCAAACTCAAAATTATCTACATTCAGAAGACGTAAGGATCACGCACGCTGTTTGAACACTGCTTTGGCCTCTTTTTTCGAGGATGTTGTTATTGTTTTTCGTCATCGTCAACGTGCGCAATGGTGACAACTGTCACGTTTTGAAGTGGTAGACAAACAACTGATTTGCTTACTTGAAGCTCAACCTTATTTACTTCAGTAGGGACATCAAGTTTAAAGTTTTTGTAAAAGTAAAATGTAATCTGAAATTTATTGCAAAAACTGGTAGAAAGGTGTCGAAGAGTACGCGACCGCGGGCTACCGAAACTATTAAAAACTTTTCTGGTTACATTTATTAAAATAAATACGAAAGTTGAAGTTTTTCAGTTGAAGTTTTTCAGTTTTCAATATTGCGTTTTCTATAAGTATAAGTTTTAAGTTTATTTTTTTATCAAAAATGTAGTGTACAATGACAACGAAAGCTTAGTCTAGGCCCTATTAAAGTAGGTACATAGGCTATAACAGTAAACAGAGTTTCCCAGTTAACAAAAGTATATTTAGCTTAAGGTATGAGGCAATAATTTATTTCTAAAGTTATTTAGTCGGGTTAATTAGCCGCGCCTGTCGTTTATTCTTCTTGTCGTGTCACTGATTCATTCTTGGTGATCCTGTATTCAGGTCAGTGACCAGGTTGAGGAATAGTGGCCCTGAAAAGGGCATATGAATCAGTGTCGTGAATGGATTAAAGTGCGCCTCTTAAAGACTCTTTTATTTATTATCTTCGGTCATCATTCCGTAATAGTATAAATTTTTGATTTTGACGAACGTCTCTCCAAACGATCCTAAAATTTAGGAACTGATATGTTTAGCTGCAGAAATTGTCATGTTGCGAGGTGAGCACATACCTATACAAGTTGATTCATAACATGTATACCATCCCGAAAGAGGGTTATTCTATCAACGAAAAGAAATAATATTCGCGAAGAAAAACATATTTTTTTTTATTTTTTTTTATTTTTTTTTCACAAACTTTCTCAAACTATCTGTTTTTGATATTTTTATCATCTTTAGAACTAATAACTAAACGTACAAGAAGTTCGGAATCAAGATTGCTACCTAAAACAGCTGATTCATTGAGTTTGACCTGATTTGAATAAAAAATGTCGAGTTTCCAAAAGTCGTAGAACAAACTTTATTGCCAATTGGTCGTAGAATAAGCCCCTTTCGGCATGGCATACATATTATGAATCACCTTGTAGATTTAGATGTTTTTACTCATTCCGTACCCACAGCGAATAAAATAGGCACCTAAAAAGTTTTTGATGCATGAAAAGCGGGTTATAAAGGCTTTAGATGCCATACAAAATGAAATCCCCGCTGTTATGTGGATTTCAATGTGATTAGTATAAGGAAACCGGGAAACAAGGTTGCTGAAACATGATTGAATCTCATTTCAAAGCTCAGCTTACGGCAATACTCAGAGATGTCATTTTACTTTATTTTTATATGAAGAAATGAATTATCGCACTGAGATTTTAACTTTAACTGGATTTTGCGGCATAAATATTTGGAAAATCGCCAAATTATGGCGCTGTTGTGTATCGAGCGAGTGCCCAGCTATTGACGCGAGGACGCGACGAGACGCAGGTTCGTTCCCCGCGGCGGCGGCGACAGTTTTTATGTAGGTTTAGGTAGGTACTCGTACTTTCAGCACCAATTTTTGACATTACTGAGTTTCCCAATGAAATAAGTGTAGCATCTTGAAAATAGCGTCAGTTTGATGTCAGTATAATTATATAAAAATCAAATAGACCACCATTTATCTTAAAGAGATTTTAAAATTCTTATAGGGTCGTTGCAACGATAAACTTAGTTATACTTTTTTTATACAACTAAAGTAGTAAACAAGCATATGGCTCACCAGTTCGCAAGTGGTTACCTTAGCCCATGAATGCTTACAATACCAGAGGCATAACGCACGCGTTACCGATCCCTTAAAAAATTCAAAACGCCCTGTCTTTCTTTCTTTTCAGCGCCCTGTCTATAAACTATTATGATCTCTAATCTATTATGATCTGATGAATAAAGTAGGTATATGTGCATCTCACTTATCGCTCCGAACTGCTTTAAAGTCGGATCGTGTAAGGCTTCTAACTATCCGATGCATTTCCGTCAAGTCACGTCGAAAAGTTTATAAGTAAACGTATTTTGTTACTGCGTATCAAGACAACATTGGATGTAATTACTGCATATCTTAAAGTTATACAAATACAAATATTTATTGCATAAAAATATAGGCTAACATAATGCACTGATTTCTGCTTTAGTTTTAACTGTGTTGCCGTGTTGTGTTGTTTGTGAGGATGTTTTCACTGTTATGCACTGTACTTTAAGGGCTAGCGCAGATGGACAAGATGGCAGATGGATTTTAGCGTGGTGGTGAAGCGAACCATTTAGTTGATGAAACTTAAGACCGACAGCGGCAGTATCGTCTCGTTGAACGTGGATTTTTATGGAGAGCCCGTGAAGTTCTATGGACAATTATACGCCTCATCGCAAAGTCCTGCTCCAAGCACGACATTTCATGCACGAGCCCGTCTGACCCAACACTATTCAGAAGACATTCCGGACATACACGAGATCCAGACGGCTCTTAAAGAGCTTAAGAATAACAAGGCACCGGGGAGGACGGAATAACGTCAGAGCTGACAGAGGTGAAAGCGTGTGAAACATCAGTTCTTAAAATCCTTTAAAAGTGAAAGACAGAGAAGGCTCAAAGACCGTTTGCCATTATGGCACTCTTTAATGGAAGCCTTCGTTCAGCAGACCACTTCATCAGGCTTATGATGTACCAAAAAGAAAAAATTAAATTACCTTTCTGGAAAATCCCCAAAAATTACATCGAAATACTAAACTACTTCAACTTCGTGACTGCGTACGTGTAGTGTTAAATCGAATATGTACCTACGTGTACGATGTCTGTTTAAAAAGCGTTTCGTCTGTCTGGTGTAGTGAAACGCATAAATCACCCGAGGCGCGTGTTCTTTTTACCGCTATTGGCGTTGGTAGAGCCTACTTTGTTACCTTTGCACAACCTTGCGTACCACATTTATCGGGAGATTCCGACGATAAATAACTGTATATTTTTTTGTTCACCGCTATTTTGTAATAATTAATACCGACTTTCGTAGATTCACAAAAAAGATACTTCATAAGTAATTGTGCATTTGAACCATCGAACCTATTCTGTTCCATTTGTTCATAGTTACAAATTAAATGTTACTATCGCCTTTGTCCAGCTTTGTATTGTATATTTTTATAAAAATAGCAAAAATCCGTTTTTTGTATACTCCTCGTTTTTTTACACAAGCTTATTCATACTTAATATGTATACAATCCCGATAGGGGCTTATTCTATCAACAAACAAAGAATATTAGCGATATTAAAAAGTTTTTTTTTTTCAATGAAAATGTTGAATTTCCAAAAGTCATAGAACATACCTTATTGCCAATTGGGTGTAGAATAAGTCCCTTTCGGGATAGCATACATATTATGAATCACCTTGTACATTATCAATGACACATACCAACGATAATATACCTATCCGAATTAATATTATAAATGCGAAAGTGTGTTTTTTGTTGGTTGGTTGGTTTGATCTTCTTTCTCGCGGCAACAGAGTAACGGATCGACATGCTTATGCATGTGCAGGTAACATAAGCTTAGAATAGGACTTTTTCACCGAGTGTTCCGCCACATGAAGCCGAGGGTGGAAGCTGTGTTCATAATTATACAGACTCTCGTTTTCATTCACAATTTTCAGGAACGAATTTAAAATCCATTATGTCGCAGAGAAAATAATTACGTCATTCGTTTTATAGCATAACGAGCCTCGCCCATATCCAACAGTCTCGTATAAAATCTTTATTTTATTGAAACGATGAAACATACTTCCATAAAGTTATAAGAATAATAAACTTATTTAAAGGAAAGTTATATCATTTCGTTTTAGCTTGCGAAAAAAGGACACAATATAGGTACGTCGTAAAGTAAGTTTTTCAGTAGGTTTCCTATTTTGGCGGACATAACGTGGAAATCCCACGTAGAATTTTATTTTAAATTTTCCTACAATGTTCGTTCAACGAGTAGGTACAGTCACCTGCACTAAGATGTATACATTTCATAATATATGACAACATACAATATGACAACGCCACAGGAATGTTTATAAAGATGTACACTAGAACATCAACTTGTGCCATTTTCAACTTTACTGTATTGATACCGTCATCTGTATTATAATTCATTTTAATAACTAAGAAATCTTAGTGCACGTTACTATACCTTGTGTACTTTTAGTTTTTAACAAGTTATTTCTATTACATAATTATAATAATATAACACAATGCATAAGAGAAATTAAACCAATATTCAAATCTGTCCGATGGGCGGTATTTTTGCTAAAACATGATCTCTTCCAGACAACCTTACGATTGAGTGAAAGTAAAATGAATGTTAATCCCGGAGAAATTCAGTTAAAGCATGCCTCTACTTCGTTTCATAAAATTAGCTTTTTACTCGGAAACTATCAGCGGTACGGCGCACCGCAAAGTGTCGAAGTTAACCTAAACAATTTTAATCAAACAGGATTCTGTTCTCGGCACTAATAGCCAATGTCTTTCTTCGTGGTAGCCGTGTTCCAACGGCGTGCGATGTAACATTTAAAATATATTTCAAAATTATCCTTATGCCGTGTTGGTCGTGGATTCAAACCCGGTCGTGTACCAATTAGTTTTTCTATTCGAAACATTTAAGTGCGCATTTGCCACATAAAAGGTGAGGGAAAAAATCAGGAGGAAACTGGTAAGTATTCTTAAAGCGGTGTATGGAATACTCACTACTGCAAAATTTGAGATGTGCAAAGTGTTTGGAAATGCCTCTGACTACCCTTAGAAATCGTCAAAAATGTGAGAGATGTTCAACACTCCTGGGGGTATAAAACAAGTCGTGTGTCTATTTTTGATCTTCACGTCAACTGAAAAAACATTTTGAGTTTGACTTTTGACCTATAACGAGCTCAAAAGTCACTTAAAACTTAATCTGGACTTTAATTTGTAGACGTAAGGATAATTTTGAATAAAATTTCAAACATATTTTAGATGTTATATCGCACGCCGCTTAAACACGGCTGACTCGAATTAATTATCATCAGAAGTTAGACAATCATAGGTAATCAAATCCACTCTAAACTGCTTTCTAAGCAAAAAGCGTTCACCAATCGCGTCATTAGTTCTACTTTAGCTAGTGTTTTTAGACAATCTGAATTATTTGATATCCCCAGCTAATAAACCCAATAATGGCTTGAAAGGATCTTGAGTGCTAGGCGTGGTAGCTTCGTATATGTACAGTCATCGAGTTTGAATCGTAGGCCACTATAGAACGTTTTCAAACTGCCTCCTTGTCTTGTCACTAATTCTTTCTTGGTCATGCTATATAAGGCCAGTGACCAGCCTAATGTCTCTTTTCAATACCTTACTATTTTCCATGCTAAAAATCACGCCGATCCGTTGCTCCGTTGCTGCGTCAAGGAAACCCACCAACTACAAAAAGACAAACAAACACACTTTCTTATCTTCATTAATATAAAAATTAGGTTTAACAATTTCTATTTTATTATCGCTGCCTACTTAATATTTAGTTTAATATTTGAACGTATCGTTCAAAACTCTTTAGATAATATATGGTTGTGATCGGAAAGCTTTTATTCCTCTGACTCGTATCGTCATTTCGTAATATCTGGCGGAAGCAGAGCGATGACGTGTTGCGCCTTAGATTTAGTCCGAAAAGGTTCTACAGCGGCCTACAAATGAAATTTGTTGACTGTACGCTACAATTCATGTAAAACATTATTTTACCAAAATACTTACGTAAAACAAGGAACTTTTTATACAGGTGAGTTTTTTTTCAGGGCCACTTAGGCGAAGTCTGAAACCATGAGAGTAATCGAAAAGTTAAACATTTTACAAAACTTACTTTTTCTGAAAAACTATAAATTAATTATAATTTACTTTAGATAACTAATCTGAACTGACTTTGGAAGCCTTCACTGTGCATCTTCTGACACGCGCTTCGCCAATGTATTTATTATCTATTTATATATTACAGCTCACACCAAATTAAAATTTGTGAAAATCCGAGGAGTTAAATAATTCAATACCTAACCGGACTGGTTTACGCTAATTTGTAATTAGCGTGTAAAATGCCCTTAAATTCTGCGAGAATTAAGTGCGTGATTATTTAGAATTAGACTAATTGAGTGTGCATAGCGGGCCTAATCAAGCCTATGCAAATGAAAAGTTTTTAGATAAACATAATCCGCGCTTTTGATAACCTCGGTGGCGTGCTGGGGGAGTGCCCAGCTGCTAGTGAGGCATAATGTGCGCGTTCGATTCTCGCGGTGGGACAAATGTTTGCATAGCCTGCAAATATTGGTTCCGGGTTTAGGTGTTGGTACAAGTACCTACTATGTAGTTTTTGATACCGAACGACACAAGGAACCCTGGCATGACCCTACACTTGGATTCCTTTTGTCGGGGTATCAGAAACTACGAATACCATGGTATCACAACACCCAGACCCGGAACAAATATTTGCAGACCATGCAAACATTTGTCCCGCCGCGAGAATCGAACGCGCACATTATGCGTCACTAGCTGGGCACTCGAACCTGCACCACTTGCGTCTCAGATGGGCACTCACCCGCTGCGCGACCGAGGTGTCCATGTACAATAGAAAAAGCCTTTAGATTACTATAAATTATTTACTATTGTTAGTGATCTGGACCAGTTGAGCTATCTATAGATCGCTTGTAACGGTATCTAAGATGGCTCAGCTGTCTCTCTTGTGTATGTTGTATTGCTACTTGTATTCGTCTTTTTTTACTGTTAACCTACCTACCTACTAAGCTTTATTTTATTTTGTGTGATTGTTATCTGCTGTTGTTTCTTCTGTTTGCTATTATCTCTGTCTGTGCTGTATTTGTGTGCGTGTCAAATAAACAATTTATCTATCTATCTTATCTATCTATCATAAAATAGGTGGTCTGACTGACTGGCTAGTTGAAATTAACGCACAGCCCCAACCTTAATTTATAGAAACCTAAAAAGAAGCTTCCTTTTGTAATATAGTGGTGCATTAAGAAATAATCCAAAATTAAACCCATAATAACAGCGGACGTTGATATTTTATAAAAATATCCTCAAGCGAACGAAGTCGCGGGGCTTCGCAGTCGCTATTATTTTATAAATAAAGCCAGATATAAAACAAACCTAAAAGCTTTTTATTTTCAGAAGAGATTTTTAGTGGGTTTTATTACAATCACAGCTTGTCATTTGACCGTGTCACGGGCCGTAGTCCGCAACGGCAATCAACGATGCGGATTTCACACGACCGCTAATTGGTGCCGCTCACCTACCGATACGACGCGAATTCCAATTCCACTTTTAATTCGGAATATTTTATATTCTGGTCTCACCTTGTTTTTTATCTTTTGACTGGCCTCATAGCTCAGTTGGTAGTAACTCTGCCTTCTGCGCTAGAGGTCGCGGGTTCGATTCCCGCACTGGACAAACATTTGTGACTAACACAGATGTTTGTTCTGTGTCTGGGTGTTAAATATATATATATTATGTATATCAGTCTCTGGTACCCCTATGGGTACTATATATTACTATTACCCCTATGGCATAGCCTGTACTATTACAGGCTATGCCTAGTTTGGGATCAGTTGACCGTGTGTGATAATGTCCGGAATATTTAATATTTATTTATCATTGGGTAACCGCGTGATTCGTTCGGAATATCTTAAAAATCTTAGTATTCCCTTTATGTGTGTCTAACACTTTAGAAACAAAATGAATACCATTAAGGTAATATTTTTCAGGTGTTATGTTTGCAGCATAATATATGCATTGTGTATGTTCCTTTGGCCGTAGCTTAAACAGCTTGATGGATTTTGATAAATGAGGTATATTAGATTTGACTTTATCACAAAAAGTTTGGAGAAATCCAAGCAGCTTTAATAGTTAATATTGGATTTTGGTTGACCCAAAAAACGTCCGAAGCTTGATTTTGAGAATGACAAGTCATTGATTGGATTCAACTTAGCATACAGAGTGATATAAGGTCTTTTTTTTAAATATACGATATAGTTATCTAAAAGCAAATAGCCTAGAGCTCACGTCTCGACCTAACCTACTTAATAAATCCACTTCAAAATGAGATTACAAAGTCTCGCCTATGAATCTGACAAATTAAAATACCAAGCCATATAAATTCTTGGCAGAAATTTAATAAATTTGGCCTACAAAGGGACACTCCTTCAGAATTGTGGCAAGATAATTAATTCAAAGTCGCACGGAATAATACTGTCGCGGTAGGGAATCCTTCTTTGGAAAATCAATATAATGTTGATTAGTAAGAAAATTCGGTTAGTTGTTTTGTAAATTTCATTAAAAAAACGCTGGAAATGTGAGAAAAACTGTCTATGACGTCACTGACAACTGTAAAACTGATTCTCGAGTGGTGATTCATGAGTTGGACATTTGAACGCGTGCAATATAGCTAAACAATATTGCAAGCCCTTAGGGGCTATATTGCACGCCCTATATATTGCTATATTTAAGTCAAACTCAAAATTGACTTTATTCAGTAGATGTGGATTTTAAAATAAATTAGTTAACTTCAGTAAAATGTGATTCTTTTTTAACTACTCCTTCAAATCTCCTTTAAATCGTTGCCAAATATAGTTGTCTAGCAAAACAGAGTAAAGTAGCATATGTAAATAAGGAAATCTGAGCAAAACAGAGTAAGAAGCATAAATATGCTGTCATTTGGCACACTCGCGAGCTCACAATGAGATCCGCAAGATAGGTAGGAAGCGAACACTTGCAACAAATAGCTACTTACCCAAGTGTGCGCATCTAAGGTAAGTGCTGTAGCTGGCACAATATCCAGGTCGTCACTTGCCCGCCATTTCATTTTTCACATTATTCTCACAGGCGGGGTCGTTGTTAGGGAAACCTTATTTAGATCAAAGGGCCAAAGCTACCACATAAGACGAGACTATCTAGACGAGAAATCTTGGTAAAATATTCTTCAATAAAATACAAAGAATTTTTCGAAGAAATATAAAAGTATCTCCCACGATTTTTCGCTTTTTAACACATTACTCGTATTTCTTTACCGAACAACAATATGTTCCTTATTTATCCTCCAGAAAATAAGAATAAAGGTACGCGTTCCTTGCTACGTATTAACGCAACGCATATACGCAACGTACAAACGCAGACCTGATATACTATAGGTACCATTCTTTATTTACAGAAAGAAAATTAAAACGAATACAAGTGAATATTTACAAAATACACAAGAAACAGTTGAGCTATCTTAAGACCGTTACAAAAGATCTACGATAGCTCAACTGATCCAGATCACTACCAGTCGGAAGCGTCCCCAAAACGCTGGAGGAACTGCCACGCTAGATGGCAATGCCTGATAAACTTACATTGAAATACAGACACTACACGGTGCGTTTGTGCGCATCAAGGATCGGGCCACTAGATTTGATACCAGTGTACCTATATAAAATCTGCGTTTGTACGTTGCGTATGATTGTACTTTGCTTTCGTAAGCAGCAAGGAACACTCCCTTCAAAGGAATATTTCTGTCATTTTGCCCCCAAAATCTACCCCGCAAATTAAATCCATCCCTGATACTTTCATAACGGGCATTTTTGTTGAGAGCAGTGTTGCGTACACAAAACGTGAAATTCGTGCATTTATTCATGACTGCAAGCTACCCGGTGTTGTATTTCAATAAAAATTAAGACGAAGCGTAAAGCTAGAACATTTGTTATTATAATCATCATTATCACCAGAATAAAGAAGTCCACTGCAGTAAAATATCTCCTTACTACGATTTAACAGCTCTTGGTAAACAAAAACGATGTTTCATAAAATGTACTTTTATTATTGTTTAATATTATTTAATATACCTTTTGTACAAAGACATTTGTTTTTGTACATTTGCTAAAATAAATTTATTGGTATCGGTCTACTAGTACTTGTCTACGGTGGGTTGCAGTGGTGGACGCTCGTCGTAGCATTCATTGGGGGTGGGCTATGTTCAGCGTGCTCCATATGCCATATCTCACTTGCAAAAGTGAGATGGCGGTCAAACGCCTAACCACCACCAACAAAAAAAAAACAATGTACCTACTTCATCAGGCTGATGAAGGCAGTACATTGATGTCAACTCAGTACCTCAGTTGTTTATTTGCAAAATATCGAGCGTTGATGAATTTAATCTTCAAGATTTAACTTATCTCGTACTCACGATCTCTCTGACTAGTTACGATGGTCCGGTTTGCTGGTATAGGTCGTAAGAGACCATCATCATCTTCCTGCCCTTATCCCACATCATGTGGGGTCGGCACAACATGTATTCTCCTTCCATTTCCCTCTATCAGTCGTCATCTCAGCACTTACTCCTTCCTTCACCATATCCACTTTCACACAGTCCATCCATCTTTTCGTTGGCCTACCTCTACTCCTACATCCATCCACATTCATATCTAACACTCTTCTTGTCACATGACATTCTTCCCTCCTCATGACATTATATTATATTATCGGTCGTAAGAGACGACCACCTTAAAAATCCGTCCGAAAAAAATACTGACTAGTTTTCATTCTGCTCACTCAACCGAAACGCTTGCAGGACTACGCGTGTAGAAAATCAGTTGAATCCACCCCGATTGTCAAGTTGTAAAGTAAAACAAATAGGGCCACGTTTATACAACCAGCAATTCGTTTCCGACATAATAAAAGATCCTCCCATCAACAGTACGGTCCGAATATCCATTCACTGGGACGTGGAAAGATAATCGCGTCGCATTTAGGGGATGGTGGTGGAACAAAGAACCCTTGGAAGATTGTCAGATTCACTATTCTCCAAAGTTTTCTTCTCAGTAGGGATGCTCTCTGAATAAGAACAATTTATATATTGTTGTTGCCGACGTATTCAAAACAATCTTGAGTACAACAATTTAAATTTGAGCCAGAAGTACCTGAGTTGTATACAACGTGTTCCGTAGTTAGTATATGTATAACTAAAAGGGTATGATTCGACCAAAAAAAATTTATTTGTGAACACAAAATCAAATTTCATTTTTCTTTTTTTTTCAGATTTATATTCCAAACATTTTCAAATCAGCTATTTTTTTAATCTTTAAACCTAATTATTAAAAGTACAAGTGCGACACCAAGATTTGCTTTATAAAACAGCTGAATTTGAATTGATTGATAATGTTTTTCATTGAGAATGTAGAATTTCCAAAAGTCCTAGAATAAACTTGATTACAAATGGGTGTGTAACTATGTATGCACCATAAACTAATATACATACGGGATTATACATATTATGAATAACTCTCAAAACTCCTAAATGCTCATATTTGTATGCATGACTTTAATCGTTGAAAGTTAAAGAAGCAGAACCCTGTCACTCGTATTAAAAAAGGTCTTGACCGATTTCATCGCCTTTGCAAATCGAAGGAATTTAAAGAAGCACTTGGAATTTTAAACGGGTCTAGATTGGTATTGACTGAGGTTATGCTCAAATGGATCCGAATAATTGGTTTGAAATTGTAGATTGCAAGCGTTAAGGTGGAACTCATTCATAAAGAAGCTTAAGAAACTGATTTTTTAAATTATAAAATACGAAAACACTTTTTGAACTTTAATTCTTAGAAAATTATATTTAAAAAGATTTTTTTTCATAAATATTGTAAAAAGACAAAGAAAGTAAAGACTATTATAAAAAGTACGGGAAACAATCTGAATTACGTTTTTGATTCCGCTAATATTTTTTTTGTTGCTTTAATAAGCTCCTTTCGTTATAATGTAGTATTCTCGGAACACGTTGTATAAATATAATAAATCTTTAAGACTTATTAGATTAATATTTTTCAAACAAATGAGGCTTTAATGGTTTATAGTTCCCTTCTCACATTGTAATTTCCAAAGCCGAGCTACGCTCTCTGTGTACCTTCAGTATAGTATCTTTAAGTATTTATATCATCAAAAACCTACAAACTAAATCAGTCTGTTCCTTTGTTCTTGTGAGATAAATGGGTTAGTTTCCGTCCAAAAAATCTACAAAAATACTACCTCACAAAACACAGAAGAAAGTAAACGTTGCTTCAGTGAAAATATACCTAAAGAAAACAAACAACGTGCAAAGCGCTCACATAGCTTAGCTTTATATTTGCGTTTCTCATTAGTTTAGGTGCTTCCCCCACAAAAGTTTGCACAGAGATGAATATCCGTCAAAATAAAACACCAAGTGCTATAAAAGCTTTGTATGTAATTTTCCCGCATTTACACTCCCGTAGTTGGAACAAAGTACACGCAAAATTATTTCTGTGGCGCGCAATAAGCTGTGTAAGCACATGAAATTAGACTGCATCACTAGCATTCGCGCGCGGCTTCACTCGATAAAAATACCTAGATAAAAAGTACTCTCTATTTGTTCCAAGTTTCATTGAAATTGGTTGAGCTATACGGTGTGATTGCACCACAAACATCCAAATAACCTCACATATTAGCAATACTAAACGAGCTAGCAATGATTATGGAGCCGCTACGCCGAGCTAGATAACATTAGGATTTGGATTTATTCGTGGACACTTGAAGACGCCATTCTGTGAATTTGATATAATTTCCGAAGAATCACGTGTACAAAGTGAAGAACATAACATAACACGCGGTCAAAGTTGCGAGCGGGCCAGCTAGTATCTAATAAATAATTTTCTTTTTAATAACTCTCCTACGAAATGTTTCGAAAGTCAACAAAAATAAGTAAACTACAGTTTCAAAGTAGTCCAAAACACTAACCTACATTCTGAACAATGATTCTATGACCGCGCTGTTTCCATAATGAGGGTGCTCGGCGCAACTGGGACTGTTCCAATCATCTGCGCTAATTACGACGGATAGGAACTTTTTATGTTTGTTTCTGATTTCCACGAATTAAAAATGATTTATACAGAACCACAAGATAATTTACCTATAGGGGATTAATAATTATTTCCCCTTTTGGATATATATAATTATACCTACTCGTGTATATATCCGAAAGGGGCTCATTCTACCGCCTATTTTGGAAATTCGTAGAAAAAAAACTGCGCAAAAAATCAATTTCTTTGCAGTATAATCAGTTAAAACTCAACTTTTCAGCTGTTTTAGGAAGCAATCTAAATTTCGAACTTCTCTTACGTTTAATATTTGGTTACAATGCTGATAAAATGGCCAGGAACTTACAGGAACAGGAACAGGATAATTGTTATTTTTTTTTTCTTTTTGCTTTTACTTGAAGAATAAGCCCTTTCAAGATAGTATACCTACCTACAAATTATGAATCCCCTTGTATATCAGACAATGTCAATGCAGTCAGTTTCGGAAGTTTTATATTCACACTTCATACTGTTTTTTTTCATCGCAATTGCTGTCAAACATCCCGCCTCCCAATCAAAAGGTCGAGGGCTCGAATCCCGGAGATGCACCGATGCTTTTCCATTCTGAACACCGACAATCACGAGGTATGAGTGACGTCGGTGCCGAACGCTGGCTAACCAGTGATTGAATAACTAGTACAAGCTCCTCTGTTTTCATAACTTTCGATTTTAATCGTTAGAATAGACGATAATTCAACATTTCTGAACAAACATACCTTGATTTATATTCTCACTCTAAATGACTAACAAGGTGGGCAACTTCTAAAAGCGTTTTGTTTAACATAACATCAAAACTTTCCAACTTAGGTCATTAAAATATCTCAAAACTAAACGATTTAGTTATCTGAGAGCTTGGCCACTGACCCGAAAAGTGAGAAATTGATGATAGCACCTTATAAACAAGCAGTGGCAATACGCCAATGGCTACTCACAGGAAATCCGTGTTTGGGGCTCGGTCGTTAGTGGGATTAGCGATTACTTACGAGCTGAACATTTCACCCGTGGGGTTTGGAATGTACTCAGGTATATTTTACATTTTGCTTCATTAATTGAAAGTAAAAATATATGTAGTTGGCTAATAATTATAGGAAACTAGGATTTTGTGCGAATTTAGAAATTTTAACCCCCTACTTTGCTCCCTTTAGTGATGATTTTGCAAAAATGTGTTGAACACGTATTTCTTTATTTTTGACCAAAAATTTGTTTTGAATTATGGATTGCCCATACAAACTTTGAACCCCGCATTTCATCCCCTTCAAGATTATTATTTGAAACAAGTGATATCCTTTGTCCTTCTACTGGGTTATAATCTATCTCCTTCGTCCACATTTTTCAGTCGTAAGTATTCCGTACATGACATATTTTTTTCAGTACCGCGTGAGCAAAGCCACTGGCAGCCGCAAGTAATTTATAAGCTGTTTTTAGACAGATGCAAAGGCTAATTTTTTTTTTTTTTTATACTACTGAAGTGGCAAACAAGCATACGGCCCACCTGTTGGTAAGCGGTTACCGTAGCCTATGAGCGCTTGCAAAACCAGAGGCATCACGCACGCGTTGCCGACCCCGAACCCCCTCCCCCCCTAAAGGGCTCTGGCAACCGTACTCATCGCAGGAACACAACACTATTTGAAACAAATAATGTTATTTGGCTGCGATCTTTTGTAAGGCGGAGGTACCTCCCCAGGCGGGCTGCTCCAATTCAGAACGAGAAAATCTCGCTGTGCCCTACCTCCTCCTAAACTACTCTACTTTTAGAAAGATGTGCATTTGTTGGTCCATGGAGTCGAAATAACGGAAATAAATAAAGATTCGTAACTTTAGTAAGTTTCCGAGTTATGTGACGAGATGAACCGGACTCGATAAGGCTAAGATTGACGTGGTTTCCGGGTGATTGGGCATGTTCTAGACGTAAGAAGCTCATTCCCGGATCGAACTTCAATCATATAGATAGTGCTGCTGTCGTGCTGATATGTACCTTAGCCATGGGTTACGCTATTTGTGTGTTTTTTTTTTTTTCTTTACAACAGAGGAGGCAAACAAGCTTACGGCCCACCTGATGGTAAGCGGTTACCGTAGCCTATGAGCGCTTGCAATACTAGAGGCATCACGCACGCGTTGCCGACCCCGAACCCCCTTCCCCCCTAAAGAGCTCTGGCAACCATACTCACCGCAGGAACACAAGACTATTTGAAACAAATAATGTTATTTGGCTGCGATCTTCTGTAAGGCGGAGGTACCTCGCGGGCTGCTCCAATTCAGAACGAGAAAATCTAGCTGTGCCCTACCTCCTCCTAAAAAAAAATGTGTGTAAAATTATAAAAGGTACTCATCATCATCAGTCTGAAGAAGTCCATTGCTTGACGTAGGCCTCCCCCAAAGAGTTCCATGACAAACGGTCTTTAGCATTCTCCATCCACTGACTTCCCGCAATTATAATATTTAGAGGATTAGCTATACAAACCGGCTACTTTTTGGACAAACTGCGTTTTTTTCCGACTAATGTTAGACTACTAGGTACACGCAGAAGTTAACTAGGCACCTCTCTGTAATCTTTTGTCTCATTCTTACGTCTACAGATTTCTGCGTGTTATAGTTGCTTTGCTCGTGCGGTAACCGTATAAAAGTAACTTTCGTGTTTTTTCAGGGTTCAGGCTGTCTCCACACTAAATTTCATCAAGATCAAATCCGCCGTTTAGTAGTGACAAACTTTTCAGAGCTTTCGCATCAGTGTGTTTTGGCGACTTTATTGGGTTCTCCAATTATTTAAAAAATGCAATCGTGTTTTCCTAGATTTACATGTGCCCATCGAATTTCATTGTTGAAGCCCTGAATCGATCCTCGCTCCGCCTGTGCTGAATGGGAGTGTAGGAATTGTAAAAAAATGTGTGATGAAAGAAAACCGTGAATGTGAGAGAGAATACTTCGACATATTGAAAGGTAGGGGAGTATTGGATGGAATTCGTTCGTTTCAAGCTCAGTTTTCAAGGAGCTATGCTGAAACGTGATTGAATAACAAACATCCAAACATCCTCACAAACTTTTGCCTTTATAATGGTATAGGTATAGTATAACAAATAATAGGTTGTCAACGATTTCTAAAAAAACAGCTGTCCTTTCATTTAGTATGTATCCTATCATTTATAAAAAATAAAAACATTATGACTGGCCTCATAGCTCAGTTGGTAGTAACTTTGCCTTCTGCGCTAGAGGTCGCGGGTTCGATTCCCGTACTGGACAAACATTTGTGACTAACACAGATGTTTGTTCTGTGTCTGGGTGTTAAATATATATCTATTAAGTATATCAGTCTCTGGTACCCATAGTACAGGCTATGCCTAGTTTGGGATCAGTTGACCGTGTGTGATATGTCCGGAATATTTATTATTATTATTATTGAAGTTTTAATTAGAAGGTAAAATAAACATAGGACTTTTAGTAAATCTCCAAAATAAATTATTAGACACCTCTTTCAATATTTAAAAGTGGAGGCGGTTAAAGTACACGTTTCAACACTGTATGAAACTTACTCAACTTTGCAAATCTGCATGGTAGGTACCTTTACCTACGTAGCTCCACGCAAGAGAAACCAGGCGGGTATAGCTATTAAATAATAAATTTCATAATACAAAAAAACCGCATTAGTTCCATTGAACTGATCGAAAAAACCGAGATTTTTTTTCTCCCCAGTGGCCTAGTATGTCAGCAAAATGAATGCTAGGAAAACTTTTGACCCACTTCAGCAATTTATTTCTTTCTGACACTGAAAAAACAACAGTTTCATCGTTAGTTCTGAAACTTTACGAATGACGAACGAGTTACTCACACTTTGTTCGATGTTTCAGGAAAGTGCGCATCATCCGCAATCTTTTATGCGTTTGTAGGACCCTCGAGGGAGTAAAAGGATCCAGCAAACATTTTCCCATCTTTGTCGAGGCAGATGGGGCTCTCAGCAATACATGTAAGTGCTTATGTTGAGATGTCTTATCTCACGAGGCTTCTTGTTCCGCTCGGACTGGTCACATATTCAATGAAATAAGTGTAGTATTTCTAAACACTAAAATATTTCAGCCATATTTATGGAATTTACTGGAGCAATACTTGCCAAGTAAAGAAACTTAAAACTAATACAAGTTAATATTTACAAAATACACAAGAAACAGTTGAGCCATCTAAAGACCGTTACAAACGATCTATAGATAGCTCAACTGATCCAGATCACTACCAGTCGGAAGCGTCCCCAAGACGCTGGCGGAATTGCCACGCTGGATGGCAATGCTAATGCGCTGGGCCAAATAAGAGCCAGCTCTCGGGTCACGCGTCGCTTCGATCAGACGTCCTGATATCTTTTTGAAAACCCGGAGGGCCCCGTTTCCCCACGGACCCAGGGTCTCAACCCCAAAAGGCTCAAATATGTAAGCCCTATCAAGACTAACATATTTGCGCCTTTTGAGATCCTCGGCCGAATCTGCCGCCGCACCCGCCCTAACTGATGTCCCCGGAAGATGTGTGCGCGCTAGTGTATCAACACAAGTAGCGTCCCACACCATAGGCCTACCCTTCTCCCAAGGGACCAAAGTCTTGCCAAGTTAGCTTTAAAAGTGGTAAAGTTATTCTGGAAATGTTTGTTTCGTCTTATGTTTTAGGAAACATGAAATTGCATTTTGAATACCAGTGGTAGTAGAAAATAAAAGAAACAAGCTCACTGGGCTGGAATCCCTGAGCATGGTAGACATCCTCTTGGATCGCCAGACAGATCCTGAGAAGTTTATTGGGGGTAGTCACTCCTCCCTAGTTCAATAGGCCGTGGTGGCCCCGGCTGAAAAATAGGCCCCTCTGTTTCTACCCGTGGATGCCGAAATATACGACTAAGGAAAAAAGCTATAGGATGAGCATCAGCGTCCCCTAATTACAACAAAAACTTTATCTGTGCTCGCCAACCCGCATGCCCAGCGTGGCGAGTAAAGGCAAATCCTCCCAAATGATTGTATCAGTTCATCTAGAAATCTATCGGGCTCAGTAGTTGACGTCCTACGGCTGAAATAATGATGATGATGACAATACTTATATAAATAATGACGTTGTAAACAAATATTTCTAAAACTCTTTCTAAACGTAGTTTCCAGTGTTCAGTTTTGCACGCACTCATAAAACACAGGACAAAGTACCTAGTTCCTACCTCATTGAATGAGGAAATAAATAGCAGACGCCATACTCTCACGCAGTAATGGAACATTCCTAAATTATCCACTCGTTTCCCCACGTGGCTCCCCAACCTAATAAGGGCAGGTAAATAAATAACTGAAACCCGGTGACCCTTCAATGACAGAACTATTCAAGAGCACGTGCGCCCTGATTTTTGGAGTGGAAACGAATTTGACGTTGGTTTTGTAGAGTATTTTCTGAACTTTGTTCAGAGGCTCTGAATCTCTAAAATTGCACATTTATATATACGTGCAATTTGTGGGAGAAGTATACCAAGGCAGCATGCAGTGCTCTCCGCGTCCAATTTAACAACGCGTTCAGGGCGGTGTTGAGGTTGCCCCGCTACTTTAGCGCTTCGGGCATGTTTGCAGAAGCACGCATCGATTGCTTTCATAGCACCATGCGTAAACGATGCTCGTCCCTAGTGCGCAGGCTGCGGGCCAGCACCAATACCGTCCTGGCCATGATAGCTGCAAAAATTGACTGTCTTTATGTATTCTTATGACGTCATTTTGACAGGCATGCCCCGCTAGGGGTAGCGGGATAGGATAGTTTTATTTTTAATTAGTTTTGTTTGTTCTGTATAATTTCTTCACCTATTTTATCTTTTAACATTTTATTTGCCCATTAAGAGTGTGAAATTGCTTGAAATAAATTGATTTTATTTTATTATTATTATTTTGTGATTAGGTCTGAGCTTATCATACCTTCTGTCAAATAATAAAACATTCCGAACCTACCTTCCTAGTAAGGCCTTAACACATTATAAAAACAATGTCAGGTGGAACTTTTTACTAACAGGACTTCTACTTTCAGGACGTTGTATTGCCTGGGAGATGGAGTAGGCTTGCCCAGCACCTATATCATCCTCTCAGCCGAGTCGGCCTTATCCACAAGAAAGACATGGTCAATACGTGCGGAGCTGACAAAGCCGCGGGTTTCCTCACGATGTTTTCCTTCATCGTTTTGGGCACGTACATTCTAAGAATAGAAAAATCCATTGGTATACGATCGAGACTCAAACTCACGACATTCAGAACGAAAGTCGAGGCTACTCCCATTTGGCCAACACGGCCCTACCTTCCTACTTTTACAGATGCAACGATGCCCTGTAGATCATTATCGATTGTTACGGTAATGGGGAAATGCCTTTATGCCAGACCAATACAAATGCTTATAAGAAATGTTAGTGGTAGTATCGTGCGCTACGTGACTTTTTCATAGTTTTGTTTTGATGAAACAGGCTGCCTACCGACTGACTCAGAGCTAAATAAGGAAAATTTAGCTATCTTTCTTAGTATTGTGCTAAGAATGATAATATTTAATTATCTCCGATATGTTTTGATTAGACATAGATTGTATGAAAGATGACATGAGTAAGAGAGGAGTGAATACTGATATGACGGCTGATAGAGGGGAGTGGAAGAGAAAAGCATGTTGTGCCGACCCCACATGAAGTGGGATAATGGCAGGGAGATGATGATGATGTTTTGATTAAACAACAAAAAGTTATAAATAACTGTTTTGAAGTTTGAATAACGATACCAGCAAGAGCTATTTAAGTTCACAATGTAATGTTCAGATTATTATTGCGTTCACTGAAGTCGAAACTCGCCTTTTCTCCGCAGCTCGGTAAATTCGCCAATCAAATATTGTGAATCCAAAGCAAACTCCATTTTCCCACATTACTTTCTTGAAAGTCTCAACAAACTTTTTCTTTTCCATGCCGTGTTCCTTTAATTTTCTCGAAAATATATATGTAAACCCGAACAAATTGTTCCCTTGAATCCAACTCGACCAAATGCTGAAAAAAAACTTCTGAACTTTACATAAACGAAAGATTATTGAATAAACCGTCAATAAAATATTTTTATCGTCAGTGTACTTTGTCCTTATATCGTTTTCACACAGCGCGACATGAAAGTACGAACCTCTCAGCAGCTCATAGGGAAACAAATATATGAAAAATATGCTCTCCTTTCACACTGCCCTGCTGAACGGGGGTTTTCGTCGAATGTGACTAAGTCGTGTAGTGTGAAAACGGTCTAACTTGTAGTCCACCATTTATAGAGTTTAATTTCCACTGACACGTTCTGTGTCGTGCTTCGGTCTCGTGTCGTAAAATATTTACGTAAAAAAAGTATTACACACAACATAGGTGGCGTAACCGTGATAAATGGTCAGAACGGGCGCAGGGTAACTGAGTAGGTTACTAGTACCTTTACTTTTTATGCCTGGAACATGGCCGTGGAATATCTTCTATCTATAATAGAAGGGGTATAGAAGGGGTGGGTGTTAAAGAAATATTGCATGGGTTGTGAAATATTATAATCCCATGAACCCGTATTTTTTTAGATTTTAATACACCCGACCGACGTTGAGGGATATGATATGATTATAGAGAGCTCTATTTTTTCACGTTGATTTTTATTGTTCCAGCCTAAGTTAATATATCCTATTATGAAGTAATTCCTTACTTTGGTAGCTATATTTAAGTTTCTTCCAAAAAAGTCTAATAAAAGCCTAGTTTTTCAAGTAATTTCCAATATCCAACAAAGTCAAAGTTCGTCGATGTCGTCAATGTCAACACCGGGCAAAGTAGATTACGATGTTATGACGAAAAGGTCCTTTAGAGGGTTTCAGGGGATAAGGATAGTTTTATATACATGATACATTAAAGTAGGTAAGTAGGAATATACAATATGATAAGATTGAAAAATAGAGGCAAATTCACATATAAGCCATGTTGAACGAAAGCGTTAAGCTTATGATAAGATAGTATAATTCAAGTACAAGGTCATTCCTAAAAGGTATACTTCCGAAAGAGGTGCTCTACATCCAATGATAGGTATACATAATAAAAAAAGTTCTAGAATTTTTTCACCATTTTTCATTGAAATAAATCTATACAAAAATCAGCTGTTTTGGATACTGGATACTGACTACTAAGATTACTACCTGAATACAACAACCTACCTACCCAGAGGCATCACCGCGACCTTGCTACCGAACCTACTTCTAATAATTCAGGTAGTAATCTTGGTGTAGAACTTCTCGTACGTTTAGTAATTGTTTATAAATACGATAATAAGACCAAAAACTATTGAAAACAATCGGAAAAAACTGTTTTTTTATTATTAGGTTTCATGCTTATAATAAAAAAACAGTTTTTTCGATGTCATTGGATTATGTTTGACTTTTACTATCGTATCGTAAGCGTAACGTTATCGTGAATTATTCATGCTCGGGCCACAAAATAGGCAGATATACATTAGTTATCTGTTTTCTACAGGCTTTGGAATATAGAGTTACATAACGAGTATACTTAATGGTGCGGAAGAAAAGATCATAAAATACCACGGCCCCTGACTATAAAGGTGAATTTCCGATCATGCCCACGTGTGTTGAAGTATTGATCAATTATTATAAACCTAATGATTAGATAATGTTTATGTAAGTATTCAGTGAATACGAGATTCTTTGAAGATCATATTTTGTTAGTGAACCATTCTGTATTAATGTTCAATATGCTAAATTATGTTTCAAGAATTTTATTGAATACAATAATTTGTGATTAAACGAACTTACCTGTAAGTGAAGTTCTATCATAATTATACGAGGGCTTTGTCTGAAGGTATTAGCAAACAAACACTTGTAGTAACGCACGCAGAGATCGCCAAGTCGCACAATATTGAGAGGATACTTCTTTGTTTACATCTAGTCTCCTTGCAGTTTCTCTATTTTTTTTTTTTTAATTTGAATTTTTTCGAATTTCGATTCGATTCAGTGCTTTGCCATTTCACATTCGCAGTTTAGTAAAATAAAGAAATTTAGTACTGCGCAAAATGCCCAAGCGAGGATATGTCGATTCTCACTATGGGGATTTGTGCAAAAAACTTAAGAAGATTGGAAAGCAAATTCAACGAGATATGAAGCAGAATTAGCTATTCTACCAGGTCGTAAGATAAAAAAATATTGTAGAAGTAAGTAAAAAAGTTCAAAATATCTTCTAATTTACCAAATCTATTTTCGCTCGATGATGATGATCATTTTCGCTCGATTTCACATAATTATTTCATGGCTCGAAATAAGGTAACTTTCATCGGTAGAGACTTAACCGCAGATAGAAAACAATCCACAAACTTTCTGTCTTAAGCCGTATTCAAAGAGCGTGCGATATATGATTTGAAATTTATTTCAAAATGATATTTATCTTTACTGAACGAAGACAATTTTGAGTTTGACTTATAGGGGCTTGCGATATAGTTGAGCTATATCGTATACACTCAAATGTCCAACTCAAAATTGACTTTTATCAGAAGACGGCTCATTTTGTTTTTTTTTTATTTTACATATCCGTCACCGTTTGAATACGGCTTAACGGATTCAACACATACTTACTAATATTTTTCAACATAATATTTGCCAAAAGGTGGAAATAGAACCCATATCTATAGTTCGACATATCTGTCTATATGTTCGCTCGTGTGATAATAATAGTTCCTAGTTGGCAAGAGTTTCACAGATGCCCTCGCCTCATAAACATTAGCAATGGACTCGTTAACCGGTTACATGAACAGGCATTCTACGTGAATGCGCTCTAATCGCGGGGTTTTTTGTTACCTACCCCTCCGCAAACTTTCCGAGCTTAGCTCTCGCCATCGCTAGATGGATAAGTGAGCCACACTTAAAGTTTATCGTAAGCTGCTTGTAATAGCTTTTGTTGGAAGATTGTATATACTTAGCAAACAAAGTTATGCACCGCTACACTGCATAATAAGTGCTTAAAGTTTCAGAGTGCGTTCCAAGATTCTGAGCTTAAAACTTTAAAGTTACGCCTAATTAAAACAACCTGAGTGATTCATGAGTTTCCAAGCACGAAGTAATAAACGCTTGGGTCTAAAGTTGAGCGACCGAGTATAGAAACATATGTATAGACGAATTGTCTGTATGAAAAAGTACTAAATCTTATCACAAAACGAGCATGAATCTTTAAGCGTAATAAAATAACAAGAAGAACGAATGAAAATCACTACAAAAGAAAACAAGTCGCAAACAAGAACCCATTATTCGCACTTTTGTTTGAATGAGCTGACATTTTTCCGGCTTCGACCTTTCATTTATAAAATACCTGAGTTATATCTTCGGATGAAATGGAGAGAAAGTAAAAGATGAAATACGATTGCTTCGCAATAATAGAACAAAATCTAAGTGATGAAAACCTAATCGGTGAAGTTGAGAAAATCTTTTTTCCGTCAGTGAATTTCTGAATTGATATTTGTCCACGAAATTATATTTCTGGCGGAGATTTACGGAAAAATAAGCAATAGTTAGATACCTACCCACCCTGTGCCGGATATTGAAAACAGTGAAGTCTGTATTGTCTTCTTGATATAATAATATGATAAATCGAGGTCTTTTCTTTACATTATTTACCAAGTACGTGTAGAGTTTCGTAGCATTCGCTACGGCGTAGCACATGGCGTTTCATCCCCAGCGCTCAAGCTAGTTTCATTTATAAACATCTTAAAAAGGGATTTTTAATTAATCCTCAGAAAGAGAATCAAGCGCGTTGTTTGCTTTTAGTTAATTTCATTTGTTAGTTAATTCGATTCATCATCATCAGCCTGTAGCAGGCCACTGCTAGGCATAGGCCCCAAAGAGTGCCTTGAAGACCGGCCTTGAGCCATTTCCATCCACCAACTTCCCGCAAACATTATAATGTATAGCTTAAAATACAGTTTTAGGCAGAGATGCATTTCTCTTCGTCATTTCTCGTAGCAGTGAGTTGGTTCGTTTACCGTCCCCAGGTGACCGGGTCACATCTGTTCCAATACGGCTTTAGTGACACCTAAGGAGTTGCCAGCAACCTCACGTAGTAGCTACGTGACGGGGGAACTACACACGGAGAAACTACGTATTATTTTACCTGGGGTCAATACCAGAGTCTCCTATTGCGAATTTGAGTTTTCGAGTCCAATTTTCTTTCAAAGGCATCGTACTTAAATGTTCGTTGGTAATATAGCCTTTTTTACTTATTACCCAACTATGGCAAAAATAGCACTTCTACAAAATTCAAACGCAATTAGTTTAGGAGGACTCTATCCTAAGCCAGGCTAAACATGTATTACTGTGTATTGAACCTAATTCATACCTAATCTTTTGTGTTTTTTATACTAACATAATAGTAAATCATAAATTTATAAATCATAATAATTAGGAAATGATAGTACGACATCTCTTTGAAATAACAAGTGTACAGGCTGTATCTGCCTCAGTTAAAACTACTGAGCAAGCTGCTTTTAATTAGGTTTGACGCAATGCGATACCAACTTTTATTTCTTGAAGACGTTTTGGAGTAAGCCCCTTGAGGTTTACTTGAAATTAACTAGGTACCTAACCAGCAGAGAACTAAAGTTTATATCTAAAATTATATCGTATAAAATCTAGGAAATATAGGCATGATATTTGGGTATTAAGAATGAAGTGGGACAGATAGTCTTCTCTGTCAGTTTTGTATTTATGTCTTTCTTCTAATTAACTCAATCAAATATTGTTCTATATCAACGATTTATGTGTTAACTCTTCAAGAATTTGAATTGGAATACCCTCTTGATCTACTTTTTATATTTAATAAATGAATTTTCGAATAAAATAAAATAAAGGTTTCGTATCAAGTGATGACATCTTTTGAGTATATACAACGTGTTCCGTTACTAGAATACTATCCCGAAAGCCTCTTATTCCTTCAACAAAAAGAAAAAAAATAAGGAGAAAAAAAAAGTTTTCTAACCTCTTTTTTTCATATATTTATTTCATAATAAAACGTACCAGAATTTCGCATAGTGTTTTTCGTGTTTTAGTGTAAACGTTGTATTCCCAAAAGTGATAGAATAAACTTTATTGCCATTGCCTTGCCTTGTATGCTGTTTAATAATAAATTCTAACTCTTCTATTTAGGGGGGTACAATTCCAAAGCAATCATAGTATATCGAAAATCATGGCTGTTAAATTAGTACTGTCCTTTTTTTTAAAAGGTGAAAAATAGTATAGGCTAAGACGGTTCGGATTCAGTATAGTTTTCCGTTCGATAGTCGGGAGTAATATCCGGCGTACTAAACTAGTTTGTAAGATACCGAGACACTATTATAATGGTACCTGAAACCCAACATTTACATTGACCCTTATCAAAAGTTCCTTTGATGTTACTTACCCATGTTGTTCCCATCCCGGATTAATTTTCTGCTTTTGTGCTAAATTTTGTAGTGCCCGGGGTAAGGATAATTTTCGGATAGGTTACGAATAATCTAATAGATAGTTGTCCGTCGTAGCTTATAAAACTAAATTAACTTTCTCTAATAGGTATTAGAGAAAGTTAATTTAGTTTTATAAAACCCCTTACCCCGGGCACTACAAAATTTAGCACAAAAGCAGAAAAATAGAATAGAATATAGCTTTATTGTAATCCAAAAGAAAATACTCAATCAAGGAAATAAAAATAACATAAAAATAGTGTGACAAATTAATCCGGGACACTAGATTAGAGATCCAAACTATCGAGCTTTTTTCAAACTAACAACAAAAGTTGTACCTATTATTATGAATACTTGGTACCTACAATATCAAGGCATTTGAATCGCCTATCAGATAGGTTAAAAGGCGATTCAAATGTTTCGATACGATACATTAACTCCTTATAGTTAATTGTATCAATTAATTTTCGATTATCTCATTTTAGCGAGTTAACACGCCGCGTGCAGGCAACGCCGCGGGTTATTTACGCAGTTATAGATTTTTTCTAAATCGATGATGATCATGATCAATCTTTATGACGATGATAACTTTTTTTTCTGAACCACAGAAACAAAAATAAATGTGAAAGTAGGTCGGTTTGCAATACGTGTTACTCCAGAACTCGAAGCAACTAAAACATTATTCTGCAGAATAATTTTACAGTGTACCAACTCAAATAATTCAACCCTTTAACCCGTTAATAAACACACGGTTAGGTCCCAGCGGACTTCCAAAGTCCTTGGTAGGGTCCAAAAAGCATCGCAAGCATTTCTCCGTATTTCCTCCCTGGATAATGGGGAATATCACAAGAGCTTTTCTTCTATTTATTTTTCTTTTTCAGAGATCCGTACCTCAACTGGAAAAATACAGTACCCTTCGAGGATCACTTTGTTGTCCGTCTGTCGGCACGTCTGTAAGTCAAGACACTTTTTATCATGCTGAAGGTATCAACTTGAATTTAACAAAATCAGTAAGCTTGTAGTGACTTAAAAAATCAAGCTTCGAAATCAATGCATTTCCAAAGTCAAAGTCAAAAGGCATTTATTTCAATAAAATCACTAGGATCACTTTGAAAGACATTAAGATATTATGGCAATGACCTAACCTAACAATTCTGTGGAATGCTATGTATTTTTGTAACACAAAGAAAGGAAAAAATCTTATGTGCATATTTGAAAATGACGTTTCTTTTTCTATAATGTACACAGAAAAACACATAAAAAACATACTAACATACTAAAATCATAAAAAGAGTTTTTTTCCAGCAAACTTCTGAGGCTAAAGAGAGGTGATTGTGATGTAGGGTTCGTGTACACGACCACTGAATATAATAATAGATATCTTAAACTATTTTGTTTTTTATATGTTAGTCAAAATGTATTTTACTGAAACTACACTAATTTTCATTTTATATATATTTTACTTATGCAATTGCATACTATATTAATCGTCTTTAAAAAATGAATTTTAATGAAGCATACCACTCTAATCGTCACTATAGATCGAGTAGATATACTATACTCGTATTTAACAGCGTTCGGGATAGGAATTTGCCAGAGAGAAGTTTTTTTATAAAAAAACATTTCCTTTCTTTCCCCTCTTTTATAAATTCATATTTGAGTTCCATGGAATTCAGTAGGAATTTTGTATTTTTCCTTTTCTTTTCTTTTACACACCATTGTTTAATGAACAAGCAAAGCTGCTTTGAACTTTAAAAATCAGATTATTATGCAAACGTTTTCAGTCATAATATATTATCATTGCTTTAATTCTTTGCGTTTACAGTGGTTGGGATTTAATCATTTAAATAAAATTAATAATACACATAAACGTGTTGGCCCTGTTTTAGTTGTACTTTCTGACTGAGCGCTTCTTTAATCATCGTGAGTGATTTTTTAAAATTTGAAAAAATGATGAAAAAACTTGACAGGTCTTTTAATGAAATTAATGTCGGAGTTGAGTAAAAACATAATATTGATGACTCAGAATACCGGGGTGAATGAATTATAGCTAGCTAAGTTATGCTATGTTCTCATAGAATAGCAGATCAATTCTTTTCAAAAACAAAGTATTGAAGAGCACTGATTTGCTGTTGCTCCAGACTTCTTATTAAAAACCCCGCGACACTTTATCTCCGCAATATAACGACGCAACATTATTGAGGACAGAGGGCAAGAGAGGCTGGAGGAATGGGAATCATTTAACATGTCCGCTCTAGGGCCTATAATTGGATTCATTGCCGACCAGGAGAAATATAGATGCCATTTGTTGTATCCCAATGTATTGACGACAACTTTTACGCGATAGGCTATAAATAAGGTATAGAGCATAGTTGATATACAATACATCGTGTTTATAGTATTGTAAATATTAATTTTATTTTCACTTATAGAATCAAAGACGAATCCAACTCGGATGGGCAGCGTTTGGAAACTGCCATATCTTCTCGTCGCCGATACCGCACAGCCTCAAGACGAAAGTTTCATCATCATCAACCTGTAGAAGTCAACTTCTGGCGACCACAATGGCGACCACGAACCGGGTGACGCAGTGTTGGAAGGCCCCCCACCCGATGGACCGACGACATTGTGAAGGTTGCGGGAAGTCGGTGGATGGAGAAGGCTCAAGACCGTTCGTCATGGAACTCTTTGGGGGAGGCCTATGCCCAGCAGTGGACGAAAGTCTAGGTAGGTATAATCAGTGCGTGTTGCCAGTGATGACATATGGCTCTGAGACTTGGTCGCTTACTATTGGCCTCATATACAAGCTCAAAGTCGCGCAACGGGCTATGGAGAGACATTAGCTTGGAGTTTCGCGATATGATAAAATCTGAAATTAGGAAAACCGTAAAACCGACTATATTTGGGGAATAAAGGTTTTCGAAAGGTGACCACGAATCGGATGACGCAATGTTGGAAGATCAGATGGATGGACAGCTTTGTGAAGGTTGCGGGAAGTGGATAGATGGCGAAGGTTCAAGACCGATCGTCGTGGCAGTCTTTGGGGGAGGCCTATATATCCAGCAGTGGACTTGCTCAGCCTAATAATAATGATGAAGTATATTAGTAGACAAATGAAAAAATGTATACACATTTTATGATGTAGATAGTATTTTAGGTACTTAGTCATCATTTCAGCCGTACGACGTCCACTGATGAACATGGCCTCCCCCACAGACAGAGCGAATTCCTTATCTTTTGGGGGGATTTGCCCATACTCACCACGCTGGGCATGCGGGTTGGTGAGCGCAGTTAGAGCTATCGTTGTTAAAATAGGAGACGCTGCTGCCCATCCCCTAGCATTTTTCCCTTATTCGCCTCTTACGACATCCGCGGATAGGTAGATATGGAGGGGCCTATTCTTCAGCCGGGGCCACCACGGCCAAGGTAGGTAGGTAGGTACTTAGTAATCCAACGTAACTCTTCAATAGCTCAACCGGCATAGTGGTGTGCCGGAGCCTTTATTGTAGGTACCTATTTGTAAAGGGCAACACTCCCTTACAATAGCAAAACGATCTCGATTCATGCTAAAATAGTTTCTCCCTTTGTCTATAAAGTCTTATCGTGGAAACGGACTGAGTTTTAGTGCGAACTAAAAAGCAAGTTCGCAATTTATGGTAACGAGATAGACTTGGTGAGAATATTTAGAATTTCATTTTGCATTACTTTTGGAAGATACGAGAGGCTATAAAAAGCAAAATGTGTCAGAATCTTCAGAATAAAAGAGACGTTTCATCAATATATGGAGCCTGGGCCTGCACTGTGTACACTACTCTAAAATATGGCTAAGCAATAAAGTAAACGTATTTAATTGGTTATTTTATTTAAATTAACTTCGTTCTAAGGTAGATCAAGATTTTCTTCAATAAAGAGAGCAACACACCGCGCTACAAAAATATGGCGGATGGACGTGCGTGAAATGTCATTTTGACAACTTACATTTATCTGACAAAATAAAAACATCAAATCAAACAACATTACATGAAAAAAATGTCAATGTCATGTCAAACGCCCATTATAAACTAACATGGCGGCCTTCAAATAGTGTTCACATAGTAAAAAACTTACCAGAAGAACTAATATTGTACCATCGCATTTGTCTTCAAATTAATGAAATTGTATTTTTCTTGTAATCTCCTATTTTTTCCTAATTTTTCTATGTAGTGTACATGGACCAAGCCCAGAATGAAATGGCTCCTTTATATTAATAATGATGGCTGAAAGTAGGTAGGTATGTACAATTCTCAATACCTGTTAAACTGATGAGTATTCTTTAGCCAGCCGATTTTGAAAGGAATCAATTCTCCATCATTCTGTAAAAGCCTTGAGCACTTGGTTTCTATTATTTTGTGAACTTTAGCATTTCATTTCAAAGTTTGAGGTCGATTTCATTTCACGAAACTCTGCAATACAATTTTGGACATCGCGATACAATTTCAAAGACAGATGGATTAATGTAATTGTTCAAGTTTTTCAAACTTTATTGGCGAATATTTTGTCTTTAAGTACTTAAAGTAAATTTTAGCAATAAAGCAGAAATTACTATGCTCAAGTAGCTATTTTCCATTATTAAATCTTTTTGTATTCAACTCTGATGAGATGAGATTCAAAATCAAATTAGCATGAATAAGAAATAACGTATGTCTAAGGATTTAGTATTTGCGATTTTAACTCTTTTTTATTAAATTTTGATGAGACTTAAACTAAAATTTAGTAAAGTAGGTAGTCATGCAGGGCGGGAGACCTCTGCCCTGCAGAAATAAAATGTAATTTTGCTCATAATTGGGCTATTGTATCATAGATAGGGATAAAACAATCATAAGGATCATCATCAGCCTGAAGTAGTCCACTGCTGAGAGTGCCATGACGAATGGTCTTGAGCTTTCCGCCTTGAAAATTCCGGGAAATTACGAATAATATTAGAAAACTGATGCTTTGGATGAGTAATCATCGAGATTATAGACAGTAACATTTTGAATTGTTAACCTGTGTCTCGGAGAAAAGGCAGACCCCCTAAGAGATGGAGCGACGACATCACCAAGATAGCAGGCAAGGCTTGGAGTAGAGTAGCTAGAGACAGGGAGACATGGAAGCAACTGGAGGAGGCTTTTATCACTGATAGCGAATCTTACATACCTACTTAGATTTTAAGAAAGTGTAGATATTTAAGTTGAACCTAATGCAGGAAACAATAAAGCTTATATTATTTTATTAACCTGTGTCTCTAATTATTTCTGATATGAATAAACTGACTATTGCTGTCAACAAAGGAACTGATTTAATAATTAACTTAAAAGGTGATTCAATTACTTTTCTATTTACCTACAGTGAAGTTTATAATGAACAGTATTGTAAAGTATTTCAAAACGTTAAATTACTTTCGCGAATCAGTACCCTGTCATCTGTTATTGACGTTATCGCTAGCAATACCGCCGCAGTTCAAAACTAAAAGCAGCCATCTTTACTTATACTAAAGACAATTGTTCTATTATATTTCTTTGCCCATACTAGCAAAGCACACACGGCGTACAATACAAGGTGATTTATAATATGGATGCTATCCTAAAAGGGGCTTATTCTACACCCAATTGGCAATAAAGTTTGTTCTACGACTTTAGGATTTTTGTTAAAATAAGTTAATGTTTTTTTCTTAATTTTTCACTGAAATAACTCAAAGCAAAAATCAAATCATATCATATGTCTGCTTAAGTATTGCGTTAACGCGTATTTTGCAAGCTTAAGGATTTAACCCACCACAACGGATAATATTATGAAAGCGTATCGGCACATGCAAAAAAATATTATTTGTATAAATTAACATAAAACCATGCCGTTCCATGACCAGGTCCACAATAAATTCACGGCGAGAATATAATGATACGTTCTAGTGGGGATAACTTCTAGTGCCTGGCCGAGTTCGTTACGTGTCTGATACGTTCGTAGCCCGGTTAGGGGCTATGAACGTATCAGACAGACTTTTTAGTTGTAGGAGCAAGAACGGGATTCTACGCTCCAAAAACATGCCCCAATATAGCGTGATAGCGCTCACAGTACCACTTAATTAATCTTTATAAAGATCGTGCGAGTAAGTGATGCGTTATAAAAGTATCTTTTGATCTTTCCCCACATTTTTTCTGTATCCATGTCCTCATGTGACGTTATCGTGAATGAATCATCAAATGTCCCTGATTAAGCACACTCCGATACACAAAATTGATGAGGTATTGGAAGGCTGTAAACTCTGCAAAGTTTATTAACTCTTTGTCGCGACGAGCGAAAAAGCAAATATATGATAATGTAATATTTCAGGAAAATACTCGTTAAACCTAGGCTAACGGGGCTGCAGGTGATCAAGCAGTGAAGCAGACGGCCCTTTGTAATTTATTATTCATCATCATCATTATTAAAGCTGAGAGACTAGCACTGCTGAACATGGCATCCCCCACAAATTTATAGAATAGAATAGAATATACGTTTATTTGACATACACACGAAAACACAGAACAGACATGGGGACATATAATACAAGGATATTAAAAACACAAATGACAACAAAGAATAAACATAAGGACACCTGCCCACCTTATAGGTAGGCAGGCATCCACCTGTAGACAGTAGGTGCGAACTAGTCTCGCTCTGTGTCGGGTGCAGCCAAACAGGCCCTGACTCAGCTTATTGCTGCTTTACATGACAAAAAGCCATGCAAAGCAGCGCTGGTTTTCAGGCAGGACCTTGAGTAGGGTGACGTCACATTTAACAAAATAGAAAAGATACAGAAGAGAAAACAAGTAAAAGGAACGCTATATTGTATACACTTATTAGCTCAAGACCGAAGACAAGAGTAGGTCGAAAAGCTTGTAAATAAATAAAGAGCAATTATATTAGAATAAAAAAATAAAAATAATAAGTCAAATAAAATAAAATAAAGATAAAACGTATATTAGGTAGGTAAGGTATAATATCTATAATTTAATCTGTGTAATAAAAAATAAATATAAGTTTTGTGCGTTAATTTTATTATTAATCTGTGTATGGCGGCGGTATATCATTTGGGCAAACAACGGGTAGTGAAAATCGCAAGTAAGTACCTACATAGGTCGGTCAGTAATGAAGTGTTGTGTGCTAACTAAACATGCATACACAAGTGCAGTCAAGGAGAAAATCGGTGGTAATTTCCACAGCATACGCCAGGGGAAAATCTTTTAACACTTCCCTGGTTGAGCGTACGCATGTTATGGTGAGTGGGCTATGCATTAATTTGAGAAGCAAGAAGGAGTTTTCTATACTTAATTCCAGAGTGAATTCCTATCATCTGTGGGGATTTGTACATACCATACTAGGCACGCGGCGGCGAGTTCAGTAAGAGTTATCTTTGTTAAAATGTTTGTGGAATACCTAGTTGTGTTTCACAACGTGAACTGTCTGTTGAATGCCGCAAATGTGAAGTAAACAAATTAGAAATGGCACATGAACGGTCTTGAGCTAAAAATTTACATCCACTGACTTTCTGCGACAGGTTCAATGTCGTTTATCCATCAAATGGAAGTGGGCTGTACTATATGGCACTTGCCAAAATGTATCAGGTTTAGATATATCAACTTTATCTTATGGATTTTAACATTATTTTTAAAGAGAATTGTTGTAATTTTATAGGTGTAAATAAATTAAAGCAATTTCACTACCAAGCACCTACAAAAACTGCCGTATCTGCGTCTGACGTGTACCTTCATAACTAATTAGCAAGAAGGACAAGACGATGCCCATTCCTAAAACTTTGCGTGGAATTGAACGGATGAATATTCATAGCGGTGGAATATTCACTTGAACACGGTAGGCCATCTCCAGTTGCTGCCACAGCTCAGATGGAGGGCAGTTAGACTATGAAATTGATATTATTTTAACTCTCGTAATTTTCTTACTTCACTAACACAGCTTTATGAGACCAAAAAAATAGGCTAAAACCATGATTATCTTTTGAATTTTTCCTGACAATTGCTTTTACGATGATTAACCCTAGTATTTTTTGACATTAAATTTTTTAAATATTTCTAGAGGCATAACGCACGCGTGCGTTATGCCTCTAGAATTGCAAGTGTTCATAGGCTACGGGTACCGTTTACCAACAGGCTTTGGCATGGGTTGCATTTTACTAGTAATTTACTTTGGTAATTCATGCTGTCCAGCTTGATTACTTGATTGCCTTCTAATTTCACACGCTGACTGACTCAGATGTTTTATTTGAAGACTGTGGTCTTACCTACCGAGCTCCACTTTAATTGCATCAGAGTTTCATCTTAAACGGATCGTAAACACTATAATTTAATTGTTGTCCCGGAAAATTATACGTCAAACTTGGAAAAGGGACGAACCCAATTAAGAGAAGAGAAACTGTGGAACTTTTCTGGAAGAAACTTAGATATTGAACGTCTGCCTACTCAGTAATTGGTGAAATGTGAATAGCAAGCGGAGAGCAACCTACTTTGGTGATACCTACTAATTTATGGCTGAATAGGTAACGGATACCTACGGATATAGGATATTATATATATACCTATATTAGTACCTTCGTTCTCATCTCCTGTCACAACAAGCTTGCACAATGTTTTTAAATATTATAAATATACAAATATAAGTGCTTGGGTTACTGGAGGGTGATTAATAATGAAACAGCGATACGTAAAAAATGTAAATGCAGTTTTCACTTTTACTGGGTGGTATTCTTTTGAATATTCTTTCTAAGATAGCTTCGCGCTTAGCAACAAACCTAGTTGTACTATATTCAACACGGCTGAAACAAGGCAAGTACCTTGACTTTTGATCCGTTGATCGTTGGTTCAAATACCGGGCCTGCACCAAAGGACTTTTCTATTTAGAAATTCGTAACGCATTATAACTAGCTCAGAACGATGAAGGAAAAAATCGTGAGGAAACCCACGGCTTAGTCAGCTCCACACGTATTGACCTTCTTTTTCCTGTGTCAATAGTTCCACCTGTAATAAGAATCATCTAGAATATCCTAATAATATTTATTTATTTATTTTTGGAAAACCATAGGCACTGAGAAAAACA
Organism: Anticlea derivata; assembly: GCA_947579855.1. Classification (NCBI taxonomy): domain Eukaryota; kingdom Metazoa; phylum Arthropoda; class Insecta; order Lepidoptera; family Geometridae; genus Anticlea; species Anticlea derivata. The sequence goes on along the minus strand of OX388271.1, from coordinate 5,249,835 downwards.
TTCTGGAAGCTTAAATATATAGCTTAAGGCCATTTATAGGTCTTCACTGGTAGATACAAGTTGGATAACGGGCAGACAAAAAAAGAAGATAAGTTGATTATAAATAATATAAAGTTTGTGAGGATGTTTAGATGTTCGTTATTAAATCACGCCGTAATGGCTCAACCGATTTCGATGAAACTTGGAATATAAAGAGTTCTTTACCTAGAATAGCATATAGGCACTTTTTATGTAGGTACCACGTGAGCGAAGCCGCGGGTAGAAGCTATTATATAATTACGGCCTCAGGTACTTACTTCATTGAGATGCTGACATCAGCGGCGTACGAGTTGCTAGGATTGTTCAGTTTCAGTTCCGACTTCGGCGTAAAAGTTTCTAAAATTGTACAATAAACTTTTTATAATAAAGGTATACCTAACCACCCCTCAATTTGACATCAAGTTAGAAGCTTGATTCCAGTGATTAAAGTAATAGAAAAGATAAATAAGCGTAAAAACGGTGGAAGAAATAAAAAGCAATTTGAAAAATAAATAGTAATCCTAAAGATAATGATGCTTCTGGACAAAAATATTGTTGAATATTTATTATGCTTTTTCTGTAGGCGCCATTATCGTTAGAGATAAGAGGCGGGAAGGGCACAAAGGGGCGCAATCACAAAGGCCTACGAAATAATGACGTAAATTTTTGGCATAATTTTAATTAAAGGCTAATTTGCGACATTCGCAAACCGGAAAATTGCTCCTGGTAGGTAACAATTTAGGCAAAAAGAGACAGCCAATTACAAGATTGTAAAACGCAAGGTGCGAGAGAAATATGTAATATCATAATAGAAAGATAGGAATCTCTTATGTTCGTCTCGCCGTCTAATTAATTTTAATGTTACGTTCATTATCCCTTTTTTCATTGCAGAACAAAACGTAATCTCGAGTTTTTCCCATTTTTATCCTTAGTTAAAAGAGACTTTATTTACGCTGATTAAAACAGAAGGAAACATCTGATAAAATGCTCGAGGTGCCTCCACCAATTTTCGGAGGCTGTAAACTGGCTACGACTTTGTCAGAAGACTTCACCACGCCATACGCCAATCAAAATCAGAAGTTTACTCGACCATGGGCAGAAAAAAACACTTTTGTACCAGTTATTTCATATTCTCTGCTAAACACCGCTCACACTGTCTCGTACCGCAACGCCCGTATTGCGATAACATGAAGCTACATAAACTATTCGTCTAAACATAGGTACCACAGGCGAAAAACCCACCGTAACCACGTTTGTTAAAACATTTTTCTTGCACGAAGATATTATGAACGCGCCTTATCCTGTCCAAAGCTGAGCTGATAAAAAGATAACTTTTCTAATACAGTTATCGAATTTGCGTCCCTTGGCTTCGTGGCTGGTAGCTATAACATCCACCTAAAGAGATAAAATAGTTTCTTGACGTCGGTTTTTTATCTGTAAGTATCATATCTAAAGCGCTTATGACACTACAAATAAACATAGATTATTAATTATGATAATTGATGCCAGTTGAAGTGCCTTCTAGCTCGCAGAACCAACAACCGTTGGGGAATAAAGGTTCTCGCATGGCGACCACGAACCGGGCGATGCAGTGTTGGAAGGCCCGATGGACCGACGATATTGTTAAAGTTGCGGGAAGTTAGAGAATGGAAAAGGCTGAAGACCTTTCGTCATGGAGCTCTTTGGGGGAGGCCTATGTCCAGCAGTAGACTTCTATAGGACTTCTATAGAAGTATATACTTATACTATACTTCTTCTTCTTCTATATTGACTGGCCTCATAGCTCAGTTGGTAGTAACTCTGCCTTCTACGCTAGAGGTCGCGGGTTCGATCCCGCGCTGGACAAACATTTGTGACTAACACAGATGTTTGTTCTGTGTCTGGGTGTTCAATATTGATCTATTATGTATATCAGTCTCTGGTACCCATAGTACAGGCTATGCCTAGTTTGGGATCAGTTGACCGTGTGTGATATGTCCGGAATATTTATTTTTTTATTTATTTATAGGGATGATGATGATTAAACTAAACATTATTCAGGCTTCATAAATCGTTTTTTATTTAGAAAACTGAATAATGATGTATGAAACTAACTTCCTATTTGAAATTACACCCTTGATCAAGGTTTCTAAATCACTTAGGAAGCCTGAATAACGTCATATTGACCATGCTAGGCCTTATCCAGAAAAACTAAAAATAAATTTCATTTTTTTTTAATGCTGATCTTATTTTTTTCAAAATTGAGCTCATAACTCGTAACCTCACTTTTCGATTACTCTCACGGTTTCCGATTTCGCCTAAGTGGCCCTGAAAAAAAACTCACCCTGTATAGTGCTGGGTAAGTTGAATACTCTACTCCATCTGAATATGCCTCAGGCACTACTACAGCGTCCCGTAAGCGAGAAAAAAGTTCCAACTGACGCTGTATAAATCATCTAGAATGATGTAATAAGACCTCACTTTTTAAAGTGATTGTTTTTTTCATCTTTCGACAGTATCCCTAGCCTGTCCATCCACAGGTTGTCTGGAATAAATCCCTCATAGCGATAAGACCGCCCATTGTGCGTTCGCAATTCTTTGTTTTTTGATTATTTATAAGGTGTTTTTGTTTACTGTGTGGTGTACAATAAGGAGTTTTCTTTCTAACTTTTTTTGGGGCACGATGAATGTACTTATAGAAAATGCAATAATTAATATGCCATAAAAATAAAATGAGTTTCAATTTAAATTGAAAGCCGAATTTCAGTTCACCCCAGTTTGACAAAACAGAAATTTCATAGTTTAAGACCATATATCTGAACAAGTCTACTGAAGTTGTTTATCTTGTTCTTCATTTACCTGTAACCCACACGATAGTTTCGAAGAAACTTGAGAGAGATTCAATCTTGTTACCTAGGGGTGTGCTTTTGGGTTATTTGTTCTATCCGGGTTATACAGAGGTTATACGGCTAATCGACGTAAAGGGGTCAACCCTAACAGCTCAACCGATTTATTAGGTTGGGCATGTTTACTCACTCAACTGAATCAGAAAAGGATGTTTTTAAGTAAATAAGCGAAAACTTTGATAATACGACGCTGTGATTTAGGTTGGGTATAATCATCAGTAGCCTGTAGAGTACAATTCTGGACATAGGCCTGCCCAAAGAGTTCCATGTTGGGGAGGCTGAAAGTAGTCAAACCTAGGAACGAGACAATTGGTGACTACGGCAATGTATATGAACTTTAAAAAAATACCTAAAGTCGCACGTTCGTATAGATTCGAAAATGTAGGTGGCCAGTGTCATCCTCAGTAGGTAAGCAAAACGCAAAGAGGTTGATAACAACAAAAAAAGGTTGATATTAATCTTGTAAATATTCAGGAATTTGAAGTCGGTTTTTAGTTTTTGTTAAAAAATGTCTTATTTAATATCATATTGCCTGTATCAAAACGTTAAAACCATGTTTTGTTTACTCATTGTTTACACACGCAATTAGCAATTTTCTTAGGAGTTACCTGATCTTACACATTGAAAAGGTAGAATTTTATAAGTAGGTGCTTTTTGCTCTCTAGAAAAGCCAAAGTGATGTTTCGCAAATGCTTTTAAAAGATCCTCTTAACATAACTTTACGTCGTAATAAATGCCCTAACCTTTCCTACTTTGTTTCACCGAGCACCTATAAAAACACTCTGTTTCTCCAAGAGATAAACTCGGAAGTAAGATTTAAATTTATTACAAAAGAGAAAATATTTTATGCAATCCTAACTTTCAACTATTATTATAAAACTAACGGTGCCCCAAGCACGATAGACGCCTACGATAAGATAGTAAAATTCAAAAATTTGCCAATAACATCGCCGATGCTTAAATTCTTTATTTTTGTTTGGATAACATATTTTTAACATTTGCTATCGTATCGTCAGCGTAACGCTATAGTATTATTCGTGCTCAGGCCACAGTTCAAATGAAACGACGAGGAACACGTAAAACGTATTTATTTACAAATGTAAATTAGTATTTACAGAGTTTACTAATTAGTTTACATTGATCTTGGCTTACATTAGTCTTATAGACAATGGGTTTACGTTGTGCTATTATTGAATGAACCTATTTTACACATAATTAAATTTGTATATTTACATTTTACGATATATTTACAGTGATTTACCTTATATATTATTCTATACAGGGCCGCAGAATACCACCACAGTATAGTTTCGGTACTCATCCCTAAACTGCGTATAAGAAAGCTCTACAAGATATAAAGGACGTCAATTTAAATAATTGTGAAGATAATATTTTTACCCGGTTCCTATACTAAACTTCGTAGACCAAAGTTGGATTTTGCGATTCACAAGCTCATGCCAACATTACTCTGTAAAATATATGATGAAAACCAAGGCCTCCCAAATCGCTTAATTATTCGCAAAAGACGAGGATCTAGTAACCGTTCGTAGCAAATACGTATTTTGAGTATACGAACCGGGAAGTATCGTTTATATTTTTACTCATGTTCCATGTTTTTGTGATACAACGAAAACTGTAATGAAAACTAAAATAACGTAGGCTCCCATTTGGTTAAGTTTTTGTAATTCGTAGTTCAGGTACAGTTGGATATTATTTAGAAACAACCCAAAGATTTGATTTTTAACTCTATCATCGAAGCACCAACTTATAACAGACAAGACTAGTTTTGATAAAACAAATAGTATCGATTTTAAAATATTTTATTCCCGCATGCATGTCCAGCATCTATGGTTCCCGTGGAACTGTCCTATAGCTTCTGAGGCGATCACATTGTAATGAAGTTAAGTACATGCGCTTTGTAATTAATGAGAAGAGCATCGGCAAAATTGAGTTGATATATTGGGAGCAGCTGAGAGCACGTAATTTAATTCATCGTACGGGAAATTCATCAATTTGGAAACTGTTTCAGCTGAGTAAAATAAATGCTACTCAGAAAATGCAAAATGTACGAGTGTCTAACATTATCTTTCTTCAAACAACCCTCTTATGTAGTATCATAAAATCATCACGATAATAAATAAAATACAAAACAACTTCATAGTATGATTAAAACAATACAAAGTGATTCTTAATATTTATGCTATCGCGAAAGGGGCCTATTCTACAACCAATTCGACATTAATCATTAAGAAAACTCTATGCAAAAATCTGCTGTTTTGGGTCAAATCAGTGTAAACTCAATGAATCAGCTGATGCCAAACTTTTCGTATGCTTGGTAGTAACTCATAAAGATGATAAAAAATGAAAAACAGCTAATTTGATAAATTTTGTAAAAAATATATATTTATGTTTTTTTCGCTTATATTCTTTATTTTTATTGATAGAATAACCCTCATTCGGGATGGTATACATGTTATGAATCACCTTATACAAAACATGATTACCTATAACGATTTCGTTTCATTAGTTACGCAAATACGCCTAATACTAAACATAACGGTTTTGATTTAAAAATTACTGCATCTCGATTTCTGGTCATCTTGTCACAAACCGTCTGATAATGTAGTTGTCCCAGAAAGGAATATGTTTGAACATAGAGTGCAATGTTAGGATACAATGGATGATGTTATGAAACTTTATAATTACGTCAGTCAGTGTTTCCCTATGGTGATAAGTGGTGGTGATGAGTGAGAGAGATATAAAAGAGGGAATGATACGCATAGCATGGCTCTGCATAGCTGCTGGACGCTCACCGCTCACGACGTGTACGACCACTGACGCTGAATCTGGAAAGAAGGAAGCAAGTATTACTCAGTGAAAACAATAAAATCCTACATTTACTTGGAATTTTAATAAGGCCTTATAAAATCTATTATAGATGATTTATACAGAGCGTCAGGTGGAACTTTTTAGTCAATTATAGAAATGTAATGCCTGGGATATTATTTAGGCTTGCTTAGAACCTATACCATCCTCTAAAACTAGATAAGATATTTTATTTCTCAACAAACGTCATAAAATACAGATTGTACATTGGTTTTACTTAAATCATTTTTTATTTCATAGTTGGAGAGACATAGGTACCCAAACTAGGAAAAACCTGTATGATGGCATACCTATACCTTTCACCAGACAGAAATGTTTTTATTATTCAAGATATCCAAGTTAATCTATAAAAACAAAATAATCAATCAATAATAAATAATAAATAGTTAATCTATAAATATTAAACAGTGAAAGAGAAAAAAAAATCAAAAGTAATTAAGAGGAAGGTATGTAAAAGATACTTGTTATTAGAGGGTTTTGTGTGTGTGTGTGTGTGTGTGTGTCTCTGTGTGTCTGTGTGTGTAAATGTGGGTAAGGGTGTGTATGTGTTTCGGAGAGTGAGCATAGTTATAATGTAGGTACCGATGTATTTAACTATGAGTCTGAGGATGCCGTGTGCATGTGTATATGTGTGTGTGTGTGTATTAATGAGGGATTCACGTGGGAGTCGGGGTCAAGTCTGAGTGAGTACGTATAGAGTACCTACACTTATAGAAACTAGTCCGCCTTGTGAACAGGACAATCATGATCAATACGTGAGGAGCTGACTAAGCTGAGGGTTTCCTCACGAAGTTTCCTTCACCGTTCTGAGCACGCGTTAATGAGCACACAAATTATTCCAATAGAAAAATGTAATTGATGCACATCCGGGATTTGAACCTACGAATCAAAAGTCAAGGTAGGACAAAATGGCTCAGAGTTCACACAGCAATGGATATAATATAAAAAATATATATTCATCGAATATGGGTTGCTAGCTCAGATAGGTAAACATTTTCACCTAAACCCTACTGCCAAACAAGTTTGCGGAATACTGCGCAAACAATAGCTAAAATAAAAGAAAAAACTCAATACAAAAGCCATAAAATACGAAGCTACATTTCGTTTCACAAAATGAAATAGATTTAAAAATGATTGCGTCGTTTCCTGTTTTCATGTCGTTCACGTAAATTGTTAACCTCTTCGATTTTACGGTCAACACTTTTAGGATTTAATTCAATAAAAAGGATGAATGGGGTGAACACGAATACAAATGGACTATAATAGCTAGGGGTTGATAAATCACGAGATTAGATCTAGCTAGAACAGATTTGTTTTACCAGCGGAGAGATTACCCACTGAATATAAAACCTTCGACTTTGTTTGAATGAACAATTAAATTATTTATCATCCGACTACGGCAAATCCAAAAGGAAGGGTTATGTTTATAGCAGTCTATGAATGTATGCTTGTATTTACGTATGTTCCACCGCAGTTGGCTGAGGTGTCAAATTATGCGTCTTCATAGTCCGGTTGTCACGGGCTATAGCAGCACTCTTAATTCACTACGAATGCTCGGACACGCCTCTGACTACCTCATTCGACATATTCATGGATCCTATCGCCTGGAGATCTGAGATCTCTTTTTTTACATTTTATTCTCAGAACCGAGCAGTTGAAATTAGAGTAGGTTGTTACTTAACAGTAATGAAATATCTCATTTATTTAATTCAGTGAGATAAACTGTACATTTAGACACTTTGATTCACTCCTTGAGAAGAGGGTCAAAACAAATTACTGTTACGAGGACACAGCCAGATATGAAGTGTATAATATTTTCTGAAGTGCCTCGTGGATGGTAAAACATTCTTACTTTAGGTATAGAATAATAGTATAGTAGTAGAGCCACCATAATTTATAAATATTAAAATAAATTGAATTAAATCACAATAATCACTTTAGAACGTCTTAGAAATTGGTAATACACCTACTCTTTGCGATCTAGCCTAGAAGACAAGCAAAAAGAACTGCTTATTCCAAGAGACAGCAATTACCTTGGTAAGGATCGTCTTATCTAAACTATTGCCGATCACTAATAATTCACGATAGAGTTACTTTTACGATAGGAAAGCAAATGTCAAATTTTACGCATCAAATTTTTAAAGATTTTTAGCATCGCCGATGGCATTGGCTAATTTTTTTACTTTTGCTATCGTATCGTGATCACTCAACGTTAACGTAAATTATTCGTGCTTGTGGCACTGACGCGCCTCCAATAAACATTGGAGCGCACGTTGACGAGACACTAGCTTCAACACATTGATTCAGTTTTGATCTCTACAAAAATGTTCCACTATACATATGTCTTTGTTTCTACTCACTAGTCACATTAAAATAGTAGCTACGCGTTCTTGTTTATAAACTGGATTCAGGCATGACTTTGCAGAAGTTCATTGTAAGATAATAAGTAATAGACAAACATATACCTGGTATTATTCTGACAATATTGGGCCGTGGTGGCCCCGGTTAAAGAATAGGCCCCTCCATATCTCTATCCGCGGATGTCGTAAGAGGCGACTAAGGGAAAAAAGCTAGGGGATGGGCAGCAGCGTCCCTCATTTTAACAACTATAGCTCTAACTGCGCTCGCCAACCCGCATGCCCATCGTGGTGAGTATGGGCAAATCCCCCCACATGGTAAGGAATTTGCTCTGTCTGTGGGGGAGGCCATGTTCAGCAGTGGACGTCTTACGGCTGAAATGATGATGATGATTCTGACAATCTATTCCTAACAAAATACAGAAGCATGAACCTCCCACACCACCCGTAATAAAAGGCGACGGAAAGCGTACGTACGGAACAACCACAATCCACTCAAGCAAATTTAATAAGAATTCGACACGTGCTTCCCCTCTCTAAGAAGAGTCATCAGGAAGTGGCTTTCTGTGCACTGGAAACTGGAGACAAGCACACAGTGGATACCATCACTTGCCAACACAATGCGAGCAATGTAACTCAGTGACGTATTGCCTCGCCGAGCGCTAAACAGAAAGTCAGAGGAATAGTACCAAATATTTGTTTGTCTATTTTACATGGAAATTGTAAGTTAATCGTATAATTTTACAAACTACATACCAGTTCACTTCATGAAGACAATACGATTAAACCATTAAATTGTTGCGAACGAATTCTCTAACATCCTTGTATAATGGCTTAGAGCCAAAACACTTGACCGAAAAGAGCACACAGAAACAGAATAGAGCTGAGCCGAATATGTACCTGTTTCAAGCATGCAAATATTGTGCTGTTGGAATTACGTTACCATTCGTTTCAGTAAAACAGGACTTGTTGTTCATTCCAGGCCTGAATGTAGCATAGACAAATATAATATATATACCAACGAAACTCCACTGACATTTAGTATTAGGTATATCCTCTAACACTACGCCATATTCTAGTTAAGTTCTTAATCTTTCGTTCTCTTCGTTTAATCTTTTTTTTTTCAGTGCAATCAGCCTCTAAGCTCATAATAAGTTCCACGATAAAGAAGTATCATCACATGAAACCCGCCTTAACCCTGTGTAAAGTCTCGGTCCAGTATCCAAGTATAGTGGCAACCCTACATCAGATGTTGAAATTAGACTGGGATTCCGCGGTACAAATCTCCTTAATTGTCGCTTCAGTAAAACAGTTCCTGTACAACTGTGGTAGCTTCCGAATCCCAAAGGGGTATGTTCAGTGTTCATTTAACCACTAATGAATGCATACGTGCACATCAGGCTCTACCTAGTTGGGGGAATGTTAATGGAATAGTTCAACTGACAGTGAGCATCACACAAGGAACCTTTTCTTTATCATCACCATAAGTATAAATAAATAATAAATTGTTAGAGCATAACTTTCTTAGATCAACAGGTTATACAGGGTGAGTTTTTTTTCAGAGCCACTTAGGCTAAATCGGAAACCGTGAGAGTAATCGAAAAGTGAGGTTAGGAGTTACGGGCTCGATTTTGAAAAAAATAAGATCAGCATTAAAAAAAGTTGAAATTTATTTACAGTTTTTCAGAATATGTATTTTTTGCTTTTTTGGGTTCTTTGTTTGATAATAAATAAATGTATGATAACTATGTGTCTTAAGTTGTTGGAAGACCTTTAAAGTTATAAATTTTTTATATTAATTTACCGAAGGTTATTTTTTACTAAACCTTCGATAAATAAATAAATATAAATAATGCGGACATATTAACACGGTCAAATGATCCCAAACTAGGCATAGCCTGTACTATGGGTACCAGAGACTGATATACATAATAGATATATATTTAACACCCAGACACAGAACAAAGAGTCACAAATGTGTTAGTCACAAATGTTTGTCCAGTGCGGGAATCGAACCCGCGGCCTCTAGCGCAGAAGGCAGAGTTACTACCAACTGAGCTATGAGCTCAGTCATAATTAAATATAGTTTAATTTATAAATTTGCAGTTTTTAAGATGTTCCAACAACTTTATACACATTGTTATCATACATTTATTTATTTATTATCAAACATAGAACACAGAAAAGCAAAAAAAAATCATCAAAATATTTTTTTTTTCAAAAACACAAAATAAATTTCATTTTTTTTTGATGAAGATATTATTTTTTTCAAAATCGAGCCCGTAACTCCTAACATCACTTTTCGATTACTCTCACGGTTTCCGATTTCACCTAAGTGGCCCTCAAAAAAAACTCACCTGTATACTATCAAGATTTGCTGGAGGTAAAGATAATATGAGTTAATTGGTCAAGGCATTGCCAAGATAGGGGTCCATAAGGGGTTTAAAAAAAAAAGTTATTGTAGTTCGGGTAAGATTGGTTATTAGTCCAAACATGCTAAACGTGCGTTTCCCAATTTTATATTACCTGTGCCTCAGCCATCATCGAAGCACTAACTCTGGCCGGACATCGCGAGATCTCTTATGTCGGGAGTTCGCCCCGATAGGTATAAGTATCTTGCGATGTCCGGTAAGAAACTCAACTCACCAGAGCTGCTTGGCGCACAGGTATAGTTTCCAGAGTCCCGTGGCGAGGCTCTTGCAATCAGCAGACGGCTGGTGCGCGTTCTCTGCTCCGTCTCAACACTGATGCCGCCGCGCTGAGCGTAGTTCACTACGTTAGTCCCTCGGTACCAGTAGATGAAACTGTTGGTGAAGAAAACTCTGTTTAATTTTGGAGAATAAATCGCTTGCTGCATACTGTGTGCATTTTTTTATATTAACATATATGAGAGTGAGATATGAACATGATCATGACTTTGACGAGAATTTCATCTGAGGCATAGGGAGTCCAAAAATAACCGTCGAGACTAAATCGATCAACTATATTGTGCATAGGGTAAACCTCGAAGAATATTTTGTAGCTACACAAAAAAATTGGTGTGAAAAAATAAAATTTAGGCGTGTAACAAAACTATTTCCAAATGAAATTCCGTTATTGTTCGAACTCAACAACAACATGATAGCAGCAAAATTATTGATGTGGATCTGCCGAGTAGTGCATTCGAAAATACTGCTGACATTGCGATAGCCGTGTAATGGAAACATGACACTGCAACTTATAGATAGTTCATATGGATTTCCATTAGGGTACGAAATAGCGTACACGAGTTTTGAATATTTATGGACAAGCTGGAATGAACGAAACACCAATACCTATCTCAAACAGTGGGTGGATGTAACCGTATCTTAACACACGGAATACAAGGTTGAGGTTCACATTTCGTTACATCAGCAGACATTTTGTATTTACATAGAACAGCTACCGTCCATCTCAAGTTAGTGGGATTATGTAGGTATTCAAAAGAAGAAAGTGTCTCGCGCAGCAGAAACGGCACAGCCATTGATAAAAGTATCTAGAAGTGCACTTTAGAATGCATTCACAACCCGAATTTCCCAATAGTGGACAACTAAAGATAAAAATGCTGCATTTGATGGTATATACACAGTAGTGAAAACGTATTAAATAAATATATACAGAAATTGAAGTGGCAGTGGGTAGACCATAGCTGGCAGATATGACAACCATTGGAGAATAAAGGCTTTCGAACCACTAACTGGATGCTGCAATGTAGAGGCTAGAAGACGCAAAGGAGCCCGATGCAACGATGACATTGTGAGGGGAATTCGGTGGATAGAATAGGCTCAAGGAACTCGTTGTGGCACTCTTAGGGGGAACCTATGCCCCACGGTAGACTTTTTCAGACTGATGATATAACGGAATTTTACCTTGGTGGATCAGGAGCATGCCTTGCAATGCAAGTGAGGTTGATGTCTGAACCGGCCCGCACGAACAGCTCCGGTCCTGAAAGAATCTCCGCCTTGGATACTGCAACAAAATAACTGCCATAAGGATTTTATAGTTCTCTCCTGGTACTGCTGGCAACTAGGCGCAACTGACGTTAGTGGGCATTCTTAGTACATTCCATTTTGTGAAAAAAAAACACAAAGGCGTTTCAAAGTGATCCTATTGATTCTGTAGAAATGAACACCCTTTGACTAGCACGAATATCATCCAACTATAAGAAAATCTTCCGGGGTCCAGACATAGCAAGCTACGATTATAAGGGAAGTTTTCCAGGACTTCGTAAATTTATTTCAGGTCGGCTTATAATAAAACCGTGAAGGAAATACTTATTTAAGCATAGTAAAAAGTACACATACCCAGGAATCTCAATTGCGCAATTTGCCCCGTGCTAAACTAAAGAAAGCATTATACTCTAGCCATATAACTTAAGTTGTGAAGGTATTATTAAAGTTGTTATCGGCCAGTGTGAGGTATATTGCGACGGCAGGTGCTCATGATTGCCTAACCTTAAGCATAGTAAAGCTACAATCAGGGTAGCACTAGTTTTTGCTTAAAATGGCACGAAATGCCGCAAACGCGTGGCGCGGGTGAAAATGGCGAAAATTGGGTTTTGATAGAGTGATAGATAGAGTCAAGTGTACCCATATTCTTCTTCACACCATACGAATCATGCACATTATTCGTCGGCGCAGAACTCGAAGATTGATTATTTGGCCAAAGCATTACACTTAGGTACAGATCTAAAAGTACGTGTCTCCGCGTCACGCCGTTGGGTGTTATGTTTCGTCGCTTCCGCGGGTGGATACCTACTGCCACATATAATTTACGTCCCACGTCGTAGTTTCTTCGTGGCAATTAATTTGTGTTATTTATATGTATGTTAGTCCTTAAGGTATATATTTGTATAGAGGCTGTAGGATAAGTAAAATCCCAACTGTTGTTATTCTATTGTTTGCCGGAAATAAAGTTATTGTATTGTATAAAGATGAAACACTGTTACTACTTTACTGTGTCGCCAATTCAAATATAGTTTGCTCAATGTTACATGAAAAAGATTAAATCATTATACTCTTTGCCAATAGCCTATACATTTTTTCACATAACATAAGAAAGTATGTTACATAATTGTTTAGCAGTTAATTCTGCCCACGGCTTACCTGTATGAAAAAAAAACCTTCATTTATGCTTTATTTAACTTTAGCTTTAGCTTTAATATAATAATTAACTTTAGCTTTAAATCCCAAACATGGCTGTTCTACGTCGTTGAGGAGTTCTCTTTTGGCAACCTCATCACCAGGCCTGATCCTCACAAAAGAATAGTTTAATATCACAAACAAACAGTATTTTTACAACCTTTAAATCGACACCAAACTCAAGTTTATAAATTAAGGGGTCTCTTATTGAGCTAGTATCGCCATGGTGGCCCCGGCTGAAGAATAGGCCCCTTCCATTATTACCCGTGGATTTCATAAGAGGCGACTAAAAAAAAAAGCTAGGGGTCCATCCAGCAGCGGTCCCTATCAACAATAGTTTTATCTACGCTCACCAATCCGCATGCCCAGCATTGAGAGTATGGATAAATCTAATGGTGCAGGCCGTACACGGTCGATCGCGCTGGAAATCTATTGGGGAGGCTTATGTTTAGGTTGCGGTTGATAATAAAGACGGCTTCAATCAGATTTGAATTTAATGGATGTATCTAAAAAGGTGTGATTGTGGCCAAAAATATCAAAGGTTTTAATATGAGATATACCTTTTTTTTTTTACTATACTTTATTTACAGAAAGAAACTTAATACTAATACAAGTTAATATTTACAAAATACACAAGAAACAGTTTCAATTTATATCATTCAAGTGCCACGTACGCTCAATTACGAGGGAGGACGATTTCGAGATAATTAGTCATTCACATTCAAAAATCCAATGACATTGACCAGGTTGCGAGTACTGCGTCTATACACATGTTTTGAATGTGTGGGTAAAGAAATTGGAGGGGCGTGTAAAATGAAAGAACTCTAGGTGTACTTGTAACTCACCAACAACAGTGAGACGGAAAGATAGGCTAATCTTAGGCTCCGTCGAGACTTGACATTCGTACGCGCCGGAGTCCCTCGGCTGGGCGGGAGCGACCCGCAGTGTCCACTCGTCGTTACTGTCCATGTGAAGTGCAGCGAATCTCGCATCGCTACTGTATGTGTGCATGCCCACGGTTAGAATGTGCAGGTCACGCTTGCGTATCCACGACACCTGGGGACAATAAGCGAGGCTTTATGAGGTGCGGTACTCTGTAGTGTGTTCGTTGTCTAAACGTTCAACTATAGTTATAATTTGTTTGCAGTCTGAGTTCTAACTTTCGAGTTGCTTAGTACTATTACGGATCATACGGCATGTATATAAGTAAACCACCTAAAATAAAATATTCTTTACGTCTACTAATTAAAGTCAATTTCGAGCTTGATATTTGAGGGCGTCGACACAGCTCAACGATAAAGCATCATCATCATCATCATCATCAGCCTGTAGAAGTCCACTGCTGGACATAGGCCTCCCCCAAAGAGTTCCATGACGAACGGTCTGGAGCCTTCTCCATCCACCGACTTCCCGCAACCTTCACAATGTCGTCGGTCCATAAAGCACGATAAAGCAAGCAAGTAAAATTACAACTTAAAATTTACTTTATTTAGTAGATGTAAGGATCATTACAAAATTATTTTTTAAGTTGTTTGAATATGGTCTTTCAAATGAAAGTAAATCCCACAGAACAGCCAAACCTAATACTGTACATTCAAATTCTTCTATAGATTTATGAAACGCTCATGGTGGTTCTGTTGTTGCATTATCCTAAACTTTCTTAATTAGTCAGCAAGATAATGTTGTCTTCCCTTGCAACTACGGAACAGAATCGATACCAATATCGCAAACTAGCCAAACTAGACTGACCTTTAAATAAAGCCAATTTTACATCATCAATCCATTGGATAATGAGCTCAGCGGTGGCTCGAGGGAAAATTGTTTTCAGGTCAATTCAGTTACAATTTGCCCAGTATAGAGATCGACACTGGCGCTATAAATAACTCTAATGCAAAATAACCATAACAAACGTAAAAATTAATTCCCTTATTCATAATCACATCACTCACAAACTTCATTGAAATGAAAGTATATCCGCCTCCTTTTGTTTACTGTTAAAAAGGATAGAGCGAGAGTTATCGAGCCGATAAAGTTGGTGATTGTTAATGAATAAAAGAGGGTTATACTGGTACAAAGGTGCCTAGTTCAAAACTTTCTTACCCTGAAATAGGTAACATTTTAAACTAAGACTAGTTTGGAAGTTTTACTTTACACGTTACTTATGTTGGAAAAATAAACGAATTATTAATTTCCCTCCGCGCTTTGGTCTTGTTAGGAGAGGCTTTAAATTTGAAAAGTTTGTTGCAAGTGGTTTAGCAACCTACTTACTATTAAAGTCTTTGCAGTAGAGTAAACTAGAAAAATAAGTACCCAAGTATGTTTAAACAGGTTCCTCATATGGGGTTTTTCTGTAGGAAATACTTTTCCTATAGCAAAAGAAGCTGCAACCAAGAATTGAAATGCAAAATATTAAAGCTCGATTTTCCATAGGTGGGCTGAATATGAAGAAAAGAACTAATGTCGTTCAAAGATAAAATATTTTTTACAAAAACTAAAAACCGACTTCAAATTCCTGAATATTTACAAGATTATTATCAACCTCTTTTTTTTGTTATCAACCTCTTTGCGTTTTGCTTACCTACTGAGCTGAGGTGGCTAGCCACCTACACTTTCGAATATAAAACAAAAGTAAGTATGACATCCATTCATCATCAATAATAACTCTTACGGTACTGACTGACTGACAATCAAATGTAGTGGTTTTATTCTCTTTGAAAATCAACACAGAGCCTAACCAAAATCCTAAGAATAGGAGATTTGCAGGATAGTTTCCTGTTGTAACGTGTGGGTGCACAGAAAGGAATTCCCGACATACAACCCCTTAGATTAAAGTTTATGTAAAAATAGCAGCAAGCGAACGAAGTCGAGGGAAAAACCACACTATACCACCGTCGACAAAAAAAAATTTCGGCACGGCATGATTTCAAGAGATGATGACGTTTTTAAAATTTTACGGGACAAGTAGCATCCCTCTGGGATTAAATTACTATGTAACCACCCCGGGATCATACTCTATACACCAGCGAAAGAATTATCAAAATCAGTTAAGTATTGGCGGAGATATCGAGTAACATACACACAAAAAAAATATTACAACCGACTTGAGAATTTCCTCCTTTTTGAAGTCGGTTAAAAACGTTAGGAAGGCCTCAAAGCCAAGCCAAGCCGTCATTAGTACTTGACCAAAAAGTAGGGTTTGTAGAGGTAGCGACATTTTTTACATTAAATGTTTTTGATGGAATAATGTTTTGCAATCCTAGGTACTTTCATTGTTTTATCTTCTAATTTATTTTCAAGTTCTAAACAAATATTGAGGTTTTTCGTCTGGCTAGACAAGCAGTCAAAGCACTCTTATTTATCCTCATCTACCTCTAATCCCGCTGAGTGAACAGCGCAAACATAGTCTCAGTACACAATGAACCGTATTTTTCTAAACACGATGAATGTTAAGCAAACATAACTGTTTGCTTAAGTTTTCCCCAGGTTTTTTTAACTTAGACAAGAGTAGGTACGAATGGATTTTTCATGCAGTTTTTTTCAATTTAATCACCTGTAAACATAAATGCAGTTTTTTTTATGAAATTTTACATTGTTTTTGTTTTTCTTGCATAAAAATCAACAATATCCTTACCTTACATGCTTAAATTATTAAACAGATCAACAGTGATATAGCTTTATTCTATCCTTTTGATCAGAACCTGCGACATGCAAAAGTATGTGCGGTTGGTTAATATTAAGCTATGACAGTTTAACTTTAAACCTTTCGCCTAGACGTAAAATATTTTTCCCGAAATTTCCCGAAATACCCGGGAATTCCCGGTTCCCTATGTGAAGCTTCCCGGTATTCCCGGTTCCTTAAAAACTACCCGATTCTGCAATCCCTATTAGATACCCTGAAAGGTTCCCTAAAATGCCTTGTGTTAGGCATCCATACCTTGTGTTAGGTTAGGTTTTTCACACCATAAACACATTAACTATTCGGCGACCTCGGCCTGAGACGCAAGGGACACCTCTTACGTCTCCTACGTAACCGACCGCAGTGGGAATCGAACCCACACGGGTTCGATTCCCACTGCGGTTCCGGGTCTGCGTATTGTTGTATCATGATACCTTTAGTCTCTAATATCCACGACATAGGGAATCCGAGTGTGGGGTCAGGACTATGAATGGAACTGTTGGGTGTTATTATATTATATTTGTACTATCAAAGAACTCGAGATCAATTCATCATTAATTCTCGGGAATACAAACAAGAATCTTGTACTATCGATGCATGGGTAGGTTGGCACTTAATACGTAGGTGTAGAAAGATGGTAGGCGCTTTAGATAGTTATTTGAAGGACCTATGAGAGCCCGGAAATTAGCTGCTCGCTCACACCAGCCTGACCTAATTAATAGTCATAAGCATAACAGATGTTTGTGACTCTGTGAACGGTTGCGTCCATCTAATTTCAAACATCTTTTTAAAACTTTGGAGTCTCTTTGACATTTGTATGTAGTGTCGGATTTATACTTTCATAGGTATATGCCAAATACTTTGTGCCGTCAAATTTTCCCATGGAAAAAAATCACTTTTCTTTGTTTCCAATGGCCGCTACCCCACCTCTAGGCCGCCGCCGCCTCCCTAGACCACTGCCATCCCTAGCACATCCAGAGCTGTTTGTATGATGCTTTGCATCATAACGAGCGAAGCTCGGACCTCCAAGATCTTTAATCACAACTACGGTTTTGCACGGTCTGATAATAACGGGTTTTGCGATAGCTTTGTGTGACTAACCCTTGGCATATTTTCTCGCTTAAATATTTTCTAGTGTAATATAGAAATAAACTTTATTTACAGAAAGAAACATAAAACTAATACAAGTTAACATTTACAAAATACATATGTAGAATAAATACTGATATAACTGAGCGAACTATTGAGCGATCATAAATTTAAGCCTTGCAAACTACCTTACTATCTAAATGCGTAGCGTATTGTTTGATCGTCAAACACTACATATATATAGGTAGGATAGGTACTACTGCATTGACAAGCAATTCAATAGTTTCAGTTACGATTTTCCTAGTTTTATCTTCGTAATAGATACGGCAATACATAAAGAGCACGTTTGTGCTTCTTAAAAAGCTTAGTTGACATTCATTTCATTCTTTATGCACCGTTACTTTTTGGTTGCTTAGTTAGAACTTTAAAGTCTAAAAATTACGAAAATATCGGTTTTTTTTCCCCGTACTATTTCCAATTAGCCGTCTTTGGTCTTTATATCATCTTTATAAGTAACTAGCTTCCGTCCGCGGCTTCACTCGCGTGGTACCTACATAAAAGCCTATATGCTATTCTAGGTATAGAACTATATATATTCCAAGTTTCAAGGAAATCGGTTAAGCCGTTTCGGCGTGATTGAACAATTAACATCCAAACATCCTCACAAACTTCCGCATTTATAATATTAGATTACCACAAAACAGCTGATCTTTGCATAGAGTTTTATCAATGAAAACTAGAATTTCCAAAGGCCTAGAACGTACTTTATTACCAATTCGGTGTTGATTAAGCTCCTTTTGGTTCATTACGTGTAGTTTATACGACCCTACATTATCTGGGGAGGGCAAAATATGATAAAGAAAAGCCATTTGTCAACAAAGGCCATACAAGAATTCAAGAATTCTACATTAGGCCCACATTTAATTCAGCGAATCAATACTACATGTAGATTTCCCTAAGGTCAAATTATGCTAGCATTTGGGATGTACAGCATTCATCGCGAAATGTAAGATGTTGGAAGAACAGGAAAATTGATATAGAATTGCCTTTTCAAGTCGCAAATAGGCCAATGTTTTTTTCATCAAGGATTGCGATCAAGATGCAATCAACCTTTAGGTAACGGAATACTTGTGGTGTAAATTCTTCGTCTGTTGGTATATCCGTACTTAACAACAAGGGTATCGGGCGCGGTCCGGCTAAATTACCAAACGCACTGCGTATTGTATAGCACCACCACATGTACCACCAACATAGCCCGCAATACTATATCTGTAATTATTATGTAATATATAACTCACCTAAATCTATCTACTACTACTTACTCTTTTTTTATATAAGTACCTATCCATACCTACTATAATTATCCTTATTATATACCTACTATAAATATTATGTTTATTGATGTTCGTCACGTCGCGTCGCCTAGGCCCCGTCAGAAAACCAGCGCCGCACCGTACATAATACTATGTTCGGTGCAGCTTTATGCTGAGACGGGACCCATTTGCCTCATCATCATCATCATCATCAGCCTGATGAAGTCCACTGCTGAACATAGGCCTCCCCCAAAGAGTTCCATGACGAACGGTCTTGAGCCTTTTCCATCCACCGACTTCCCGCAACCTTAACAATGTCGTCGGTCCATCGGGTGGGGGGCCTTCCAACACTGCGTCGTCCGGTTCGTGGTCGCCACTCGAGAACCTTTGTTCCCCAACGGTTGTCGGTTCTGCGAGCTATATGGCCGGCCCACTGCCACTTCAACCTGCTAATTCTGAAAGATATGTCGGTAACCTTGGTTCTTCTACGGATTTCCTCATTTCGGATTTTATCACGCAGCGAAACTCCATTTGCCTCACACAACGCATACTACTTAGCCTACCACTTAGACACCTACCTACCTACTTTTTTATGTTTTCTTACTGCGTTGTGTATTACCTACCTATAAAGTATTTTTCTATGTACCCACCTACCTACTGTACCTACCTGCGTTGTGGGTCAAATAAACAAATTTTCTTTCTTTCTTTCTTACTTATGGGTCAGGCACGTATCATGGGAAAGGCATGAACTGTCACAGGAAAAAAACATATCAGCATCCCTCTATATCAGCAGTTATCAGAGCACGCGCTTCTTACTCATAAGTATCATCTTTTACACAATCCATTCAACTATTCTTTTGCTTACTCTACTCGTATACGTTTTTTCTTATGTAGTTGTTTTTTCTTGTCTCCTAAGACAAGAAAAAACAACTACATAAGAACTAGGCAACACTGAAAAACAGCGTCTGGTTTTCGGACTAGGCACAAAGCTGAGTTGTTGCCTTTTCAACAAGCAGACAATTAGAATTATCTAATTAAACAGACAAATTATCTTTGTCCTTTTTATTTTATTTGGTAGTAGGTACCTATTTGTTAATTTTGTTTTCTATTTTTGTTATTTTCTAACAACCTGTGTACCTATTTTAAAATATCATCTTTAGTCTGTGTTGAATAAAGGAGCCATTTCATTCTGGGCCTGGTCCATGTACACTACATAGAAAAATTAGGAAAAAATAGGAGATTACAAGAAAAATACAAATTCATTAATTTGAAGACAAATGCGATGGTACAAGAATAGTTCTTCTGGTAAGTTTTTTACTATGTGAACACTATTTGAAGGCTACCATGTTGGTTTATAATTGGCGTTTGACATGACATTGACATATTTTTCATGTCATGTTGTTTGATTTGATGTTTTTCTTTTGTCAGATAAATGTAGGTTGTCAAAATGACATTTTACGCACGTCCATCTGCCATATTTTTGTAGCGCTGTGTGTTGCTCTCTTTGTCGAAGAAAATCTTAATGTACCTTAGAACGAAGTCAATTTAAATAAAATAACCAATTAAATACGTTTACTTTATTGCTTAGCCATATTTTAGAGTAGTGTACACAGTGCAGGCCCAGGCTCCATATATTGATGAAACGTCTCTTTTATTTTCTTTCTTTCTTCTTTCTTAGTACATTCTTAAAATATTATGTCCCCATTATTATCATGGCCTAGAGGGAGGTATCGCGGCTTTCGATCCGAAGGTCATGCGTTCGAACAAGGCTGCAACAATGTGTTGAGTTCTTCTGTTCAAAAATTTAAGTGCGCATTACACGTAATTGCAACGGCGAAGGAAAACGTTGTGAAGAAAACCAGTCAGTATTCTTATTAGCGACAATGGGCTTGCAACCTGTCACATATGGAATACTGCAAAATGTGATGTGTGGAAATGTGTGACTACCCCCCTTAGACAACTTCAAGGATCTGATCGGCTAGAGATTTGAGAGGTTGTCTTGCTTGCGGATAAAAGCCATGAGCCATTTTTTTTATTAGTTCTACCACTTGTGACAAATGGTAATCAAAATATACTCTACAACTTAATAAGTAAATAATAGTTTTGCGTTGATGACTAGTCGTCATACAGCGTTTTAACGAAATAAAATATATTTTTCGGCTCCTGGCAACGTTCCAGAATGTTGGTTTTCGCGGGCCTCGACCCAATTCTCTTTGCTTTATTCGACGTCGCCTCACACGACATTTCCTTTTGTACTTACCAGAGTTTGTTCGGAGAGTCAAATCCGCATGTTTGTAACTGTTCCGAGCTGAGCTGTATCGGAAATAGCTTGATTTGCGAATGTGTGTTCGAAGTGACTACTTGTATTCTGAGTTAATCTTATTTATTCAAAACTGCAATACTACGGCTACAGTTACCTATGTCTTACTCATCCGCTGCCGCAAAAGTAAAGGAGCCATTTCATTCTGGGCCTGGTCCATGTACACTACATAGAAAAATTAGGAAAAAATAGGAGATTACAAGAAAAATACAATTTCATTAATATGAAGACAAATGCGATGGTACAAGAATAGTTCTTCTGGTAAGTTTTTTACTATGTGAACACTATTTGAAGGCCGCCATGTTGGCTTATAATTGGCGTTTGACATGACATTGACATATTTTTCATGTCATGTTGTTCGATTTAATGTTTTTGTTTTGTCAGATAAATGTTGGTTGTCAAAATGACATTTCACGCACGTCCATCCGCCATATTTTTGTAGCGCTGTGTGTTGCTCTCTTTGTCGAAGAAAATCTTAATGTACCTTAGAACGAAGTCAATTTAAATAAAATAACCAATTAAATACGTTTACTTTATTGCTTAGCCATATTTTAGAGTAGTGTACACAGTGCAGGCCCAGGCTCCATATATTGATGAAACGTCTCTTTTATTGATAAGTTTTTTTTTTTTTATACTTCTGAGGTGGCAAACAGGCATACGGCCCAACTGTTGGTAAGCGGTTACCGTAGCCTATGAGCGCTTGCAATACCAGAGGCATCACGCACGCGTTGCCGACCCCGTACCCCCCTCCCCCTAAAGAGCTCTGGCAACCTTACTCATCGCAGGAACACAACACTATTTGAAAACAAATAATGTTATTTGGCTGCGATCTTCTGTAAGGCGGAGGTACTTCCCCAGGCGGGCTGCTCCAATTCAGAACGAGAAAATCTCGCTGTGCCCTTCCTCCTCTAAAAAAAGTTATCATCATCATCATCAGCCTGTAGAAGTTCAATGCTGGACAGGCCTCTCCCAAAGATTTCGATGATGAACGGTCTTGAGCCTTTTCATCCACCGACTTCTCGTAACTTTAACAATGTCGTCAGTCCATCGGGCCTTTCAACACTGTGTCGCCCGGTTCGTGGTCGCCATTTCAGAACCTAACGCTCCCTAACGCTTGTCGGTTCTGCGAGCTATATGCCCTGCCCACTGCAACATCAACTTTTGATAAGTACAAAGGTCTTAACATCATCATCTAAAAAGTCGTAGGAAAATACACGAAGTCAGTAATTGAATACGGCTAAAAGGAACACAGTTTTGTGAATGCAAACAGAGTTTATTGGAGTTCTGCCGGAAATCAAACCGAAATACGCGAACGTGGCTAGAACGGTGTATTTCAATCGGCTGCGTAATAGAATTCCTTCGTGTTTATAACCTTTGTTGCGTTTTGCAATGGAACATCGGTTCCTATCGACTTCTGTTTCGAAAACCAGTATTGCTTTTCTAATCTCAAGGGTTTTAGGGAATTTACAAAAACATTTCATCTTATTTTGTCTTGAGGAGTCGCATACGTTCCATGTGGTAAGGTCGCTTTAAATTTTCACCGAAAAGAAATTTATGAATTCGTTCGTTTATCTTGAAAACTTCTCTATCGTAAACGTAATGCTATCCAGAATTGTATATTGTGTAGAGCTTGGGGCACTGATTGAGAAATAAATTACCTCTCCACGAGTTTTGACATATTCAATTTTTATCCAAGTTTTGGCAAGGTCTAGGCCATAATAGAAACAAATTTGCCTGTCTGAGCACATTAATTTAGTTTTACAAATCATTTTATTTCGTAAAAATAATCTCTATTTTGTAGTAACATTTTACTGACGCACATACGGAACAGGCCTAGCTTAACGTAGTTTCTAAGACGTGTCAAAGTGATCCTAGTGATTTTATTAAAATAAACGCCTTTTTACTTTGACTTTGACATAGATCAATATCATCAACGATAAAATTTAGTAAAATATTAATAAAACAAGCATGCTTTCTAAACATTGTGTGCCGTTGCGTGTAACTAACAAATAGGCTCTTCATAGTCGTCCCCCAAATTTTATGGTAGCTGCTTCAAAATAATGGCTTTGTTGTTGGACGAATTGTATCTAATTTTGTTTTCCATTACTTACGAATTAGGAGCTTTTATAGGCTAATCTTAACTTAATTATTCTAAGAGAGTGCGATGGTTGGTTTTTGCCGTGCATGTTATAAAAGGTTAACATTACAAAAATCACTTTTTCACTTATACACAAATATTCACAAATATTCCGGCTGTAGTATAGCATAATCGAAAATTACTGATGACAATTAGTATTAATTTACATGGGAAGCTATGAAGTATTTTTTTTTTAAATAAATATATGGGATTTAAGTAATATCTACGTATTTTTTTAGGTATCTTAGCTGGTTTATAGTAGGTATTTCTAGTTATATTCGTGAACTGACTACGTGGAAAGAAAAATAATTAGCAAAATATGTACAGCGCAAAATTATCTCGATATTCTCTTCTTCAAAATGCGCTGAATAGTTTTTTCTAAATATCTCCTATGCTCGTTTGTCTCATAGTTTTTAGATAACTCTGTCATTATGACTTAAAAGCCGAACTAATAGCCCAACTACGTGTAGATGAAGCGTCTACAAAACTATTTTCCAAATTTATAGCCTACACTGAACCTATGAATCAAATTTATGTTCCATGATAACGGTTTCGGGTAGCTCGGATGAGTAGATGAAACCAATTAGAAGCGTCGGCGGTTTAGGAGTAGTTATAACTAGTTATATTGTATAAGTTTACTTGCTTATTAGCAATAACTATTGCCGCAATATCACACACATCCTTTGAATACATTTAACACAGGTGCGCTTTCATATTTCTACAGAATATGTCTTCGGAATTTTTATTCAAACAAAATATGTCTCCTCAACATTTTTAATAAGTTTTCTTTAAAATAAATGCTATATTTAGTTTGAAGCGCGGGTTTTTCGGTCAATTATCTTGTCAGAAGGTAGATAATAAGTTTAGTTTCATTATTAACCAAACCAGTGAGGATCTCTCAAACCACTTGGATGAATCGGAGTTGTATGTTTTTTTGTTCGAACATAACATTCAAACCTGTGAATCACTGGACGTTTTTCTCTTAGTTTGAAGTTTTGCATAGTTAGACATTTTGCTTCATAGACGAATCGATCATGAAGCCATTATTATAGGCTATTGTTTTTAGAAATAATTAGGACTTAAAATCTCAGAACTTTGATTTGAACAATAGGTGAGTTTACCTTAGATACCTACCAACCAAATTCAATTGAAGTTACTACCTTTCAATAGTAATAAATATTATTGAGAAACCCTTTTATCAATATAGTATTCCAAATGCTCAGTGAGTAGGTACAATGGAAACAAAAGGTTTAAATCCAGGTTCAAGTCATGATAAGTCTGATGTCTACTCTCGTATAAAATCTGCGAGCACTTTCAGGAAGAAAAATATTGAAGAAATATGTCTTCCGAGTTTGCACGGGCGTCATCTAGCTGTTACAGTCACAGTACTACGCACCTGGTGCACCTTTTTACATCAGCTTTCCGTATTCATACCAGTATTTTTACAACGTTATTTTCATTTTCCGTGCTAGCGGAAGCATTATCGGTGCATATTATAGTATTATCTGTGTTTATGAAGCTTCTTTAAAGTTTTCAAAGCTATTCATTTGAACCGCGATGCGGTGATGTTTTAAAATTAACGTTATTAACGTTGATAGTAGTTAACCTATGCATTCAAAATGGATGAAGTAGACACAGGAGACGAACTTTTTGTACTCGTATTTTTCGTTAATAATATATTCGTGCTGTAGACATCAATCATCAAAAATGATATAAAAAGGCCTTACTCTTTCTTGTGTATTATGATATAAATTTTTGTATTTGTTTAAATTTTTCCGTAAATAAGCCTCTATTAGCACTATACCTAGATATTTATAGCAAGTTAAAATTCTGTCTTAAATGTCTGTGTTTAAAGTAAATATATGAGAAGGTTACATGTACTAGCTTTGAGTGGCCTCATTGCTCAGTTAGTAGTAACTCTGCCTTCTGCGCTAGAGGTCGCGGGTTTGATCCCCGCACTGGACAAACATTTGTGTGATAAACACAGATGTTTGTTCTGTGTCTGGGTGTTAAATATTTATCTATTATATATATCAGTCTCTGGTACCCATAGTACAGGCTATGCCTAGTTTGGGATCAGTTGACCGTGTGAATATGTCCGGAATATTTATATTTTTATTTATATTGTAGTAAATAACTACAAATAATGACTAAAGAAAAAAAGGCTACTTGATTGCGGGGTAATTAATAATATTTTCAAGTAATTAGGTACCTATAGATAGCTAATACTAAAGTACTTGTAATAACTAGTTGACCCGCCTCTACTTCAAAATTATACCCACAAATCTACGCTTAATGTCCTAAATTATACGGACGGATATATAAAATACATAAAACTGCTTCTTGAAACACACTTCATAAGTGGAAATACGAATAAAATCCATTCAATAGTTATGGAGAAAATCATGAACTAACAAACGCTAGGCACTTTGTTTTATACTACGTAGTGATAAGTATCAACTTATGAGTATGTTATTAGACACTTGAGTTGAAAGCCCCGTAATTGTTGGTTGGTACCTACATAAGTAAACCAACCCTCTATTTCAGAACTAAAACAATGCTCTACGAGAGGTAGGTATGTTAGCATTCATTGTGGAATTATCTCAAAGCTTAAACTGGATTATGTTCTTGCCTATTAATTTAGCTGCTGAAGCGACAGCTTACTCTACGTAAGGTAAATGAACGTTTGATTCCAACTTCATAGAGGAGAAATTGTTATTAGTAAAGTTAAGATCTCATCTCAAGTTTCTAAAATTTTTACAACTGAATTTGAATCAATCAGGCTTATTAAAAAAATAAGAAGACTAAATTATTTAAGTTTTTTCATTATTTTGTTCATAATACTTTTTTTTCATAAGCATCCAACACCCGACTCCACTCTAGGATTATCTAAATAGTGTGTATCAGAAACTATGTGTAGGTACCTACCCAGACCTGGAACATATATTTGCACATCATGCAAATACTCGTCGCTCGGCACGCCGTGTATAGTGCATTTTTCATAGTGTTTCTTTCAATTAAAAATTACGAATTTTTAAATGTTTTTTTTTAATTGTTTGACAAACTTTATTGCTAATTCGGAGTTAATTAAGTCTCTTTCGGGATAGCATACATATTATGAATCACCATAATATTATTACTAGTGGTTCTCATTTTTTTTTCTTTACCTAACTATCAATTGAAATCATAACTTATTACATACTTTTTAGATCAAGTTATTTTTTGCATACATCGCTTATAAATGAAATAGATGAAAGGAAAATAAACTATATTTTCTCAGTGCTTATGCGCAAGTTTTAAAATCACAGTCCCAAGTTTCAGCAATAAAACATTCGAAAGCGGAATTTACAATGAAACGCGAATGGCCTGTCTTTACCCGCTCTCCTCCGAGACAAACGCAACTTTACGGCCAGTTATAGTAAAAATATTCATGTATTCCGCTTACGTAACTCTGTAGTAAGTCTTCGTATAAGTATTTTTCTACAGAGATCATGAGAGTGAAAATATCATGCAGCGCCAAAGCGAAAGACTGAACTCACAATTCCACCGATGATATCAATACCCAACCCACTTACTTACTCGTATATGCCGATATAATGGTGTTGTTGAAACAGTAGTCATCATCATCAATCTATAGAAGTCCACTGCAGGACATAGGCCTTCCCCAAAAAGTTCCATGACGAACGCCCTAGAGCCTTTTCCATCCACCGTCTTCCCACCACTTTCACAAAGTCCTTGGTCCATCAGGTGGAGGGGCTTTCAACAATGCGTCTCTCAGTTCGTGGAAGTCATTCGAAAACCCTTATTCCCTAACGGTAGTATGGAACAAATTAAAAATTACTTGAAAATATTAAATTAGGCATCCTTGTTTACTTCAATGAGCCACAGTTCTTCCTCTACAAACGTCATAAAAACCAAATATTGCCGACGACCGACGTCTGGTCCAAAGCTAAAGTCAAGTTAAAAAAAGTCAAAATGCATTTATTTCTATAAATTCACTAGGATCACTTTGAAATGTCTTAGAAACTGGGTGAAGCTACAAACTACACGCCAACAGTCGTGTACGTACGCTCTACATATTATTTTCTCGTTGTTGATAGAATACAGTTGTAGCAGGATTCAGCATTTTGTTCCGCCATTTTATAAATGCTTTGTGAGTTCTTACTTGACTCGAAAAAGTGGCGAATAAGAATAGCTCTACTTGGTTCATGCTCAATAACGCTTTCAGTTTATCAGAAAAACACTTATTATGTCATCTGCTCTTCAATTATACAAGGTGACTGAAAAACACTACGCAAAAATCATGATTATGTATGTACCATGAAGTGCCATGGTCATCTTGGGGGAGTCGTGAATTAATTCTTTCTTTTTGTTGACAACTTAAAACCCTTGAGGGAGAGTATACATAAATATAATAAACTATAAAAATAATTATCCTCGTATTGCATTGCGACGATGAACCACTGCAATGCGCTTTCGTAAAATGCCTTTTATAATAGCATCATACATTTATATTGCATATTCGGAGGAAAATAAACGTGTCAGTTTCCACGTAACCTGTCATGCTTCTCTGCTTGCTACCCTTTCCCCATAAACCTTATAAATAATGCCAAAAATAACAAACATGGATTGACTTACCATGTTGCCTAAGGGTGTGACTTAAAATTATTCATACATTTGGCATGAGGAACTGTATCCGAGATCATACTGTGTAATTTTACGAGATTAGTATGTAAATTGCGAGTTAATTCAGAAATAAGCTGAACACAGCGCGGGCTTGTGCATTATCATTGTTTAATCAAGCGGTTTGTTGTTTAGGTTGGTTTGCGAAATTTCTAATTTGTGAAATGTCGTATGAAAATTATTTGCGCATGAGCATTTGGCTTTGTGTTATATGCATTGTATTTATGCTAGTCGAGCACAAACGGTATACAAATAATATGCATCCAAAATTTATTTCACATTACCCACATTTTCAGGTCCACTGAATTAAGTCTATTTTCAGTGTCCGTATATCTATATGTGTATGTATAGTGTGTAGTTATGTTTAGTGTGCTCAATGATATCACATACCCCTTCAATTCAAACTCAAAATGTTCAATTCAGAGGACATAAGATCATTTAAAAATTGGTTCACGACTTTTATCTCCAAGAAGGGTAAACATCCTCTCATATTTCCACCTTGAAGATGTCTAAGGGGGAAACTCAGAGGCATTCACACTCACTATATTACACACTATTTTATTCACACACTATATCTTATTACTAATTTTCAGTGCTTGTTTGCTTGCTTTTGCAGTGTAGAGTGGGTGTGGGATAAGCCCTTTTCGGGATAGTATACACATTATGAATCACCTTGTATTCTGTGTTCGAGAATTTAACGAGTTTATATAGATCTAGTTCCTGCTGCGGTACGTCCCTGTAGCATCACATTCTTTAGCAAGGATTTCGCCTCTCAACTTATAATTGCCCAGATGTCCGCATTTCCAGTAGTAGAGGGATCTTGTCGAAGCCAACACTTAGTATTCACACACAATAGGAAGGTAGATTCAAGCTACTTACAATCTTACCTCAAACCAATAATCTGCTTGAAATACCGTAAAATTCAGCGAATATTCTAGATCTACAAATTTTACGGCAAATTGAAAAGTGAAACTCCAACTAAACAATATTAAAGCTACCATTCTACTCATAAAACTGAGCGGCTGTAAAAAGTTATTGAAAAAGAAACTTTTTCTCTCGGCACAAATGCCTTAATATAGGCGAACAAAATGGCTGGATTTTAAGTAGGTACCTTACCTACCTACCCTACTGTTCCTATGTACCTAGTTTCTATACTTTATTATATGAAATTACAATACGGTTGGTAATACGTGTTGTTAGAAAATGCTTATTTTACTTTGTAAGTTTAGCAAAATGCGTTATATTAGCAAGAATCATTTTCTACGTAAAGCCTTAATGCAGACGTCTGAAAGAAAGATTTGTTATATGACCCACGCTAGAGTTCACAATTTCATTAAAAGATGTTTAAGTTGAAACGAGATTATGTACCTACTTGGAATAAACTTAAGTATTTTCCCTAGATTGGATTTTCTGAAATAACATTAGTGTTTGAGTAAAAGGTATATTAAACTTAATTTAGCATAGCCTTTGTGACATTCTTTTTCATGCTTGATATCATACACAACCTTACTAATTCCCTGAGCGTCTGGAACAATAACAAAAATAACTAATATCTATTCCATACAACGCCGATATAAGGTGTACTAACGCTACACTACAAGGCACAAAGAAAAGTCCAGTTATCGTTAGAATCCAAGCAAAACTGAGTTACATCTACGCGTTATGTTTTCGCAAACAGAAGTTTGCACAAACGTAAGTGTAACGATTTCGTGAATTATTGGGCCACTTAACAGCCGTTTTTCACCATTATGAGTCGATTTGTAAAGACAAAAATTACTAAACATGAATAATATTATAAATTATATTACCTACGAAAACATGAAAAATGAGTCATCCGCTTTATAACTCAGCGTCACTGGAACATATCATAGATACAAGTTTTTACTGAGAGGAGGAAGGCAATTTTTCATTGAAACAAATGGTTTTTCTTATCTGAACGTCGCGTCTCGTCGCAAAACCTAGAATAAGTTTTATCACGGACTAAGTCCATGATAGCAGGTAATTACAAGATTGAACCGCAGACGAATAGCAAATTGCATTATTGTGCTACGATAAATTGAAAATGAGATTCGACTTTATTATCTTGATAAAGAAATTAGGCTTGCAAAATAACATTCCTTATTTTATTTCAAAAAGTGGTTAGCGAAAATGATTTTTATATTTCACTAAAGTAAGAGGTATACAGAAACCCGAGTCAAAAATTTTGGTTAGTTACTCACTTGTCACTAGGAGTGGTGAAAAGTGAGTAGCTTACCGTTTTTGTGTGGTGTCACGTGAAGCGCCCCTATAAAAACCACACGTTACTCACTCTTCACCACTCACCGGTGAATGATTTACTCACGAACAATGCGGACTCGGGTATTGGATCGTATAACACAGAGATCCAAAGCAACATTTATTCCTTACAACAACATAGGTTTTTTTTTTTTATTACCGGGTTCGCTTCCCCAGTTGTGTAGAGTTCTTGAAAATCGATGATTGCAGTTTTTAATAATTCATAAATCAACGACAAAGTTTCTTAGAAGAAACTGTATCTCTTATAATTTCAGACTTCTTCATATTGACCCTTGAGCCGTTAGAGTGACATTATTATTATTTATTTATTTAAACTAGTACGGCAAAAACCAATAACACTAATTAAAATTATAACATTTCAGTCACATTCATTAAAATTAATAGAATGTCAAAAATATACAGTCAAAATAAAGGCAATTAAATTAAATAGTACAACAAATAATAACAATATTTACATATGGATAATAAAAAACAGAATAACACCTTACTAATTTACAAATTCATTTTCGCTGTACGCAAGATATGTCATCAGGACCTGGGTCCGCCAGGGCACAGCGAAATATTTGTGTCTCCTACTCCGGCAATAGTTGTCTGGAGTATAAAATCGATAAAATAATACAACGCGTGCAAAGCTGCGGAAGGAACCTAGTATTTCATAAAGCATGTGCTTTGTCAAACAATTTGATTGAGCATACAGGACTGAGGTTTGTATGGAAAGCCATAATCAGCTCTCTTTTCGTATGACTTTACCATGCTCAAACTAGTTTAGAAGCTCAAACTAAATAAAACAATTTGCGCTCAATAAAGATGTTTTCATAAATTGGTATCACTCTCTTAATAAATCCTTGTGACAAATCTCATCGAACAGCAGTCGACGAGACCAGACGCAACAAATTAACATCGGGTAATCTTGGATTTTGATTACAATTTTAACCGCGAAGTAATGTCGGCCTTATATAGCTGGCGTTAGGTCGCTTATTGCCTGGGTCGTAGCGGTGCGTGAAATGGCGAGGGGCAATATGGTATCGCTTACCTCTTGATCAACTATGACAGTCTAGGCTTGAGCTTGAGATTTTATTAAAGGCACTTCACTATGAGCTTGTTCACGAACAACTTGAAATAGGTACATTAGAGAATACAGTCAAAACTTAAAAAAAAAAATAGGCTGACGATTTTTGTCCCCAAGACAACCTTTTAGATCTCCAGGCGATTAGATCTTAAAAGATGTCTAAGGGGGTAAGCAGAGGCACGTCCAAACATGTTTGGTACATGCCCACGTTTTGAAGTTGTGAGTATTCAATACGTGGCACGTTGCAAGCCATCGCCACTTATTATACTTGGTGGTTTTCTCACGATGTTTTCCTTCACCGTTTTAAGCACGTGTCACACTAGGCCAACACGGCTAGTACAATTCAAAAACGCACACATACATAGGAGCATATTCAAATTAATGTTTTTACCAGTTAACCAATAAGGGAGCTAATTAGCTTTACTACCAAAATTCTTGTAAAACGTACTCCTTTGCTATTGTTTCCTTAAATCGTTCTAATTGTAAAGTTGTTTCAACCGCTCCAACAGCTTTCGTAGGACTTAGCTACGTAGCTTCTACGAAATCATGTTTCAGTGGTGTAGCACTGCTACGAGCCTTGGTTCTTTTGAGTAATTTGTATGATATATGGGTACCTACTAGCTGTTACCCACGACTTCGTCAGCATTTATAAAGATGTTGTACCTCATAAATTTACTCCTAATATGCCCCCTTTAGGGATAATTTTGCAAAAAAAGTTCAAACATTTCAGATCGCTAACTTGAGGAATTATAGATTGCCCTTACATACTTTCAATTTCAATTCAATTTTGGCAATCACAATAGGCCAGTTGTGGCCACAGTGACACAATAGCCACAAAAAGTAAATAATACATACTTTCAACCCCTGATTCAAGAAGTTTTTGAGACAAAAGATAGCCTATGTCCTTTCCCAGGCTACAATCGATTTCCTTGCCAAATTTCATAACGATCCGTCTTGAAAAGGTAATTATCAAACAGAGTTACTTTCACATTATAATATTAGTATGAATGTAGGGTTGTTACTTGTTACTTACCGCTCGGTCAGCCAAGTTTTTAACACGGCAGTGCAGATAGGCTGGTTGTCCCACTGCCGCGGTGTACTCTCGTTTGGTGTTATTATCGAAGAAGGGCTGTCCCACGCTCTCGGTGACAGCGGTGATGTTTCCCGGTTCGAGTGTGGTTGTAATGACATCTTCGTGAATGTCAGCACTCCCGCCTCCAGCCGATATTCCTGAAATAAAAATGTTGATACGATAAGAGTTTCCAATGTTCTCTGTCGAACCAATCATGATATTGATTTTGAAATCTTATAAAGAGACTAGCTGACGCTCGCAGCTTTGGTCCCGTGGCCTACTGTTTTACGTTAAGGA
The DNA here is from genome assembly GCA_947579855.1 of Anticlea derivata. Lineage (NCBI taxonomy): Eukaryota > Metazoa > Arthropoda > Insecta > Lepidoptera > Geometridae > Anticlea > Anticlea derivata. The sequence continues at coordinate 5,216,579 of OX388271.1, read as the reverse complement.
AAACCGTTCCACGGCTTCAGATATAATCATCAGACCATAGTGCTTCTTCCGTTAAACATTTTATAAAATAATTTAAAATTGTCCAAACACGACTTTTCCATTGAAAGTTGTTAAAATAATTGCAGTAGTCTCTTGCATTTGAATTGCAATAAGACGACACGGTAAGGCCCTAAGTCAATGTAATATTGTGTGTTAGAGGCGTGAAAAGCGTAGAAGAAAATCACATAATACTTGCGAACGAAGCGAGCCGATAAAAATCTTGGTTTCGGGCGTGAAATGAGCAGTACAAACATAGTCATTAAGGTGAGCGGAATGAGTCGAGAAATTGTTGAGTTCCGAGCCTAAAAATGAGTAGCAAAAAGTAATATAATATTATAAAGTGTTCATTTCATCGTTAAGTACAGTTAATAGGAACCGCTTGCATTATTAATTTAGGCTCAGCATTTTTTTTGTAGGATTTGGAGATGTTTCGTGGGCCGAAGGTCAAGGAATTTTGAAAATCATATGGTATGCTATACAAAGCTTATGATGAGAATTATCAAAATTCCTTTCTTAGTTCATTTCTAGGCATCAAAATAAACACACTCTACAAATTTCAAGTCCTTACGACCTTTAGTTTAGGCTATACATTGTCTATGATTATGCCAGTCAGTCAGTTAGGAATTTGATTGTTATATATAGAGATTTGAGAAGTCACAAGATTTCACTCTCATTTTCTGATCGCTTATTGATATTGACAGGATCGTATGTACCAGAATACTCAAAAGAATTCAACCAAAAAAAGTCAGCATTTTTGAAGCAGGTATCTAAATAAATTGAGTTGTGTCAACTCTATGATTGAAACAAATTGCTTTTTAAAGAAGGATTTTTTTATTGATTAAAGTTTTGACTTGCTCGTTTGAGTCTACTTATAAAATGAAGTTTGTCTACAATAGTTTTATAGCTCTACTATCAAACGGTATTATAACTTTAGTTATTCGTGTACAAATAAAAGCTACTCTACCCATATTTGACAAGAGATCACAAAGACATTTGCGTACGAATCAAGTAATTGAGTTGACTGAAGTATCTTTGATCTTGTTCAACTACCTACTTAAGTAAATATAAACTACTCTATTTTAACTACCTAAAATAGTAGTTCCTTCAATTTCAACGTTATACAACACTTTTTAAGAACTAAGAGAGCACTAAAACACGAGGTGTAACGAAAAGGGACTCTCAACTTCTAGTTATAGGTTCGAACCAAATTGTATCAAAAGACAAATACCTATGTATGTGCAGTTTCTAATAGCTCTTTATCCAAATTTGTTTTAAAAAGTATATAAGTTTCAAGGATACGTGCAATTTTTAAAACAAAAGCACGAAATCTATTATATAAAGTTCACTGAAAAAAATAAATTATATTCACAGATCAAACGTCTGTGTTAATCACATAAATGTTGGTCCAGTGCGGGAATCGAACCCGCGATCTCACCCCCGCCCTGAAGGCAGCGTTAGTACCAATTATTGAGCTATGACGCCAGTCAAATTAGAAGTAATTTAAAAGACCTTCTTTCTGCCCAGTCCTATAAAATTTAAAGTCTTTCTCAAATAGCCGAAAGCGTGCCAGTCAATTGATAGTGAAGGTTATTGAGGTTCGGTCGGAAAGAGGGAAGTTTATTGTCAATTTATTTCATACGACGTTTGTCCGAGGGTCCTAGAAAGTGCTCCAATACCACCCTTACTTTAAATAAACGTATAATGCATTATTAGTAGGAACAGGTTAATCCAACTAATTCTACTCTGAGTTCTACGGTTTAACAAAAGAATTGCCTGAATAACACCATCATTTCACCTATGTATCAGATTTTTGGTTTTCGTTGGAAAATTATTTAACAAATTATTTAACAACCTTTAGTTCTGTTTCGGAAGGCCCTGACATGGACCTACGACACTGTGAAGGTTGCGGGAAGGAAGTGGATAAGTAAAACTCAAGAACGATCGTCATGGCACTCTTTGGAAGTATTGTCCAGCAGCGGACTTTTTCAGGCTAATGATGACGATGACCACTGTTATACATTATACTGAGACACAAGTGATGTATGGCATATGCATTTGCTCTTTACATAATTGAATGTAAGATACTAGCTCTCTTGGGAACGATGCGATGGTATAAAACTGAAACGACTGAAACGACTGACCTCATAGCTCAGTTGATAGTAACTCTGCCTTCTGCGCTAGAGGTCGCGGGATCGATCCCCGCACTGGACAAACATTGGTGTGATGAACACAGATGTTTGTTCGGTGACTTGGTGTTAAATATAAAATAAATATTCCTAAATATTCCAGACATAATCACACATGGTCAACTGATCCCAAACTAGGCATAGCCTGTACTATGGGTACCATAGACTGATATACATAATAGATATATATTTAACACCCAGACACAGAACAAACATTTGTGTTAGTCACAAATGTTTGTCCAGTGCGGGAATCGAACCCGCGACCTCTAGCGCAGAAGGCAGAGTTACTACCAACTGAGCTATGAGGCCAGTCAGTATATATATCTATTATGTATATTAGTCTCTGGTACCCATAGTACAGGCTATGCCTAGTTTGGGAGCAGCATATTATCCTAATATTTATTTAAAAAAAAAACTTTGATTTGCAAAGATGACATCCTTAACATGTACATTCCATCCAAAGATTACCTGGTAGAGATCGTTATTTACCGAGAATACAGCCCATTGTATTACATTGATTACATATTTTATGGTTTTTATTTTTATGGCTCACAATAAAGTATTTTCTTTCTATCTATCTACGATATCCTCTTATCGAGTAGGTACTTAACCTACTCATCTTCCATTAAATCACAATCATGATCATATTGATAAGTTCCTGTAGTATAATATAACAAACAAACGTCTCCCCATTTCCTTGATTCATATCTATAAGAAGTTTTACGGCACTTTTATGCCATCAGACAATTTTATTTTACGAGCCGGATTTATGTCATCGGAATATCTAAACTGTCTTGCAATACGACATCAAAACAAAATGTGAGATTTTTGGAGAATAATATGGAAATTTCTAACGGAACCCTAAAAAACAACTCAAATATCGCTCATATTATGAAGCACTATCAATAATCTTTTTATCTTTTTGTTTGCTCTCTGTTTGGTTGGTATCTGGAGGTGACTCCATAAAAAGAAAAAAGCCCATATTTTATCATTAAAACAGTGTGATGGCATCTTAGCACAGCTCCTATAGGGTGTAATAAGGCAGACATACATACATACATAAATTTCCCAGTGGGGTAGGCAGAGACCACGGCTTTCCACTTGCTACGATCCTGACATACCTCTTTTGCTTCATTCACTCTCATTACATTCCTCATTGCTCGTCGGTTTAGGGTACTCTGACCTGGCCTTTTTCCAAAACGTCACCGATTTGGTCACTAAACGTACGCCTAGGTCTTGCCCTTCCAACGGTCCCATTCACACTCCCTTTGTACACCTGTTTCGTCAATCTTCTTTCATTCATTTCATTCAATAAGGCAGAACATTTTATAATAACGCAAAATTTTGTAAATAAAAAAAAATCCGTTTGGAGTCCCTTGCAAAGAAAGTCGAGGGTGTTCCATCCATTTGTCAAGAAAACTTTCATAATCTTATGTCCAGAACTAACCGTATGATATCGACATGACGTCTACTCAAAGAGCCTATCAAAGGCTTTCAAGATCAACAGGACTCGTCCATCATCCTGACGGCTGTCAATAACAGAAATCTCTTCTTTTATCTGGAAAATTAATAAAGAACTAAACAATTTGTATGGTCCTCGACGTTTTGAAGATTAATTTTTGTCATTGTAGAGAGTAGTATTTGAAAGAGTATCTCATGATGTGATGGAATAACTTATTAAAGGACGATATTTCAATTTGTCTCAGCCTAAGCCTGAGTATATTTTAAAGAGTACTGAATTAAGTAAAATTTTAGTCTGACTTAACTTAAAATTAACTTTACTATAGGATCATTTTGAAATACTTAAATTAAGCCGAATAAAGAGACCTAGTGCGAGGGACAGAGCTCAGCCAAGGTACATTATAATGTCTTGAATCTTTTGTATCTCCTAGAAATAATAATAGACTATGTACCAAACAGCCTGTATAAGTTTAAATAAACACTTTTATCTTATCTTAACCGATATCCGTTGGGGAACAAAGGTTCTCGAGTGGCGACCACGAACCGGACGACGCAGTGTTGGAAGGCCCCCCACCCGATGGACCGACGACATTGTGAGGGTTGCGGGAAGTTGGTGGATGTAGAAGGCTCAAGACCATTCGTCGTGGCACTCTTTGGGGGAGGCCTATGTTCAGCAGTGGACTTCATCAGGCTGATGATGATCTTATCTTATCTTTATTTCAAAATAATACATTACAAAAGGTAAATTTGAAGTTAAACCGTAGGAGCGTGCTATATTCTCGTTGAGCTATGACATATCGCTGAAGATGATTATCGCAGTCCTAATAATAATTCAGAAATTGCGAAACTCCGTTTCATCTATACTTTATACTAACTCTTTGAAAGTAATTTGAATGATAGCTAATCATTACTATTTATCTGGAATGTCTTGACACCAAAATTCTTAAATGTAAGCTCAATCGAGACTTGCATATATGCGCTTTTTGTGGTTGTCGACCGAATCTGCCGCCGCACCTGCACTCTATATCCCAGGAAGATATGAGCGCACTAGTGTATCATCACAAGATGTAGCGTCCCACAACGTAGGCCTACCCTTCTCCCATGGGAACAGAGTCATACCATTAGTCCCCATACCATTATCACGTAACAGACCATTCGGTTCGAGAGTATTGGGGACGTTGATGCTGATAAGAACCCAATATATGATGTCAATCACCACGTGACTCTGCTTAAACTTATATCTCTACTTAAATACGGGTAATAAAATTCTCAACACTGAAATACTGTTCTTGTTTCTAGTTTATTTAAAAAACCTTAGCATTCAATAATGGAGACTAAATTGTACTAAAATGACAAGGTTAATTCTATAGAAATGTAAAGTATATTTAAACGATAAACCCCACTAATTACGTCACAGCAATTAGAACGTACTCCCGACTCGTATTTTGGCCTTAATGTGCGACATTAAGGAACGCTTGGTAAGGGAGCGTTTGATTAGAGCTTCATTAAGGCAAATCCGGTTCCTCGCACCTTACAAAACGTTCAGGATAATCTCTGATCACGCGCCTAAATCGGTTTACACTAGATAAGGCTAATGGTAAGTATACTGCGACGAGTAAGTTATTTCAAAAGCAGCTTTACACAGGCTGTGACCATATTTTAAAGTAGGTACAGCATGATAGAATAGCGGATTTTATGACCCTTTTAAAAACGTACAAGTGACACAAAGGTGCAGTACCTATGTAGGTATTTTTTCGTAGCAAGAGAAACTTCCAAGATCCGAGTAGTATGGCTTGCTTGCTATTGAGATTTACGTTGACTTTATTTTTAATCTCTTGCTCGTGCTTATCATGGTTTATCTTTATAAAATCGTACATTCTCTAATAGATTCTCCAGAGCTGTTGTCCTTGGTATCATTCAATATTAAGTTTAGGGCACGTAACTCGAATGAAAGAAATCTGTTTTCCTTAAAAATTTATAAAAATAATATTTATTTTTACAATCCTTTGACCAGGATGGCTCGTCAATATGGTGGCTAAAAATAATTTACAGTTAGATATATTTAGTTCTAAATTGTGCCATTACATAAAAAAAATTAAGGATCTTGTATCCTAAAACACTAGATGTTTGTTAGGAAACATGTCACTCACTTCACTTTTTACTTTAATTTTTATAGGAATTTTGTCGTTGTTTCGCTTTTTTTTTATTTTTCCCTTATAAGCTAAAATATTTGTTGTTTACTGTTAATACTTTTGCTGTACGCACATTACGTTACGTTACGTTTATGTTACTACCTAGTTCTAATCTGTGTTTTATTATTATTATTTTTACTTTTGGTTGTAATGTGGTTGTGCGTCGAAATAAATAAATAAAATATCCATCTTTAAGAAAGAGCCCAAAATATTTTAGTGTCAAATTATGTTTTCTTTCAAAAGTGAACTAACTTTTGTGATTATGAAGTCATAGACATTTACCAAAAAAAGTTTTTTTTAATATACCTTCCACGAGTTTTCAACAAACTTAAATAGAGAGTCCCCCATTCGTAAATATAACATTTATACGAAATATTTAACTGCGGAACCCTCACATAGGAAATAAGGCAATTTCCTTCACGTAGGTTTGAAATACGGATAAAAATAAATAATTTCCAATCGTACCGCTTTCGTAAACGATACGTGCCTAAACATAGTCATCAATCAGTATCGCAAACATTTTTCCTTCCATAAGTAGGTGCCTAAAAAGTTCCGAGTGGAAATCGAATAATCAAATCACAGGAAGAATGTATTGTACCCAGTGTGATGTGGGGTCCTGTTGGCTAGGGGAGGACGTCGCGTCGATCAACGTCGATCCCAGGAGTAAGGGTTACGGATTGTAAGTTAAGGTATATCAGCGCTGAAAAAACTGAAGGTAAAATTAAATGAATTTTTCAGTTTCCCTTTGATTACAGAATATAAAAAATATTTAGAGAATCAGTTACATCTGTCATGTAAAGATTTTTTACCCGACTGCCGCACAGTCCAAGGTCGGTTTTTGAAAGTAGAAGCTATGTATTAGATTTACTTAAGAACTAGCGGCGCTGGGCTTGCTACCTGTCACGTTTGGAATACTCACTACTGCAAAATGTGGGCATATGTCAAATGTTCGGTCATGCCTCTGACTACCAAGGGGTAGAAGTTAGGGGTAGTATTATGTAATGACATAATATCTTCGAGAATCTTATCGCCTGGAGATCTGAGAAGATGCCTACTATTCTTGGGGATAAAATTCGCGAGCCATTTCTATTACTTTTTTCTTAGAAATGGCCCACAACCGACTTTATATTCGTTTCTTTAGATTTTTGATAACATACTCTGCAGAAAGCAATTCTAAGCAGTGAGTGGCTTTTTTCAAGTCCCAATTGGAAAACGAAATCTTTAGTAAACATCAGAGTATCGACAGCCAATTACCAAACTCAATTTCGTGTTTGTCCATGGGAAAAATCAAATATCATGCTCGCAAACACATATTAAGTATTCATGTTTACTGCGTATCGGTAACTGAAAACCTAAGGGTCACGTATTCAATTAAAACACCTATACAAATATTTAATGTTTGATCAATACTGGCACCTGCTGAAAAGGTTGTTGGTGTAACTAATTGGAGTTTCCAGCCGGTGTGTTTTATGGAACAGTTACAAAATAATCAGTTGCGTTGCCATATTAATTGGTAGGCACTTTCAGTTATAATGTTGTCCCCATATTGTCGTTACGCTGGACGCTTGTCAAAGGGACTGGCAAAATTAGTTCGCTAGACTTCTGTAGTTTTAACCCAATAACCCTCATATTTGAACTATGCCGTAATTGAGTAAAAGGTGACAAATAAAAACCCGTTGTTTTAATTTACAGGAAACGGATAATTACCTACAGGTAGAGAGGAAATGCATGTTTTACAAAAAAAGACGATTTTGTGAACAATTATTTGAATCATACATACATACATAAAATCACGCCTACTGACAAACCAGGTCGTCGGTTAAAAAAAATATATACTAACCGTCCAACTAGGTGGACAACGTGATTGGTCGGTTGGTAATAGACGTTTTCCCCGAGGGGTAAGCAGAGACTACGGCTTTCCACTTGCTACGATACTGACATACCTTTTTTCGTCATTCTCATCACATTTCTCATAACATGCTTGTCGGTTAAGAGGACTCTTGACCTGGCCTTTTTCTTTAAATCACCTCTTACTTTTTCTTCCATTGGGCGTCACAATAGAAGGATCTGATGGATATCTTTATTGACTTATTCAATATAAGCTTCTGCCCGTGGCTTCGCTCGCGTGGTATATACATAAAAAGTAGCCTTTATGCTATTCTAGGGAAATAACTTTATCTACTATAATACTACTACTACTACTAAAGTTTCAACGAAATCGGTTGAGCCGTTACGCCGTTATTGAACAACAAACATCCAAACATCTAAACATCCAAATATCCGCACAAACTTTCGCATTTATAATATTAGTAGGATAGTAAGATTCCAGGTAATTACAATAATATGTACCTATAAACAACTTAAATATGTATCCCAAATAAAGTGAGCTTTCAGATATTTCGGGTAACTACTCCTTTATGATTTCAATCAGTACGTAAAGTACACTATAGAGAACAAATTGAAATGTTCTAAGAGCAAGTAGGTAGGTACTAGAGCTAACCACGAGCTTATCCTGGTCGCGGTTAGGTAGTAGGTACTCCAAGTTTGGAGAGCTCTATCTAATTCCGTTAAAGACTGCTCAAAGTGCCGATAAGTATATTAGGAGGACAGATGAGTAAGAGCTACTTCAAGCACTACATTATATACTTATTTTCTATAAATTACCACTGGATCTTTTTTTTCATAATCTATCGATTTAAGCAAAAGGCTTATTAACGATCAGATTTGTCACTATTCTGCTAGGCAATAGCCCAGAAATTCATTGGAATTAAATTCATTTGAATTAATTTATGTGGTTTTGTTTTCATAAATAACTTATTAAAAGCTAAAGCATAGGTATTTACTATGCCCGCATTACTATAAAGGCGGAATTTCTGGGCTATTGCCTAGCAGAATATTGACTAAACGTTAATTAGCCTTTTGCTTAAATCGATAGATTATGAAAAAATAACTGATTTAACTCTAGCTCGTATCATTATCCAAGCAAAAAACAGGGGAATCCTAACTAATGTTATAAAATCCGAAATTGTGTTATTTGTTGCTTGTTTTTTTTTCTTTCACGCATCAACGGAGCTATGGATCTACGCGCTTTTTTCATGTAGGGCGTAGAGTGACAGAGTCTACTTTTTCCGGGTACCACGCGAGTGAGGCCGGCTGAAGCCGTTAATAACAAAACGAAGTGACTCCTTTTTCCTCTTATCGAACCTGACAACAGTCGTTTTCACCGTGAAATGAATTTTGAGAATGTCATGATTTTAGTATCGAGTATTCATGCAAACTTCATTTGGAGATTAATACCAGTTTATGTTGAAAATTACCTGAGTCATGAATATCTACGTTCACATTAAACGGTAAAGGAATATAGTATGAGGGTAGTTTAGACCTGAGAGGAGTCTTCGTTGTAGGAATCACCTTATTACACTCAGCGACAGGTTGCCAGTCGTTACTTTAGTCTTAGTTGAATTAATAATAATATCTTCGCTTACCTGAACAAGGTAGGAGTGGTTTTATTGGACTTCAAAGAGATGTAACTAAGCACTTTCTTTTTTATGTTTTTTGCGTTTTGTTACATATATAACAGCAAGATTGGCGTATCCGTCTGTTCACATTATGCTTTCAACTATAACGCTACAGCAATTTCCACGCAGTATCTTAGCCCCATGTATCATAATCACTCACTAACTTTATCGTATTGATAAAGCAAGTCCGCCTCTTTCTTAACTGTTAAAAATGGACAGGGCGAGATTTATAATAAAGTTAGTGAATAAGACACTAACAAGAAATAAGATAATTATAGCAAAAAAGATAAAAATATATATATAATGTAGGCCGGCTATGTCTATCGCATGAACAACGAGCTCTGGACTAAAGTGACCACAGCGTGGCGTCCCCAAGAGCCAAGATGTCGTGGCAAACCGAGACAGTTTTATCGCGGAGGCTTTAGAAATAATAATGGCTACCTCGATATCCATACCTTGTATTTTCTTGTAAGACTACAATAATTTAAGCCAGAATAAACAAAGTTAGGTACCGGACTTGTACCCTTGGGCTATGTCTGCAGTAAATCACATCTCTTGACGTAATTAGGATTGCGTCTGTACCGCGTAGATTTAATAACAATTTAGTCAGGGTTGTATTCAGGCTAAAGTCATATTCAAATGGAACAAATAACAAAAAGCTCTGCAAAACCATGTACCTCGATAATAGTGTGAACAAGGCGGCATGGCTCCATACGTTTTTATTTTCTTATAATAATGTATTATCATCATCAGCTTAAGACTGAATAAGTCCACTGCTGGACATATGCCTCCTACAAAGATTGCCAAAACATACGGCCTTCTTGACGAGGAGCCTTCCTATATGTGTCATCCGGTTTGTGGTCGCCATTTGAGAACTGTTTTATTCCCAACGGTTTTTGGTTCTCCGAGTTACATTGCCTGTTCACTGCCACTTCAACTTGCTAATTTTGAAAGCGTTATTTTATTTGATATTTGAATAAACTTTATCTACAGGTAGTAAGCATATAACAAAAGTTGCCCCTTCTACCTCTGACGAATTTCATAGGCACTTTCTCCTATTTTCCCAGGTTGTAAACCTTATTCGAATGCGGCCCTATGTGTAAGAATTATCCGATAGCTTAATTTACTTGTACTACGGGCGGGATTATATTAAGAGCTTCAGCTACGTTTGAAAACGCTTTATATTAAAGAAAGTACTATATTAATTAACTGTTATTAAATTACAACAAAGCAGCGCATTGTAAGCTTATAACAAGCCGTTGCTTTGTGGTTATAAGTTGTATGTATGTTGTGGAAGTTATGTGTATGCTAGAGGACCTTGGCGCAATGCTCAGAGACCTCATTGCCGTCTCCAACAGGTAGGTCTTAAACGGGTGAGACATATATATATTCAATGTTCATTTGGCACCCATGTTGGGAATGAAAACATTCTAGTTGTAGACCACTATGTCTATTTGGCTCAGACGATTTAACTATAGGTAGGTCTATAGGTGTATCGCTTGAGCGAAGCCGCGGGCGTAAGCTTTTTCCTAAATAAATCTAAAATCTTAACGTTACTCACGGAAATGATAGTCATAAAAACCTGCAGAACGAAACCTCCGTTTATAGTCTAGTGGGGCACTAGTAAAGGAATTTCCAATATACATGCTAGAATCTATACCTAATAGAAATTTCGTAAATTCAATTTCTGAATCTTGGATCCCAATTTTGCAAGGTCCACGCAAACGAAAAAAACAAGCTTTTACACTAGTTGAACTTGCAATGCCAACATAAATTTACTCAAATATTAATAAAATTTATTTACAGAAAGAAACTTAAAACTAATACAGGGTAATATTTACAAAATACACAAGAAACAGTTGAGCCATCTAAAGACCGTCACAAACGATCTATAGATAGCTCAACTGATCCAGATCACTACCAGTCGGAAGCGTCCCCAAGACGCTGGCGGAATTGCCACGCTGGATGGCAATGCTAATTCGCTGGGCCAAATAAGAGCCAGCTCTCGGGTCACGCGTCGCTTCGATCAGACGTCCTGATATCTTTTTGAAAACCCGGAGGGCCCCGTTTCCCCACGGACCCAGGGTCTCAACCCCAAAAGGCTCAAATATGTAAGCCCTATCAAGACTAACATATTTGCGCCTTTTGAGATCCTCGGCCGAATCTGCCGCTGCACCCGCCCTAACTGATGTCCCCGGAAGATGTGAGCGCACTAGTGTATCAACACAAGTAGCGTCCCACACCATAGGCCTACCCTTCTCCCAAGGGACCAAAGTCATACCGTCAGGTCGCTTACCATCATCACAAAAAACAAATTTCAGAAATATTTTTCAGAACCTCGAAAATTCCAGAACATGCTTCGATAATATTTAATTAGGTAACATTCGTCTTTCATGATTTTTCACATAATTTCCTTTCTCGATATTTCTGAAAGACCCAGCAACTGAATCGACCTGTCGTCGAACTGCCAGAGGGATTTCCTATTCATTTTTCGGAATAACTACAACTATAAAAAGATTTTCGGGCTTGGGATCATTGCTTACTAGGGTTTTATTATGAATATATATCAAAAAGGATATTTCTATATCTAATCAGCCCACATCCACCCACAGCTGGTTAAAGGGCACGCTATTCTCTCTGATCTCGCGCCAATAGAGCCCAGTGATTCCATCTGACCTGAAATGGTGTTCTGACTCCGTAGTTGGTAATTCTTAGCTTGGGCTTGGCCTCTACTCTGTGTCTGTATCCATCTACAGTTTCCTACCCATCTCCACTTCAACCTACCCCTAATTTTATAATTCTGAATTGAATTTTGACACTGAGTATTTCATAAATTCAGTGTTATCCTTGCACGAAGCGCAGCATGTTTCTTAGAGCCACTTTTCGTAGGCGCGTGTTTGCGCGTTTCTTCTATTCTTTGTCTTTGTCCATCTACCGTCTTGAAAATTTTCTGCCCATCTCTACTGAATTATATATAATTCTGAATCGAATTTCGACGTTGAGTATTTATTTCAATTCAGTGAAATGCTTTGCATGGCGCGCTCCATGTTTCCTACAGCCACTTTTCGTTGGCAAGTGCTTTTGATCTAAAAAGGTATTTACGATAAATATAGAAGTACTTATTACATGTATTATAATATACGAAGTACAGCGAGTAAATCAGTTCTGAAGGCAACATATTTTGCCATGATGAATTTTAGCATGGTTTAGAAGGTAGATAGATGAATAGGTATGAAGTAGATTTGGAATAGCTCTAAATTAACTTATTGTTCGTTAAAATGTTTACTTTAAAAAACATTGAAATGAAACGATGTAATCCTCACTTATTATCATGCGAAATGTTCTTATCTACAGTAAATTTGGAGCAACATTACCCTATCATTTTATTTTATGACGTAATTTCATATCTCTCGCTCCCTTGACAAAGGTTGCATTCACATATGAAGCAGGTAGCTACCGACGGCCTACTAACTATTTCATATACTAGCGATTGCTGTACAAAACACTAGTCGATCCTTGATTATGTAAGTCCAATTATTCGTACCGAGAATAAATATTTTTTCATTGGCTTAGTCCTGTCCGTGGGCACAGGCAATCCGCTTCCAATATATATTCTATCAAAAACACAAAAGCCTTCCGCGGGCGTATTTATTTACATTCACCGATATTTACAATGCAATAAAAACTAACCACAATAAAAATATGTTGTTTCCGCAATAATGGACGCCATAAAAGGCATTTTATCGCCTTTGATGAACGGAGTGGCTCACGCTAATTTTGATTTGTTTGCTGTGTAAATAGGAATTAGCTTCTCATTGTGGTTAATGGAAGTATTGGGGCAATAAATAATGTTTCGTTACTCGTCTAGTTTGTTTAGTATTAGATGATTAAGCTATTAATACGAAGTGATAGATCTTGTAATCGTGTTTATTGAAACATTATTATTCATAAGATATTGAATAGACAAAAAAAGAGGAATAGATTCCGGAATATTCTATTGTTATTCAATTTTATATATTCTTTCTTAGAATGGACTTCAGCAAAGTCACGCCTGAATTAACTATTCTTATTCATGTTTCTATTTTACGAAGAAATCCAGCGCTAGTTAGTAGAAATATTTCGTGCGAGAGGTACTCATACCGTACCGATAATAAATATAGATTTTTTAACAAATGTTTGCAAATATATTTATTTACGCCTTAGCGCTCAAGTCCAAATAGGGTATTGTTCAAACAGGAGTGCCGTAACCACTTACAAAGCAAAGAGCTAGAAAATGTTTTCACTACTCTGAGGTTTTCTTTTGTCAACTTGCAAAGACAAAACAAGACAAATATTTATCCCAGCCAAAGGTTGCTTGCAAACTCGGAGCTCAACAAATCATCGATTTCAGCGGTTTGAATCCAACGAAACATTATAAACGGTGCATATTAATTGGTGAGAAACGTTATATTGTTATTTCAATGGCGGAAAGCTCCGGGCTGCAAACGGCTGCTCCCATTGTGCCCCTAACCTTACAATCGCAAACTGAATTCTAAATTGAGAAGGGAGTTGCTACTGTGAAGTATTATTTCACAAAATTATAGTGTTGTGACGCTGACTTGATATCCTTCCGGATCATGATCAAACAACTTTTCTTTGCAATCGAGACATTCATAATCACAAGAATCGTTATCGCATTGGAGCTGTGTCTTATGCTAGGCACCTACAAACAATATTGAGATAGTCAAGAAACTTGAGAAACAGGAGCTCATACCTCTGAAATCTTTGAGCAACACCAAGGATATTGCTAACGCTTTCCATAAAGGACTCTTGGAAAATAATTTGCTTGAAGCTTGTAGAGCATGTCGTTTTAAAGCACTTTTCGAAAATAATTTTCTTGAATCTCTTCATTCTAGTTTATTAAATGCGATACAGCTGCTTCAACTTGAGGTTTCAGGGTAGTGTCTTGCGGGCAGATCGTCTTCATAATTATAATTCCCTCTTGCAGCGTGGTTAAAGAACAGACAAATTGTACTTAAATATAGTTATTTTACTGATACATAATTTACATAATATTTACCTATGTTTTCAGAACAATAACGGTCATGTATATTGTAGTCTGTATTTTTGTTAAATAAAATTATTTTCTTTATTTCTGTACAAAACCCATTGGACAAGAATGTTTATTCTACAAGTTTGTTTGTTGTCCTGAATAAATAAAATAAATAAATTCAATTTTTTCAATGAAAAATGACAAATTTCTGAAAGACGTAGAACAAACTTTATTGCCAATTGGATGTAGAATAATCCCCTTTCGGGATAGCATACATATTATGAGTGACCTTGTATATGCCGACATCAATATTTCTGAATTATATTTCATCACTCTACCTTTATTACAGGCACTATCATTTCATCTTTCTAACATGCTCGCTATGTGTTTACCTTTCACAACATTCCAGTTAACGGCGCAGTAACGTTTTATAGCAAACTAACAAAAATGAACTGTTATGGGCCTCCGCCGTATTGTTTTCTATTCGCTCTCAATCGGTTGTTATCTCGTTTTCTTGTTTACTCTTGGTCTATGGGTACTCAATTCACTTTAGATGACAAATTAAATCAATAGCATGAGCTTTTTTTAATTGCAAACTGAATACTTGTCATGTATGTATGTTTGATTTATTAACATAAGAGCACATGAGACCGTGCCCAGGGAACCGAAAACCCAGTTTCTATAATATATTTTCATCTAATATGAGAACATAATATGAGTAGAGCTAAAAATATTAATTTTGAGTAACACTAATATAGTATTTCTGATTCGAAGCAACTTTTTGCTTTGATATACGTGGGATCTTATCACGCAGATAAGCAAGAGTTTCTATATACGAAAAGTACGATGATCGATCACATTTCCAAGGGGAAATTGAGTAGGCTACACCTATACCGATATTCAGTAACAAATTTCATGAACTGAATGTACATAAACCTTAAGTAGATCGCAGGTGCTTTATTATTAGAAGGTATAAGCAGCATTAACAAGTTTTTTATTAAAATGGACAGGAGAAGAACTCTAAGTACTCAATAGGATCAGAAGACTTTTCATAAACCTATTAAAGCTTCATAATAATAGCGAATTCCCATATCTAGGGGTTGCAAGTTCGAAGGACGATCTCTACAAGAGTTTGTATTTATTTATTTTTTTATTTCTTTTTATTTTTTGGGTAAACAAACAGTGACACAATAAAACATAGGCTGTAACTTAAATGGTAAATGAACAGATAATTGAGACACCAACACCGTCTACCACGGATTACTTAAATATCTTATTTGTATGGAATAGCAAAGGATAGTTAAATTCTTAGATTAGGTATCTACATAGATTTAAGAATTGTAGAGCTCTATTTTAGGGTGTCCAACTAAAACACGAAGATATGCTCTGCTCAGCTTTTAGGGAGCGTTTCGTTACAACGAAACATTGTATTTTTGTGTTTTTTGTAAAATACTTAAAGTTGAAGTAAAAACCAAGGAGATAAATGCAACCATAAGTTCCGCTTTCAGCAGACGTTAGCAATCTCGCAATGAATCTTTATGGCGCTTAGCTTCCTTCTGCCTGTAACTTTATAGCTCACATTATCGCGGCAAAACACTCGCACATTAAGAAGATCACAAACGAAACAAATCAGCATTATGTTGTTGAGAGCGGGCAAGTCGGATGATGGCCTTCAAAGGCCGGCTAAAGGCTCGAACACACGCAACAAATTGTGATATATTTCACAATAGTTTCCTACACAATTTGCGGAGAACATGTAACACTGTAAATGCGACAGAGATCATGTGGATAGCGCCTTACGGACTCGTCCCTTGCACCAGACATCCATTTACTCTTATTACTATTACTGTCACCGCATCCCATTACGAGAACGAGATCCGCAGACGAATGGTATTTTATTTGTGGAAGCTTTTTGTGAAAGCACATACTTCAGGGGAAAGTTTTTGAAAACCCAACGAATAGATTTTAGGGTGCTAAAGTTAATTATTTTTTTATTTTATTGGCCTAATAAAGAGACATGTTTATAGTAATGGTAAGTCTTTATTTCTTTAATTTTAGCTTCCTTTCATTGTGTGCCAAGAAAATTGTGTAAGGTTTTGGTTTGTTCCTCGCTTCGGAATCTTCCACGGCAAGTTTTCCTTTTAATCAACTGTGACGTGTTTTATTTTGAAACATTAGAGGGGAAAATTTTATAAATTATTAGTACATTAGTTGTATCACTAATTTGTAGATAGGTACGTAAGTCAAGTAACAAAATTCCAATATGGTAATCTTGAAAAAGTGTTCTGAACACTGAAGAAATAATTCCGCAGTTCCAAAGTTGGAAAGTAACAGGGATTTGGCTGTCGTATACTGCTTGCAAATTTTTCACTCTGTTTGTTTTATGAACAACTTGCCAAGTCGCTTTGTGTGTCTAGTTGAAAGTTCTACTGACGGTAAGACTTTATTTGTTATGTTACACTGTATTTGAAACAGCTCGCTTGTGCTTCCCGTTAAAATTTCGCAGCAAAAGTAGTAGTAAAGTCGTGTTGGCCGAGTGTGAGATAGATACCTTCAGACGCAACTACTGGTTGGATATTTTTTCCCCATTTAGTTTTTTTAATTTGAGGAAATATGTCTTCTTCGACGTACCTCATTCCACAATGAGCTAGGTTCTGTACCGCGCATCAACGCACGTTCGGCGCCCAGCACTATTCCTTGAGGCAAAGCGTGAAAAAGAAACGTAAACTGAGGATTGACTCTTGCAAACGTTAAACCGTGCTATTGAATAACAGCGAAATACGAACAACTTCACGACCCGTTTTCATGTTTGAATTGGCCCTTTTGGACGAACTTCATTTCAATTTTATTACGAAGTAGCACTGCTGATCGTTGACCTAATCTGGGGTGGCCATGACAGAATTGGTGGCAGGAAAATAAACGATAGTGTTGAATATTTTGATACGACCTTTATGATTAAAAAACAAAATTTCAAACAAAGTAACATGATGATCAGCCTGAAGAAGACATATTAGGCTTCCATCAAAGAGTGCTACTTCCATCAAACAATCTTGAGCATCTCTCATCTCTCTATCTGGAATGAATATAACTTCCCGAAACTTCACAATATCATCGGTCCATTGGGTGGGCGCCATTCAAGAACCTCGCTCATTATACAGCAACAAAGTAAAAATTTCGTGCATAAATAGAACATTGTCCAAAGCGTAGCCGCAAAGAATAGGTCCATGATAAAATATTAATCATAACTCTTTTGTGCTTAACATGATGGGAAGAGGGTAGGTAGGAAATTACCTATTGCTCGTAAAGCGACCGCTTTTCAGACGTGACCTCGCACGTACCCCACTTGACCCTTTGAGGTAAAATAAAATGGCTTTGGGTCGCTACTCAGTGACTTGCTACTTGATGGTAAAAGAATAAGTCAATTTCCTCTGGCGGTTCACAAATTAGGGCTGTTTACTATGTTACGAACATTTTCCTTGACATAATTCTTAGATAATTCTACCTAATCAAACAAATATTACTTTTCTTACCTGATAAAAATAAACAATGTGAAAATATAACAGCAGCCTCCACACTAGGCAAAGCCTGTATCGTGGGGACCAGTAACATGAAACAACATGAAGATTTAAATAATAATTTTTCGGACTACCTACTAAAACAAACTTTAGAAAATTTTACAGCGAAATAGTTAATGTGATGATAATCAGTGTTGTTAACGGTCGATAAATACATACAGGCTTTAATTACTATAGTATGTGCCTCTGGAAAATAAGAAAGTCAGAAAAAAGAACCTGAGTCAGAACCCTTTTACGTGTCACCGTAATTTGGCTGTATAATAGATAAAACGAAGGCACTAGTGGACACTCAAGGAATCTGAACGCTTTTACGTGTCGCCGTAATTTTGCCTGCATAATAGACAAACCCAAACAAGCGCATACTTACGAGGTTATAAATGAGACATAGGGAAATGTATAGTTTATAGTCAAGATAAAACTGCAACTAGCTAGGTGTATCATTGTTCAAACCAAGGGAGACCTATGCCCAGCAGTAGATAAATAAATAAATATTCCGGACATCACACACGGTCAACTGATTCCAAACTAGGCATAGCCTGTACTATGGGTACCCAAGACTGATATACATAATAGATAAATATTTAACACCCAGACACAGAACAAACATCTGTGTTCATCACACAAATGTTTGTCCAGTGCGGGAATCGAACCCGCAACCTCTAGTGCAGAAGTTACTACAACTGAGCTATAAGGCCTGTCTGATGATCTCGGGCTGTGGAATATGAAGATGATAGCCAAATTATCTACCATTCGTTTCCTTGGTGTTTGACACATTATCATAAGCCTGAATAATTCCAGTGCTGGACGTAGACCCCAAAGAACGCGAACCCAAAGCCACGATGAAGAGTCTTCCACTGACCTCCATTCACTGACTTCCCGGAACCTTCACAATGTCATCGGTCGGCAATTAAAATTTCAAGGCTTTCCAAGACTGTGTCGTACAGTACGTGGTCGTAATTTGACAACCTTTTCACAATGGTAATCGGATGTGTGAGCTGGCCCTTTGTGAGCTGCATGGCCAGCCCACTGCCTCTTCAACTTGCTAATTCTGAGAGCTATGTCGATGGCCCTAGTTCTTCTACGTATTTCTTCATTTCAGACTTTATCACGTAGTGAAACTCCGAGCATAGCTCTCCTCATAGCCCGTTGCTGCTTCTTTTTTCAATAACAAGCGGTAGGTATTTATTTTGTATTTTTGTATTTATTTAAAACATTACGTCTATCATTACAGGATAGTATTTATGTATATGGATGTACATATGAATGGAGAAAGGCTAGAGAGATATGAATAATTTACGATTAAGTTAGTAAACCAGCCGGGACTTAGGCTGGTCCCGTCAACGGATCCTTCATTTCCTAATATAATAGTGCTTGGGCCTTATAGTTGATGGTATGGTTACTTAAAGCAAAGCCTCTGGCTTATAGCTTAAACTCAGGGTTGGTTTAGTAAGACATTTAACAATGAAGTGAATATCCATTAATACATGTAAATGGATATTTGGTTAAAGAGGCAAGTTTTATGATTATTCGCCTAGATTTGCCAAGTCAACCTTTCAATGTGAAACCTATATTACTTTTCCTCAACAGATCTCCTCACTACGACTAATAAAAGTACGAGCCACATTAACCATACGGTTTTTCTGAAGACAATCACCAACAAAAATTAGCCTGAACTAGTTACAAAAGACAGCATTGCCAAGAATCTTGTGCCAAAAATATGACTTGCGGACTGCAATTCTTAATTTTAATTTTTCACATGAATGGCTAGGAGCGCAATGAATATGTTATTTGATTTATCAGCCCATGTGTTCCACTTTGCTTATGATACTTTAAATGTTCTAAATAGATAATTAGTAGGTACATATAGGAAGCTAGTTCTCCGGCGCAGCGTCTCTTTGAAGAACCTAAATTATTCAATAAAATATACCTACTCCATTTTCTTATCGTAAGTTATTCTTACCTAATCTAAATCTACTTGTTCAAAATAATATTCTAATTTTGTTGTGCATAGGGAGTAGGAAGCATGCCAAACGAGTAAACTAGTATCTATACTCGTAGCTATGTAGCATAAACTCTTCGAAATGATCATAAAATGCAGGCCATTTCCGATGCCATTTCTATCCAGCACGCAAACACCTCAACAATGAATTCCACGCTATAGATGCCACATCAAAATCTCGTTTACATAATCAGCGTTCTTCTGGCAAACCTTACGTGTCGCTCGTCATCCGAACGTTCGGGACTCAGAGCAGATTTGCAGAATTGACCAAAGTACTACCTTATAGAGTATGTCTCCATCCAACAATGGTTTTAAAAGGTAAATTTTATGGAACTGTGGTACAATATAAAGTTCAACTTACCAGTCAGCGAAAGCTATTTTTGCAGTATGAAGGAACAAGTATCTACTCGTTAGTATCTCTTCCCGTGTGCGAATATTTTCACCTTATTCCATGAACTGTACAGATTATTCAGCTGAGCTACCCCTATATCAACCCTATGCCAACAGCAGTCTGGATCCAACCCATCGTGCGGACGAATTATTTAGTCTACATTTGAGCGCCATCGGCCTGGCAGATTCCCGAATTATACGAGGTTATGGCGGCTATTCGCTGATCGAACCATGCGGAGCAACATTTTCCTGCTCGTTACGCAAATCAACTCTGTTACGACTTACGAGGCTGTAAATCACGGATCTGTGGTTGATGCAGTCGTTCCTGCAATAGGAATGTTGTGATGGAATGCTCGCTATAATGTTGTATATTGTGGGCCTTGGGATAAGGAATTCTCAAGAGGACTGGGATAATTTTGAGTAGGTTATAATTCGGTGCAATTTGTTTCAGGGTAGAAATTAAATACTATATGAAATCAGTCAATATGTTTAAGGTGATATTTTGTAATGCATATCATGTCTTATTAAATTTTGGACATTATAGATTCATCATCATCATCATCAAAAAAATATATATGTACCTACATAAAAAAAATTTCGTCATCTATCAACGTACTTAAAACTTTTGGAATAATTAGTCTCGGTAACTTTAATAAACATATCTTCACCGAGGTTAATTCGAAAACTATATTTATAGACAAGGCTGTATATATAAACTTTATATTTACCTCTATATTTCAAAGTTTATTCGCGGGTTCGATTCCCGCACGGGACAAACATTTGTGACTAACACAGATGTTTGTTCTGTGTCTGGGTGTTAAATAAATTACATATCTATTATTTATATCAGTCACTGGTACCCATAGTACAGGATTTGCCTAGTTTGGGATCAGTTGACCGTGTGTGATATTATGTCCGGAATATTTATTTATTATTATTATTTATTTATCTTTGTCGTAGATAAGTCAATTTAGATATATTGAAAATAAGTTTTTTTTTCCTATAACATGAGATAATTTAAAGCGTCATTATAGTAAAACAAAGGGGATTATGATTAAGCGAAGATCCAACCGTCCAAAGGTCAGGAGATCATTTTGAAACGAAGATTGAGGATCAAGTTACGGTCATCATTTCAGACCCTTTTTACCTTTTCTTGGCAATTTGCTATGTAATGTCTTAGAAAATATTATTTTGTTTTTACTCCATACAATTTGCAAACAATCTTTATAGATTTTATAAATAAACAATATCTAAATGAAAAAAACAATCTGAATGTACAATTATGTAATTTAAGTATCGGTGTTCAATATTGTACAGTGATAACAAAAACTAACTAAGCAACTCCCACTCTTTAGATAACGAAATACCAGAAAACTAAATAATACCCAACAGTCACAATATAGTCCCACCACACTAGGATTCCCTGTGTCGTGGGTATCAGTAACTACGAGCACCATGGTACCACAACACCCAGACCCGGGACAAATATTTACAGATCATACAAACATTTGTGCCGCAGCGGGAACCACGCCTTGCGTCTCAGACGCGAACTCGCCCACTACACCCCTGAGGTCGGGATAGGTCACATCACTCACTAGTCAAAGTCAAAGTCAAAAGACTTTTATTTCAATAAAACACTAGGATCACTTTGAAACGCCTTAAAAACTAGGTGAAGCTATCTATGCCTGTTCCTCGCGACCAAGCCTAGAAGAATCAGAGTTCACTTGTCATGTCATTCCACGCGACTTAGCTGTGACACGCGCATTCGAGACATAACAAAGTCCCATACAATTCAAACCCTAAATCGCTATTGTTACCTAAAGACAATACCTACGACCATGATTTTGACAGAAGGTGCCTGTCTGTGATATCACGTAGAACCAATCGTTTTGAGAATCAATATCAATTTAGAACTTTCGAGTCATAAATAGTACGTATTGGTTTTAGTGACGTGTTTTCGAGTTTTATGATATTTTTCTAGTGTTATATGCCAGTTTGGTTTCTTATACAAGGTGACTCATAATATGTATACTAATCCGAAAAGAGGTTATTCTACTCCCAATTAGCAATGGAAAATCCGATAGTTTCATTGAAAATACACTATGCATACTCGTAAATCTGCTGTTTTGGGGTCAAATCAATACAAACTCAATTAGTTAGCTTTTAATTTAGTAACTTTGATGTTGAACTTCTCGTCCATATAATATATATATATATATATTAATTCATTACAAAATCGATAAAAATACCAAAAGGAGCTTTTTTAAAAAAGTTCAAGTAGGTAAAACTAATTTACTTCTTATTGTTAGATTTTTTACGTTTTTTTCGGTCATTTTCAGGCTTTTTATTGACCGATCAAGCCCTTTCCGGTACAGTATAAAAATTATGAATCACCTTGTAAGTACATGGATTCTATCAATTTACCTGACTATGCCACAGATGAATTAAGTGAATACGAAATCTAATATTGGAATGACTTCTGAAAACCTTGTAATTCAATCTAAAAGGTAGCCATTGTAGAACCTGATAAATGAATTAAAAGTTAAGCTTTATCAAGGTCAATAATTGATAAAAAAAAACATTTATTGCCTTCAAGCCTTTATATTTGTTATATTAAAAAAGACCAGGATACACAAAAAAATAATAATAAAAAGGCAAAGGGAGTAAATTCAGCATTTGCTGCATGCATTGCATGCAGCGCTGGTTTTCAATTTTCCCCCCTCGAATAGATGGTCACCGAGGGATTAGGTATAAGCGGGTTACATAATTATTAGATAGTAGCAGACAAAAGTTGGTAATCAGATTCTAGATAAAATAAAATAAAAATAAAATAAAAAAAAACATTTAATAAAATAAAAAAAACATAACATTATACCTACAATCTGTAAGAGAAAAGTGTGTTACAATAAAGCATTACTTTTCAGAACTTGTAACAAAGAGCAATTTGCAAAACGCTAAATCAAAGTCCAATTTGTCACAAAACATTTTGTTCTGAAGTTAACAGATTCTGTGGTAAAATAATACAATTTGAAACAGCGTTTCAAGACTTTCAAGTAAAACAGTAAAACCCGGGTTTCTGAACATGGCGACTTCCGCCACATTATGCTACGAAATACAGTGTTTCCGAATATGCCGAAGCCGGCTTTGGATATTTGTTAATTTTTATTAAATAAGATTTTTATAATATAAGAAATGTCTTTCCGAAAATCCTTCCGAAAAAGTTATAAGGGGTCATCATCAGTGAAAACTCGACTGTTACTAGCAATGGTGATATCAAACTTCTAGTACCACGCGAGCGAACTACTTATTCGAAAAAGTTCTGTAAAAAACTGATTTGTTTCCTCTCCCGGGATTGTAATAGTTGCGTAATAGTTGCGCGTTGCGGTGCGTTAAATGACATGACACGTTGTAAACGCAAATTGTTCTTAAAAATAGGAAAGTCTTGCTTGCTTAGCTCATAAAGTTGTTGACTTAAGAAAATTTTAAGCTGCAAGCACACCAAGCAATGTAGCTAAGCCTAGCTAGACAAATCCAACTCAATTTGAGAATACATACCTACGCAAATCATTTTTGTTTCCTTTCAACACGTGAAGAAAATGTAAAAATGCATTGTATACAACGTAATCCTAATTTCATACTAATAATATAGACGCGAAAGTTTATAATGATGTGATGACGTGAAGTTGTGATGATTTTTGTAACTCAATAACTCCTGAACGGATTGGAATGAAGTTTGTTGATAAATATCCTGGAGTAACATATTGGCGAGTTGGGGGAGTAAAGGTTCTCGAATGGCGACCACAAACCGGGCGACGCAGTGTTGAAAGACACCCCCACCCGATTGACCGATGACATTGTAAAGATTGCGGGAAATCGGTGGATGGAAAAGGCTCAAGACCGTCCAGCAGTGGACTTCTACAGGTTGTTGATGATGATGATGAACATATTGGCTTCTTTTTATCCGTGTATTACGCGAGCGAAGTGGGTGGAAGATAGATTGGGATTGACCCGTTTGTGATTAAAATATTTATTTTAGTATACACTCGCTTGCTATCTTATTTAGCAATTCGAGTGCTACTAATACCTAGGCACATTTTCCAAATTATTATACATAAACATTGAAAACATAAAAAAATAACCATATTTTCATCTTGATAACATATGAACATTTCCTTTGATATAGTATTTCGGCAAATGAAACAAAGTGTACACGCATCTTTGGATGTTAATCGTACTGCGTATTGTATAGACTGGAGTCTATTAGGTAAACAAGATTGCGATTGGAATCTCTTATCAGCGATACTTATGAAGATGGAGACGTTTTTCGGGATGTTATTTATATGTCTGTTTTGGTATATTGCTTTTTCAAGACGGGGGTGGGTGAGAATACAGTCATAATGGTAGAAACGTGAAAGATAATCAACATTTTTCTTTTTGATTTGGTCGCAAGAAATTTGGTTGATTTATTTATGCATGTATAGATTGACCTAATCTAAAATACGATTACATTAAAAAACACACACAGACACTCGCGTGTAAAAACTCTAGAGTATTCATCATCATCAGCCCTACAGAAGTCCACTACTGCATTTAAGCCTCCCCCAAAGAGTTCCATGACGAACGTCTTGAGCTGGTCCATTCACCGACTTCCTGCAACCTTCACAATGTTGTCGGCCCATCGGATGGGGGCTTTGCAAGACTTCGTCGTCTGGTTTGTAACCACCATTTGAGAACCTTTATCCCTCGGCGCTTGTCGGTTCTGCGAGCTATATAGCCTGCCCACTATCAAACTGATTCCCTCAGCATGCGAATTCTGAAAGCTATGTCGATGACCTTGGTTCTTCTAGGGATTTCCTAATTTCGGATTTTATCACGCAGTAAAACTCCGAGGATAGTTCTGTCCATAGACAGTCGTGCGACTTTGAGCTTGTTTATAATTAGCGACCAAGTCTCAGTGTGTTAATAATCATCACTGGCAACACGCACTGTAGACTTTTGCCTTGAGGCTTTGGTATTGTGGTCCTAAGCGTAGTAGTTATAGGTATAACTTAGATGACAAAGAAAATATATATTTAAAAATTATCCGTCTTCGTTCAGCAATAAAAACGCTTTACTTTTTCTGCTCCTTTCAGAAATAAGTAGAATTTGGAGAAAACGGCAAATCCATTTTTCTATAAGACGTCACTTCAAAGGCGAACAGTAATGGACTAAGAGGAGGCTTGGTTTAGCTCGAGTCCCGGACTAACGTTAAAACTAGAGCGCCTCTACACCATTAGTATTTTCCATTTCCGATAAAAAATAGTGTATATTTTTCTGATCTCGCAAACACTTTTTAGGTTTACAGTAAACTAGCATGCGCTCGCTGATTTGCCGCGTAGTGCCTACATGAAAAGTAGCATATATGTTATTCTAGGTAACTAACTCTAAATATTCCAAGATTCGTCGAAATCGGTGAAGCTATAAAAGGTGTAACTAACCCGACTTTGTTTTACATATATAATTATACACACATATTATATAGAGTGAAAGTCGCCGCGACTTCGTTCGTTTTTTTATTTTTATTCATACTTTAAACCCTACTACACCTCCATAGGGTTGAATTTTGAAATCATTTTCTTAGTACACCCTTACACACCAAAAGGGATACACCCTCCAAATTTTAGGTCTCTAGGCCAACGGTTTAGGCTCTGCGTTGTCTATCAGTCTGTTAGTTATTCTTCAGATAACTACATACTTTGAACTTTTTCTCCAATTCTAAAAATAGGTAGAATACAATCTTTTTTTGCTCCCTACTTTAAGCAGCGCTTTCAAGCTTCAAATAAAGAGCTCCAAGCTACAATAGAGCGTCTGCCTCCGCAAATAACATGTCTATTTGAAACTGTATTTTGACCGTTTGTTCCAGAAAGTAATTTTGAGCTGTGACTGGTCTGTGGCTTCAGCTCTAACTCGGTATCACATGATGTATGCCAAAAGCTTTAACAGTTCATCATCATCGTAATCCTGTAGAAGTCCACAGCTGGGCACAGCTTGCTCATGACGAACGGGCGTGAGCCTTTTCCATCCAACGACTTCCCGCAACTTTCACAATGTCCTCGGTCCATCGGGTAACTGTCTGTCCAACACTGCGTTCGTGGTCGCCGTTCGAGAACTTTTATTCCCCAACGGTTTTCGGTTCTGCGAGCTATATGGCCTGCCCACTGCCACCACTTGCAAATTCTTAGAGCGATTTCGGTGACCTTGGTTATTCTACAGATGTCCCTCATTTTGCAGTTACTTTAAGTTAAATCTGTGGTGGGAGCAGTCAAGTCCCTAACTCACACGAGCCCCAATGTCAAGAACAAATATTGTTTAGCAAACAACACATATTTTATGTTCATGTGCACAGTAAATGTTACTTTATTTACTGAAGCTGTTTATCACGGGAAGGCTACTGGGTTATTTTTTGGGTGGCGCGCGGTTGCTAAGTAGATTGTTTCTTGTATTTCCGTATAAGATAGATAAGATAAGATAATTTATTCATAAGATTGATAAGGTACACAAAAATTTACAAATTAATGGTCATTTTTACATATAGGTAGATATTACATAGGAGCCTGAACTAGGTAATTCTGTGTTTCAGGCGAGAAAAACACATTTAATTATAAAATCATCAAAAAATCACTAATTGAATAGCTTTTAGTTACTAGGTAGGTATAAAAACATTTATAATTAGAGTTATATTAGGTGATACTAACTCATATCACCTACTAAACTTACTTATTAAACTATATTTTAAACTAATCCCATAAAATTAAAACTAAGCTTAAAATATAAATAAATCTGAAATATCTACAGAGGTACTTTATACATAGGTATAGGCATAGGTTATTTTATTACAACCAACAAATTCTCTGTATCATCGTAGGACATACTTATTAAGGCATCCTTAAGGGTTGTCTTACACTTATTGTAATTAAGTGGATAAGTATTGACTAATGCATTTAATCTATTGAAGAGTAGGACCATTGAAGGTGAAAAATCTAGGCGCAAAAGTATGTTTTGTGTCTCCTGGTTGTTGAGGGCAAACTTTATCTTTCCGTCTTTTGTTAATGAATAATTCAGTATTGTATGGAAGGACTGCGTGCTGTTTTAGTACTGTGTGCATAATAAATAACTGTCGGACTGTTAGGACTTTACAAGATTGATACAAGAGGTTGGTAGGAAAAATAAAAGGGAGTATGTTTTGTGATTCATACGTTTCATGTCATGTTTTGTAAATATGATTAATCAGGAATTCGTGTAACGTATTATATGGTCTACATCAGGTTCAAGAAGGAACCTGTTCATGATATAATAATATGCATTATGCATATTCGCATGGTAGCAGGAGGGTTCTTTGTATAGTCTATCCGAAGAAGTACTGCTACCTTGCCGATAAATTTTGCAACCCGCTAGCAAAGCTTGAAAATATTGTGTTTAAGGGTGAGGTAGCTGGTGAAATTACAGGGACATGAAACTTAAGCATGTCTCTTGGTGATTAAAAGTGTTTTGGTTAGTTAACAGAAAGCGGGTAATCTTACAGTTTGTTCTTCAGCATATTGTGGCCTGCGCACAAAAAAATTCACCATAGCGTCACGCTTACGATACGATAACAAATTTCAAATATTGGCCAATCAAAGTAA
The DNA here is from genome assembly GCA_947579855.1 of Anticlea derivata. Lineage (NCBI taxonomy): Eukaryota > Metazoa > Arthropoda > Insecta > Lepidoptera > Geometridae > Anticlea > Anticlea derivata. The sequence goes on along the minus strand of OX388271.1, from coordinate 5,188,526 downwards.
AATAAAGTAAGTCATTTAAAGTTTGCTTTTAATTTTGAATTAAATTTTAATTTTGGTTTATATTTTAATTTTGATTCTGATTGTAATTAAGTTTTTGATTTTAATTTTGTATTTTGTTCAGTTCCGTAGTCATTTAGAGGACAAGGTCAAGCTGGTATCCAAAAAGCTCGTGCGGGGCAAAGACTGCTTCTTTACAAGTCGCAAGTTCGGCCCCACATGGAGTACTGCTGATACCTCTGGGCAGGAGCACCTTGGTACCAGCTTGGACCCTTTGACTCGGTTCAAAGACGCGCTATGAGAATTGTCGATGATCCCAAGCTAACAGGCGGTATTGAGCCCTTAACCCTAAGGAGGGACTTTGCCTCCTTATGTGTGTTCTACCGCCTGTATAACGGGTTGTGTTCTGAATAATTGTTTGTTATGATGCCTTCAGCTTCCTTTTCAGCATCATCGCACCTCTCGCCATAGGCAGGGGATCCATCCTCACACCCTGGAGCCGGGTTGGTCGCGTATCGTGCGGTTTCAGAGGAACTTCCTCCCGCGAACACTCAGGTTATGGAATGATCTCCCTGCTGAGGTTTTCCCTAAGGACTACAGTATGGGGTTCTTCAAAAAGGGCGTTTTGAACTTTTTAAGGGGTCGGCAACGCGTGCGTGATGCCTCTGGTATTGCAAGCGTACATAGGCCACGGTACCCACTTACCAACAGGTGGGCCGTATGCTTTTTTGCTACCTTAGTTGTATAAAAAAAAATAAAAAAATTGTTTAGATTGTAATTTTAATTACAAACGATTTTTTTTATTTTTGTCTTGCATAAATAAATAAAAAACATTTCAAGCGTATGAATGACATGAATGATATAGTTTAAGTCAATATTAATTAACTTATACTATAAGCGTCATGCTATCGTTAATTATTAGTGTTTGGTTTGGGCACTGTTCCAATCCGTAACAAAGTTATAGGGGCCTGGATAGTACCTGAGTTGCTTTGAGAAAAGCTACGGTACGACTCCCTCAGCTAACTGATGTATTAAATTTGCTTTGGCGAAACATAAAATATAATGATAGTGAACTTACCCGATTGGTAGAGCAAGCATACCAACGCCGACAGCCACATCATATTGTCTTTTTCACATCATTAGCGAAAACGCACCTTGGTGACACACGACCTCATTAGGACTGTTAGAATTCAATTGTTATTCTCAGTTCACTTCGTTAGAATTCAATTGTCATTCTCAATTCACTTCACTAGCACAGCCACGGTATTTCACTGTGTTTTTGTCACTGAAATAAAAAGAGAAAACGTTGAAAGTCTGGAAGTTAAATAAAGTAAAATGACATGTCTGCGAAAAGGCACTTTGGTTACAAAATGAGCATTTTATTTGGGTGACCTTCTCTTAGCTTTGATCATTTTCCGATTTGGTGTTACTAGGTAGTTTAGTTAGGATAGGACAGTCTAGGTTTCTAAAAACCTTTTCCGTCAAATGGCGGTCGTAAGATAATGATGACGCGTTAAATATCAACGTTTCTCAGTGAAAACTGCGTTTACTTTGTCAACAAATAAATAACACCCAACAGTCACCTACGCAGTCCTGATCCCACTGATTCCCTATTTCATAGATACCAGAAACTAAAAGTGTGAATTTTCCAGAAAGTTACCATCATTTTCTAGACTCGGGACCAATATTTAATTTTACAGATCATGCTCTTTGTCCCGCCAAGGGGATCGAAACCGCACCATTTGCGTCTCAGTCGGTCACTCGCCCGCAACGCCATTGTTCGTCAACTATCCTACAAATCCTACTATTCCACTATCCTACTAATATTATAAATGCGAACGTTTGTGATGATTTTTGGTTGTTTGTTGTTCAATCACGCCGTAAAGGCTCAACCGAATTCGATGAAACTAGAATTAAATAGAGTTCTTTACCTGGGATAGCATATAGGCTTCTTTTTATCATTTTCATAAAACTAGTTTAGTTTCCCCTTAGTTTTTAGTTTTAACTTGTAAGAAAACTACAATTTACTAAACAGAGAAATCCGTTCTAATTATTTTTCTATTCTATAATTTAGGCCATTAAGGATTTTTTTTCTTCAGTGTATCTACCTATGTGTGGACGCCAAGAAAACTATCGGCAAACACTAACAAAATAACAAGTTTAGGAATCGCGCGCAAATATTATTCAACTCGTTATAACAGAACGAAATACAAATAATAACGTCAAGAAGAAAGCGAAATATCTCGAAAAGTTTCAGCTTCTACTCATAGTTAAACAAAACTTTCAGCAGTCCAATCGCAAGCAAAAGTAGCTCAGCAACTCATGTGCACAGTAACAGCTTGAGTGTGGGGTATTTTGAGGACACATTTCAAATAAATTGGAAAATAATAGTGTTCGCTTTCGAAGTCAGTTCGGCTTAGTCCATCTAGTTGTGGTTGCAGGGGACTTTTGGAGCAAACCCGACTACTAAGTAGCACACTTAGTAGTCGGTTAACACACCACTTGTTCAGCTACTTCTGATCAACTAGGTGTTCTACTCAGTTTAGCTATATATTTTCTATTTATTTATTTCGTAGGCATTTATGTAGAGTTTTAGTCTACCGAGGAAAACTTGTTATCCACGGTGGTAATTATATTACTTAGATAGTTGATCCAAAGAGCCGTGTTGGCCTAGTGGGAGGTACATCGACTTTCGATCCGAAGGTTGTGGGTTAAAATCCCGCCCGTGCACAATTATATTTTTCGTTTTGAAAAATGTATGTGCGCATTACTACATGTTCAAAACGGTGAAAGAAAACATCGTGAAGAAACCCGCGGCTTAGTCAGCTCCGCACGTATTGACCATATTGTCTTTCTTTTCCTGTAAATAAGGTTGACTAGACCGAGAAATGGTACAGGTGATGGGAGTAGACTTACATAATAATATAAACATGTCACAGGTACATCCTACGGTACGGTCCCAGGTACGGTCCTATAAATTATATATAATAAGCCTTTTACTTAGATAGTTAATATTGAGATAATAAATGATCAAGTTGCAGAAAGTTGCGTCCAGTTTTCCGATTCAATAAGAAAGTAAACTGCTTCCACTATATTTGTTAATATTAAAAGTTTTGCCTTAACAATGAACAGTCCCCGCGGAAAATGCTTTGAGAAAATAAACAATGACACTGATTATGGACTCTGATTCAGCGAATGAAAATATCTTCTGGAAGCACTCCGTTATTTTATTACTTTGAAACTCTATTGAAGTATTAAATATTTACGGCGGACCCGTGGTCCTTTTTGACACGACCTACGTTACCGTAAGATTAGCCTATCTCAATACTCCGACAGCTCGATGATTTTTTTATGACCATAAACAAGAAAAACTCTCTTTTTATTTTTCATCAAAGTTAGATCTAAGAGGCGACAAGGTGTGAAGCAATTTGTCATAACATTGAATGGCATGAACTCCACGCGTGTTTGGGCCTTATGAAGGTCACAAGTAAACATCAAAGGCCTTGGTCAAACTTACGCCCGGCTAGGCATTCTCTCGGTATGACTGAACAATCTAACACACACATATAGGGTGTATTCTGGTATACTACGTAAATTGTATAATCAAGGGAAGAGGCTGTTAGTTGTAAACTGGCAGGACCAACCTGCCTTGTAACTAAACAATTTAACTAATTTCAGCCTGTGTTTGAGTTATCCTTGTTGTTTATGAGGATAAGGCATAATTGTGACACCTGCCGATTCAACTAGCAACACCCTCTCTCACCTGATCTTTATCTAATTATCTATTCCGTAATAAAAATAGTAGAAAATTAAGCTATAAAAATATATTTTATAATGCCCATGCTATATTATGACAAAGCTACTAATTATAAATTATGGTTGTAAATTGTGTAACATGTATAATATTTTGCTCTGTAACGTTTGTTGTGAAATAAAATTATTGAAATTAAATTCTTAACCATTTTTATGCGTAAGTTAAAACAAGCAATGTTGAGCGTAATCATTCCGATTTCACAACAAATGCAATGGAAATAAGTTTGATGTCGGTTTGGCGAGGAAACTGTAAAAATTACTAACGTCTAAAACCAGAGTAAAGCTTGGAATAAAGTGAACACGATCTATATGAACACGTATGAAAAAAAATCATAGCTATTATAATTACCTTCTAAGAATGTAATTTTACACTGTGTGGTGTACATAAGTACCTCACATCATGAAATAAAAACATTATTTTCGTGAATGTGTCCATGAAACTTTAATGCTTTGAGCTTCATTATCCGTTGTTGACCGCAACATGTTGTTTTGAAACTCAAAATTTCCCCATGCACGGGCAAGCCAAGCTCTAAACAAACGGAGGGCACATAATGTGTTTTACCACGGTCGACAAAATCCTCTCGACATTGTTAGGTAGGCCTAACCATAAGAGCTAAGTTGCTAAGTCATCTAGCTAACGACGTTGTTACAAGGTTAAGCAAAAACCACCGCACAAACTTGTAGGTACATAAACTAATTTATGCAAAAGCTCGCCAATGTCGGCGTATTATCTTTAAACTATGGTTCGCTGCAAAAAGATCCTTTCTCTAGCACAAAGGCACAAAATTTATTCTGCGCACGAATCCGTTCCGAGAAGCGCCACAAAGAGCCATGAATTGTGATACATACCTCAAAAAAAGACATTAAAATATTCGTTGAGGCTTGCAAGTCTTTTCATCAGGGGTGTTTGATGTAAAGTCATTCCATACGCGTTTGTGCAATCACCTTTTGAAAGGAAATCTGTATCGTCAGCTACCTGAAACCGTAATCCCACGCATATTATAAGGAAACTTTTCTCTTACGGCACCGGAAAATATTGGAAAAGTTACATACCCTTTGTTGCAAAGTATCGAGAATCGAAAGCTTGGAGCGTATTTACGAATGGATTGTAACGAGGACCCGTAAAAGCTCATAGGAGAGCAATAGTAGTAAGAAAACACGACTGTTTTAATTTAGCATGATAAGAAAAATGAGGCATAATATTATGAGAAGCCCGTGTAATTGGGCTATTTCTGGCGTAATGTCTCCATGAAGTAGACTCTTTATTTCGCATAAAAGACACCGGGTGGTGTACTGTAATAATATTCGTGAAGCTAAGATCTCGTGGAATTTGTTAAGAGAAAATTTGCGTGATAGGACGGGCACTGTAAAATAGAAATGCCTATGAAACTACGGTGAATCTGGGAGGACGGGGGTCTTTCTATCCTCGATAAAAAAATAATCTTAGGTCGTTTGTCGCTCTATCGACGCAGTGGGAGGCAGTAAAAATTTTACGCTTCGGGTTTAAGCGTTTGTGCAATCAGAGCGGATTGTGCCGGGAATCTAAGCTAAGCCGCGTTAAGCGCCGTAGGCACCGGGAAAACATTTCGACCCGCCTGAATCCTATTACTGATTTTTTTAACGTTCCCCCAATTTTGGGCAATGGTTCCTAATTTAGTCTCATTTAACGAAGTCTGATTGACCATCATTTTCATCATCATCCAGACTAGAAGACTAGGACAGATACCTTTTCATCTCAGATTTGTAGTGACTATATGAAATTAACTTTTATCGTTAATTTGACGACCAAACAAAGTTCCAAATTTAAACAAAAAAAAAATGCTACTAATTATCATTTTATGTGCATATCTTATAGATTAGTTCAAAATAATAATAGCTCCTGTAATATAACTAACAGCTTTGAGCAGAGGTCATCCGGGGCAGTACTGCCACCTTACCTATTAAAAATGCCGTCAGGCAGCATTGTTTGCATTGCTGGATTCAGTTTGATGGGTGAGGTAGCCTTTTCCAACTCATCATCATCATCGTCATCACCAAAGGTACGATTATAACAACGTTGCAGTTTTTATGCCTATGTAGGTATTATTGAGTAACTATTGTTGGCATAGTGGGAGGTACCTCCACTTCCGATCAGTAGATCGTAGGTTCAAGTCCCGGCTGTCCCAATGAATTTTGCTATTCCAAAAATGTATTTGCGCTTTAACACGTGCTCAAAACGTTGAAGGAAAAAATTCACGACAAAAATCTGAACTTGAAAATCTGCAATTCTGTAATTCTTTAGTGCAGTCAGAAACATGTTTTTCACTATTCCATTTATCTTAATCCCAATATTTTCAGTGCTTCTATACGCCAATGAACATAAGATACAAAACCAAGAAATAACTAAAGGCAAAAAAAATACAAGGACCACTAAACAGCACAAAGAAAATTACACTAAGTCACCGGGGATCAGTCATCGTACCAGACCCTAAAACAGATCAAGAATACTAATTTCTCAATATCTATATGTACTCGATTTTTTCCTTCTCGATTAATAATCGAATCCAATACCTATCTAATAAGATGGATGTAATTTTAAGGTTTCTCAGGCAGTAGGTATCCATGCCTCATGAATTATTAAAACAACGGGAATTGGAGAAATGTCGTTTGAGGGAAATTTATCATTTCTGATCAAATTCAACGCCTAATTTGTTTTAAATTAATTGGTACAGAAATTCGAAATTAAAATATATCATGTTTAAGCAAACCAATCTAATAGAGAAAGGTACCTCGTTACCTATATCTATTAGATTGGTTTGCTTAAACAAATAAATACACAAGATCCCACACTAAGATTCCCTATGTTTACTACACACTACGATTCTACCTACTACCCTCTACCCAGATCCAGAACAAATATTTGCGGGTCCAGCAAATATTTGACGTGGGGGCCGAACCCGTACCTCTGGCGTCTCATCCGGACATTCTAACTCACACTATTCGTCAAATTACTCAATTGTTTGTCCTGTCACTGTTTTTTTATAACGCACAATCCAAAGATTTAGGTGTTGTCTGGTGAAATTAGCATATATAGAGCCCAGAAAATAGCATTTTTAGCGATGGTGAAAGAACTAGATACTCATATAACATTCACTTACGATGCACGTATGATACGCAACGCATCACACATGTCATTGATCTTGTCACATGTTGCGTTTATTGATCTTAACACATGCTTTGGTGGTTGATTGGTAGGTATTCTAAATCATTAATCTTGCCTCAAGTCATACTGAAATAAAACTATTATAATCCATATAAATAAATTTTACCGAGTGAACTAAGCTTGTTTGAGACGGACACTTCTGTTGGAGACTGTTAGAAAATTGGATGTTACCGAGGAAACATTTCAATAAGCTACCTATTAAAACTGAAAATGCCATCTCCGCGTTACAGGGTTTACCTATAAATAGCTGGCACCCCATTAACAGCTTTCACACTTGGCCAGTCCTGCCACAGAAGAAGTAATAGTCCCTAAGCTTCCACTAAGTTGGTAGGTAGGCATTATCCCTTCCGCTACATACGAGAAAATAGGATGTTCAGCTTAATTTATACAGTCATTGCAAATGTATTAATCTACCCGCAGCCCACAGACCTTCATCATCATAATCATTTCAGCCGTACGACGTCCACTGCTGAACATGGCCTCCCCCACAGACAGAGCGAATTCCTTATCATGTGGGGGGATTTGCCCATACTCACCACGCTGGGCATGCGGGTTGGCGAGCGCAGTAAGAGCTTGTTTAAATGAGGGACGCTGCTGCCCATCCCCTAGCTTTTTTCCCTTAGTCGCCTCTTACGACATCCGCGGATAGGTAGATATGGAGGGGCCTATTCTTCAGCCGGGGCTACCACGGCCACAGACATTATAGTGGTATAAATTTCAAGTTGATACCTTTAGATGTTTCTGAGAAAAAAGGTCTTGACAGACAGACGGACAACAAAGTGATCCTATAAGGGTTCCGTTTTTCCAAATGAACCCGGAACGGCATACGGAACCCTAACAATGAGGTGAGACATGCACAGAAACGCCAACTACCGTTAGGTGCTGTATTGGATGGCCCCAAGGATTTTTGTCCTAATAACTCTGCATTGAACTAGTTTTATAAAACATAGTTATTATGTATATAAAATGGATCTCTCTTTTTTCTATTTGACGTTTTTGGTTTTATATGAATAAAGAGATTATGATGATGACCAGCTGGACAAACTGTTACCAATAAATAAAAACAATAGACCTCATTAGCTGGGCAGGTGATTGTCCGGCTAAGATGCAAGAGGTGCGGGTTCGGTTCCTGTTGTGGGGCAAACGTTTGCATGATCTGTAAATATTTGTTTCAGGTCTGGGTGTTATGGTACCATGGCACTCGTAGTTTCTGATAACGTGGAATCCGAGTTTATGCGTTATTTATTTAACCACTCGATTTTATTAAAATGGGGATCTATTGAGAACTTATAAATGGATGTAACATATTCATCTAGGTGCCATTTATAATAGCTTTTCCTCAATAATATATATTTTATGAATTTGGGCTGGATCAAGTGAGAACTTAAACTAATCTCAGTCCTTCCCAGATCTTACTTAGTCTAAGTCCTTCCGAGATCTATTTAACCAAATTTTAAAATTATTTTATTGGAGATTAATGTAAGATCTCATTCTATGTGGTACACCTTTTTATTTTAAATCGTTAACTTGCATACGATATGTAATAAACACTGCTTCAAAAGTATACAAAATCGTAGAAAAGATTTAAAAGTAACTTTAAAGAACTATAGACAACTCACGATCAACTGTTTTCCAGTTTGGTTTTAATTATAGAAAAGTCAAAGTTTGCCATTTTTATATAATTGTAGGTAAGTACCACATCATTCTCAGGCACATGGTAATAATAAACTTTTAGTATCGTATTGCGTTCTTACCCAGCATAAAACTTAATTCATCCAAGACTATAATATCACAACACAACTCCAGGAGCAACTAATCGAACCAATAAATCTAAATAACCGTCGCAATTAAACTAGAACGTAAACTGTTTACTGTTCCGTGACACGAACACACTTTTTTTTAATTTGATTTTTTTCACGCACTGTAAAAAAATTCCTTGGTTGATTTTTAAAATTTTTGTTTCTCTTGAATCGGGTTCGAGTTTCTAAATTTGAGCATGGCGGGGCTCGTTCGAAAACAACACGAGCGTCGTGCGGACTGGAGTGCTCTGAGCCTCCGTACGCAGCGCGCATGTGCCCGCAACCTCTCATAATTTGGTAGTTCTTCCATTTCGCGATGACTTGTACGGAGACCTCTAAGTCATTGACATAAGATTCGAATTGCAATGATTCATGAGACTTCGTGAAATGGAATAAATGTATCTCACATCACCGCCCTTGTGACATTCCGTGGTAAAACCTAGTCGTAAATTATTCAATTTTATTAACTTTGCTCGTGCGTTGAGGGATATCGCTGTGTGATTTTTAAGAGGCTATAAGGAGAGAGCGTCACGAATGATATTCACAATTCAGACGACAAGGGGTGGTGAAGACAAATTAAGATCTCTCATGCAATCATCAGTGATACACAGTACCAACGTAATTATCGGTTGCATTTCTGATATTTTTAAGGAAATTTTATAAAATCTTGTTTTGAAAAATATGTTTAAAAAAAGTCAATGTTACGTACCTATACATAAGTATTTATTTCATCAAATGTGCTGCTGTTTAAGCTTGTCAACGTGAAATATCCAAATGGCAGCAATGTTCATGAAATAAACAATCATGTTAGGTATTTACAAGGTCATTATTTTTTTTTTTTATTTATCAAAACAACCTCTTATTCCAACAAAGAAAGTTTCTTACAAATAAGTAGTAAGTATATTTTTTGTATTAATTTGAATAATTCATTATATTCTTCTTTTTTCGCTTGTGTGAGTGAAATTTTATATTTCGATGAGATTTTTATATTTGTATTGGCATCCAGTTCTACTAAAATTAAATGTTTCAAGTCTGTAGCTTATCGGAAAGTTAGTTTAAAATTGAGTGCAAATTTTCAAACAAACAGACAGTCAGAAGTCTTAGTTTTAGACAAAAAAACGAGCTAATAAAATGTTAATAATATTAACAACTAAGCGGCATTATGAAGTTTCGTATAGAAATATAATAGCCGAACGCAATTAGGTAACTTTATGCGCACCACAATTTCACTTTGCATGCATTAAAGCCAACAGAGGATAATAAAGTCGAGAGTTTCCGAGTAGCTCCACTTATTTTAGTAAATGGAGCCTAAACTTAATACATTTATTCTTAAATCTACCAACCAGAACATATCATGTGGACCAATTGCAGGGTACTATTTAAGCAGATGTGCTGCAGTACAGTTTTTTTACATTGCGAGTTTGCGAGGAAATCTCTAGTAGGGTCAGCTAACAAATTTTTAGAATTTAGCAATATACCTACAGTCACGAACTTTAGTTTGGACCATCGTACAGGAAACTTCAAGAACACTGGTGGAGTGGTGGTAGTGGCCGCGCCTTGCGATCCACTGGTCGTGGGTTCGAATTCCGGTCGTGGAACAATGTATTTTCCATTCGTAAAATTGATGTGCGCTGTGTTAGTGCTCTCAAACGGTGAAGGAAAACGTCATGAGGTAACCGCCAGACTAGAACCTAAAAATCGAAGACAAGTGACACGTGCACGAAAGGAGCCTCTGAGGCACACTTAATCCTTTCACTACACTAACTTTCACCGACGGTTATAGGCCCTTTTTAGGGCCAACCAAACCGCAACCTGGTCGCAGACCTAGCACAAGATGACCAAAAAGGATCAGTGACACGACAAGCAAGCAAGAAAGACCTATTTTAGCATATAAGTTTGGTACCTATATGTAATGCGTTGTGCACTGACATTACTAAGGGCAATTGCTCTCAGATATGCCAACCCGACGCGACGAGATGAGGGGGCGGAACGATTATTTTCGAACCGTCTGAATTGTATGAGCAAGACGGCTGTCACTTGATATCTCCGTCGTCCACACTTCTTTCTGAAAATATTATTTTGATATTCGTGTTATGAAATGAAATGAAAAGAACTTGAATGATTTTAGTTCAGTGAATATAGTATTAAATAAAATAAAAATCAAGCAGTTTAGAAGCTGGCGTAAGCCGGATGCGTGCGCATAACGTGAACGTGCACGCAGCGGTAGTAAATATTAAATTCTCTGTCACACACACGCACGCACGCACACGCCTCGCAGACGGTATAACATCTTCCGAATTTCATACATTACAACCGCCGCGATTTGAGCCGGTCTTTTAAACATTTTCTACCAAAAAATCTCCATTTTTTTTTTTTATACTACTGATGTGGCAAACAGGCATACGGCCCACCTGTTGGTAAGCGGTTACCGTAGCATATGAGCGCTTGCAATACCAGAGGAATCACGCACGCGTTGCCGACCCAGAACCCCCCTCCCCCTAAAGAGCTCTGGCAACCTTACTCATCGCAGGAACACAACACTATTTGAAAACAAATAATGTTATTTGGCTGCGATCTTCTGTAAGGCGGAGGTAACTCGGCGGGCTGCTCCAATTCAGAACGAGAAAATCTCGCTGTGCCCTTCCTCCTCTAAAACAACTATTAAGACAGGAGCCTAACTAACTTCATCAGTACGTTAAGAATGTTTGCCTCTTCGACCCAAGATATTTGCAACGTGACCACTGGCCGCTGCGGTTTACGCAAATTAACCACAATTACTATAAACTACTAAAGTTTAATATATTTTCATGGAATTTCACAAATAGTGGACCCAGTTAAGCCTTTCCCAAACAGCTAGTTTTAAAAATCAAAATAAAATATCCTATCAAATAAAAACAGAGAAAGTATTTGGTGAATTTAAAGCAACGACAGCCCGATTCCCTCAGGGCGAGACTAGAAAAACTGTTCCATTGTAGATATTTTATTGGGAACATTATCTAAATGTATTGGAGTAAGTGCGGGCAAAGAGATTGTCGCACTGTAAGCCGACTACAAATAAAGGGGCGAAACGTAGCGATCCATTTTGGCAAGGAGCCACCGTAGACGGTTCGTATCGAAACTCAAACCATTCGACAGTTCATGGCGGATCATTTACGGTGCAATTGAATAGTTTGGCGCGGTAATAAAAAATGAAGGGTAGCTTTTTTAATGAGACCAGACGACACTGCTGCTGCGTTTAATGAGAAATATTGAACGGCCATATTCTTATGTAGAGCAAATATTACCGACTTCTTTGATGTAGCAGAAAATTAATAATTAATTATTCCACTAGGGTGAATTTCATTTCATTAACGTCAGAGAAATGATATAGGTAATTCACCATGCCATGTTGGCCTAGTTGGAAGGCACCTTAACTTTCGATTCGAAGGTCATGGGTTCGAGTCGTGCATCAATTGATATTTCTATTTGAAAAATGATGTGCCTATTAAACACGTGCTCGAAACGGAGGAAAATATCGCGAGGCAGACCGCGGCTGGGTCAGCTCCGTACGTATTGACCATGTCTTTCCTGGCCAATTAGGCTGAGGTTACTTGTCTAACGCGTCCCAGGCACTCCAGCGTACTGTTAGTGAGTAAAAAATGCTACCTGATACTGTATAAATCATGTAGAATAGATGTATTAAGTCCTTACTGTACTCTGTAAAATATGAAAAAATACTCAAATCATCCTGTACCTATTGACAATAGAAATTACGAAACTACTTTATAAAGCAATCACTTTAATAAAGAACAGAATTAGACTAAATGACCAATACTTAAAATAATTGTCTGTCTTTACAAACTATATACCAGAACAGAAAAAAATTACCTACTCGAACAAAACTCGATTGTTAAACTGACGTAATCTATTTATTTAAAACTAGCTAAGTGAGCGAAGCCGCGGGCAGAAGCTAGTAGATTATAAAGGTTGACGCACAATAATATCACCAGGTAGTAGATCAGTATCGTCTGATCCCGAAACAAATTCCATCTTCTACTAATATAACCCGAGCTGATGCCTACACAGTGTTGATAAGTGTGCGTTGGAGTACTGTTATACGGGAACTTGTTTTTCACTTTTTAAAAAAAAACGAATAAATTGATTTACGAACTAGTAATTGTTTTATTTAGGAATTAGATTTTATGACATAGAATATAGATTTTTAGATGTGTGTTCACATCGGAGACCGAGGATAGACTGAAGAAAGTACTTGGGAGCTAGTGGAAAGAGACTGATGAAACTGCAAGCGAAGATGAATAGGTCAGCAGAATAGGGAACATTGTAGAGGATATAACATCTCCCCCAACAAGAGTAAACTTAATAAATTAAAGTAAGTTTACAGAAAAGAAGAAGAAGGTAAGTGAGGTAAGTTTAGGATGGATTAGAACACACACCTTTACAATGTAGTTAAATTTAAGTTAATCTAAGAGTGATTAATAACTAGGTACTTAATCGATTCTTAATCTAGGTAGCGGAATAGATTCTTCGCTAGGTTCTTCTACATTTGAACCTCTAGGCCTCGAACATGGAGGCCGAATTTTATTGCCATTGGCTTTATAAAAGAAATAAATGAGAAAAGAAATAAACAAAATAATTAAAACAATTGTAAGAATTGGGAAACTAATATGACTTGAGAGAATATTTGTTTTGTTATTTATGAAATTCTCAATATCTCTATTTCCTTGATCTGCTAAGTCTTTGAGTGGCTTAAGACTTTCTAAATTAACGTTTGAAATAGTAACAGCAGACGAATTTATATTAAGTTCTCTGAATTTATCGGAATTACAGCATTTATCGTCAATAAGACTGAAGTCTGGATTTACATGAGGTATATTTATTTCGAGGTTGTACATTGCTAGTAGTTTTATATTACGGCAGAAGGCCATACATTGTGATTCTAATGTCAATATACCCGTTCCTTGAATGGTTAATTCTTTAATATCAGAATTACATTGAATTGATAATTTAGTAGGTTGGCATTGAACAAATATCCAACTGTTACGGCCAAGATGTTGCCAGATGTCAATGTTACCATATAAAAATTTAGTTTCACATTGTTTAGGTAAAATTTTAATAACTTTGGTCATCAACTCAATTTCACAGATAGGATTAGTAGAAACCGATATGATATTGGAAACATCGCAAATGAGGGTTCCTTTGTATATAGGCTTACAGGAATTGACATCGTCCAGAGTACAGTAAGTAGATCTATCTTTGCTTAGAGCTATAAAATTCATTGTAGGTAAAATCATTGCGTAAGATTTAGAGGAATTTACATTATGAGGTACAGGAACCGGGATCATTTTATAAAGATCGTATTCAATATGATAAACTAAAGGAATCCTTACCATAAACATTATTTTATTTGAAATATAGCAAGCAGAAAGCTCCGATACACCTAACAATAAATTGATGTTGCTTAAATCTATATTCACAGGAAATTCCTTGTACTTAGGAATGTTTTTTATGTTGTTACTTAATTCTTTATATAATTCCCTTGGAGTAAGAACTGAAGGATGTAAGGTATTGCTACTTGCGAATAATATAGAATTTATAATATCTTCTAATTTAAAAGACAAAGTAAGAAGACTAGAATGTAAAGTATTTAAGACTTCATCCGTTTTGACTCTGAACAAGAGTTCATTCGTGACCAACGATACATTCTTTAAACTTAGAGATAACCTATTCATAGCATCATTCAAACGGGCTTCATTATTAGAAATAATAATGAGTGTTTCATTTATATTTGCAATTGCAGATTTAGAGAGGAAAATATTTTGTTTAATTAAAGAAGCTAGTTTCTTAGAGTCTGAATCTAACGTTTGAATGGCGTTATGATACATATTAGAATCATTTTCATCCATGGTGCCGAATACTGTTTTCATAATAGAGCCTATGCCACCGAACCAAGCAGACCTTTTAGATTTGGACGATATAAGATGGGATATCGCGTTATAGTCTCGAAGAATATCATCATAGAGTGAACTAAGTGGTTGAAGCATATTATAACATTGGAAATCGTTCATGACTTTGTTTTGTTCACAAAGAGACTTAGTATCTTTAAGGCCATTGTCAATATTTATTAAATGAGGTTTAATGTAATTTAAATCTACAGGGATTATGAAATAAATGTGATCATTTATTAGTTTCAAAGTGCTGACAGGATTGAAGAAAATACCCGGACCCTTTGCCAATGGTTGGACAAGTTGCTGAGCCAAGGATGTCGCGAGAAGTAACGATGAAATTCTGTAATTTGAAAGTATAATCATAATAATTTATTAGCTAAAATAGTGTAAGTAATAGTAGTGATAAAACTATACTAATAAATTTGTATAATGTAATGTATAAGATTAAAAAGTTATAACTATATTTACTTAAAAGATTAACAAAGTAAAGTGCCGTGTTCTACGGTGCTTAGGTAGAAAACTGACTCGATCTTAAGATCTAGGGATCTCTACTTCAGCCAACTTTACTTCATCAAAGTGATGTCGGACATGACGACGATTAATGAGTAGTGACAAAGAATGATTACCATGGACTTTAACGACTTTGTAGGGACCTTTCCACAAAGGAGATAGAGCTTTACGAAGCCTAACATGGTTTTTAAGATAAACGTAGTCTCCTACTTTATATTGAACTGGACGAGAATGCTTATCGTAATAAGACTTCGACCTTTCTTTGGACGATTGAATGTTTTGGAGTGCCTTCTCACGAGACACTTTGAGACGATGGTGAAGCATCTTGATATACTCTGGGTAAGTGACGTCAGTTCGTAGATCGAAAACTGAATCAGGGATGTGAGGTTTATGACCGAAAATGAGTTCGTATGGAGTGAACTGAGTAGTTGTATGAACACTACTGTTATAGGTTAACATGGCAGTATACACAAACTTATGCCAATTTGTCTGGTTTTCATTCACATATGATTTTAGATATTCTTTTAACGTCGAGTGACTTCGCTCTAGGGCTCCTTGTGTTTGAGGGTGATAGGGTGAAGACCAGATTTGCTTAATTTTTAGGAAGTCACAGGTCATTTTGAATAACTCAGCTGTAAAGTTAGAGCCTTGGTCTGTAAGTATTGTTTTAGGGATGCCAAATAAAGATATAAAATGAACTAGGCATTCACATGATTCTTCTGCAGTAGCATTTGCGATAGGATACGCGATGGAAAATTTAGTTAAATCATCTTGAAGAGTCAGTATGTATTTGAGTTTAAGATTTCCGGCTTCAGGGAGAGGACCTACGATATCTAGACTAATTCTGTCAAATGGGCGAGTCGAAGAAGTTGTTATTTGCATAGGTGATCTGTTGATTTTACGTAAGGCTTTGTTAGATTGACATAGTTTACAGTTTTTTATGTAATTTTCGATATCCGTTCTCATATTCTTCCAATAGTACCTTTCTTTTACTCTGTCATACATCCTATTTGAGCCTAGATGTCCAGCTAAAGGAATATCGTGGTTCTCCTTCATGATTCGAGCAATTTCGGTGGGAACAGGGTAGATGATACTGTTCCGATGTATGTTGACTATAATATTTGTATTGTTAAATAGATGCATGAGCATGTTGTAAATTTTAATATATGAATTTTGCTCGAATGGGTTCTTGAAATCAGAAATCGCAATTTCGTTTATAGTTCCGGTAAGGACAATATCGTCTCTTACTGATTTTAGAGTCTTGAAAATGTCGGGATATGTGCAACTATCAAAATAATAGACTTTTGTAAATAAGAGATAGTAGGTTTTCCCTTTCAGTTCGATTTTCTTGAACGAATAGAGTTCGCGTTCTTCATGTAGGATACTTGTCGAGTCGTCTAAAGCAGAGATAACGTCTGGAAGATAAGGGTTTGAGTCATCAAAGTCAATGGAAACAGGGATTAGAATAGTTTTGGAATTACTTTTCAGTAGACTTTCATTTCGTTCTTTCATTTGAGTATTAAACGTTGCGTCTTTGTTAGTAAAGGCCTTTAGGAATTCAGAATAGTCCTTGTTTACGTTGGAATGGGATTCTAAAGTTGGAGTTTCCTCAGTAGGCCTAGACGGTTCAACAGAGTCGTTTGGAGAGACAGGTAAAGAAGGAAGGTTAAGTGGGCTAAAGTCCAACTGTCCTTCATCGAAAGGGCTAAGATCTAAAGCGCCTAAATCTGTCAAGTCGTCGAGGATAATGTCTGGAATCTCTGGTATTTGACTTGGATTAGGATTAATAGATGTTCCTGATGTTGATGGTTCTGGATCTGTCGCATTTTGCGTGACTGGATTCATTGGAAAACGAGACAAAGCATCGGCATTGCTATTCATTTTTCCTTTCTTATGTTTTAAGTCGTAATCAAATTCCTCTAGTCTAAGCCTCCACCTAACGAGCTTAGAGCCGGGATCTTTACAATTGAAAAGCCACTTTAGAGGTTGATGGTCGGTATAAATGGTAAAATGCCGACCATATAGGTAGGGCCTAAAAGTCTTAGTCCCAAAGATTATAGCCAAGCATTCTTTTTCAGTTACGCTATAACTGCATTCTGCTTTGTTTAGTGTTCTGGACGCATAAGCGATGGGGCGGTCATGTCCCTCAGGGCCTTGTGACAGAATTGCAGCGATAGCATAACTAGATGCATCACATGTTAGGTTAAAGGGTTTCGAGAAATCGGGATAGGCTAACACGGGCGCAGAAATAAGAGCATTTTTCAAACTTTCAAAGGCTAATTGCTGTTCATTGAGCCAATTGAATGAAACATCCTTTTTCAAAAGGTTTGTTAGTGGTTTAGCCATTTTAGATAGATTTGGGATAAAACGACGGTAGTAAGATACTAATCCCAGGAAAGATTTAATATCTTTTGGAGATTTTGGAACCGGGAATTTTCGAACAGCGTCAGTTTTTTCGGGATTTGGCTTTACTCCTTGTTCCGTGATAATGTGGCCTAGATAAGAGACTTCCTTACGGAGAAACTCACATTTATCAGGTTGGAGTTTAAGGTTGTAATGACGGAGTCTGTCGAAGATGTTGGATAGGTTTTTCATATGGATTTCGAGATCATAGGAATAGATTACGATGTCATCGAGATAGACGAAACATTGGATGCCCTGGAGACCTGAAAGAGCAGAGTTCATGAGCCTCTGGAAGGTTGCAGGGGCGTTTTTTAGGCCGAAAGGCATGCGAGTAAACTCAAAATGTCCTTGTGGAACTGAGAATGCGGTCTTAGGGGCATCTTTTTCTGACATTTTAATTTGATGAAACCCAGAAGCGAGATCAAGGGTGCTAAAATACTTACATTTCCCTAATTGGTCTAGAATTTCGGAAATGTTTGGAATGGGATAAGAATCTCCGATGGTTATATCGTTAAGTTTGCGATAATCGATTACTACCCGCCATTTACGTTGCCCAGAGGCGTCTAATTTTTTGGGAACTATCCAAATAGGGGATGACCATGGAGACGTTGATGGTTTAATGATTCCTTCATTATGCATTTTATCTATTCGTGATTGCACCTCTTGCTTGTGTATTTCTGGGAATCGGTAGGATTTTGTATTAATAGGAACAGATGAGGATGTTGTTATTTCATGTTCAATGGCATCAGTAGTTGTCAAATGATCTTGAGGAAGATGAAATATATCCGAGTAGGTGGAACAAAGATCACACAAAGCATTTGTCTCTTCAGTGTTTAGATGGGACATCCGCAAAAGATTAATCACTTCCTCAGTGCGATTTAGAACATTGTTATGATCATTTTTAAAATGATCTGTATGAAAGATTTGATGACCCTCATTTTTATTCAAAGGTAATATTTTAATTTTCATATTAGAATCGATGTTCAATGGCTTTTCGGATGTGTTGACTACACTTATATTAACCCTAGCATTTGATTTTACTTGCACAATGCAATTTGCTATCAAGAGTGAGTCAACTATGTTTTGATCAAGAACAAGCCCCTCTTCAATTTCTGGATTTAGCACAGAACACTCGATTACTGTTTCAGTACGAGGAGGAATAGTGTAGACTGGTTCTGTGAATTTCAGGTCAAGTTCTACTTTTCCTACGGACAGCTTGCTCTGAGCGTAGTCAATTTTGCAGTCACGAGTTGAGAAAAAGTCACTACCTATTATTCCATCATAAGGAAATTCCAAATTGGGGATCACATGAAAGTGATGATTCAGAGTGTTAAACTCGATAGTTATATGACCTACTGACTTTATTGGATTATTCGATGTTCCAAAACCACTAAAACTTATTACGTGTTTTGTGATTACAGGGAATTTCTCAATTACGTGTAACTTCACCAGACTAACGGATGCGCCACTGTCAACAAGAAGCTTCAAGGGCCTAGAGGAGACAGGCGTCAGGACTTCTATGAATGGTAAGTATTTTCTCAATGGGTTTGTCGAGATATTATATGTTTTACATGCTTCTTTTTCTTTTCCAGGTGCTGCACACGATGGACAGGATATCATGGAATTAGAAGATAGGATTTGCGATTCAATGGAGTTAGGGACTTGTGGATTTAGATTTTCGCAACCGTTGCTTTGGGGCTGGTTACCCTTGTTGTAGGTGCTTGATTTAGGAATAGTATGCTTGCCACAGCTCGTTTGGGGCTGGTTACCCGTGTTGTGAGTGTGTGAACTAGAAATAGTAGCGTTATCAGCACCGTTATTTTGGGGCTGGTTACCCGTGTCGTGGGTGCTTGATTTGCAAATAGAATGTTTATCACCACCGTTAATTTGGGGCTGGTTACCCGTGTTGTAAGTGTGTGACGTAGAAATAGTACGTTTATGAACACCGTTATTTTGGGGCTGGTTACCCGTGTTGTAGGTGTGTGACGTAGAAATATTACGTTTATGAACACCGTTATTTTGGGGCTGGTTACCCGTGTTGTAGGTGTGTGATGTAGAAATATTACGTTTAGGAACACCGTTATTTTGGGGCTGGTTACCCGTGTTGTAGGTGTGTGACGTAGAAATATTACGTTTAGGAACACCGTTATTTTGGGGCTGGTTACCCGTGTTGTAGGTGTGTGATGTAGGAATATTACGTTTAGGAACACCGTTATTTTGGGGCTGGTTACCCGTGTTGTAGGTGTGTGACGTAGAAATATTACGTTTGGGATGTGTATCGAATTTAATATTTAGTCCTGATCCCGCACGATACTTGACGGGAAGGCGTGCTCGTTTAAATCATTTGTTTCATCGAAATGTTCGTTAATAGTGTGAATAGGCTGATTTCTCGCAAACGAGTTCCCGAATCGTTTATTATTATATTCCCGTTTGCGGCATACATCGATGGAATGTCCTGGTTTTTTGCAATAGCGACACACCATGGCACTGGGAGCAGAGGTGCTCTCGACATTCGACCTATTCGGAGCGTTTTGTCTTGGAGTGGTTCCCTGTGCGAGATTCCTATTATGGAATTGCCGTGGTTGAAAGCGTCCTTGATTTGGGACAGACGTGCTTGGGCTTGCATAACGCCTAGAAGTCGCCTGTAATATCTTTTCTTCAGATGCTGCGAAATTGATCGCTTCGTTAAGCGTTTCGGGGTCGCGGCAACGAACAACCGTCGAAATTTGGGCATTTAGACCGATTATAAAAGTGTGCGTCGCTAGGTCCTGCATGGCAGCGACGCGGCCAGCCAGTTCAGCTTTCTTTTTTGTGGGAATAGAAATGTTTATTTCCGTCAATAATTTTGACAGACACGACTCAATGCGTAAAGCGAACTGGTTGACTGTTTCGTTGTTAGCTTGACGACATTCTTGCAAATCTGAGAGTAGTGCGGCGTAGTGCTTCTTTTCACCAAACTGGGATTTTAGAAAATCCTCTAACTGTTGCCAGTTATCAAAATCCTTAATCGCGCAAGCACTCTCCGCACGGCCCTCAAGTTGGCTAAGAATATATTTTAATAAAATATCCTGTTGTGAGGAAGACGCGAGACTGACTGCATTCCTACCATTATTTATGAAAGACTTTAGTTTTTCACGATTTCCATCAAACTTGTTTATAAATTTAAGCAAAATATTCATATCGATTTCCTTTTCAGGCATTTTAGTCGGTTGCTTGGTACTTGGCACGGGAGTAGGTGGTTTAATAACTATAGTTGGTAAGGAAGGCTCCTCCTTATCCTTAGTCATTTCTAAGGTACAAACAGTTAGTCAAAACAAAGTTCGATAAGATTACGCGTAATGAATGATGCAATACCTACGGCAGGTAAGGCACAATGAATGGTATGAATTCTATTTATAGAACAGAATAAAAGTTTGATTTCTCATATGATTTAAATAGGTACTAAAATTATTGTAGATTTCTAGGTAGGTACTAGGTATAGATTAATTGATCACTTGCACTGATAACGCGACGAAAACTTGATAGAGTTAAACACAGGATTTTCACTTCAGGATTTAGTTATAAATAATGTTTTTGGACTCACAGGATCACGACGAATACGGCATTGGCACGGGACATCTCCGGACCAGGCGATGTACTCCCTTCCAAGGTAAAGTAGGTACCTTGGGCAACAGGATCTAGCAGGTAAGTTTCTTCCTTCCAGGATTTGATATGACGTTTTCTTTCTTCTCAACAGGTACTACCAGACCGGACCAGGACCGACCAGAGGTCTGTATACGGAGAAGACACGGAGACACGTCACGTTGAAAACGACACAGGAAAAAAGGACACGACGACAGGATCACAGGATACAGCGACAGGATGTAAAACTTTTCACTGAACTGAGGCGATTCCGGGGATTTTAAATCCCACCGCTGCCACCAATTGTTATACGGGAACTTGTTTTTCACTTTTTAAAAAAAAACGAATAAATTGATTTACGAACTAGTAATTGTTTTATTTAGGAATTAGATTTTATGACATAGAATATAGATTTTTAGATGTGTGTTCACATCGGAGACCGAGGATAGACTGAAGAAAGTACTTGGGAGCTAGTGGAAAGAGACTGATGAAACTGCAAGCGAAGATGAATAGGTCAGCAGAATAGGGAACATTGTAGAGGATATAACAGTACGAAGTTTAGAAGAACGGCTGAAGCTGAGGCGATGCTGATGTGTTGACGGGGCGATATGTCTGCGACAACGTGAAACGTAGGAAAGATGATTGTTATTGATAAACACGATATCGACTGTAATATGACAGCTCCCAAATACTGAAGGTAAGCTGAACTGAAGCTACCTTCAGTTCAGCTTACATTCAGTATTTGGTAAAAGTTTATCTAGTCAAGTGACTAGATAAACATTTATTGAAAAAAAATGTTTGTGTTTAACGTATTTGTCAGCCAGCAATGTACCTCGAATGTTGCGGCTTAGTGCGGGGTGATTTGCCCACGAACAGCTGATCGTAGGTTTGCTTTATAATGCGGCTTTGGAGATTTTTTTTTAATGCTCTGTTCCAGGTTTCGATATTAGTCTGATTACCTTGTTAATATACCTAAAGGAAAAACACACTCTGGGAAAACTAAAACTCACTGTCTACATGAAGACTAACTTTTGTATGCAGATGAATCACCATATAATATGTGAACAGGCAAAGCCAGTCAGTAAGCGCATCGAGGAGCTTAAGTGCTTATGCCTGCCTCGAATAGTTTATCTGCGCTTTACGACTTCTTAGCGGACGCAGCCTGCATTCACAAATATAGGTCAAACCCGCGATAAAGCATAGAGGTGTCAAGAAAATTGTTTACGATACGATCGTGCATAAATAACCTACCTAGATAGAATATGCGAAATCGGAATTTTTACAGCAAATGTTAAAGAATTTATAGTATTAATTAAAAAATATCAGCTTCGAAGATTGTTTCGCTCCCGCTAATTGAAATAACATTATCGTTTAAACAAATCAGTCTCTATGAATAATTTAAAACAATCTGCTTCATTCTTTTATTTGAACTCTTAATAATCCTGCCTTTAATTTACAGGCTAATTATCATAATTGCTTTAAAGAACTCCAAGGAAAAAACATTTCATTTTAGGCGCTTGCTCCAAAATGAGGTCTTCAGTGGATCTTTTTCAGCATGTTTCTATGCAAATGAAAGTATTAGATTTCTTCGGCCTTTCACTTCGGATTCCCTATTCAAAGAGATGCTTGTATTTTTGGCTGGGAGTACTCTCCCGAATATGTATAGGAGTGTTCGTTTTTGTTATTCCTACTGTGGGACAACTTGTCTATTTGATACGCTTGATATTGTCTGGTAAAGCGGAGATACAGGAGGTGGCAGCGATGTAAGTATCTCCAAATAAAATGAGACTACTAAGCTCCTGGTGTCTAATCATTACGGGGAAATTCGCGTGGAAAATTCTAGGCTACGTTGTTGGTACCTTCTAAGAAGACACTTTACCGGTGTAATATACACAGCCCCATATCAGATTCTTCAAAAGGCTTTTCCGTGAAACCTTTAACATTTCTTAACTTATATGAAGGATGATAAAATTAAGGCTTAATTTCATCATACCCCATTACTTTAATAATCTTTTCACTATAAATTACATAACTAACTTAACAACGATATATTTCTTGCAACGGTATCTAGATGTCTCATCAATATTTTTTGTGTATATTGTAAAAAGGTAAATTTCTTCAGATACATTATTTCTTCTGGTTTTTCAACGAACAGACAATCCTCAGCTTGGAACTTAATTAGACAACCTACAACTTTAATCTTCTTAACATTTTGCAGGTCCAATTTGATCCTCACAGAGATGTTGGTTTCGTTCAAACTTTTGGATATGCGTTTGCGCCGAAACACACTAGAACTACTCCTCGATCAGTTTACCAGGGAAGAGTTCCGTTACAGTTCTCAGTCTTTGCAAGTTATCTTGGCGAGAGCCGTCAGAATTTCAAAGGGGTTGTTCGTCGGTTTATTGTTCAGTGCTAGTATGGATATTTTAGGTGAATTAGTAGCTCCGAATAATGAAAAACAGTACCGACAGACTGATAAATACTAATATTTTAGGTAAATTGGCAGTGAAATGGATACCAGGAAAATATAAATTCATTAAATTTATAAATTTTCAACCGAGCTACTTACCTTGATATATAAGAGTTGTTTTTAGGGTTACGAAGTTTGACTAAGAACCCTTATAAATTCGCCTTGCTTTCAGGTGGTTGGTCATTATTGTTAGAATCAAGTCATCACACACAGCTGAACATCGGCCTCCCCCACAGATTTCCGGAGAGATTTCCTATCATTTGAGAGTTATTTGCACATACTCACCATGCTGGGAACGCGGGTTAGCGAGCGCAGTTAGAGCCATTATTGTTATAGAACGACATCCGCGGGTAGAAATAGACAGGCTTATTCATCAGCCTCATCAAAAAAAAAAACAATACTACTCGTACTATTTGTATTTTGTATATTCAAAGTAATTTGGTCTAGCAATCATAACTAGCGTTTCAATAGTATATCATTTTAAAGGAGATATTCCTAAGCTGAACCTACTGTCTTCGGAAGCCTTCACGGTGCGAAGTCCGAGACAGCTTGCTTGATACATATTACTATTTTCAGTTCACGTTGTAGTAGTTCCGGGACTGAACGGTTTCGAAACTTTACCTTTGAAGATGGATTTAATATTTTTCGACGTTAATGATCCAAAATATTTTAAGTTTATTTGTGCCTACCAAATTCTGTACAAACCGTGCATGGTATCTTCATTTGCGGTGATGCAAACACTACCCTGGGCGTCGATGTGTTTTACAGGTAGATAAATTCAGAATATCGTAATATGTTTTACGGCTTTGCTATGTCTTTTAGATCTTTGTCTTCATTCTGAAAACAAATCGCAAAAAGCTACCGGCAACGCAGATATAGATATATTTTCATTACATAGATTGGCTGACAAAGCCCAAAGGAAACAGTAGGTTCGCGCACTTTATGAAATTACATACACCTACATTAAAAGGACCACAATAAATCTCCATACCGTAAATTGAATCATAACTCAGCGGCCTCGACATAGAATTTCCATAAACTTGAACGAATACCAAAATTTGTAGCTACAAAAAACTCTTGCCTGTAAAAGGAACAAGTAACTGATTCCGCTGAAAAAATATCAACATCTAAACCCGTTTTTCCGACAATTTATTTATTTTCCAGTCAGCCAATTGGACGTTTTAATTTATAACTTTGAAAATATGAAAGAGCTCGTTAAAGCTACTAGGAATGAAAGGGGCTGCGATGAAAATGAAGCTTTCAGACAGATATTCAAAAGTTGCGTCCTCCATCATTCTGCTATTAAAAGGTAAATTGATAAAATTAATAACGATGTAAATTTACCAAATATTACCAAATATACGATCGATTTAAACAAAGCAGACGCCTGACTGATTGACTAGTTAAGAAAGTTGTGCTAACGAAGTAATAAATATAAATTTCCATTGTGACAGCGAAACTTTGGTTTCCTTTCCAGATTTATAAATACCCTCCAAAAAGCTTTCAGTGTGCAGCTCGCATCGTCCTTATTTTTGAGCTCCGGCATTATTGGGACTACGGCAATGCAATTTTTTTCTGTGAGTTAAATTGGGTATTCATTTGTTTCCCGGCCAGGATAATTCCAACACATCGCTCAAACGCCAAATAGTATTCTAGGTACAAAGACGAATTGCCCACTTGTTAGAGCTGAAAGGCAGACTAGTGAGTGGCGCGGATTCGATGACAATACAATCTGGTGTGATGACGTTAGGTTGGGCTAAAGCTGAAATTGTCAACTCTCAGAGCTTCTAGACTACCTTACCTTAAATCAGTTTCTGTATATTGACGGCATTGTTAATTATTATTGTAAGAGCTGACTTTTTTCTTTCAGATTGAATCACCTCTAAAGAACAAAACTGAAGTGTTATGGGTTTTTACATACCTGGTGATATTCATAAATATACTTTTCGTGGACAGTTATTTTGGAAACTCGATTACAGTAAAGGTAGAACTACACTTTCACTTTTCAACTTTCAGTGGGTACTCTGAATAATTGTATTACATTTATTTTCAGTCTGCATATTTATCCTGCGCCGTTTTTGCTTGTCCTTGGCTTAATTTAGAGACAAGATTGAAAAAAGATCTTGTGAGATTCTTCGCGTGGACCCAGCAGCCGGTGATCATCATAGCTTCTAAACTTATACCTGTTTCTTTAGAAACATTCACCAAGGTAAAATGGCCTTACTTGCTGCGTATGAACGCATACACGCAACGTCAAATACATTCAATGAATAGATACGAGTTTAACGTTGTCTGCGTATAAAGGAATATAGCATGCTAGATTTCAATATATTTGGCTGCGTTTGTACGTTGCGTGTATGCGCTACGTTTAAACGCAGCAATGAATGCGTACCTTTATAAATAATCGTATAAGATATATCAATCACGACAGATGTGCACAAAAGGAGCTTATAAGATTTCGCTACACTAATTCGTTCACCGATATAGGCCTTTTTCAAAGCCACCAAACCTCAACCTGGTCACGGACCTAATACAGGATGACCAAGAACGAATCAGTGGCACAACAAGCAAGCAACCCGTATGTAAGTAAGCAATACACGTAGTTATGCCCTCCAGATAATATTATTTATTTTCACAACATGTCAATGTGAAATTCGGGAAATGATTCCCATAATATTTTACTTGATATGCTGTTTTTTTGTATTTTCATTTTATATTACTTACAATTATCGCGTTCAACTAAGCGTTGGTTCTGCAAAAAACGAGACTTTGTTGTTGCCACTGAAATGAATGTTGTTGTGGATTTTATTGAAATTAAAATGAAAGATTC
Source organism: Anticlea derivata (assembly GCA_947579855.1). NCBI lineage: Eukaryota > Metazoa > Arthropoda > Insecta > Lepidoptera > Geometridae > Anticlea > Anticlea derivata. The sequence continues at coordinate 5,161,936 of OX388271.1, read as the reverse complement.
GTATAACTATGTCATAATGAATAAATTAAACAAGGTAGTCCAGGAAAAACCATTTTCTCGGAAATGTACGTACAAACAGCCTTAAGTGCCGCCATGAGTACCACGAAATGGTTGTAGGAATAGTAATTGGCTGTTACCACGACCAACTCCATGAGTAAATAATTATGCTGTTGTAATTTATTTTATTACTAGCTAGCGCCCGCGGCTTTACTCGTGTGGTACAGATACATAGGTATATGGTATATGGTAGATAAAATGTAGCCTGTGTTCTATTTCACACTATAATCTATCTCTGTGCCAAATTGCATCCAGAAACGTTTAGCCGTTTTTGAATAAGTAGACGTTTCAAGAAAATTATTTTTGTTAGGTAAATTCTATTTTAAGTTAAATATATAGAACACTCAATTGCAGGTTTTTTAATTGTGATTTATAATTAAGCTATTGTTCTCACTACTTTAAAAAAGATGCTACGTGTGAACGATGTTTATCAGATATAAATTGCGGTGAAAATGATACCTGGTTTGATGACAGTGAGAATAACAAAAAGACGCGTAGGTATCTATGACTTAATCCATATTCAAACGGCGATATGTTATCTGAAATTTATTTGAATACAGTCAATTACCTATGAGTTAGACTTTTAGGGGTTGCTATCGTTGAGCTATATCGTACACCCTCAAATGTCAAACTCAAAATTGTCATATTGCTCGCCGTCTGAACACGACTCTAGAATACCTACCAAGGAAAAAACAAAACGTTTTATGTTTAAAAATGAAAATCTTGCGAAAGTATTGAAACTCTGAATGATTAAACTCATGAACATTAGCTAATTTAGAAAACTTGATCAAAATAACAAGTTCTATTAATTCGATTTACATTCATAATATTTATTCGTGAAGTTTTCAGTGCAAGTAAACTTATTACCGAATTAAATATTCAAAAACTTGAGGCTAGCAATCAGAATATCCCTGGCAAGTATTCCGAGTAACTTAAACTAAATAACTTTGTTAATTTAAAACATTTTGATGCTATGAATATTTTTTCTCCAGAGCTTTTAAGTTACCGAGCCCAACAGTTGTGAGACTTCCTAATTTGACCACGAGGAGAAAGTCAGTAATAAGTAGTGTAATAAGTAGTGGTACGATGAACCATTCATCATCATCAGCCTGGCTAGCCATAGCTGGACATAGGCCTCAATGAATGCCACGACGAACTGTCTTGAGCCTTTTCTATCCGCCGAATTCGCGCCGACGCGACATCACACTGCTTCGGGCGTCGGGTTCATAGTTGCTGTTTTTCCCCAATAAATAAATAAGAACTTGTACCTACCATAAACCTTTCTAATCAGAGTTTAGTCTGGCCACCCATCTTTGTAACTTGCTGATTCCGAGAGCTATGTTGGTGACATGAGTTCTATGGGTATCATCCTTTCGGGTTTTATCACGTAGTGAAACTCCGAGCATTGCTCTCTCCATAGCCCGTTGCGCGACTTTGAGCTTGTGATGACGCCAATAGTTACCTACAAAATGTCTTGAGGCTCTGCGGTATCTGCGGCGAGAAATTTATATAACGTGAGTTGTAAAATACTATGGACTTATTACCCCTATCTCCTCTGAATTATTTCTAACTTCAATCTGTTTTTTTTTTCATGGAAATCACTACATTGATTCTAGTTGAAATATACACCCTTTTCTGCATGATCAAGCTTAGATTGCAGAATAATTTCTTTCCTGATAAGTATTCACTGCTCCATTTTATTCTGTACCTTCGTCCTCTATCCAATTGAGATTATAATGGGAATCTAGTAATTCCTGTAGGTCTTGGCCCGAAACGTTGATGAATAATTTATGATCGCGCAGGTAGCTCGGACGTGATGTATTTTATACCTTATGTCTTTGAAGAAACAGTGTTTGATACTTCTATTATTTTAGAAATTTACGAGAAATCGATCATTAGGTTTTCCGTTGTATATATCTTATCTTTAATTTTATCACGAGATTCTGCCCGCAGTTTTATTAGCATGTATGAAGTCGTGTTGAAACGATGTGAAATATGTCAAGTAAAATTCAAAATGATCCTTACGCCTACTTATTTTATAAACTTTATTAAATAGAGCCAAGGACAATTTTGAAAAAAAAATTGTTGACATATCGCACGCCCTTTGAACAAGGCTAACGGCCAACCATTTATGCTAACGATAATCTAAGCAAGTGTTCATCTACAATGTTGCAATCCAATCGTAGCTCTCAGAATTAGCAAGTCGAAGTGGCAGTGGCCAGGTCATATAGCTCGCAGAATCAACAACCGTTTTCGGAATAAAGGTTTTCGAATAGCAACCACGAACCGACTTTGTGAAAGTTGCGGAAAGTCAGATACAACATATTCACCTACTAAATTCCATGCAGGTCGAATTCACGGTTCGAAAGTTATGCTATAACAATTAAACATACATTCGCCAAATTTGATTGAGAGATTTTCGCTCGCTCGATCAATAAATTCATCAATGATCTCGTCTTTTCAGGTCATGAATTGGACTTACAAGGGCTTCGCTATTTTGAACCAGATGAAGTAGGTTTATAATAATAATTGTTGCATTTAATTTAACTCATTTTCTGGCTCGTAATTTAGCCTTTTGAGTGAAATAGAGGCTTTGCCAATATAATCAAGTTTTTTTTAAACTCTCGACACAAATTAAATACTAGGATTACTTATTATGAAATTGATATTATTATAGCACGGACAACGAGCAATGTACCTAAATGATGTTTGATGAAATAAAGTTCTGAAATATATTTGTGTTGGTTTATTTACAGAAAATGTATGTACATTTTTGATATTAAGTACTTAACAATTAGCGAGATCACAACAAAATACGTCTGGGGCGGGGAAATGTGGGAAAAAATTTAACTCCCTCCAGAGTTTTAAAAGATATCAACGTCCTGACTAACTGACCGACAGACATTGCACAGCCTAAGCCGCTAGTCACGGAGACGGACTTAATTTTATTCTTTACGGTACCTACGTAGGTGCTACTAAGGAGCTGCACACTAAGGAGTCCAAAAGTCCTTGGTGTGTAGGGGAACAAGGTGGTAGGAATTCTGATCAACTCTCAGAGTTGGTTCTGAATAACGCCGCGCCACATTGCATCTTTGCCGTATAGAAAGCTGATTTTGTTTTATCAGAGCCAGCATGATCTTAAACCAAAAGAAAAAAGTGGTGAAATTAGTTAGTCTTCTAATGATTCAGTAATGCGTCTGGCACATAGGTACAGACAGAAACAAAAAGCGAACAACAGAGAATGCAATTAGTTTGCTGAAAGACACTTGACATGCTTATATTAAGCAGCAAGTATGCTTGACACAATCCGCTCCGCTCACAGTGGAGGACGCGCATAACACTCATTGATTCTCCCTTCGATCAAAGAAACAATCTCACTAATTATTATAAATCCTAGATCTATGTATCAAGTCTACATAATTTAATTAACCCTTGAATAAATTAAGCTTATTCTTTCGCTGAAAGCATTTCCGGAGCGAAGAAAGAGATGTGAATTGAATACTAAATGGATTTCCCTGAGTAGTAATAAGAAACAGCGTAAACGTCTACTTCCAGGGTTGCAAAAAGAAAATGCTCAGTTAGCTAAGTACGCGAAGGAGTACCTACATGATTGTACACAAGAATGTGTGTACGTTCCAACTCCAGAGTAAGTTTGAAGTTGGAATTTTAAAGCTATACCTAGTACTTAGACAAGTTCCATGACTTCAGAATTCGGCTTAGAAGCTATTATTTATTCTGTGGTAGAAAGCACAAAATAAATAATGGACCACTAAATACTGTGGTAACTATCTTTCTAGATTTTGTTTACTATCTACTTTTCTCGTGTAGGATCTTTTCTTTCGGCTGTTGTGCTATCCCTCAAAAGCGCACTCTTGGTAAATTTTCCTCTAAGAAATAGCCTGAATGGATGGCTGAGAGGTCAGCTGCGAACTAGTTGAGAAATAGGCTTTTAATTTTTGAGCAGGCAGACTATAACGAATGAAATGATGTAAAGATCTATTAGATGTTATGTTAAATATGAGAACACGGGGGTGGACAAGTGAAACGATCGCTAGTTAGCTTAGCACTGCTTTATTCAACGATGCAACTGAGGTGGTGGGCGTAGCCACGCACACATACATAAAAAGTTACAATAAACTTGGCTCGTATTCTTGGTCATCGAATAGCAATTAGTTTAAGAAGAAATCTTAAAAGATAAGAAATGTAATGAAAATATTGTCAGTTTTTGATCTCAGCTTTTTCGCCAATAATGAATCGCTTGTGGAGTTGGTTTCCTAGGCTAGCCTTCAATATTCTAGGATTAAAGTGGGAAATAATAGGCAATTTTAGAATGGACTAAACTACTACTTTGGAAATAAATAATTCTAATTCTAATAATAATATAATAGGTATAATAATAACACCCATCAGTCATACATAGTTGACTACACTAGGACCACACTAGGATTCCCTGTCGTGAGTATGAGAAACTACGAGTACCTACCACGGTACAACAACACCCAGCCGGAACAAATATTACGGCTCTGACACACATCATCACATATCATCATCATCATCATCCCATACCCTTATCCCACTTAGTCTTCATGTGGGTTCGGCCCAACATATTTTCTCTTCCACTCTGTCAGCGGTCATATCACACCGCAAATACCAAAACCACATAAATTAATTGGCGCAAATATTGTTAGCTATGATATCAAATTATCAATTTACACAAACGAGCACCCCGCGGACAGATAGCTACATCAACACAGAACATCGTAATAATGGTTGGTATCGAATTATGAGCAATAAGCGATTCGACCATTAGTAGTGTTGCCAGATACAATGTAGGAATACGGTATACTGCTGGCGTGGTAGCATATGCTTGGCACCTCACGCCTATTTCATTATATCGATGCTTTCATCTGGGAGGGCATGATGGCCTAGCGGAAGATACCTTAACTTTCGTAGGTTTAAATCCCGGTCGTGCACCAAAAGATTTTTCTTTTCAATAAATGTATGTACGTATTAACACGTGCTCAGAATGGTAAAAGGATCCATCGTGAGGAAACACGCGGCTTATTGATGAAACTTATTGACCATCTAAATAATGACCCAGGTACTACAGCGGTAGTGGCAGCCTGTAAGTGAATAAAAAAGTTAGCCCTACACATTCATCTGGCAGAAGAATCATCAACGAGTTTGACATCGATGCACGCACATAAAAGATGCACGCATTTTAGTAAGAGCGCAAATCCATGGAACTCGTCCATTGTGACGGCGGCATCGGCATCGCAACGTATGTACACAGTGTACGGAACGTCAGCATATACTCCTTTCGAAACTTCTTCGGCTTTCAGATCGAAATTTCACTGTTGCACTGAACATAACTTTCACTGCATGGGCATTTCAAAGACGTCTAGTTTTTATTTTACATGCTGAAAATAAATGAGTGCTCACGGCAAGCGCATGGCGCGTTTACTGCAGTTAACGTCATCGCTAAAGATTTTTCAAAATGTAGACTTTGGATGCGTATTTGCTGTTATAGAACGCACTAAGGAAACAGTAAAAAGCAATAAATCCGTAGGTACACTGCGTACGCTGCGATTCTGATCCAATGAACGCACACACGTACACAACACATGTGTAACTGCTAGCGAGTTCCTGAATTTAATACCATTTGAAAAGTTAAAATAATTAAATAAATATTCCGGACATATTCACACGATCAACTGATCCCAAACTAGGCATTGCCTGTGCTATGGGTACCAGAGACTGATATACATAATAGATAAATATTTAACACCCAGACACAGTTGCGGATGAGCTCGTGTCCACTCTAGGGCTGATACAATTTTTAGGCCCTAAGCGACTATAAGGATTAGCAAATGTATTAGGGACTAGAATTTGTATTTAGAACTACGTGGCTAGATATTCGTTTGTTACTCCCTAAGATAAGACGTGACAGCTAAAATGTGACTGAAACTTGGGGAAGTCCTGCAGAACTTGGGGCCCCTGGCCACACTAACGAGTGATAAATGTTTGCTGCAATCAGACGCGCTGCGGCCGCATGCAATTAATCAATGAATATAACAGCTCGTGTCGCATATAATCCTATTGTGCCGTATACGATTTATGGTTTGATGGACCTGTCGATTTATTTTTTTAATGAGCTTGGTACTTGTCCTCATTGACACGAATAATTCACGATAGCACTAAGCTCACAACTCGACAGGAAGTGTCAAATATTAACCAATCAAAATCAAATGATTTCAAGTATCGCTGATGTCATTAGCTACTATAGCATCGTAAGCGTAACGCTATCGTAATTATTCCTGCTTGAGGCACAGGAAGCATTTACAAAATAATTTTTAAAAGCCTTTGCTGGTTGGTGGGTACCACAGCTTAGTCTTTTAAATTAACAGCGTAAATTCATATGTTGATAGGAATGTTCGAAGAGATTCAAACAAAAAAATCTGATCAACATGAATCTTTATACTAACCGTATTATGGCTCCCGCATTATTTAGTCTTCGTGAGTGGAATTTTGAGGGAAAATATCAAAAGAAATCTCGATGAAAGGTCACACATACAGAGTCGTGGTCTCTCACTGTGGGCATCAAAAGCTCAAAGTCGATCAGCGAGCTATGGAGAGGGCAATGCTTAGTATTTCTCCGTTCTGGGTTAACTTCTATTAGGTAGAATAGCAAAGCTACACCCCATTTTCACTCCTGCCTGACAGGCTTGTTACGTGGATATTTATAACTCAATAAACTAACAATGCGTGCCAATACGTCGTACCTTTAATGGATCGATCTACCCATCCATCGTTCTATCGTGCATGGATGTAAATCGTATTAGCTTCACGCGGGTGATTCAATCAACACGGCCACACTTGCGTATTAACAAAATTATATAATGATCCATCACCATCTCAATTATAATTTCTCGCCTTTGTCATCGCATTATCAGCCGTGTTACGTCTGTCTGTATAGTCTAGTTACACCATACGATTAGAAAGTTAGTAAGTTTGAATGCCGTTTAAAATTAGTGACAGCTCCGATACAAATTTTGACAGTGTTAATAAGTAAGTTATAAGTTCAAAGTTTGACGTAGTAAAAAGAAAATGATTGGCGTTTCCTACCCGTGTCTCTTTTGTCCGGTGATTAGTTTAGCACTGTCTTGTTTTGGGTTATTATAAAGAAAAAATAGTATTCCTTTAGTGTGTAATCACTATAAAAAAATAGTTAAGCACTGTTTAAAATTATCGAGGCCGCGAAAAATGCTGAGTCAGTTATCTGATACTAAAACCATACAAATGTACGTGACCGTACAACGTCTGCGCGTCCCCTGCTGGGCATAGTTCTCTCCTTGTTTGTGCCAACCACAACGGTCCTGCGCTCTTCTCATCTAGCAACTAGTTAGCTTAATGTATAACTGAACTGATAATCTTAACACATGATTTTTTTAGCCCTTGGCCTGCTCTCTATAACGGCCTTTCTCTACTTGTCAATCATCTTGCCTTGTCGTGTGTTCTAAACTTCTGTTAAGTTGTGCTTAGATCCAGAAAACTTGAAATGTTTAAAAATACTCTTAAATCCTGCAGTAATTTCACACCAATGCTTTTGAGATATATCTTTGAGCACAGCTTTAAAAATGTGCATCCGAAAACTAGCTTAGCTAAGCTCCAGGGAATTGGCACTGCATTATCGGTGCATTCAATTGAAGGTAGTTAATGGCACCTTACAAACATGATTTTTCACTTGCTAAATATCTATACGGCCCATTGAATTGATTCATTTAATTGATTGAATTGCTATTAAGAAATGTTTAAATATTGGGCGTGGCGGCCCGGCTGAAGAATAGGATAAGAATAATTTCAATAATCCATGTAAAAACAGCTTACAGGTATTTCATGACAATCAAAATCATAGTAGCTTAGCGGCCATTAAATTGTTATTACGGAACAAATGCTCCATAACGTGTTAACATAACAATACAAAATATTTTCTACAAAGAAAATGACAAGAATTTTTCTTTCCAAACGCACTTCAGCCACTTGTAAATTCACAAATCGCGTGTGAATCTAATAAGACGGTAGAAACTACTACATGATCTGTATTAAAGCTGCCTTCTGACCTCCCATTATGTCAACCAAAGCTTATCTGATGGAGCCGGACTAATCACGAGCTTAGGGCGGAGACACACAGTGCGGTGCAGCATCATTGCTCGACTGCAGTAATAAATGGTTTTCCATAATTATTATGTAAACTAAGTCAAGGAGCTTATTCGATAGAAAATATGCAAAAACGTTATTCTGTGACTGTTGGAAGTTATATTTCATCGACAGCCTGACTTCACCCACTGCTTATATCCTTCTTCTTCTTGTTGTGTCACTGATTCTTTCTCGGTCATCCTGTATAAGGTCAGTGACCAGGTTGAGGTATGAATGGTATGATTGCCCTGAAAAGAGCCTATGACCGTCCACGACCCTGTGCAAGCCTCATCCAGTTGCGGCCCGCGATGCTTGAGCGATATCATCTGCGCACCTCGCTGCTGGACGTTGCAATATCCAGTTCTTGGACGCCATTTAATTAATAAAATTGTAAGTTATATTACTTACCTATAATATATATACATTTTTCGTTAAAAATTCTGTTCAACTATTCATGTATTTTAGCTGTCTTGGTATCGGACTTCTCGTGCTTTTAATAAAAGCTGTTCTTCTTCTTCTCGAGTCAAAGACTCCCTCAAACTCTAGTCGACCAGTATGTGGCAACCTCAATGGCCCAATCTGTTGCATCGTTTAGATCCTCCCAAGTGCACGTGGTCGTGCACAGTGGGCAGGAAAGCAGGTGCCGCATGTCCTGTACGAGGGCTCCGCACTCGCACTGTACTCTGGACGAGTCGATTATTCCCCATTTAGCCAGGTTTTTTTCTGCAGCGGCCAACCTGGGACCGGAGTCGGTTTAGGGATCTCCATATATATATATAAACTCCATAAAATCTGTTTATAAGTAAAGATAAAGATAAAGATAAATTTATTTCGGTAACAAACTTCACTTATGCTTAATTAACTTTAGGTTTTGTATAAAATGTGATCGTTGGACCTGGTGGAAAAACATAGGTACCCAAACTAGGATATCCTGTAAGATGGCGTACCTATGCCCCCGCTGGAACCGGTTGGACAGTAAAGCTAAATAGAAATTGATTATGTGTACGTCTACAGGTAAAAAAATGTTAGATATAAAAAATAAATCTAAGTAGTAATAAGTAGTAAGTGTGATTGTAAATGATTTTATTGTAATGGTGTGTGTAGTATACGAGTAATAAAGAGTGTTGGTGATATGTTGTTTTTATGCGTTAATAGTAAGTAGTAGTAGTAGTAAGTAAGGTTGGCAACAAGAGCTTATTAAAATATTTCGGAGTTTCAGCGAATTCTAATTTTTATTGATAGGTTGTGCCTATTTCTGTATAAAATACTAGTTATAGAACAAGTTATATAGGTTGGCTTGATAATTTATTGTAATCAATTATGTATTGTCGGTCAAGTCCTGGTTTGTTGTGAGGACTTTCTTTGTTTAATCTAATACAACTTCCTTATTTATTGGGGATAATAAGAAAATAACGGTTAATAGAGGAGAAAGGAAGAAAAACATTTTGTGCCGCCCCATAAGTGGGATAAGAGTAGGAAGATGATGATGGATATCAAACAAGAAGTCTTTCACGTAGCTACGGAGAGAAGAGCGAGCCGCGAATTTCTATGTTTATTCAGAGCAAATAGTGACGGCTTGCTTGGCTCGCTACATACAGAATGCAACTGCAACTGTTAGTTCAACAATTTTGAATTTCATGAATTTTGTTCTTCAACTAGACTGTAATTTTGAATTTTATTTGTTCGAAGTATATCCGATGATGTTCATCAGATCTTTATCAACATGAAATGCTACACCGCTGCTATACATAATCTTTAAAAAAAAGCACCGTACCGTGTGTAGTCGCCATTAGCAGTATACGATGAAAATTCGTAAACTATCGTGAACACGTAATAATTATGATTAAAAACTAGCTCTTTGACCTGATAAAGCTTTTTCCGTATTTTAACACAATTGTTTTGGTAGACGATTAATAATAAGGGTTGTGTAATAAATAGTGAACTTAACTACTATGCTTAGACTTGGAAAGTGATTTAAGTTTTTTGTTTATCGTCGTATAAAATTCCTTAATGAATGGACGCTTAAATTTTATGAGATATTTGTTACCCAATAAAGACTGACTTTACAATGCACTCAAAAATTTAGCGATAGATAACCAAGCGAACGAGACTATTCCCCGGAGATACTCAAAAGCTATTGAAGTGTGAATTGAAGTTTTATAAATAAGTGGGTAGTTCGGTATAAAATATTTAGCCTCTCCTCTTGCACTTTTGTATCATACATCGTCTTCCACTCAGAAGTTAACAGCACTAGCGGTTATTGGGTCACAACAAGACGTGTTTTCTGATCAAGGTCAAATTTACTGAAGCCGTAGAACAAACTTTATTGCTAGTTGGGTGTAGAATAACACAGGATAGCATCCATATTATTAGAAGTTATCAGTTACAGCAGGTACCAAAGCCACATAAAAATATCAAACGCATACAGATAATTTTACGCACAGTTTATTTGTAGTTTCATAAATGTTCATTTTAGGTACTTTCAATTCCGATTTCACTAGTAGGTTTATCACAGATCGAGGTACAAAGTTTTATTTGATTCCATTCGCTAAGCTCCTCATTTCTATTCCTTCGCTGGCGGAATATTGACACAACTTTCAGAACTCCGTCCTCAAACTGAGATCACAGAACCATCACCGTCACAAGAATACTTAAATTGTGAACCCGAAACAATCCCCTAGGGAATTCCTGTTCAATTTCACTAAACGACTGCGACGTACCTACCTTGAGTTGAAAACTTCATCTACTATTGGTGGGGAACCATATGTCCTATGTAAGCAACGGGTTTTAGAGCTTGGAATATTATTTATAGCTTCCAATGACACAATTAAACAAAATTCAAATAGTAGCCTCGTTACTGAGAAATGTGATTGTGATTCAATTAAGTGAACCCTATTCGCGTATAGGTACACACCCGAATCCCGGGATAAGCATAAGATAATTAAAAACTGAACGTTTTTACTTTACTCGAAACATGTCTAAGATAGCTTACCATCGCTATAAATCGCTAGTCAACGTAGGACGAGCGGTTCAATTTCAGAATCGCACCCAAAGCGGCCGTTGAACCAAAGCTGAACTTTTGACAACTCCTCCATCTTCGGCCATTGTCTAAATATTTCATCTGATCCGAAAGTATGCTCTGACGTTGATACATCCCTCTTTGAAGTTGGCTAGCTCGTAAAATAAGCTTCAATGTATCGGATACAGCTCTTGATAAAAGTAACTGTAAACGGATATTGGAATGCATAAAAGGTTGGAAATCTACCGGGAGGAAAAGGTGTAGACAGTAGGTATACCAGTGTGATCAAACTATTTCCAATTCGTGGAGCGCGGAGCGAGTTCGATTCCCGCTACGGAACAAATGTTTGCATGATCTGAAAATTTGTGCTGTCGCTATTTGTGCTAGGTCGGTTATTGTAGTACCATGATACTCGTAGTTTCAGAAACCCACGACACAGGGAATCCTAGTGTGGGTCTGGCAGGATTAAGTAATCGTATGTGACTGTTAGGTGTTATTTATGTTTATATTATTTATTTTAATTTAAGGTATGCAGGTTCGTATACCGCTGATTCGAAAATTTTTGTTTGCATGGTAAAGTCGTCCAAAAAGCGATTTACGGAACTTGAGCGAAACAAATGGACGAACATCACAAGAGAGCTGTTATTATGGCGGGTTTGTATAAAATGAAACAACGCACACTGACAAACACATTTAAAAGGGAAGGCTGACCACGAAACAAACACACTTTACTTCGTACCAACGCAGAAATTATGCTTGAAATTACTCTATTAGGCGCTCCAAATTGCTTACGTGTGGGACCTTGCCTTTTTGGTGCTGGTTTATAAGCTTGGCCTTCTGAATAGGTGGTGGATGTCATATTATTCTTCTTCTTGCCTAGTTTCTAATATATCTATAGATCGTTTGTAACGGTTGTAACGGTTTAGATGGCTCAACTGTTTCTTGTGTATTTTGTAAATATTAACTTGTATTAGTTTTAAGTTTCTTTCTGTAAATAAAGTTATAACACACAATGTTTCTAATACATTTTATTGAAATAAAACACCTTTAGACTTAGACTATATATTGAACTTAATATTAACAGTAAATTTGATTTCACATCAAATAAATAATATACCTCGTGCACTATTATTTATTTACTATACGTGAAGCGCTCGGGGCGTAACTTGCCGAATGTAGAGCAACTTTTAGCGCAGTCTAAATTGATGGGTGACTAAATTGAAGTCTAAATTGATGGCACGTTAGATGTCATGGCTATAAAATCGTGAAGTAGGTGTTCCTTACGTACAAATAGAAGTATAGTTACGTTTTGCATTTATGATCTCTGATTTTTTACAAGCTCGAGCGTTTTCACAACTTCATGATATTATGGTCCATCGTCACTAAAGATAAAGACGATACCCTCCGTATGGACTTTCTCTTCGCAAATACGATCTCTAACGATCTGTAACGACGCTAATGTCCATCGATTGACGACTGTAGCTTCATAGGAAATCGCTTGTCAGTAGGTTTTAAATCAGTTTATTTGAATTACAGAATATAACCGGCAGTGTTTTCAGCGTATTTGTGACGGGGTGTAAGCCGCAAATTGAATTGTCGGCGGGATAAAGAGGGTGTAAGGGGAGGGGGTAGGAAGCCATGTGTCCAGTCCGCATGCTTTCGACAGCCAGCTTTTCATTTCTATATTAATTTGTGGAGTATTAACTGTGTGTTAGCCTTTGAAAAAGATTATGATTTTCGACATTATAACAAACATACAACATAAAACGCTAGATCGCCCGAGTTGTTTGAGAGATCTTCGCTCGTTTCGCTCGCTCGATTCATAATTAATCTCAATAATGGCAATTCCGCCAGCGTCTTGGGGACACTTCCCACTGGTAGTGATCTGGATCAATTGATCCATCTATAGATCGTTTGTAACGATCTTTAGATAGGTCGCTCAAATGTTTTTTGTGTATTTTTTCAATATTAACTTGGATTTATTTTAATTTTCTTTCTGTAAATCACAATAAATTCGATTTTCGAAAGTCCATTATTATTATTATTATTATTATTATTTTTTACGTTTTACGGAGGCAAACAGGCTTACGGCCCTCCTGATGGTAAGTGGTTACCGTCGCCTATTGACATTAGCAACACCTGGAGCATTGCTAATGCGTTGCCTGCCGAACCCCTCCCCCCCCTAAAGAGCTCTGGCAACCATACTCACCGCAGGAACACAACACTATTTGAAACAAATAATGTTATTTGGCTGCGATCTTCTGTAAGGCGGAGGTACCTCCCCAGGCGGGCTGCTCCAATTTAGAGCGAGAAAATCTCGCTGTGCCCTACATCCTCCTTAATTACATTCCTATTTCCTCCTTAATTACACCTAATTAAACAATAATTGACTTCTGCCCTAATTTAGCTCATTAAATAATACAAATCTAAATCTATAATCATCATCATCATCATCACATCAGCCTGATCTATAATAATTTAAATCAATTATTTATAATACGTGGTATGTATATTTAACGCAATTGTCGTATTACGTATACGGGGAGTTACCCATTACTGCACACGTCATAATAATAAGACGGCCTCAGAATGTTAGCTTTTATGAACCTACTACAAACCCAACTACTACTCGTAAACTAGAGAGCCTGCTGTGATGATTGTCCTTGTGATTTCATTATTATGATATTCTACTACTTTGAACACTTTCAGTTAAGTATTCCCATATACCGATTGACTCTAACAAAAAGACCACTTCAAAGATTGTATTTATTAAACGGATCGCTGTATCAAAACATTTTTTTTATACTACTGATGTGGCAAACAAGCTTACGGCCCACCTGTTGGTAAGCGGTTACCTTAGCTTATGAGCGCTTGCAATACCAAAGGTATCACGCACGCGTTGCCGACCCCGAACCCTCTCCCCCCCTAAAGAGCTCTGGCAACCTTACTCATCGCCGGAACACAACACTATTTGAAACAAATAATGTTATTTGGCTGCGATCTTCTGTAAGGCGGAGGTACCTCCCCAGGCGGGCTGCTCCAATTCAGAACGAGAAAATCTCGCTGTGCCCTACCTCCTCCTAAAATTTCATATTTTTGATGACTATTATTTACATACTACGTAGTTTTATAAGCACAATTTTATACTCTTATTAATCTTTGCTCGAGATATGTTTATGTCAAAAATTAAGTACCGGAAATGCCATAGAATATTCCTAACGCATGCGATTTGCAGTAAAGGAAATGTGTTTGCTGATATCATTATGAATATCGTTATCGATAAATACCCGATAAAGGTACGGAAGCGGTGAGGGTAATGTTGGTTCTATTGGTTAAGAACAAGCTTGTTCAAGTCGAATTTCACTTCCCGAGAAGTTGAAAAGTTGAACGCGTATTTACCTGCTTGGTATTGGACTTTGGGAATTCCAGAACCAATTTCATCACAGTTTTTGTTTTAACTGATTGATGATGGGTGTTGATTTCTTGATAATTAGGACTAGCGTACTATCAATACTGGATCGTGATCCTGGTATCGTGATAATAATATCGCGGATTTCAAAGATCCGGATACTTTCATTACAGCATGTATACTATCAATTATCGATCGCGATTTCGTGGATCGCGTTATAAGTAGGTAATATTAAGGCCTTAGTAGTTTTCAGTCAATATTGTCAATATCTTGGCTCATTACAATAAAGTAATGTGCAAACGGCTTGCGATATCTCTTCTAAAGTTTATTTTAAACTTATCTATTCTTACATCTTCTGAATAAAGTTATTGTGAGTTTTACTTTAAGGGGCTTGCGATATCGTTAAACTACATCGCACACACTCAAATGTCAAACTCAAAATTGTCTTTGTTCATCGGAGTTAAGGAAAACTTTGTAACGAATTTTATTAGACATATCTAGGCTTGGTCGTGAGGAACAGGCATAGCTTCACCTAGTTCCTAAGACGTTTCAAAGTGATCCTAGTGATTTATTGAAATAAAAACCGTTTGAGTTTGATATCAAGGTAATATCGCATGCCGTTTGAACCTAGACTTCAAAGAATGAGCCGATTCTACCATTCAACCCAACTCACCTTGGAATTCACAGACCAATTATTCTCATCGAAATTGCTGTCAAATTAGATTATTTTCTAAAAGAATTTTCCTCTGACGATTAAAGATTACATTTCGAGTGGGTAACCGACTCGCATCTATCGCAGATTTTTCCTCTTCTTGTCATACACAATAGTGTGTAATTATAATGTTATAGCTGATATTTTCTTTCAACGTTCGCGTGAAGCAGTGAAAGCCACTTCATGCTGGCACTTTATTCTCGGTTAATGTGTTTGCAAATGGATCTACAGCGAAGAGATTAGGTGCGGAAGCGAAGTATAATATCATAAACGATTATGGTTATCGCACTTTGTGAAGGTTTTCGTTGGCATTGTGGAAAAATAATTGTGAGGAAAACTACGCGTTTTAAATATTAGGGTAACAATAGACTGTCATCACACCTGTATTGCTTTTGAAAAGTTTAACTTACTATAATAAGTGATTTATTCAATAACTATACAATCCTGAAAAGGGGTTATTCTACACGGAATTGGAAAGAAACTTTTTGTTCTATGATTTTGGAAATTCGTAATTATTCATTAAAAATAAACATTTTCGTAGGTATCAAAAATATTTATTTATTTAGAATACAATATTTTTTTTGTTAATAAGTTGTTTTGGGGTCAAATCAGACTCAGCTGTTTTCGGTAGCAATCTTGATGTCGAACATCTCGTTCGTTTTATATGAGAAAAAGACAGAAAATAGATTATTTGAAAAAGTTATAAATCTGCTTTTTTATCGCTAATATATTTTCTTTTAATGATAAAATAATCTCCTGTTGGGTTGATAAACTACATATTTTGAATCATCTTGTTCACTGTTCACGAAACTTTAGCCGATACATTTTTTACACTTTACATGTTATTTTGGACCGTACCTTCAGCAAGTACCCAGGTATACTTACTAATATTATAGTGATTGTAACCTACTGTTGTTTCTTCCGATTGCTTTTATCTCTGTCTGTGCTGTATTTGTGTGTGTCGAATAAATGATTTATCTATCTATCTATCTAATACTCCCGCACCGGAAATAGGAGGACAATATAGCTTTTATAGAAAAATGTTATGCCACTATTTCCATCTAGGTAATTGAAGTAATAGGTAGGTACATTTTTACAAAAAACAAAGCATGAAAAACCATTCATCGTTATTTGGCCCCAACTCTTGGATGAAAAAATCCAAACCCGAACATCATCAGAAAGTTATTCAAGCGAGTCCACCGAGACTCCTAATTAGGTTGTCGCGTGTAACCGAAAGTTAGTCGAGCAGGACCTCAAAAAGAAGTTCTCGCCTCTCTCACGCCACTTGTGCTCGAAACAGATAATGAATTGCCTACTCATAGAAATAGATATAAATAACTGAGTAAATAGTATAAGTAATAGCAGTAGTAAAGTACTTAAAATAAGTTGAAATCTTAATTGACTAATTAAGAAATGGTCGAAGGTCGAAGAAATGGACTAAGCGTGGTCTGACATAAGCTTGGCCATTTGTTCTCCATAACTTCTAAGGTTTCATTATTGGCCTAAAAAACAAGCGTATCTTCCAATAGTTTTCTAAAAGCCCCTCAATAATTCCACATCTAGAAAATCCCCAGCTTTCTTTTGCTTCCTTTGTACCGTAAACAATAAAATACCGATTCGAGTTAATACTGGGTCTATGTGGAATGTATTGGCCTTAGGATGACATCAATCCGACAGGCGAGCCTGCGAGAGTCGAGTGGTCGCTGGAATCCAATCGTTTGGTGCATGTGACAGTTCGGAAAATACCTTTATGTTCTGTTATCCGCTTCAATTTTACGTGCACCGCATTTATTCTGCTTATTACCAGATAATTACATAATATTAACCAGCAGTGGGACAGTTATTAAAAAGAATGACGGTAGACGCTTTCATAATAATTTCATAATTTCAGCCGTAGGATGTCCACTGCTGAACATTGCCTGTCCTACAGATTTTCAGAGCGAATTCCTATCATGTGTGGAATTTGCCCATACTCACCACACTGGGCACACTGGTTGGCGAGTGCAGTTAGAGCTATCTTTTTGATAATAGACGGGGACGCTGCTGCCCATCCGCAAGCTTTTTTCCCTTTGTCACCTCTTACGATATCCACGGGTAGGAAGATAAAGAGTTGCATACTCTTTAGCCGGGGCCACCACGGCGTACGGTAGATGCTTTAGTAGGTTATTTTGGCGTACATATTTGGCGCATTCTAGTTCGTTTTGCAAGCTTCCAACACGCATCATGGCAACATAGACATAGACAGACATTCTTTCACGAACTTGGCACACAATACACATCACAATAGAAGCAAGACACAGAGTGCGAAAATATGAAAAAAAGACTGAGTAACACACAAAAACTTATTATAAAGAGCACGAGAAATGTTATTGTGCGCCACAGCAGCAAAAAGGTCTCGGCTTAGCATAAATGCCTTACCACTGAGGAGTAGTTAGGCGCTGGTATTCTGCCGAAACTGTTATTTATAGTCACTTGACCTTGTGAGACTACTTCAAATTTGTGGAGTGTTCAAAAATAAATAGTTGTGGATAATATATTGTTATCACAATCCGTGGAGTGAGAGCCTGGTGACCTGTAATACAGGTTTTTCAAACCTATCTCCGGCACCAGTCTCCCACAAAACAGGTCTACAATTTAGCTACATCAATGTACTCTAACTCTACTTAAGAACCTTTTGTGAGAGAAAATAAATGACTTTATTATTATTATTATAAAAACATAATATGACTTATACATACATTATTACTATTAAATATTTTAAGTAATATTTTAAAAAATTGGCAAATATTGAATAAAAACAATACAAAAATAAAAATATAATAGAATATTATTATAGGAACCCTACTAACAGGCGGAAGGTGCACTATCGCTGTTTGCTCCAGCCAACCCTGTTTTTTGTACCTCCATTGTAAATACTCTGGTGCACACTGCACACACCTCTAAGTTACTTCTTACTGTGTGAGCAAACCGGAGCCTTCCCATCAAATAAGGAGTCCACCATACAATCAGACTTATTAAATATGGTTTTACCCAGGTTAAATAAATAAAAGATGAAAAGAATGAATCGTATTTAGATTACCTAATTCAAACGGTCATTCTTCATTCATGGCTGACGTTTGTATGAGTAATGGACTAGAGTAGGAAAAACAATTTTATTAGGTAGTTATATAGTAAATAAAGTAAGTAGACAGTGTATGTGTCTTAGACCAGAATTTGTTATACTACCACCTACCTAATCTAGTAAGACCAATAAGTACTTATATTCTTTGGATGTACATAGAAATACTACTCAACATTTTAATGTCCAAGGTGAGGTAGGTGCCGGAGATACCCTAAGCTCGCAAATAGATTTCTGTTAATTAGCACCTTATCAACCTTACCTTACCTTATCGGTAAACAGTAGAGGATAGTTATTTTTGTTCTGCGTCTAATTTCCCGGATGAGTACAATTTAGGAGTCTTCAAATCTAGAGTGAATAAGTTCCTTCTGATAAAGCGTGATCCATCTTAGGCCACATCTTACTTACATTTAACAATCATCTATAAAAAAAAAAACATTCAGTACCTACCTAAAATGCTCCTACAGGGGGATCACGTTCGGCAAGTTCGACAAAATATCTTGGTAGAAATCACCAAAGCCCTTATCAATAGTTCGCTTTTAGATCTGAACGCCTTGAGATTGAGAAAAATGACATTTTTGTATGCGAAGTTTTAAATAAGAACGAATTGCAGCTCGTGCAAGTTAGCGTGATTTGCCTTTGTGTGTAACGTTATTTATATCCCGTGCCTGAAACGGACGTGGCTGAAATAGTAATTTAAAAATGTCCAACAGCTTTGTTACCGAATACCTATCGGGTTTCGTACATGCAAACTGAATAACTACTATATACCGACGCTATGGGGATGCGCCAAAGAACAATAAGCCCTGATATTATATGCAAGTGTGAATATTATATGTATTTTAGCTTTAAGGTATATATTACTATGGGCCCTCTATTTGTACATGTACTTTGCTGTGTTGCCTGAAATAAATGACTTATTATTATTATATTAATATAGCAATTACATTCTAGTTATCATGCGTAGTTCCCAAATAATAAATGTAAATGTTGTTCGTTGGTAAGCGCGAGTCGTTCGTCAACTGGCACCGAAAATCTCGTACCACGTGGTGTGAGAGAGTGTGAGTTGACAAAACGCAAAAATAATATATATAATTTCCGTTCTGCAACTAGTACCACTTTTTATTGTATGTAATTTATTTGTCAAGTTTAATTTTTAAGTACACTCAGCCAAAAATGCGAACCATTTTACATTCTAAACTATTTTTACTGTCAAATCACTACCCACATTGTATGCAATTTCAGAACTAAAAACGGCTGGATCGTCTTGGCAATTTTTTTTTTTTTTTTCAATCTATGTTTATAAGGGAAAGAATAATTGTAAAGGTTTCTCCGAAAACTGAAAGTGCTTTGTTCTATGGGATTTTTGTACAAACTCAAGACCATAACTTATGATTATAACGATGGGCTAACGTTTTCTGTTTTTATTTGGTTCGTTACGCACCTAGACAAGTTTTCATGAAACAAATGCAGGACAACACCAAAGAAAAGTCGGGAAGCTCGGACAAACGGCTAAAAACATAATTTTTGTACGCACGCTCGATCATAGCTGACGATATGATCTACTATGAGTATGGTGTGAGTGACTTCCGAATCCAAGAGAAAAATTTCAAGCTATCATATAATTTCCGTATCGCCACAGTCAAATCACACAGGGGACGCTCCATTTCAACGGGCAGTTAGCAAAGTTAGCAGCAGTTAGCAGGCGCGGTTTCAAATTTCCTAACTTGAAATATCTTCTGGGTGAAGCGTGCACTTATGTTATTACTGGAGCTTAACCGTATGGCAAGTTGGCAACTGACGTGGTACGTTTAACAGCGTTCTCAGAAACATTCTACTCAGATGTAACATTACTGAAATGGTCCAGTTTTAATGTTTTGTTTTGTGAAAAATAAAGTAAAAGAAAAAGAATAATAAACTAGCTATGACTCGAGGGACTAATTAACAAAACAAAATATTTCAAATGAAGCATGAATCGGACCATCCGAAGTTATCCCCGAAACAATAATTTTAAAAAATCATGAAAATTAGACTAGCCCTATTGATAACCTCCTCCTTTTTAAATTCGGTTAGTAAAATAGGTTCCCCGCTCCTATCTCCAAGTAAATAGGTACCTAATATTTGTTAGTAGCCTCGGCTGTGCCTACTGTTTATCTACTCAGGTACTTGAGTCGGATCGGACACCCGTGGGACAAGTCGATGCTTACACTACAGTACTCATTTCCCGATCTTGTCCTTACCAGGCAGCTATCAACCATCTTTGGGAATACGATCAATAAAAGCGTGGCCCCGGCTGTAGAATAGATCCCTCCTTATTTACCTACCCGTGGATGTCGTAACTAAGGCGACTAAGAGAAAAAAGCTAGGGGATTGGCAGCTGCATAATATTTTCACAAAGGCAGCTCCAACTCCGCTCGCCAACCCGCATGCTCAGAGTGGACGTCCTGCGGCTGCAATGACGATTATGATGATCTAAACAAAATTATGCATCATTCGAGACATGAAGTAGTTGATATAGCATTGCAGTTTTAGGCGAAGGTATGAATCCTTTGCGTAAGGGTGCAATACTGTTTGTCTGTTTTTCATCAATCTTTTTGGCTCGGAGTTTTTAGAGAAAATTATGAAAAAAGAATCCAAGACATTGGTAATCTCTCGATCGAGATCTCATGGTATGATGCCAGTAGACTGATTGCACGCCCTAGCACTGTTTGGTCTTGATCTTAGTAATCGAATAATCCACACGAGGCCGAAACGATCGAGTCTTCCCTCAGCTTCTATGTCCACAAACTATCCAGTACAATACAACCACCCCACACAAACAATACCTCTTTAAACTCAGCCATAACACAGCGCAGTAAGACTCAACATAATTCAGGGTTTAGCTTTTGACACCGGCTGTATATCGCCTTCGCCTTACCGGAAATTGTAACGGAGCACAATTGAAACTCCTATATATTGGAACCGCCGAAGCTTGTAATCGTGTTTTGGTGTCTTTTTTGTTCGTGGTTTAAGCCATTTTATTGACATGTTTTGTATCTTTATCTTAGGATTTTTTTTGGGTGTT
Organism: Anticlea derivata; assembly: GCA_947579855.1. NCBI lineage: Eukaryota > Metazoa > Arthropoda > Insecta > Lepidoptera > Geometridae > Anticlea > Anticlea derivata. The sequence goes on along the minus strand of OX388271.1, from coordinate 5,140,361 downwards.
TTGTCTCTTTGAAATGTTCCAAATCGAGGATACGTCAGGTTCTATTAAATGATCATTGTGTTATTTGCTTTTATTTTGTGTATATGAGTTTGGTACGTACTGCGCGCGTTTAGCTACGACTAATCGCGTAGCATAAAGCTACGTGAGCGAGCACCAACCTTTCTACCATATTATTATCTTTGGTAGCACTGCACTACGCGGTGCAGAGTGAGGTTATCTTCGATGTATTAGCGATAGGTCCGCTCCCAAAACAACTAAACCAATTCACCATCATAGCTTCCTGTTTTTTGTATAAAGTAATTCTAGTTAGGTGTGTATATCACCACGTAAACTGAACAAAAATTCATGGAGATTTGTTCAAAATTCAACAAAGCTTTATTCTCGAATAATCACTTACAATTCATATGAAGTAAAACTTTACGCACATAAGACATTTCGTACGAACAGATTAGGGTAACGAGATTTCCTTACCTCAATCCTCGCACGTGTATTTATATTCATCGAAACGTAGCAATCTCTGCGGGATTAGCTGGTAAATAGGTAACAATGGTGCTTGTATAAATAAATTTGCCATTTTCAACGATCTTCCTAGGTAAACAGTTTTAATAAGAAATTATACCTACTACTGAGTGAATGCTTCCCCAATATAGTGTAAACTAGCACCCGCTAGTGCTAAGTAAAAATATAACCAGCTTAAAGAAACGAGCTTGAAGACTGTGTCGCAATAGTTGGTAGAGATAGGCGATCACCAAGGGGCAGACCACCAACCCGTTGGTGTTCTACCCTGTGTTGGTACGTTAGTCGGACGGACTTCTTTTGTAAAATAGTGAATGAGGCCTATACCCAGCAGTGAGGGGCTAACGGTCTAGATAGATGGATGTAAAGGCGTTATAACTATTGCGTAATGTCTTTGCCATGTCTAAGACTCCATAGCGTTTCAAAATTGGAAGTTTTTCAGGAATCTTTGAAAATATATTCACACCGCAAGCCTGCCTTGTCGGCTCCGAATTAGGAGGCATTAGTAGGTGCTTATAGGCGGCTTCCTTCAGCTCTAGTCATGAATATTAATTGTGAGATATCGTCCCAGACATTCCGTCTTCGGCAATAAGAGAATAATTTGTGAATTCTATTCAGAAAAGCGGTGTTTCGAGGTCAGTCTCTGAATGTTGGGGCTAAAACCATTATAATAATTTTTGATATATGCATAAAATCACGCCTATTGGGAAAAATATTCGTGAGAACCTGTAATTGGCTCTCTAAAGCTAAACAAATGTTCGACACCAAGACGTTGTAATCAAGCTGTTGGTTCTCCAAAAAAATTATAAAAAAAATACTTTTGAAGACCTGCATCCATTTTTGGCTTCATAGATAGAGAAACTAGAACGCAGAAAGTCTCTTTGATTCAATAGTTTATTTACAAGCCCCAGTTGTTTTGTTGTAAGGCATAATTCATTACCTAATTGCTTAATTCAATAGACTTGTTCAGTTCAGGACCTACGCTTGCTGAATTGCTGACCCACTTTCATAAAGATTTTCCATCTCACAAAATAACATGATTAAATTTTCCTAAAAACATTCTGGGAAATATCGTGACATGTTTCCCAGCAGCTTTTATCTCAGTAATTTAATTAAAAAAATATCGGCAGCATTTCTCTACGAGCGGAGGGCTCGGTTATTGCAAGGGGATTCCTTGTAATTCCACCGTAGAATCGTAGACTGAGGAAATCTCCGTCGGTACCGCAATTCTTCCGAATAACGCGTCTAACGAGCATTCAAAACGGTTCGGCCGACTGATTCCAATAACATTTCTTGAGCGGTCAATACAACACATTTTTTTACTCCCAACAGTCACATCAATCCAAAAATACCCTTCAAACTTAAGGGTCTACAAGACGATCATAAGAGTGTTGGGCTACCAAAAGTAAGGATGAAAGAAGATTGCATGCGGCGGAGATTCGAATGTTGAGATCGATGGGTGTAGTGACGAGAATGGACAAACTAAGGAATGAGCACATCAGAGGAAGTTCGAAAGTAGCCCCTGGTCATGTCATGAGGAGGAATGAAAGTTATGTAACGAGAAGAGCGTCGTTATAAATGTGGAATGGCTATAGGAGTAGAGGAAGGCCAAAGAAAGGATGGATGGACATTAAAGATGACATGAGTTAGAAAGAAGTGAGTGCGGAGATGACGGCTATCACACATTATGTGGTACGAGGACAGGAAGATGATGATGATGAGTCATGTACTTATTCACCCACAATAGAAATCCCTGTGTCATGGTTATCAGAAATTAGGACTTTATATACCTACTACAACCGGATGAAATAGATGTTTGCCGCTATTTAGCGCGTCACACACGGCAGCTATAATGTATCTTTTTTACATCTTCGTATCTTCTGACAGTTTCTATGGAAAGATGTAATGATATGTATCTAGCTATAATATACATTTTTACATTATAAGTGCCGTGTGTGAAAGGCTTTACAGAAGCATTATTTACTTACGTACAGCGTTTACTGTCAATCATAGTTAAGACCTAGCCCCGGCTGTAAGCACTCAGAAACGCTCCAGAGACTTATTCAGTAAGTAATCCCTGTAATTTTAAGTGGCAAGGAATTTCTTCACTCCTCTTACTCTGATATCAGACTATTTTCAACGCGATTGTTGTCAAATATGATTCCGATTTATTTCCCTTGAATATAGAGTGTAAACAATGCTTATATCAGTGACACCACATGCAAGCAAGAGTGGTTTTTCGATATCTCTATACTATGTAACAAGTGTAACAACAACTTGGAGCTTTACAACAAATTGAACATGTTTACCAGAAGCAAGCAGTTTTGGACATCTTGTTATCGAATCTGACGTGATAATTTGAGGAATTCCAAGTGTTTGTACCGGTTTTGTGATTGTTGTTTCGTTGTCCTAACTTCGTTGGGGATAATTGTTATGTTATGATGACGATCTCTCTTGAGAATAAGCAATAATAATTGTTCTAATCGAGTATAGGCATAGTCTAAAGAAAAACCATTAAAAATATAAGGTAAATTACTTTCATAAAACACGTTTTGATAGCCAATTCTTAGTATTACAAATAAAATTATATGTGAAGCCGTGTTCCAATAGCGTGCTATACATATATAATTTAAAATTCATTTCAAAATGAAGTAAGTATACTGTATAAAGTCAATTTTGAGCTACAGGGGCTTGGAATATCGTTCACAACCTCAAATTTCAAACAAATTAACTTTAATTAATAAACGTAAAGATCATTCTGAAGTAAATTTTAAACATATTTTAGTTGACATAATAGCATGCCGTTTGAACACGTCTTGAAGCTCACCGAATCGGGCTCCCAAACGTTTCCGAGTGCTTACGACCAATCGCGTCTGTCTTTTTATAGCACGGTGCTATTGTTCGACGGATTTCTTTTAAAAGATTCCTGCTTATTCAGGAAGGCCAGGAAAAGTGAGGATACGAAATTACTTAGTAATCTTGGTGAGGTGTGCCCAAACCTTTCAGACAGCATTAATATCTTTCTGGTCATGAAAGTACAGTAGGCTTCTTAATTACAATTATAACATCCAAAGATGTTATAAAACTATGAGTTCTAAATAAAGTGGTTGAAAAGTTTGAACAAGTCAAATGCAACGAGTAAGCTGTTTTTGTATTAATACATTTTCCATCGGAAAATGTTGAGATCTTTTGATATCAAATGTTTTTCATCTCTGTCACTTTTTATGTAAAATACTTGGCCAGAAGCTAAAATAACACAGCAATTATTTACATTGAAAAGTTCCGTCGATTGTATCAACAACAGATCTTAGATACCTGCGAACTTTTGTATAGGAGCTAAAATTAAGGATTTATATTATCTCAAGACGTTTTTTACTGTATTGAATAAAATCATGGAAAAAATCATTGTTAACCTGCTTAGTGAGTGACTGGTGCCTAAGCATAGTTGAAAATCTGGACAGGAAACCATTGCCCTGACTTCGTGGATTGAAGGTGATAGAGACAAAGTGTAGAGAATAAAATTGCTGAGATTTAAAGAACGAGACTAAATAATATTAAAGCACAACTAAAACTAGGGAGGAGGTAGGGCATAGCGAGATTTTTTCGTTCTAAATTGGAGCAGCCCGCCTGGGGAGGTACCTCCGCCTTACAGAAGATCGCAGCCAAATAACATTATTTGTTTCAAATAGTGTTGTGTTCCTGCGGTGAGTAAGGTTGCCAGAGCTCTTTAGGGGGAGGGGGGTTCGGGGTCGGCAACGCGTGCGTTGATGCCTCTGGTATTGCAAGCGCTCATAGGCTACGGTAACCGCTTACCAACAGATGGGCCGTATGCTTGTTTGCCACATCAGTTGTATAAAAAAAAAAAAAAAAAAAAAAACTAATATGAATGTCTACAGTTTTAGCAAACTATTTCCCACGTATTTTAGTTTTTAATAAAATTATGTCTAAAAATAGTAGAGTTTCATTTAACTTTTTAAAGCTGAAGTTCATGATAAAATTAATCCTCAAAACAAAAGCCGATTTTTTCATCATATTTTCATTGAAAGCCTGTGTTGGGAAGAAACTTTGGGAAGCATAAAATAAACGAATAAAAATATTATGAGCACTAAAAATACTAAGACAATTGAAAGAGGAGTGCATTTTGGTTTGGGTAGTAGTCCCTTATAGACTTTAAAACCAACTGATATTAATGTGTGTGAGTAAGATTGGGAAGATGAAGTTCTTGAAAAAGGGACCAAATCCCGTATTCGAAAGTATACGCTCATGCGAACCACTAGCAAGGCTTAAGAGTGTACCTAGAGGCTCTCCTATTTGGAGATCACTGCAGCCAACGCTAGCTTAGCAGTCAGTAAACAGCTTTACTCAAACCAGACAAACTCAGCGCAACTGTACTCGGCAATTCGGCGAAGGTGGAAATGCAGTACCACCTGGCATTTTACTAATTAAACCAGCTACTGTAAATTAGTAACCTATAAACTCCGTTGTTTGTGGATGTACAGAATGACGACACAACCTGATGAATCAAATGGAAACGAACAAGCAGTGAATAAGCCATTTAATATTGCAAAAACATTTTAATCTAATATAAAATCTACATTATAAACAATAGCATCATAATCAGTGATACATCAATAATATCATAATTTGTCAATTATATTTCCACTGTCGTATAACGTTAGTAGGTATAGGTACAAACACAACCACAAATGTTTATTTGTAAATTTAATTAGGAGCTTTTCACTAGAGATGAGTTTTGTGGGACGCATCAAAGACAATCGCTTTGCAAGCAATCAGCAAAATATAAAAGACAAAATTTATCAAACGCTGGAACAGAATTATTTTCCCACTTCGCTCAAATCCGAGTTAATCTGCGTAACCGAACGAGGGAAAATTTAGGGAGCGAATTTTGTGAGGCGTCGAATGAACTAGAGCGGTAGTATCGAGCGGGACCTGCGGACTGTGGGTATGCGGGTCGATGATTACAATCTGCATCGATAAAGTCGTACTTTTTACTTTTACCCATCCGTGAAGTGTGAAAAACCGGTATGCACACGCGATTTCATTGCCCATCTGAGCGGAACCCACCTATAAAAGCAATAAAGCCCTACGAATCTGCGGTCCGCGTTATCCTCCCATTTTATTTTCCAAAAACCTGTGTCACGATTTACCGAAATAAAACATTCTCCACATGGTTGGACAGATAATAAAAGCGACGATTTGTCCGTTTCCTCGATTTTCCAAGTTGTTTACTTATATCTATGGGCGTACGTGCCTTTTTCTGGATGCTTTTGAAGGCTAGTTACAGTCGTAAACCAATTCCAGAAGATTTAAGATTTAGGACAATCGTGTTCATTGGCAAAATAAGAAATATAAATTCGTAGCACGCGTGAAATCACGAGCGGGCAATAAAATTGCGGTCCGCAGTCGCTCCCTTTACAACAAATACCTGTGTCACACTTCCCCAAAAATATATACCGGCAAAACAATACAGGAGATGAATAATAGTCTCGTGAGGTTCTTGAACATAGGCAAATCCCGAGAGGTTCACGGGTTGTTCTCGCTCGAGTGGTTTGACTGTCGTGTCATTGTACCTTTTATTCACAACTCTTTGTAGGACCTACACCTATTATCCTTACTGAAATACCTCTACGAAATGATAAACAAAAAGCTAGTAAGCCTAATAGTGAAGCAAGTTATTAGCTATTTAAATGTTTTTCAACACACTTGCTCATAAATTGGCTCTAATTTCACCGCAATTAGGCACATTAATGATACCTGTAATCAAACTGTGACTTTTCCATTGCTATTATTCACAAACGTGAGTTATTTTATTTTATTGGTTGAGTTGCTTTGTTCTTAAAAAAGTATCGATACAAAAAAGATCATGCGCAAAAGTAAAAAAAAAACTCATTCTTTTAGTCTATGGCCGATTGCCATTGTAAGATGCGCGTTCATAGGAAAAATTCACAACTCGTTTTTACAGTTATTTTTAGTATTATTTTAAGTGTGTTGAAAAACGTCGTATGATATACGTGTGTATTGATGATTACCGTCCTCGGCTCTCTTAAGACCCTCGCCTCGCTCTCGGGTCGGCTCGGATCTCAATGACGCCTCAGCGGTAATCACCAACATAACACACTTATACCATAATATCCTATTATAGCTTGTCCATTATCTACAAGGTGATTGACAATTATGCAATAAGCATACAATCCCGAAAGAGGCTTATTCTACACCCAATTGGCAATACAGTTTGTTCGATGACTTCTTAATATACGAAATTTTTCATCGAAAATACGACTCATACATTATGCAAATATTTGCTGTTTTTGGGTAAAATCAGTTCAAACTCAATTATTCAGCTATCTAAGGTAGCAAGCTTGATGCCGAACTCATCGTACGTTTTAGAGATGGTAAAATTATAAAATATTTTTGTTTATAGTATACCTAAGCCCCCTTCTGGATAGTATAATATACATATAGTTATGGAAAACATTGTATTATCTAGGCCATATAGGGTAAAATTATTTTAGTACCGATTTTCAATAATGCTCAATTCAATTTCAATAAAATCGAAGCTAAGCTGGAACAAATGCACTCTAGATCCATAAATATACCTACCTCTAAAAGTGTCTCTAAAACTTTGATGACAACGAAAAAACTCCTTTTAGAAACTTACACCTTAGGTCGCGGGAAATTATCGAACTTCCGTGAAATCTCATGAAAGGATTATAGGTACAAAGGCTGAGTTAATACGCGGACAAACTACGAACAAGCTACAAACGTATTGATTTTGATCCGTATATAAAATGGGTGTAAGAGTACGAAAAACACACAAGCAAACTCTGAAGCCGCCTACCCGCATTTATTCCGGCACATTTCCAGTTTTCTTAATGTACCTATCAAGCTCTGAAAAATGGAAGCGTTTTCGCCGAAGTAGGTACAACTTTGCTTTTTTTTTCCTCTTCCTATTAATTTACGAGAAGATTCATCATATTATTATTTTATGTTGGACTACGGAGTGACGCTACAATGAATTATACAAAATATTCAGACAATTAATTATGCCTTTGAGGGTTATTTTGATATTCAGTCAATTAGTCACCACTTAACCCAACACTTTTTAGTTAGTGACAAGGCGAGGTGCGGGTTCTAATACCGCTGATTCGAAAATTTTGGTTTCAATATATTAGAAACTTTAATGGGAATGGGCACATGGTGTGTTCCTGATTTGATCATTTGTTATTTCGTATAGGGAAGGGTAGGGTTTTCTATAGGAGGCCTCTTGTTAGCGGATTTTGCAGGTAGGTACTAGTTATTTATCACGTAATTTATGAAAGAAGGTTTTTTATTTTTGCTTGTACGTAGGTACAACTTTATCACGTAATTTTTGAAAGAATGTTTTTTTAAGACTCATTATTTGAGTGTTCAGTCCGCTTACAGATTATTTTTGGAAATCATTAAGAACTTCTGTCAACTTCGGATTTCCTAATACCTACCACTTTATCTGCAATTACAGCTCCTCAATTCATACCACCGGGAAACACTAAAGATAGCAATGCGAGATGAATCCGCAATATGCAGGCAAATTTGCATACATAGCATCGCCGGCGGTTATGAACGTTATGTTATACGATTGAGACATGCCTTAGGTAATTATGTGTATGAGATACGCAACTCCTATCTGAATTTCCACTGAAATTAAGTAGGTATCAAGTTGTACTGGCGATGACGCACGCTCTTGTTAAATACTAGGTCCGTCTCACGATTTGTATTTGAATCGAGATAAGCAGAAAGCAACAAAGTACACAAATGTATGAACCGAGTTATAAAATTAAAAACATGAGCATATCATTTTTCTAGCCTATGCAATGCTCATAATCGTTGCTGTAAAAATAGTTACCAAAAGTCTAAGAATCGAATCTAGATTCTTAGACCTTTTTATTTACAAAGCTCTTGTAATGAAGTTTATTCATGGTGTCACGTCACGTCACCTAGTAGGTAATAATAATAACTCGCACCGTAATAAAGTGCGAGTTTCAGTTCTATTTATAACTTCCTAATATTAAATGATTGAGGCATACAAGACGCGTTGTATTGCTTAGAATTCGCGCGGTGCTTGTGTAAGCGGCAATGTATGCAGGAATGGAGGTTTTATCGTCAGAGCTTGAAATGACGTTGCATAATAATGGAAATGAGGAAAAATACGCATATAAATTCTTGGGGAAATAGTTTTCAGCACGCTTGCGTTGGCTTTTTAGTTCGGATTTTTTGTTAAAAAATAGGGTACCTACTTACTTGTTTTCTGCTTAGTGTATAGTAAATAATATAATTACCACAAGCATTTTAAAGTACAACTGGTAATATGAGTTTTCATCGTCATTTCATTTCTATACAGAGTGTAACAAGGGGGATGACTTGAAAATTTGGGCTACTCTTTGTAAATTAGAATATCTTCGATTATAATAAGGATACAATGGTGTCGATTCTATTGATAAATTTATCCTATACACTAGTTTAAGTAACATGCTTTTGAAAAGCATGTTTCCAAAAATCCAGAACATTCCGCGATTGTTTCCAAGTTTCAACAAGTGCCGCTAGCTCTTGGACCGAACCCAACTTCATTATGTGGCATCTGTCAAATGTTACCTGCAGACAGAGCATGTAAATTGTAGCTCATTATGCTCATTGGAATGGGTGCCATCCTGTTCTTGTGCAATTGGTAATACTACGGTCGGTTCGTTAGGTTTTGGTAGGAAGAATGCCTACCTACTAGGGAAATTAGATCTAGGATTGGTTACGCTACTTGTTGTAAAGAAGTGAGGTGATGGCACTGTTGTTTTTTTATGTTTGATTTTATATTTTGTCATCTACTTGTCGATATCCTACCCCGTCACGTCTGGGACTGGTATTACGACCAATCACATCACCGACGCGCCACGTCAGACGGATAGCGGCGGCAACCAAGGCGCAGTGTAAGAAGCTATCCCGGAGGGACACAGTTTAGCTGGTCCTACGCCGAGTAAGCCCCTTCGTCCACGGCGCGACTCAAAAGGAACGCGACTGAAACTGTAGTCACTTATGAGTAGCCTGACTGCGATAGCACTAGTATTTCAATGCGCGTCCGTCCACGACGCTACTCAAAAGGAATGCGTTTGTAACTAGTCTCCTGGCGACTCGACATGCTGGTCGCCAGGCGACTGGTTTCGAGAAACTGTTGAAAAATGAACGAATAAAAAGTAATTATATGTGATTCTGACGTCTATGTGACTGGAGAAGTAATAATTCCATGTCATCGCTCGAATTATCACTAGTCATTTTAATTATTTTCGTTTTCAAAACTTTGTTTACATAAAATCGTGAACTGAGTGACTGAGTTTCAGGAAATTCCAGTAGCGTCGTGGACGAGTCAGAGTTTCCAATCAGTCCGCAACTCTAGTTTCTAAGGAGTTCCGTCACTTTTGCGTAGCGTCATGGACGAAGGGGCTAAGAGCTACGCTGACCAAGCGCTGCAAGCTCTACGCCGAACAAGCGCTACGCCGAATAAGCACTACGTTTGCAAGCGTTACGCCGAAGAAGCTCTACGTTGAATAAGCCTTACGCTTGCAAGCTTTACGCTGAGCCAGTGCTACGCCGAGCGAGTGCTACGCAAAACAAGCGCTACGCTGAGCAAGCACACCACCGATAAATTGCTACGCTGAACAAGCTCTACGCCGTGCTACGCGAAATAGTTATATTATTATATGCTCTTTTATACCAACTAACAGACAGAACTAATAGTTGTTCTTCACAAGAGCTAGTTTGTAAAATGCCAGTACCTTGTTACCAACTTTACAACTTGAGAATTGAAGCGAAGAATAATTTTGTCTTTGCCTTCTCAAACGGATAATTTTTTAACTACTTTCTTATTACTTTCTTGCCTTCGTAAAGCTAAAGCAACAAATATTCTTAAAATTAATAGGCTAATCTAAAACTTGGCATCATCACAAGGTAAGTTACAAATTAATTAAACTTTCCTAGTTGTAAACTTGCTACTTTAGGAAGGTAGCCAATATTTCTATCAAACATTGGCGAATCTTGGATCTTGCGAATAGTTGGAAATGCTTGATTACCAACTTTGAATGGATTTCAAAACTGAAAGGAATCGAAGGTTTCGCTTGCCTCAATTAGGTACCTACTGGGTACTTAGTTTGTTCATATGACCCAACTCTGATGATGGAGCTTTTAGGCCACCTGTCGACCTTTGACCCGGGAACGTGTCCTCCGAAGCACGGAAGCGCTCAGCTCATGCATGAGACAAGGATCCCAATATAGTCACATTAGTCACACCGAGGTCTGGTCTGTTATAGTTATGAACAAAGCGTAGCGAAAAATGTATCGTAGCTGGGACTTCACATCACCATGGCAACTACGCTTCACTTCTCTACTCTTTTTCCATAACAATCCTAAACTCATGCCTCTGAAGTTGCCACATCTGAATCCCAATCCAATCATTCTCTCTAGCGAAGCGTATGACACTGCCGCTCACAATAACTAAAACTCCGGGCTGGTCCACAATGTAATTCCGTCTATATTTCATAGGGAAATTGTTCGCGGTATGAAGGCTCTGGACATTACAGCTCGCATTACTTAAGGCCTTTCACCTTTTTGATGTTCATACAATTTATTTCAGTAGGAATCAGCATACTTACAGCTGCCTATAAAGATGTCATGTACCTACCTTGAGAGAGTTACTTAGGTAAGTAGAAATACTTCCTTACCATGCGTTTGTCCAAAATGATGTAGAGCTGCCTACCCTTTACCTTGGTATGTTCTCTAAAATCCAGTAGGAAGTATCTGAGAACCGACGGCTGTTGGGGTATAAAGGTTCTAGAGTGAAGGCCAGGCACCAATAGGCGCTGCGTAAGACGGCCGTCCACTATATGGAAAGAAGACATAGAAATGACGCCGGCAGCCAGGATTCAAATTCGTGAATAGTGCTGAAACGCTTGCATTTGAATAGCAAAAGGACGTCATAGTGTGCCCCATATCTTTCCTGTGGATAAGGCCGACTAATAAAGGTGTGCTGAGATGACGGCTGGCTGTTAGACGGAAATGTAAGAAGAGTTACGTACATGTTGTGCCGACCCCACTTAAGTGGGATAAGGGCGGAAGGTGATGACGTAAGGTACTACGCACCTAGAGTGAAAATACTCGTTTACCATGCATCACATTCCTTAGAACATAAAGCAGTGATTTTGGTTTAATGTTCGGTCGTTTAATTTGTTACCGTCGGAACCCTCGTAAAAAACTTCCTTTTTATAGAGGGACGCCTGTTGTCACGGAAATTAGATTTTACGAATGAGCGATTTTAATAATACTTATCTACCTACTGCTTTACTTTTATAGAAATTATAGGTGGACTGTTAGGCCGATCTGATACCTCACAGGTATTTTTTTAGCTACCTACCTACTTTAGCTATGTACAGTGTTTGACAACAAGCAAGCAACCTAGTAATTCGATACCCAGGTACCTACCTACCTATTTATCTTTCGGAGCCAAAGCAGTTCAACTCAACACACAGATGAAATAATCAGAATAATCATATTTATTGGTAAAGTGTATGTTTACAAGTCAGTTTTAGATACGTACCTACATAAACTAGGTAATTGATAAAAATACATTTTCAGGTCGCAATTAAATAAATTCATAATAATCAATCTTACCTATTAATAAATTACAAAAGAGACGTTTCATCAATATATGGAGCCTGGGCCTGCACTGTGTACACTACTCTAAAATATGGCTAAGCAATAAAGTAAACGTATTTAATTGGTTATTTTATTTAAATTGACTTCGTTCTAAGGTAGATTAAGATTTTCTTCGACAAAGAGAGCAACACACCGCGCTACAAAAATATGGCGGATGGACGTGCGTGAAATGTCATTTTGACAACCTACATTTATCTGACAAAACAAAAACATCAAATCAAACAACATTACATGAAAAATATGTCAATGTCATGTCAAACGCCCATTATAAACTAACATGGCGGCCTTCAAATAGTGTTCACATAGTAAAAAAATTACCAGAAGAACTATTATTGTACCATCGCATTTGTCTTCAAATTAATGAAATTGTATTTTTCTTGTAATCTCCTATTTTTTCCTAATTTTTCTATGTAGTGTACATGGACCAGGCCCAGAATGAAATGGCTCCTTTATGTCAAAAAGTGCTTATTTGCTTTGTACGAGTAAATCCTCAACGTTATAGAACGCCTTTTCGGTAAACCACAATTTTAACCACCTTATACTAGGGAGGCCTCTGTGAAATCCCCGTGACATGGAAGTCTTGGCTTTCAGCGAAGAAGCTAGGGTAAATAGCGCCAGCTAGAGGCCCTTACCCGCAACTCTACACAAGAGTTGCTGATCACAACAGCTGATGACCCTAACATTGACAACCAGAAAATCATGACATTGACATTGTTGTTTTTTATAATTAATGCTACCAACTAAAGCAAAATTACTCTGGATTTGTCGAGAAAATTTTAACATTAGGTCTTAGGTAGGTTACCTATTATAGATTAGATATAATATTTTGTATTTTAACAAATAAATATTTTTTAACAAATATTTAACGTAACTGGTACATAGCATGGTAAGGCAGATAGCTGTGTTTTTGGGATGAACAATAAGAATTCGCTTCATTCCAGGATTCAAGTACGAGAGTTTCATCTACCTACCTACATACAAGAGCAATCCTCTTGTGGTGGTTCCCCTACTAGACACTGTCTTGGCATGCTGCTCCCTGGACGTTTCCCCATGAGTGCGAACGATGCTGCTAGCCTAACTATATTAACATCTTAGGGTGCTGGACCACCAGGGACTGAATTTTTATCCCAGTAACTGGAATTGGATTCGTGAATGTTCGATTGTGGTGCTTAACGAGTTCAGTACAAAAAAAAAGCGCGTGTTGTATGTAGACAGGTGATGAGTTTTACGTTGGCAGCACATACTACAACATGACAAATGAATGAATGACAACTTCAGTCAAGTTCAGTCAATCGTCACGTCACCGTAAGTCAGACGCTGCGCAGCTTGTGTTGTCTGTGTTTTGCGTCTTTTTCACAGAGTACTTTTGTATAAATACCAGGTCTTTTTTCAGATAAATCAAGTTTGGTTCTTCATAATTTTGTTTGAGTCTCCCTTCTGACACCGACCATAATATATTACTGCACCCTTCATCTAAAGTTTATGAAATCATCATGAAACGGACACTGGCAGAATTGTGACAACAAGCCACAGAAGCTGAAAACAAAGAAACTACGACTATCGCGCAGCTAGTTAAGCTGCGCGATAGTCGATCAAGCAAGCAAGCAAGAGATCCCAAAATATGAGGAGCCGCTGCTAGGCGCTAGCCATATAAATAAATAACTTTGTAGCGATAGCTAGCTAGCTGTAGCTAGTACGCTCATCAAGCAAAGAAGAAAGAAAGAGTGAGCGGAGTGCGGAGCGGTCAGTCAGACAATGCGTTAACTAGCACCCTATTGGTCTGTGGTCTCGGGAGTAATAGTGTTCTGTGGTGGTCAGACAGAGTTGTTGCATGATGCTATCCTAGAGTGTCAATGTTTTTATTTTGTTTGTGTTTGTACGTCTAAAATGCTCTATTTTCTTGAGTGAGGAGCAGAGGCTTACCTGTGTACTCTCTTATAGAAAAACTAAAGAATTAGAAATACGTAGAATATGTACTAAGGTTAAAGAAGATAATAGTGCTCTTTTACGTTGTTAGAGTGTGGTGAAATTCCTTCAGTCACCATGGAAGGCAAGAAGATATCGTTTGGTTTTATGAAAACTAAGAAAGTAGAAAAGCTGCCGTTGCAGGAGAAGAAAGACTACATTGAATGTGTTGAGGAGAAGTCAATTAAAGTACTCGGGTAAGATTACATTGATTACTAAAATCACGTACATAACCTCACATGTAAATAAATAATGTCGATGAGAGCACCGACAATGCTTCGATTCATCTAGAGAAGATTCATTCACCCCAGGAGAGAAGGTTCATTGCTCGCATTGTCAGACGCGAACGCGAGAGCGCGCCACACATACACTACTCTCATCGACAAAATAATATACACATATGTCATATAGCTGAGATAGTTTTGGAAGTGAAATGCGTAACCTCTGGTTTGTAAAATGACATAGCTTTCACTAGGTATGTAATGTTACCCGCAGCCACACTGAACTCCTCGCGCTGCTGTGATGTTGTCCTAGGCGGCCACATACTGTTCTACTCATGTTAATATTCATGGAAATGCATTCGACCTTCGGCGTTGGTCCTACAGTCCTAATGGCTCGTGCTTAAGTTGGTGGTCCATTGATTTGCTCACACAAACGAACAAAATAGGAAGCAGTGGGCATGTCGAGTAATGTTGCCACACTTCGTCTGGTCGGTGTGTACATAACGGGACACTGAGGAATTCGGACTTAGAAAAAAAATCTAAAACATAATATCGGGACCGGGGGGATGTGGGCGTATTAGGGTGGGAGAATCTAACGCGGGTCACCCAACCTTTGACTCCGAATGACCTTTGACCCCGGGTGACAAATTAAGTCGAGTGACCTTTGATGACCTATGCTCTTGTGTGACCTTTGCTCTTGTATAATTCAGCCAAGTGGGGCTTAAATTAAAGGGGTCTAAAATAATATTTAAAATAAAATGGTCTGTACAAACGTTGTTCTCCTCCACCCCCTCTATCCATTTCCGGCATGAAAAAGGAGGGTCATGTTTACATAGCTTACTAAAAAAATATTCCTAGTTTTGCGTCCCGTCAAGTATACCTGCTGGAGAAAACGAGACAGATTTTTTTTTCATTGGGTAATGTTAACATGACCCCTCTTTTTTATAGTGGCAATAGCTAAAGAGGGTGCGAGGGAACAATGATTGTTCAGACCATTTTTATCTTAAGCCTCACCCGTACTCCCGAAGGGTAGTAGGTGCATTCCGCCAAAAGTCTCGCTCGTCGCCCCTTCGTTCCACTCGCACACTCGGCCTTCACTCCGCTCAGGAGCTCAGCGGCTCGTTACTCTCAGGAGCTCCTTCGCGAGCTTCTGGCTCCACCTTTTATAAAAAAACAACGGGGAGTAGGCCCGAGTCTGACCACATGGGGTCGGGATGCTCCGAGTCGGAATCATAACTGTTATTTATACTCAACTGATCCTTTTATAAGAAGGTCACTCGAGGTCAAAGGTCACTCGTCCTCAAAAGTAATTAAAATTCAAAGTTTGGCGTCGAAGGTCAATTGAGAGCAAAGGTCATCCAAGGTCAAGCTAGATGACAACTCAGGGTCTGAGGTCACTAACAAATAAAGGTCAATCAAAATGTCCTCGGGATAACTGATCACTAGAAGTCAATGAGCACTTGGGGTTAAAGGGCAAAGGTCGATCACGGTCATGCGGTCAAGGTCACTACTTGATTTCCTAACTCACTCCCAAAAGCGCGTTGATAAAAATTTTACAAGTCCAACTTGCGAAATTTTTCTAAGTCCAAATTCTTCAGTGTCCCGTTATGTACACCCCAACCCTTCGTCTCCTTCCCTTGCTACTTCCCCTGCAACATTCCTCTTGTGTGGCAGCAGTCAAGTTATTTATACTTACAAACAAAATAACAGCTATCACCAAAACTAACTTCTATGGTATGTATGTTTCAGAGGGGAGGAAATAAAAGAAACCGCTCCACTGGTCATCCCTATGAAGCCAAACACGCTGATCACTACAGAAAGGCTAAAACAGATTGCTGAAAAGGTCGAGGGTGCGCTTATTGAGCCTGAAACTGAGGCACCTCCCAAGCCTCAGGAAACAGTTCCGGAGAATGAGACATTGGATCAAATGGCTGTTAGGGAACTCTTACAGGATTCTAAAAAAGTAGCCAAAGTTGATACACCTCAGTTGACTTTGTTATTACCGGCAAAATCTGTGCCGAGTGGTGAGAAAGAGGTAATGCTGTTTTCATTGTTAATTTACACTAGTAGAAGCCCGCTGGTTCGCAAAACTCAGAAAAATTATGTATGCTATACTAGTGCTCTCAAATGGTAAAGTATAAATATTGTGAGGAAACCAAAGTGTCCTAGAACCTAAAAATCTAAAGATATCAAACAAAGCACTTCCCCAGTGGTCTGTGGCCATTTTCATACCTTAATCTGATTATAGACCTAATGCAGAATGACTTAGAAAGACCAGTCACACGAGCAGAAAAAGCATAGAAACTCCACTGCCTCATCTAACTCTTAGGTTCTTATCTCTGAATTTTCACTTCATCCAAATTTTCTAACCCTATTTCAGTCCACACTAGATGACTATGAATCGGTGCCGATCCAAGAGTTTGGGCTGGCTATGCTGCGAGGAATGGGATGGATAAAGACCAATGAGAAGTGAGTTATCAAAGTAATTTTTCTTTGACATTGAGTCTGGGGATATACAAAATATTTTTTAAACTAAAACTGAATAGATTATTGTCTGGAATAGCATATAGGCTATTTTTATCTTCTTAAGTAGGGTATATAATATCTTTGGTACTAAATCTATGTAACAAAATGTTTGAAAAATGAGCTGTGGTCCAACTATTTGTTTGTGTATCAAGATGACAAAGACTTGTGGAAAGGATCATGGAAAAAATTGTTTCTTACCAGATTGTTCTAGGCTTGGTCTCAAGGAACAGGTTCCTTTGATTCTTATGGTTTTATTTAAATAAACAACTTTTTAATTGAATTGAGTTGTTTGTAATTTATTTAACAAACTTTCAGATCTACCTTCAAACCTCCTCAGCTACGTCCAAAAGGCTTGGGCCTAGGCGCTGATAAAGTGGTCAAGGACAAACAGAAAACAACAAAGAACAGCAAAGATGAAGAGTTGACCATTGTCAAGAATGCCTGTGTCAAGATTACTACTGGAAAATACAGTGGCTATTATGCAAAGGTATTGATCTGACATTATATTTACTAATAGTCAGCATAATCAGCTGGAGGGGTTCATCATAATTTTTACTGCCTCAGAGGCCCAATTCTACTAATTCAATTTATTTAAAATGGTTCAATGAATGGCAAAATGACCACTTTCGACACTTTTGGTATTCTGGTATCACAGTCATATATCAATGGCAGTCATTGTGAAACCAATGAAATCAAAGAAACGAAGGTGGCGACAGTCGTAACTGAATGATAATGGTGCAATCATTATCATGCGATGTCATTGAATTGGTAGAATTAGGTGTAGGTTTAAATTCATTTGAAAGAATTGGGGGCCAGGACGTCCAATACTGAACATAGGCCGGCCCCACAGATTTCTAAAGCAACCAATCATGTACGGCCTGAAACGAATGGCTCCCAGAAACCTTTATTAAGTTGTCTTTTGCTTCTAGTTGGGGGCAGTCCAAGACTTCACAAATAATGGCCATAAAGATACTACAGCCAAACAATACAAAAATTTAATTGTCAAACATATCAGATGGTTTTAATTTAATTAATTATTATTAACTTAAACTGTTAGAGGAGGCCTATGCTAAGAGGCACACCGAATTACGGGATATTTTATAAATAAACCAAAACACACATAACTTATAACCTTGTAATTCTGATTTTTTATTATTTTTATTAATATAACTTAAATTTAACTTTAACAATTTCATTCTTACTTTTCAGGTGTTGAGCCTAGATGAAGACAACGGTAGAGTGATGGTAGACATCCCTGTGAAGAAAGAAACGGTCAGCCTCAGTGAGTTTATGATGCATCCAGTCACTAAATCTGAATTTGATAAGGAGTCCAAAGTTATTAGTAAGTTTCCTTCTATGTATACTTCTATATTTGTTCACTATTTTGTAGGTATTTCTTCTGAGAACCAACCAGTAAATAAACACGTTGCTACAGTCGCCTAAAAAATATTCACCAGACATCAAACCGAGTGAAACTGATTGTTCAAGTATTTGTATCTATCTTTAAAAATGTTTTGTTCATTTACAGATGCAATATTTGGGGAGTTGTCATTAGAAACAAAACCAATATTCTTTGTAAAGATGGATTCAAATACATGGAAGGGTCTGTGAGGTATAATACTTGAACAATCATTATTTTTCTGTTGTTGGATGTTACAATATAAAGATGAGTTTTACCAACCGAATTAACAGTTTCATGCTACAATTAAATTGGTTTTATAACGAATTAACTTCCGCCCCTGGCCTCACTCGCCTATCGACCTATTTCAGGTCACAATCTACACCTGTCCCAGGTTTCATCTAAATTGGTTCAGCCATCACGGCGTGACGGAGCTACAACCTTTCGAATTCATAATATTAGTAGTATTTAGAAGTAGGGCGCCAATTAACCTAAAACTTAACCAGTTTGTCTTGTACTCAGTTTCACCAGTATTTTTCTATCTATAAATATCATCTAAGGTAATCTAAGAGGGGGAAAAGGACAGAAGTCAGCCGAATTTTCAAATACCGTAAGAGAATTGACACTTTGCTCCTGCTGTACCAACCTCAGGGATACTTAGAGATAGAAATCTGTTGATGAAATTCAGCCTAACTCATACTGTAACTTTCAAAATTGTGATTTTTTATTAAACTTCTAGATGCAAACTCATTTGAACAATACAAAAAGAATGAAGGACAGAAATCGTCGAAAAACTCTGAGAAATCATCAAGAACTACCAGAGATGAAAACCCTAAGCATGAACGGGCAGAAGGTAGAACGGATAATAACAATCGTAGAAGAACTGAGAACGATAAACAGAGTGAAGACAGAGATAAAAGAGAAATAAATCGTGACAGATCAAATAGAGACAAATATAGAGACTCTAGTGAAGATAAATACATTAGCAAGAAGAACAAAAGAGACAGTAGCCAAGAACCATTGAGTGACTCAGACTCAGGAAGGAAACACAAAAAGGAACGACAAAGAAAGAAACAATACAGCAGTATGGAATCTTTGAACTCTGATACTGAAGTAAGTAAGAAAACTGATAAGAAACATAACAGACAAGATTCTGATATTGATCAAAGAAAAAAGAGAGACGACGAACGCAGAAGAAATTATTCTGATTTAGAATCTAGCAGGAAAAGTAAGAAATCTGAGAAAGAGCGTAGAAGATACAGCTCTGAATCAGAATCTGATCATAGGATAAGCAAGAAAAGTGAAAAAGAACGTCGGAGACATGATTCTGATCCAGAATCAGATCATAGAAAAAACAAGAGAAGTGATGATATCCCAGAGAAAAGAGATATTGATAAAAAGCGGAAAGGGAAAAAGAAGAAGCGAGATAGGGATCGTTCGCCGAATTATAGGAAGCATAGGAAATAATTATAATAATTATTGATCTCCATTTGAAAATAAATCGTGGATAGTTTTAAACCGTCTTTTGAATCGCTTTATGCATTATGTAAATACGTCACGCGACCAGTGCGTAAAACACATTTTAATTAAAAGAGCTTACTTTACTGTAAACGATTATATTACTGTAAACAGTAATATGCCTCTAGAACACTACACAATCTGCTTATAATATCACCAACTCATGTTGTGGGCATTTGTGTATGAAACCATTGTAGCAACTATGAAAACAATGTGATGTATAACCGTAATTCCTAAATAAACGAACTAATTAAGCACCGTCTGTACTAAACAAACGCGGAAGGTCATTCGAATTACTTGCTTATTCTGCGAGTTAATTAAAGAAACTACAAATTTATAATCCCTACAGCTCCCACAGCTGGGATACAGACATCCGCCAAATACGGACGTCTCGATATATCTCTATACTCAACGTTACATTATTTGATAGTAAATCAACATTTTCATCACAAAAATTCTTACTTATTTTTAGTGGCCGTGGTGGCCTCGGCAAAAAAATAGGCCCCTCCATATCTCTATCCGCGGATGTCGTAAGAGGCGACTAAGGAAAAAAAAGCTATGGGATAGGCAGCAGTGTCCCTCATTTTAAGAACGATAGCTCTAACTGCGCTCGCCAACCAGCATGCCCAGCCGTGGTGAGTATCGTTCAAACCCCCCCACATGATAAGGAATTTGCTCTGTCTGTGGGTGAGGCCATGTTCAGCAGTGAACGTCGTACGGCTGAAATGATGATTTTTAGTATCGCTATCTAGACGAAGCCTATAAAAGTACACAGCAAGGACAATGGATAAAGGGTTCTCTGACTGAACGCAGACCCTAAGAACCCTCTCCACGGGGAACTCTTATACAAAATGAGTATAGATGGCGCCTGTTACCCGAAAGGTATGATGTACAAATCTTTAGTTTATGAGATGTTTCTATTTGAACACGCGTCAAAACAAAGCGTTGATGTAGGAACCATTCGGCTCCTTCATTGTCCAATTGTCCCCACTGCCTTGCCACTGATTGTCGTGGGGAAGATGGGCATGTTTTGTGATTCCCATTATCCCTACTCGTATACCATTGTTAATGTTGCGGGCGAATATGCAACCGATTCCCACTGTCCCCACTGGTGGGCCCCTATCTTATATAGCTCCGAGACAGTCTTTTTGTGTTATAAAGTAACGCACTTACAAACAGCCCACGCTGATGCTGATGGTAAGCGGCAGCGGTAACTACGATGCGGCACATGTGGTATTGCGTTGCGTCAATCACCCTGAGGCATGCGTTGGTAAGAAGTCTCATGTGCTTGTAATTTCACGGCCCGCCGCTAGATGTAAAGACGACATAATAAAGGTTGCTGAGAGCCTTTGGGTGCAAGCCGGACATGATCGGTCGCTCAGAAATTAATGCGGGTGGCCTATGTTCAGCAGTGTACATCTGATCTGATATCACTATACTTATCACTGGTGGAGTGGTGGTAGTGGCCCCGCGTTTCGATCCACAGGTCGTGGGATCGAATCCCGGTCGTGCACCAATGGATTTTCTTTTCGGAAAATATAAAAACTTCGAAATTCCTCAATTTCAGACTTTTCCTTTTAATTGTGTTACAAAAGCTCCTAGCATTCCAAATTTCAGAATTGTGAGGTAACTGGAAGTAGCCTAGAGGATTTTCATTTTTGCCATTTCCATAAAAAAAAATTACATTCATTGCCATATATATTTAATGCATTAAGCTTAAGATTTGATTTTTATACGGCACCATAAGCCCGGCAGACCTTAATAGGTGGTATAAATTCAAGTTGATACCTATAGCCGTTTCTGAGAAAAAGGGTCTTGACAGGCGGACAACAAAGTGATCCTATAAGGCTTCCGTTTTTCCAAATGAGGGACGGAACCCTAAAAAACAGACTGAAATTCTGTAATCTGTTAAGCCAGCGCTCGTCACTATAAGTAAATGTAATTTCCTTTCATTTCTTCAGGTCAAGTCCGTTATCGAGCAAAGAAATAGGTCAGCCCGCCTCATTATATCGCTTCCTCAAGCATGTTAGGGGCCAACCTTTGATTTTGTCAATACTTATCTATACAATATGGAAAGTAGGTAAATTACCCGTGAAATGGAAATGCTTCCTCTCCTTGTCAACGAGAATAATAAATGAGCTGGGAAAATGTCATAATAGAGACGTGTTACCTTGTATTAGGTAGTAACATTTTATATTCGGGTTTTATTTCGGGAAAGTTCGGGTTAGGTACCTACTGTTATCCAAACATTGGTAAATCCCTACTCTACTTTATGTAGAGTTTCTAGCTCGCTTTGCGGCAATAATCACCTGATAATTATAGTGAAATTCTCCAGGCGATAATCGAAAAGACAGTATAAGTATAAAGTATAGGTACCTGTTTACACTCAAACTGTAACACCCGAATAAAAAACAGCGTAGGAAGGTATGCATAACCATTATCATCGTAATATCATCGGCTCAGTATCTTCAGTACTGTAGTTTACTTTACGAACATCCAAACTTTCGGTATTCGTATAAATACGTACCTACTCCGTATTCAGAATTCCCTTTGTCTGTGCCTAGGAGGTTATTTAATCAGTGCTCTTGGAGTAATAGGTACGCATCACAAAGCCACTCCTACGCTCTTATCCACTTAATGTAGGACCAGTGTGTAACAATAACTTCTCACGTACCTACCTACTTAGTACTTACCTAGCATCTTGGAAATCCTTTTGTCCGCAAACAAAGCAAGTATGCTTCTGTTAGTTTAACACCCACTTGTACCTAGGCACTTTAGGTAGCTCGTCACGACTATCTCATCTAGTGCTATCAGCAACTTCAAATAAAAGGAGGTTCGTCGACTGTTTTTTTTTTATGTTATACTTTCTTTTCTACTTAATCGAAAATGTGGATGACCAGTGTCTTCTTGAGTGAGCAAAATGATGTGAGTTCGTGCATACGCAGAAACGCCAACTTCCATTAGGTGCTAAATAGGATGGATTGGATACGGAGTTTTATCCTACCGACTCTTCATTGAAGTCTGTTTTTTACCTAAATTTAATGCTAGGTTACACCTTTTCGAGATTCACATCTTTGAGGCGACAAATTTACAATACATCATGTAGAAAGAGGGTAATAAATAATTCTTAGGTACCTAATTAAAGTAAAAAACACGTTTAAAAAAGTATTTATTTGAAGAAGTTTTCGTAGAATCACACCGGAAGAAGGTTACAGGCAGGATATCACAACATTTATTTCAAAAATTTTAAATTCCACATTTATTTACCACATAATATACACGATCCCTGAAATAACTTTATTTTATTTTCTTATTACACTGAAACAATCTACGACAGGAGACCTCGAAAGCAGAACCTATCTACTTGCAAGTAAAATCAAATATACAATCAATTCATTTATGTCCGGAATATTTATTTATTTATTCGATTTGATTTGAAGTGAAAGCGTGCTGGGCCCTTTACCTGATGAGTTTTCAGGTGAACGTCTTGTTACTTGTACGATTCACATGGAGACATAATGAACAAAGGTGTTATTTATAGGAGAAATGGGTACAGTCTTGGGATTTTTACTCCGAAGCTCATATTCCCTCATTCATTACAAATAAAATTTAACAATTAAGTATTGTGAAGATTATGATTATTCTAAAAACGTTACCTTATACATTTTGAGCCTTGAATTAAACTTAATTGTGCTTTCAGATCTTAGAAATATAAATAAACATATAGATGCAATCTTATTTAAATGCTTATTTCGGCTTACCTGTAACTTATTTGAAATGCAAATTGTATCTTACTTATTGAAAAACTACTTGAATACATTAAATATAAAGTATGAAATAAGATTTTATAAAACAGCATACCGTGTGACAAGATTACCATAAAGACAGGTTTACATAAATACGTTCAGAAAACATCAATATTAGAATAGTGGGTGTAGAAGTCGGGTAGATAAATTGTATTTTAAGTTATTACATAATTCAGTGATAACATAATACGTACTACTCTAAATCTATAAAACGCATTTTCCACTTGCAATTTCAAAGTTAAGTTACAAGTTTCTAAAGTCACGTTAGCCTTGGCATCTATCAAATGTATTGTGCGATCGTTGGTAATGAGAGCCCTACCTCACAAGCAAGCGTACGTAGGCGACAAGACGCCATCGCAGCTGCACCACCGCGAAGTCACTCCCACCCAACTCAAGCGATCGTAGGCGACAACGTTGCACGTGCACCGCCCGGACGGAAGTCGGTCGCACGCAACTCTATACGTACTCATAACTCGATTTTTGAGCGTAAGCGTAGGCGACGACAGACGTCGCAACTGCACCACCGTCTATGCGATGTTCATTGCCACTATCTATTCCGTCGCGTTATCGCCGCGAGACGATGCCGACAACGTCGACGTCGATGTTGCGATCAAATTGTCGCGCGACGATATCGCATCGATAACGTTCGGTCAACGTCAACGCTCAAAATCAGCATGTGTGAAGAAGTTAGTGTTTAGTTCCAACGCAACATTAGGTGTTTTGTTAACCATTGCTAGGTACTTATTTTCAATGGCTGAGTATTTATTTCGAAGTGAAAATGCAAGAGGACCGTGCAAGTATACATATTTCTAAAGTTAACCTTAATTTCTATAAGCGTCATCACACCGATCACATTACACCATGTTACAATACATTTCAGAATAATATTTACCGAGCTATACAGCGCCAACGAGGGCCTAATGTGAAAGTGTTTCTTTAGTATTTTTAAAATGTTCATACTTTCGTAGCATAGGTACTGTATAGCTTGATGTCTTACCCTGAGCATTACACAGTAGGGACACCTACATCTAGGAAGACACAATAAGGGATAGACAGTGTTCGCTACGTTACCTATTATATTTTTTTGATATAGGTACACCTAGTTGCTTTGAAACGAAGCATTGGTTCCAAGAACTTTGATTAATTAATAACCCAAATACTTACGTAGGGTAAACATAAAATAACTAACTAAGATGAAAACCTTCAAAAAACTTGCGATATTATTACGAGAATTCTTTTCATAGCAATTTTAGTACGCACGTACATCAATACCTACTTAATTAGGGCAATATTTGAGAAGGAATTTGGTTTGTTACGTTTTGTTGTAAACCTACGTACCTACTTAAAGCTTTGGTAAAAACTCTTCTGTTAGAGTGACGCTAACGACTAAATGTTTAGTAGGTAACTGTAGCTGTAGGTACGTTAGAAAAAGATAGCTCTAAAACTAATCCCAGACAAACCAATGCTGGGGCAAAGAAGTCTGATGTTCAAGAAAGTAATTTCAAAGTAAATGAGAAATTAAAGCAAATAGTCTGAACTTTTCCAGTTACAAGCTAGGTATATCAATACCTACTACGAGTCTCAAAGTCACTCGAAATAAAACAGCTTTACAAGAAGTGAACATTAACAGTAACATTAGGAATTGTTAATTCCGTTCAAGCCCTGTTTATCCGAATAGATCCGGGTCTAGTTATCATTAATCAAACCATACATAATGAAAAAAATACTATAATAACGTATTTAAATAATAATTGAAATCAAAATCAGGAGACCATAAAGGAGAGCCACCTGATACTGATGACTTTATAATTCCCATTATCCCCTCCTAGAAAGGCATAATATTCCCGAAATCCCCACAATCTTCAATCGTGGGGATCGTCAGATTTCCCAAAGTCCCTACTGCAACGCGCGCCCTAGTCCGTAGCATGTTCCGTGGGGGATTTCGCAAAAATGTAAGTATTCCTTAAATAG
This sequence comes from Anticlea derivata, assembly GCA_947579855.1. Classification (NCBI taxonomy): domain Eukaryota; kingdom Metazoa; phylum Arthropoda; class Insecta; order Lepidoptera; family Geometridae; genus Anticlea; species Anticlea derivata. Next base: position 5,114,688 of record OX388271.1, on the reverse strand, counting down.
GATGATTCTCGAAATCCCCAATGCTAATTCTTAGTCAATTTCTACAAATCAGTTCTCTATTAGTAGGTATTTCGATAGTAGCTATTTATAGGTATACGGGCGTCGAAATAGTTGTTTAGTTTAGCCTTATCTTTTAAAAAGGGATAGGATACCTTTCATGGATGTCTAGGAGAGGAAGTCGACCTGTGCTCATAGTTCATTGAGTTGTGGGGGACTTTTCATGGAATTTTAGAGGACAGGTCGCGTTAAAGTTTTCGTCCTTTGGATTAAAAAAAAATTAAGGTGTGTGATCGGCTAACGCTTGGCGAAAGGGTTATTACGGGCGGTCGTCCTAGCCGCCGCGGCCGCGGTTTGAGTGCAGTTGCAGAATGCATCGAACATACGAAGGACGAAGCCGCGAGCTCGGCCGAATCGCCTCTTCACATTACCTGTAACAATATTATAAAGTTTGAAAATAGATTGAGCAACCTTAGATGGTAGAGTAAGGTTAGCTGATAAAATTAGGTATTGAACGATAATCAAACTAAGCGTTCACTGAGATGCAGGTTACGCACGCAAGCGTATGCTGAGAGGCTGAGACGCAGGCGACCGACGATGCGATGCAGGTGACGAAACTACGCGACGCAGCGCAGGTCAGAGCAGATTTTATAATGTATGAAGGAGCACAAAGCTGCGTACGATGCAGGCACGTGAGACGCAGACATGTGCTTGTTCATACTTCTCAAAATCTAATCTGCCCTGCGCTGCGTCGCGTAGTTTCGTCACCTGCATCGCATCGTCGGTCGCCTGCGTCTCAGCCTCTCAGCATACGCTTGCGTGTGATTGACGTTTAGCAGATTGAGAGCCATTCTATCGTTTGAATATGTTACGATGGTTGGGTGATTTGTGTTTCTCTTCTTATTACAATTATTAAATTATCTAGAAAAGGTTCAGGGTCAGGACTGGCAATTAAAATGTGCCCATCTTTCACTCACTCGTTATCTCATAGTTGTTTCTAATAGTAGGGGATGTATTTATAAAAGTAATCTAAGCTGACATTGGAAGGGGTGCGACGTCGACTGGCATTTGAATAAGTACATACCTAGTTAGAACAAATACTGTGATGTGAACGCTCTGTCTTTCTATCTTTTGATTTGACACTTAGCTCCAACACTGAGTAATGTTTTCTTCTAGTATAGGTAGGTACAGACACCGTGAGTAGGTGGTATGTGAAAGACAGAGTAATACAATGTAATTCATAATGTATATTCTACACCCTATTGGCAATAAAGTTTGTGCCACGACTTTTGGAAGCAAAAATCAGGGTCATTTATGTTCAAACATAAATATTCAGCTGTTTTAGTTAGCAACTTGATGTTGAACTTCTCGTAAGTTTTATAATTAGTGCAAGAAAGTGCAAGAAGTGCAGATGGTAAAAAGAAACCAAAAGCTGCTGATGTAAAAAAGTTGTGGGAAGTTTTTTTTATTTTTTTGTTAATATTTCGATCCGATGGTCGTGGGTCCAACCAACCCGGCCGTGCACCGATGAGTATTCTGGTCGAAAAAATTAAGTGCGCACTAACACATGCTGGAAAACATCGCGTGGAAACCAATAAGTTTTCTTATAAGCGGCGATGGGCTTGCGATCTGCTGCCACATAAGGATGGACTGAATACTCACTACTTACTGCAAAATGGCCGTGGTGACCCCGGCTTAAGAATAGGCACCACCATATCTACCTATCCGCGGATGTCGAAAGAAGCGACTAAGGGAAAAAAGCTAGGGGATGGGCAGCAGCGTCCCTCATTTAAACAACGATAGCTCTAACTGCGCTCGCGCCAACCCGCATGCCCAGCGTGGTGAGTATGGACAATCCCCCCACTTGATAAGGAATTTGCTCTGTTTGTCGGGGAGGCCATGTTCAGCAGTGGACGTCGAACGGCTGAAATGATGTCTGCAAAATGTGGGAGGGCCAAAATTTTCAGACATGCCTCTGACTAGATATCTTCAAAAATCTGATTACCTGGAGATCTGAGAAGATGTCTACCATTCCTGGTGATAAGACTCGTGAGCATATTTACTTCTTTTATTGTATGTTTTATTTAAATGTTTTTTGTTGGTAAGTTAGTTTGTCCTCCTATTAAGCAATAACGGATCAACTTGGCTTTTTGCATAGGAGAGTGACATAGGCTACTATTTATCCCGGTATCTACAACGCGAACGTAGCCACTGAGCTAGGTACTTAATATGTACAGGCGGTTCAGTAACAGCTGTGAATAAATGTGGCTCGGGCCCAAAACACCTTAGCCTGAGGCGACAGTGAGGAGCAATGGCGAATGTCAAAACCATATAATTTTTATCGGGTAGATTTTATGCTGTTTGTCTTGATGACCGCAGCTGTCGTTGACTGTAAGGCTCAAACAGCAAGTTCCTGTGGCCGCTAATAGGGATCGCTGGAGCCAAGCCGTCCACTTAAGACCAGACGGCAAAGGCAAAGGCATCCAAGACGTGAGCACGATCTTGTGTCATGAAGTACCGTCCACAGAGAGCAGCAAGAACAAATTACCTACACTACATCGACGAACTCTCGGTGGCGTAGTGGGTGAGTCCGTCTGAGACGCAAGGGGTGCTGGTTCGATTTTGCTGCATGACAAATATTTGCATGATCTATTTGTTAACCGACTTCCAAAAGGAGGAGGTTCTCAAGTCGGTTGTATTTTTTTTTTTTTGTGTGTATGTTACTCGATATCTCCGCCAATAGTAACCCGATTATGATGATTGTTTCGCTAGTGTATAGAGTATGATCCCGGGGTGGTCCCATTTAATTTAATTCCTGAGGGATTGCAACTTGTCCCTTAAAACTTAAAACAACGTCATCTTCTCTTGAAATCACCACATGCAGAATTTTTTGTTGTCGACTGTGGTATAGTATGTTATCCCCGCGACTTCGTTCGGTTGCTGCTATTTTTACATAAACTTTAAACTTAGGGGTTGTGTGTCGGGAATTTATTTCTGTGCACCCATAGGATACAACAGGAAGCTACTTTGCAAATTTCATACTCTTAGTAGGCTCTGCGTTGATTTTCAAAGAGAATAAAACCACTACGTTTGATTGTCAGTCAGTCAGTACCATAAGAGTTATTATTGATGATGAATGGATGTCATAGTTACTTTTGTTTTTTATTCGAAAGTTTAGGTGGCCTGGTGTCATCCTCAGTAGGTAAGCAAAACGCAGAGGTTCATAACAAAAAAAAGAGGTTGATATTAATCTTGTGAATATTCAGGAATTTGAAGTCGGTTTTTAGTTTTTGTAAAAAATATCTTATTATTTCCTCTCAGTTTCTGAGAGAACCTAACCTAACCACGACTCAGGGAATCCTAGTGTGGTGTGAGGACTATGTATGAGACTGTTGGGTACTATTTATTATTTATTTATATCGTGCGCCGCCCGCCTTATGCCAGCGCGCGTTCACTCTGGTTGAAGCCTTAAGCCCGGCAGGTAGCGTGCCAGTCACCATTCTCCCCTACTAAAACACCGATTATGAATGTATATCTCCCCTTTCTCTTTCGTCACATACCGTAGCTTGGGGTGCTTAAAAGGGCGAATTATCGATTCACTTACACGGAGGGAGGCAAGACAGAACATTTAATGATAGAACAGTTTGAAGTTATGTTTTGTAAATATTGTTTCCGGAACTTAGATCGTTAGTTCATCTTTATTGGGCGTTTGAAGCGACCTGTTAATATCAAAGCCTGCAAGATCATAGGGATCGGAAATTTTATTCTGAGAAATAGGAGAGACTTTATTAAAACTAACCTACCAATGCAGTGGAATAGCAACTATTGGTGGCTTCAGAAGTTCATCATCATTATTTCAGCCATAGGACGTCCACTGCTGAACACAGCCCTCCACCATAGATTTACAGAAAGAAACAATCATTTGGGTGACCCATACTCGCCACGCTGGACATGCGGGGCCTATTCCCTAGCTATTTTCCCTTAGTCGTCTCGTACGAAATCCACGGGTAGAAATGTATGCCTTGAGTAGGGGCCAACAAGGATCTTAAATAAAACTTGTGGTCATGTTTGCCTAATTTTATGACGGAACCCCGAGCTGAGATAAAGCTTGATGGATGGAGAAGGTTCAAGACCGTACGTCGTGGCACTCTTTGGGCCTATGTCCAGCGGATCCAGAGGATTTCCTCAGGCTGATGATGATGAGTACTAGCAAGTGCTAGTACTCATCATCATCAAAACTAAAGTAAAGACAGTCAAGTGACTGTCTTTATTTTTAGTTTTACGCATTATTCCTACACCTTTTGTCTGTAGTGCCTAATGTCCTTGTTATCATGAGGTCGTGTCGTTGTTTGAATACCTACTGCATCTTGCGTAGATAATGTAGCAAGGTTCTTAGTTTTATCGAGAAGCTATGTTAATATATACTAAGCATTAGCTTCTTTATACAAGAGGTAGGTACCTAGTGCCTACTAAGGAAAAACAGCTGTTGCTTTTTGACTTCAAAGTTTGTTAGACTAGCTTGTGCCTGAACCTTCAATCGCGTGGTAGGTACCTAGATAAATAAAGACGGCCAAGTGCGAGAACTCGCGCCCTGAGGGTTCCATACCATTGGGCGTGGGTTCGAATCCCAGTCGTGCACCAGTGGTCATCGTCAGCAGAAAATAAAAATTCTAAGTGTAGGAATTGACAAACTTATATTTGCGCTCACGTAGTCATTGTATGACATTTACCGCAAATATAACTTTGTTTCCTAAAAAACTTTGAAATTCCTCAATTTCAGACTTTTCCCTTTAATTGTGTTACAAAAGCTCCTAGCATTCCAAATTTCAGAATTATGAGGTAACTGGAAGTACCCTAGAGGTTTTTCATTTTAGCCATTTCCATACAAAAATTATACATTCATTGCCATATCTTTTTAATGCATTAAGCTTTGATTTTTATATGGCACCATAAGCCCACAGACTTAATAGATGGTATAATTTTCAAGTTGATACCTTTAGCCGTTTCTGAGAAAAAGGGTCTTGACAGACGGACAGACAGACAGACGGACAACAAATTGATCCTATAAGGGTTCCGTTTTTCCAAATGATGTACGGAACCCTAAAAATAGCCTATAGATTATACAAGGTCATTTATAATATGTATTCCATCCCGAAAGGGGTTTATGCTACAAGCAATTAACAATAAAGTTTGTTCTACGACTTTTGGAAATTCGTCATTTTTCATTGAAAAAACTATGCGAAAATCAGCTATTTTGGGGTCAAATCAGGTCAAACTCAATAAATCAGCTGTTTTAGGTAGCAATCTTGATTCCGAACTTCTTCTATGTTTAGGTATTAGTTATAAAGATGATAAAAATTCCAAAAACAGCTAATTTCAAAAACTTCCTCAAAGTTTGTAAAAAAAAATTGATTTTCGCTAATATTATTTCTTTTTGTTGATAGAATAACCCCCTTTCGGGATGGTATACATGTTATGAATCACCTTGTAGATGCTATGTGCTATTCCAGACTATAATCTATCTCAGGGCCAGAATTCATCCTCAGCCGTTCTGATGTGCTTGAGTAACAAACATCCATCCATCCATCCTTCCAAAACTTTCGCATTTAAATACTAAGTACTTAGTTTAATACTTAGTATTAGTAGTACCTAAGATGCTACATTTATAAGGGAAAAGATCTACCCAATCTTCCAAGTTATTGTTCACTTGTCAATATTCAGAGAAGCCGACTTTTTTTCGACAGAGGTCTTCCATGTTATGCAGGTATGCCGAATCATATAACATAATACTAGTATAGTATTATGTTATCTGTGGCCGAATGTAACTTATATAGGTAACCTGGCAGACTCAGTTATTAGCAGACTCGCCGTTGTGCGACGAACTGTTAACTTAATGACTGCTTTACAATGGAATTGTTAACTACCTAAGTATTGGCTTCTCGGTTCGCAGAACAGGTTGGAAAAAAAATACCTAGGTACGGATTAATGGTAAACTATCATGCACTGAAAACAATTTAGCAAAAATACTTACTGATGACAGAACAACGTTTTAATATAATAATATGAGATATATATGTTAAGCATAATTTTATTGGCTTCACCAATGTCTGACGAAACTGTATTTTTTGGCCAATTTATAGGTACCTAATAGGTAGGTTCAGCAGTGGACGTCGAACGGCTGAAATGATGATGAATAGGTAGGTACCTACTATATTTAATAGTAGGTTAGTTATCGAATATCTATACTTTTTTCAAGTGCGAGCGTGTCAGCACTATTTTACACAAAAGAGACGTTTCATCAATATATGGAGCCTGGGCCTGCACTGTGTACACTAAAGTAAACGTATTTAATTGGTTATTTTATTTAAATTGACTTCGATCTAAGGTACATTATGATTTTCTTCGACAAAGAGAGCAACACTCAGCGCTACAAAAATATGGCGGATGGACATGCGTGAAATGACATTTTGACAACCTACATTTATCTGACAAAACAAAAACATCATATCAAACAACATGTCATGAAAAATATGTCAATGTCATGTCAAACGCCAATTATAAACCAACGTGGCGGCCTTCAAATAGTGTTCACATAGTAAAAAACTTACCAGAAGAACTATTCTTGTACCATCGCATTTATCTTCAAATTAATGAAATTGTATTTTTCTTGTAATCTCATATTTTTTCCAAATTTTTCTATGTAGTGTACATGGACCAGGCCCAGAATGAAATGGCTCCTTTGAGTCATAAATCTTCGAGACTGTCATTGTCAACTTAGGTTACCGCCTAAACGATGTTTTTTTGAATCCATAAAATTAAGTAAAGTCAAAAGGCGTTTATTTCAATAAAATCACAAGGATACCACGTTATTGACAAAAGTTATAAATATTTACCTGGTGAATCTTATTTTCAGAGTTGTTACTTCACGACTTCGAAGTCTTCGAACCGGATAGTACCTACTTGGCGGCGATATAAATCTAAGATCAACAAGGCCACACGATGATCACTTTTTATACACACACATACTCTTTAATCTTACCACACACATACTGTGTGTGGTTTCAGATTACCATTGAAGATAATGGTTTCAGTTCTGCTGTTGCATTTTACTAAACGAACTAAAAACAGCGCTAAATTGCTGTCTCTTCCATAAAGATCTTCTTAAAGATAAAGATGGCAATAATTTTAGCGCTGTCAAATTTTGTAGATAAGTTTAAGAAAATGTATCAGACAAATCGGCACCACTTATCTAGATAGATACCCATTTTTGAAGACAAATAGACAAAGCCAAGAGACTGAGTAGAAGCCATTCACCCCTTGGGTCTAGACGGCAAAAATCTATACCCAACAACAAGGATATAGTCTTTGCTAACAGTGAGTTCAAAGATCTACAAGTTGAAAGTAAGTAGGTACCTACCTATTATTAAACCTGCGGAGCATGTAGTACCTAACCATAAATATGGCGAAAAGATTACCAACGGTTAAAGGTAGGTAGTAGGATAGAAAATAAAAGTTAATGAGGGAGTTTTACGACGTAATTATTATCTTCCACATAAAGGTTGTAGGGAGGATGTGAAAATATCGTAAATAAATTTTATCGCTACTTTTAATGTTAGAATAAGTAATATAATTTGCCAGTAACTTAATCTTGCTCACTTTATAAGTTAGCACGTCCCTTGGTTATTTCTTATTAAGGGCCATAATTGAGTTGTTTATTATTAACAGCCAAATAATATTTTGTACTGATTGCTTCTCTTAACAGCAAAATCCAATTTATTTCTGGCAGTTAATTGAATAAACATTCAATTTATTTTAATCTTCGCACAAATCGCAAAGCAATTTAGCCGTAAAACGTTATAAAGCTTTCGATTTGGTAACTAAATTAACCAACAAACTTTGTTACAAAAGTGTAGGTAGTTACAGACAAAGTATTTCGATCTCTACAACCTACAGCCAGTAGGTACATAGCGATTGGTAAGGTACCTAGATCTACCTAAAGAATTTTTAAATTTGAATCATCTTTTGATACGGTAAGTAGGTAACTAACTAATTGAAAGAGCGCAGCCAACGAAAGTTTGATTAAATCTATTTTTATACACTTAGCTATGAAATTTCAGTAAGTCTTATTGCGATATTCCAAAAGCTTCTGAAGCTACCTGCTAGCACTTTTACACAGTAGGTAAAGTCATTGGAAAGAGTAAGTATGAATAAAATAATAATTTTCCCCTAAAAGCACGTAAAAGATCTGCTTATATCGTCATCATATGCATTTTAATAACGCTTTATTGAAGGGGTCCCGCGAGGCAGTACTATGGGACATATATTTAACAAGATGTACGTAAGTACAGGTTGAAGTATTATGCTTTCTTTATTGCTACGGTTATTATCAACGCTCCCACTGGAGCTTAGGACCAATAAGATTCTAAGATATTTATCATCATCATTATTATCATCAGCCTGTCATAAGTCTACTCAAAGAATGCCACGACGGACGTTATTGAGCCTTTTCCATCCACTGACTTCCCGCAACCTTCACAATGTTATCGGTCCATAAAGTCGCAACATAGTCGCTACTGATTGAGAAGATGCTTTTAGTTCTTGATTGAATAACAGTAAGGTCCATCCATATCAATGTATAGGTACTAGATACTAGAATTATCCCTGTACTATTGTAGGTATGTTGCTTCATCATCATCAGCCTGATGAAGTCCACTGCTGAACATAGGCCTCCCCCGAAGAGTTCCATGACGAACGGTACCTATCATATTGGAGGGTTGGACCATAGACCCACCACGCTGGTCCAGTGCGGGTTGGTGGGTGGAGCGCCAGAGCCTCGTTCGTTGATCGGCAGGGTGTACCGCGTGCCGGTGAGGTTGGCTTGGGTTCCAGTTGGTGTTATTTGGAACCCCTTACACCCCCTAGTATGTTGCTTAGTTACCATTAAATAAAACTATGTACCAACAGAAGCACCCAGCAATCATAGATAAAAAGCTTATAAACAATATAATTAAGCATTTTGATGTTGACCTAATTCTGCGTGGTCGGTGTTAATAAGTAGGTATCCACAACACGCAGAAATTAACTTGGCACCTGCGTGGAATATGCTTCCCCCTCCCACCACACGCCACCGCCTACCGCTCTCACGAGTGAGAGTGGGACAAAACATTACAGCGAGGTGCCTAGTTAACATCTGCGGAGTTCTGCGTGTTGTACTAACGTACAGCCTACTTCATAGAGTTGTGTATCAAAGCTTTGAAATGAAAGTGGTGAGCGTTTCAAAAAGCACTTTGAAGATAACAGGCATTTTTTGTAAGCTTAGTACTCACCCGAGCCTGGATCTTGTAAATCCTGAAACAAAACAATGAAATAGATTATTGTAAGCAAATATCTATTGAATAAAAAATTTTTATATCATCTTCCAAAGCTCGCAATTTAAAATCAGTACGGCGGCGTTTTGCATGAATTTTAAATACTCAGTGAATGAAAATGCCAATAGGTAGGTAAATAGGTATATACATAATTTTCTAAATGTGTCCATAGTTTGTTTTTCTTCGATTTAATTTTTACACTCTTCTTGCTCATTAACTTACAAGGATTAATTCAATGTATTATTTATTATAATATCCTGAAAGTGGCTTATGGCAAAAATCTGCTGTTACAGGATAGTCTAATAAATTCAAAATTAATTACCTATTCAGCTAGTCTAAGGTAGCAATCTTTATGACGAACTTCTACTAAAATCATGAAGACGATAAAAAAACCTGATTTCGTAAGATTTTGGAAAAAAAGAGTATGTAGACATATTTCCGCTAGTAGTAATAGTAGGTAGGTTGTTTTTGTTGATGAAAAAAGTCGGGGATTTCGGGATAGGATAACATACAAGTTAGTAAAGTACAGTTGGGATCTATAGGTAAGGAACCCAGTAGGTATATCTTGTAACTTTTGCATAACAAACGCAAACAACAGGAACTGCAGCGCTAATATAAAAAAAACGGATCGAGTGCCTACAATTAATTAATGCTTGCAGTTTAGTCACGCGATTTAACTCTAGCTAAAGGCAGTAGGTTCAAAGCTAAGATAATAAAGTACCTAGAATTTTGTTCAAAGGTGCTGGTATGGCAGGCAGAGCAGAAACAGATTATCCAAAGGAAAAGCTCTCAAAGATAAGTGAATAATTCATACGATGAACATAATAGTTGCGATGCTTGTTTTCTTTACGCATTTTCTTTTCTTTTCTTCCATAGGACATTGAAATTTTACAAAGGTTTTGATTAAAAAAACAAATCTTTATTTGATTGATTTGCGATCGAGAAGATTGAACATAGGTACATCGCAACGCAATTTTAGTAAGAAGTAGGGAGGAATTTGAGCCGTAAATAAGTATAAGTACCTATTAATCAAACCTTAGGGTCTGGCTGGAGCAATCACAGAACACAGAAGTGTTTTAAGGAAACAATTGACAAATCATGACATAAAAACATTACATTTTGAAGATCACGTGTTATTTTTAATTTAAACGAGTAAAATCGTAAACATTGAACTCACAAAATTTAAATTCTTTGTAATCTTTAAAAGACATAATGAAACACAGGATTGGTTTTTTAAAACTACCCCCCTAGAAAGAGTGACAAAGGCATGCGTTAGCATCCTATTGGTCTGTGGTTTTTATGTCTAGTTACGAAACAATTAGGAGCAACCGAAGAAGTTCCGGGCGTCTGCTAGTAAATAATAAAAGACAATCTCCTGAAAGACTCGACGAGAGACCTTGAGTTATCGGAATTCTATTATTTTGATCGCGCCACTGGTTTTCCACATATTGAGCAGTTTATCCAGTCGACTTGGCAAGATTACATTTTCATACTTTTCCCTCCACTTTACTGAGGAACAGAATATCAAAAGGTTTAACAAAAACATTTTGCTTACTCGAAGCATGGATGACTTAACTGTTTTATTTTCGCTATTCGCATAAATTGCTCTGTCGTTCCCTCGCCAAATGAGAGCAAAATTAGCATACAAAATGCATGTCATCCGGCCCATAGACCTATCTATACGTACATCAAATACTGTAAGTATTATAGTAATGGACACTTCAATCGATCAAACACACATCTCTCCAATTTTATCAGATAACACAAGCCAATTGGACACAATCACTAAAGACAGTTTTAACCAAAACATCATCATCGTTTGTGGATCAACAATCGATAAGAATTGGGGTGATAGCGATGCAATATCGAGATAATTTGACTAGATAGTTACCCAGTGACTGGAGGATTATGATGATGGACAAGACTAGGTTTTGAAATTTTTGAAATTGTGCACTAGCGAATCTATTCGATATCAGCTGCGGTTTGTGTGACCTTAGCTAGTTTATTGATCAAATACAGGGTTATTTTTAAAATGCGCAAACCCTACAGGTAAACTGTTTGTTCAGAATTGAGTAGATGATATACATTTTTGGTATAAAATATTTCGCGATAACTTAGCATCTCTATCTCATTAACCTACGGATAAAATCTACACTATTTCAAAAATATTTTTTAGAATTCAATTTATTGGGATCTCTGAATACAGAACAAATTCGTTTGTTCTGTATTCTGAGATTGAGATTGAAATTAGTTGGAGTGGGTTTGCGCGTTTTACAAATAACCCTGTATATTGTGAATACCTAACTAGAAACTATGAAATGGTTTATTAAGACTTGTCTAAAACAGGAAAGTGAAGAGCATGCTATCGAAAACTGTACGTGTTGTAAAAAATCAAATCATGATAGCATTGCTATTGAAGAAGCCGTCGCAACTACAGCATCTACTCTCCTTGCAACACTTACCGCCCTATCACTGCCGATCAGTCCTTACGGGGATAAATATACATTGATACTTACGAATTTACTTCTGTCTTTCTCTTTTTGTTTTAGTTCAGCCTGTTTCTTTGCTTGCTGAATGAGTTCGTCGACAAATTCTGTCGCTTGTCGGAGTTTCTCCGGGTCGCTCTTGTAAGCGGCCACTCGCTCGGCCGGATCCGAAGCATCACTATCGTGCCTCATTTCGAAGTTTTCAGGACTATCCACAGGTGTGTTCTATCACAGCAATGAATCACTCACTCACTATTTGTTTGTAATGGGTTTAGGTTTTGAGGTGCATACCTATTGTTAATGCGGTTTAGAGGGTGGTGTCAGTCATTATATTGTGGGGATGCGATGTCCCGGCGACAAGGGGCGTGCGTCGGCTTCGGGGACGGCGTGAACACTGGCTGGCGGGCTTAGCGCCGGCTGCGGCTGGCCGGGCAGGCAGCATGACGGTCGATCATGCGCCCAGAAGGCAATGCACGGGCGGTAGATTATAGCTCGCTTATCATCTGAAATCTACTGACATAGGTTCCTATCTATTGCAGCATCACTTACACAGTTACTCTACGCAACGCTTGCTTTAGGTTTATTTGATTGAAGCAAAATGTTGTACCTAGATCGTGGCGTAGCTAAGCGCGGTTGGCAAATGAATGGGTGTCCGCGCTAGTGGCATTCAGCTGAGCGTTTCAGAACAATCGAACTGATTAGGTACCTACTAGTAAGAAAGCAGGATAATAACAAGATTAATTTTATTTGAGATGTATGTCAATGTATGGAGTGGAACAGCATCTGGCTTTTGGCCGCGGGGTTTTGAGCTCCATAGCCCCTCTCTGGATCCGCTACTGGAGCCAGCGACGGGTGGCAGGCAAAGCGACGAGTCCATCTTTACTTTACGGACTGCGACCGATATTCGACATTTTTGTACCTAGGCACAGTAAAAACCTAGTTTTATGGAGGTGGCTGTTTACCATTGCAAAGAGCTTGGCACTAAGTCTTGTGAAGCAGGTTATTTACAAAACAATAAAGCGTGTAAACGTGAACAGTTGTGGAAATAACACCGGTAGCTGAAGTTCTATTTTCACTCGGGTTTTGGCAAAACGCAGTCTTTGTTTTTATCCGATTGCGCAGAAGGAGGGTTTTTGTAGTGAGTGATTGTGCTGACTTAGATTAAGCTACTTAAAGTCCCAGGCACCGCTCGGATAAGGTTTTGTGAAGACCTCCCATTAAAAATAATCCTTAAAAAAATTCTAAGAAGTAAACAAGTATACCTGCCTACAACACGCAGAAGTAAACTAGGCACTTACCTCGCTGTAATGTTTTTTCTCATTCTCACTGGCGAGAGTGGTAGGCAGTGGGGTATGGTGGGAGGGGGAAGCACATTCCACGCAGGTGCCAAGTTTATTTCTACGTGTTGTAAGTGTATGGTCAATAATAAGTAGGTGTTTCTTTTTTTTCAGTGAGTAGGTACCTAGTCAAAAACTACTAGCCTCTACCCATAGTCTTTAATACTTCTATGCCATACATACATCTCATCTTATTATGGTGGAAATAATAAGATGAGATGTATTGTATAATTGCTTGGTCACACTTCTGTCCAATTAGCAATCACTCGTTAACTGTAATAACGAGCCATCACTTATGTAATAGATAGGTATACACAGGGGACTCTACGTGACCACAATTAATTAGGCCTCATTTGGCCCTCAGCTTATTGTTATGGCCCGTGGCAGAGCGCTCACCTTGCGATTACCGCGTGCCTGAATACGATAAAATAAATTCGCCAAGACTGAATACAACTCTGCGCCCGGCCGTGGGTTCCGCATGCCTCGAATCATCGAACATCGAAAACAAATATTCAAAAACAATATAAACTTTTTTCAAGAAAATCTGTGTAGTGATTCTTCAATTCTTCATACGACAAGCTGCGTAGTCTATCTATAGGTAGTAGGTACCTAGCATTCCCCGCATTATGGGCCATTTTGAGGTACCCACTTACAGTATTTGCGTGTACCAAAAGAGACGTTTCATCAATATATGGAGCCTGGGCCCGCACTGTGTACACTACTCTAAAATATGGCTAAGCAATAAAGTAAACGTATTTAATTGGTTATTTTATTTAAATTGACTTCGTTCTAAGGTACATTAAGATTTTCTTCGACAAAGAGAGCAACACACAGCGCTACAAAAACATGGCGGATGGACGTGCGTGAAATGTCATTTTGACAACCTACATATAACTGAAAAAAACAAAAACATCAAATCAAACAAGCATGACATGAAAATATGTCAATGTCATGTCAAACGCCAATTATAAACCAACATGGCGGCCTTCAAATAGTGTTCACATAGTAAAAAACTTACCAGAAGAACTATTCTTGTACAATCGCATTTGTCTTCAAATTAATGAAATTGTATTTTTCTTGTAATCTCCTATTTTTTCCTAATTTTTCTCTGTAGTGTACATGGACCAGGCCCAGAATGAAATGGCTCAGCTCAGGCTCGCAGAATGAAAAAAGTTGCACAGGGAACGTGCTAAGATAACGGAACACGTCTTCTTTGCATGGAGATTGGAGAATTAAAAAACGTATTGTCATAAAAATAGGTATTTTGTGGTTTTCTACGTTCGTAGGGTATATTATAACAGGTGGTCACTTAACAGCCCGTTGCGCGACTTTGAGCTTGTGTATCAGGCCAATTAAATTAAAATTATATTTATTCAGATAACAATTGGGTCCATCGTACACAGGTAAATAACAACAAATTAGTAAAATAAGCTCACAAAGTACTTAATTAATATAATAAATTTGTTCCGCAAAAGGACTAATAAGGGCCGACATCCAATACCTTTGCAGGTTACTGTCATGCCGATCAGTTAAGGCCCTGAGTAGAATGTTAGGGCTACCAAGTATTCTGCGCCTGACAGATGTTATTTTACTACAATAGTTAACGACCAAGTCTCAGTGCCATATGTCATCACTGGCAACACGCACTGAATGTAGACTCTTGTATTGAGGCTCTGCGGTATCTCCGACAAGATATGACCAAATGCTGGCCATCCGAGTTGGGTTCGTCGGTTGACCTCTTTGTCGAAGTTGGACCTACCTAGTAGAATCGTCTGAGTCTGACCCAAAAAGACATAGGTCTATAACTTGAATGTTATCTTTCCTAAAATGTAGGTACGAATGTGCATTCATGAACATGCTGCCAACACTTTTGAGCCTTTATTAGGCTCTATGGCGTTTTAATACAATCTGTATAAAAAAGGCGCAAATTGTGTTGCTTGGACTTAAAGATCTGCCTATTGAGCAGGCCGTATTTCGACCTGTCCTCTCAAGAATACAGTCTCATTTCATTTTGGTCAGCCATGAGTTCTAGAGTATACTCAGAGAGTTACTTGGCTATATTTTTACGGTGGGTCTTAAAGAACTCCGACCCAACCGCTTGCACAATTTCCACTAGCCCGTTTTTCAGCTCGTCCACTGTATCGCATTCAGCCAGGCTTTGGAAGTGATTTTGGAATTCTAACTGACGGATAGATTTCACCTGTCGAGACTTAATACTCAATACTTTCTTGAAGAAAGAGTTCATCGAAAAGATCCTTCCAACTCCATTATTGTGTGGGGAGGATACGATAATGGAGACTCTTTTCGGACTTCTTATAATCCTATGGTATCCCAGCGCAACTTACTACTTCTTCCAGCTCAATAAACTTCTCGTCGGACCTCAGCGTACGTGCGTTGTACGTCGCTAGGTCCAGGCTTAGTGGGGGTTGGAAGCTGGGCCTCTGCCGGGGATTATCAGCACCCCCGCTCCGCCGAATAGCGGAGCTGCCAGGGACTGAGGGTCGTGTTTATTTTTACCTATTATAGGGGGGTGATTGGAACATAACCAACCACGCTGGTCCAGTAGTGGGCGGAGCGGCAGAGCCTAGTTCGTTGATCGGCAGGGTGTACCACGGGTCGGTGAGGTTGGCTTGGGTTCCGAAAGGTGTTATTGGAGCCCCCTTACACCCCGTAAATGTACCGTATCGTAAACGTTCTAACTTATTCGATCAGATTATCAAAGTGTAGATAAGTGTACCGGCTTAGGTAACTTAGGTAAGAACTTCATAATAAGGTCTATAAAAAAAAAAAAATTCAATTTATTATATCATGCTCTTATCATGGAGGACATGTAGGCGGCCCCGGACACGGCGCGCATGTTGGTTGCGGTGGAACCTCCGGTGGACTTGGAGGAGGCTGGTCGGGAATGCACTCGTAGTAGCAATGCCCATCCCACCACCACGGTAGGCCTGGAGTCGGGGCGCAAAGGAAACAGACCTGGGAAAAAAAATAAAACGGAAGGTTACAAAGGGTTACTTTACAATCTCCATGCGCTTTGCGATCATGGTAATGAAAGGGGCTCGCTCATGTAGCGCCCCCACCACGGTAGGCTGTGTCGGGAGTCGGGGTGCAATGGAATCAAATTTTATAAAACTGGCAGTAAGCTATCATAAGTATTTTAAAGTGCTGTTGATTCTAAGTTAATTAAAAAAAAAACACTAAACTGGGCTACAATTTTCACTTACAATTTTCCTGCGCTTTGCTATATTGGTAAAGAAAGGCGCTCGCTCGTGTACCGCCCCTCGAAATAAGTAGAGGTGGGTAACTCGAGTCAGATTCATGCATCCAGATCGAATCACAGGGTATTGAACCGCAGGTAAATAGCTCACGCCGCTCCCAAGAAGTTCAACGACTCAAAACAGGTATACTTTATCTGCGAGTCATGCGACCCGCGACACCCAGCAAAATCGTTTTGTATTTTATTTTCTACGTGTTAAGGTCTTATTATTTGCTATTAGTAAAGCTGACGTGGTTGCTTATTCGAACCGATTTCATACGACAACAATTTGTGTTTTATTTTCTAGTATTTGCTAGTACCCATAACATTGTTTGCTTCACTTTACCTGATTCATCTGAATTCATTCATAGATCTACTTGAGCGGCAAATAAAGTTAGAGCTGTTTTGAGCTGTTGACCTGCGAATCAGGTCTGGTTAAAGAGCGTGAGCTACGAGCTGATTTCCAGCTCAGGTTTTTTGCGTGAGCTACCCACCTCTAGAAATAAGTACTTGATCCTAAGCTCCATGCGCCAGCCGCCATGATTTGCCATAGGGTTGCCGCACAGTACTGAGACTAGCACTGGTATGGTAGGTACTTAGAATAGCATAAAGGCTACTTTTTATTTAGGTGCCACGCGAGTGCAGCCCGGTGGAAGATGATCTATATATCAATAAGAAATATAATTATGGAGATATACAGAGGCAAGTCCAAATATTTTTGCAATTGCCCACATTTTGCAGTGTCCATAAGTGATAGGTTGCAAGCCCATCGCCTTGCTGTAGCATCAGATCCGAACTTACTGTATCAGGCTTGATCCCCTTTCCAGGTTCGGCAATTTTGGTCGGGTCTCTAATTAGGGCTGGTCCTTCAGCAATAGGCGCTATTACTGGTGGTTCCACAGAGTTCATCGCACTTCGCCTGAAGTAATGCTGGTTTGAATATTTGTATTCAGGTCCACGGGGTATATCCGGAGGAGGTATGGTTCTGGAGGCCATCTGAGGGGGAAAACGGCCGTGCAACGTGTGTGGTCGACCCAGCAGGAACTCTCTTAGCATTCTTAGACCTACAGATACGTCTCTGAAGTCCCATTTCCATCTTGCCATTATTTACTGTAACAAGGCGGCAACGTTTATCAAAAACACCGTTTTGTTTTAGGTAGGTACCCAGTTTTGATTATTTCCTGAGTAGAATAAATCCAAGAAAATACAAACCAATTCAAACAGTATGTTTATTTTTAATGACTTAATGTACATACTCTGTGATTGACATCAAAATAATTGGACAGCAAAGATCACTAAAAACAATATCCAATGAGGATAAATATCCTAGACGCAGAGTTCCTTTTGTACTTTGTTGCTTGAAATGAGGATCTCTAGTTTATTTTTTGCGTGTAACCTCTTACGGCCCTTAGACAATAGTTATGGGAGCCAGACACTATGAAGTTTTTTTTTTTAATTATTAATTTTGTTCAGCCAGCCCTTTACCTCTAACGTTCCGTTACAAATGAGTTGCGATTGTAAAGCATGACGACACGAGACGCAGTGCTTGCTTCATTGTTTAAAATCATCTCTAAAAATGGAACGTAGGTAAAGTGCGTTCTGAAACCAAAATAGATTAAATTCTATGAAAAAATCTCGACTCTTTCATGAAGAAACAAGAAATTAGACGTGTGTAAAATCTAGAGGGTTCTTTTTTTCTATTTTAATTTTCTTCTATATTGCATGTACATGGTGGTCTTTTCAAACACACCTTAAGTAAAATAATCAAGTCCGATTTGAGTTGTTTCAAAGATCGTTAAAGTCCACAGAAATTGTTGATTTCGGAATTCAGGCTATGAATGAATGTGACAACCGTCAAAACTCCCGCGTTTTCGGAGTTTTATCCAAAGTTGTCAAACTTTACTTCAGTGTGTTTTGCAGCGATGAGTGTTATTATTTTATGTAATTGTTTGTGAGTGTTTTATTGTTTTAAACTGCTGTTGATGTTGCGTGCTGTTGATTTTGTGTTATAAACATGAAAACTAGCAAGTCGCCGGAGAGCGCAGAGGTTACATCGTCGCAAAAAAAACTTAAGCAGGCTCGGCTTCCATTCAAGCTAATTAGCGATTCACCATCTCCCGTTACTCCGCCAAGAAGAAAAAGAAAGCTATCCGCGACTGTCGTTGAGTCTGCTCCAAAAGTTGGTAAGATAACCAAAGAAAATGATATTGTAGACATTGTAATCAGTGATGATGACAGCAAGGATGGACAAACAGCTGATAAGTCAGAAAAAAGGCCTAACCCATACGTCAAGCTCGTTGATACGGCCATCAAGAAGAAGCAGAAATCTAAAGCGTCTAAGAAAAAGAGGAATAGCAGGAAGAAATCAGAGGTCAAAGAAAATGGCTCTGCCGAAGAAAGCTCTGCAGACAAAAGTGACTGTGAAATGATGGAGGTTGATGAAGCTAATACTAACCAAGAAAAAGATGGTGCTAAAACAGATTCTCATAATGAGGATGATCTTAAAAATAAAGAAGAGACTGAAACTGTACATAAATCTGTAGATATTGTAGTTCTAGAAGACTCTAATAGTTCCTTAGATGTAAATCAAGCTAGTAAAATTGGGCTACCGGAAGCGACTAAAAATAAAAAAGATGCATCTTTGTTGAAAAATACAAATCAATCTGATGAGGAAATAAGCCCTAATAAATCCGATGAGACTAACCAGGAAAATACTGAGTCTCCGGTAAAAATGTCAGATGATTCGGAGTCTGCTGAAAAAGCAATAAAAGCTCCTGTAACACCAAAGAGAAGTGCAAGGAACATAGCAAAAGCGGAAGAGAATAATTACAAAGGCTCTCCCAGTTCCAAGCTCAATGAGTCGGTGACCTCAAATCCGGTGACCCCTAAGCAGAGTAGAAGCTCTTCAGTTACCAAGCAAGATGAATCTCTCAGTGAGTCTTCAGCAGCTAATCTGACCCCTAAACAGGTGAGTACATTTGTATTTTGTAGCATCGCAAGTACGCAAGCCACAAGTTAGGCCCTTGAGAGGATATGCTTGTTTTCAGATTAATTCTTATGCTGTAGGTTGCTGTTGGAAGACCAACTCCACCATAACTATACTTTAGTCAGATGTGAAATGCTTGTAAAATGATTTTGCTTTATGTTAATATTATTTTTAAATCCATACTTGAGCCACAATTAAGCTGGACAGTCAAGATTTTATGACATTGTAAAAAAGTTAAATTGAAAACCTGGAAAAAAAAACAATTAGGTACTAAGTCACAATCCACCCTTGAGAACAATATCAGAAATGGCCTTAAACTTAAACCTTGAGTAGGACACCCTAATTTTTGAATTTTTATTTGCTATTGTTTAAAGTAGTTTTAGTTATAATTCCATATTTTCTTTATCTCTAACCATTTAGTAGGGTCTATTTAACTCAAAAACCCATTTACTTACAGCATGCAATGGTCATTTACTATTTGTAACATCTATCTTGTGTTGTTATAGTTACAGAAAAAGCTGGAATCTGCTAAGAAAAAAGAGAAATTAGAAAAAGAGAAACAAGAAAGGGAGCGTAAGAAACAGGAGGAGAAAGAGGAACGAGCCAAACAGAGACAGGAAAAGGAGGATTTGAAAAAGAAAGAGAGAGAGGAGAAAGAGGAGGCTAAGAAAAAGGAGAGGGAGGAGAAAGAGGAACTTAGAAAGAAGGAGAAAGAAGAGAAAGAGAAGCAGAAAGAGTTAGAGAAAA
Organism: Anticlea derivata; assembly: GCA_947579855.1. Classification (NCBI taxonomy): domain Eukaryota; kingdom Metazoa; phylum Arthropoda; class Insecta; order Lepidoptera; family Geometridae; genus Anticlea; species Anticlea derivata. Next base: position 5,094,511 of record OX388271.1, on the reverse strand, counting down.
GTATGTATCTTATTAAAGTTCTTTTCATGAATGAAGCAGCATTACAGTAACTGATATACCTATTCAATGATAAAATAATAATGATAATGTATTAAGGTTCCTGAAAATCAGTTCAGCCATTCTTTTACTATAGTTTGTGTTGGTGATTTACACATAAATATTCTTAATAACTCAATTTTCAGAACAAAGGGAGGAAAAAGAAGAATTAAAACGCAAAGAGAAAGAAGAAAAAGAGGAACAAAGGAAAAAAGAAAAAGAGGCCAGAGAAGAAGAGAAACGGAAGAGGCAGGAGGCTTTAGATATTGAGAAATTGGTATGTTTTTAGTTTCTTCTATCATAAATTAACAGATCTTGGTAATGGAAGACCCTGATGGCAACTTTTGAATAAAAATCTACCAATACCGATCAGTATATTAAAGGAACTGGGCATAAGCAAGCTATGTATGCAGTGCTTCTGATGATAAATTTATAAAAAAAATATTTTTTAATCGTTTTGGCTAAGTGGGAGATCTGAAGTGGCATCAATATATTTTTTTTATTTGAAAAATGTATTTGCATATTAACATTTGTTCAGAACAGTGATGGGAAACACAGTGAGGAAACCCGTGGCCTACTCAACTCCGCAAATATTGTCCATGTCGTAAAGGTATAATAGGTACATAACTAATTGACTAGGCTGACACAGGGTGTAGGTGCTGGGCAAGACTACTCCATCTAAGATCCACCTGATACTGATTAAATCTAGATTAGATGTTATTATGCCTTACATTACATATATCTTCAACAGGAACAAGAGGCCAAGAAGAAGAAAGCCGCAGAAGCCTTCGCAAACTTCTTTGTTCCCAAGCAGAAAGTTGAAAAGGACCAAACAGTCGGAGCTATCAAAAACAGCATGCTGTCTAGTTTCACTATCAAATCTGATATGAGATTAGCTCCGACAACCCGAAGCCAGCTATCAGATGAGCAGGCTATGGCTTTAGAGAAGTTTTTGAAGGATCAAAGTGTTGCAGAGAGTAAATTGTATGTGAAAAGTCTCAGGAATGGGGTGAAACCACAGTCCAGTGGGAAAACGTGGCCGTTGACTGATCTGAAAGATGACGACGTCATATTAGTTGGTAAGTTGCTCGCCTATCGTGTTAATGGTTCATTCTTGGTCTCCTTATTAGGTCAGTGACCAGGTGGAGTATACAATGGTGGCCCTGAAAAGGGCTTATGAACTTTGGTGAAAGCACCAGTGAATTGATGAATACGACCAAATACGAAAGGATTAAAGTGCGCTCCTTTAGGCGCCTTTTGTGCACGTTTCACATATCTTCGATTTTTTTTTATACAAGGAGCAAGCATTTACACGTTAAACAGTAAGGATCATGGTAGAACAAAGTGACGTCATGAGCCAAGGGACTTTTTGGTCTCAAAATATGCCAAAAATATTTGTATAAGCATTCAATACAAAATTAACAAAAAACTGTACATACATAATTTGGATATGCAATATACAATAATTTAATCACATAACTGGCTCTTTCCATTGAAAACGCATTCAGCCTAGTGATTCCGCATTGATCCACGCCAATAGCGCTAACACATTGCATTCGAATTATAATGCTTACTTAATGCAGCAAGGTTCATTTTCGATTGCTTATTTTCAGAAGACGAGCTGCCGCCTTCAGACGGAGCGGGCGAGATAATAACATTTGATCTGGCGCCTCGTGAAAAACTCCGTCCCAAACTGTTAAGTTTCCATGCGAACCGACGCCCGCCTTATTGGGGCACTTGGAGGAAGAGGAGCCAGTTTATTAAGCCAAGGAAACCATTTGGACAAGATGAGGTAAGTAGCTTCTTCTCATAGCCATCTGCATTGCATCAATCTCTGGTACCCATAGTACAGGCTATGTCTAGTTTGGGATCAGCTGACCGTGTGTTCTAAATGTCCGGAATATATTTATTATATTTATTTATTGCCTGCAGATAGTTAATATCAGATTATCGCGGGGTGTTAGGAATTGTAAGTGAGGAGGTAAAAAATATTTATATTTTATTTTGAAATGGTTCGAAACTATCACCATAATATTGTATTATCGTTGAAAATCGACAGGTATTCAAAGTTTAGCTCAATCAGACAATTTGCTGAGCATTTCTGTGGAGCAGCTCCTACCTCCATCATCAGATAAACTCATTGTTAGTACCAATATTATTTTCATTGGATCTCGACAGTTTCAGCGCAATCGGACAATTAGCTGAGGAGTTCCCTGGAACAGCTTCTGACTCCATCATTAGATCACATCGTAAAAAATATTCCTCACACTATCTCTATTTCTATATTATCTAAATTTCATCAAGATTGGTTCAGCCGTTTAGTCGTGAAAACTTTTCAAACAGATAGAGATTGCAGCATTTATAATATTAGTGTGGATAAAAGTGTGAAGTTCGATAATTATACCTATAGGTCAAATGGTATTCGTTATATAATAAAAACATGGATTTGCTAGCTAGAACAGAATTTAGTAAGTAAGTAAGTAATAACAAATTTATTTTGAATTTCAGAAGCAATTAGACTATGAAGTCGACAGCGACGATGACTGGGAAGAGGAGGCGGAAGGCGAGAGCTTAGACGGCAGCGCTGCGGGCAGCGACGACGAGCTCGAGCCCAACGACGAGTACGAGGTCGACAACGACGTCTTTGTGCCGCACGGGTACCTCAGCGACGAGGTACGCACTAATACCTTAATAAGAATATCCTATCCTACTGTAGAAATGCGAAAGTTTGTGAGGATGTTTGTTGTTCAATCACGCCGTAACGGCTCAACCGCTTTCGTTGAAACTTGGAATAGATAGTTTTACCTAGAGTAGCATAATATATAGGCTACTTTTTATGTAGCCGGAAGCTAGTTGATAATAAGTAAATAATAAGACCAATAGAAGCAGTTTTTTAGGGGGGCGTGATACCTGAGCGATCGCACGCGGAATGGGTGGCAGGTGCGTTCGTATTCCAGCGCCCCTGTAGATATTGCAGGAGTGGTCTGATATTAAGTGCTAAGGACCTACCACTCACAATCCTTAAAACGCGTAGTAGGCGATGGCACCATTCAAGTAGAAACCCAGAGCTCTGGGTTGCAGGTGCAGATAGTAGGTAAGTATTCCTAGAAGTACAGACTGGAGTATTTAAAGCCTTAAGTAGTTTAGAAGTTATAGGTAATACATATATTATTCATTGTTTACAGGAGGCGACTATGGACGAAGACGACGTTCTTTCACTATCACCGGAAACACAAAAGGCAAGACTGAAACACCTCGAAGACGAATTTGAGTCTGAAATGAAAAAGCCCACTGAGAAACTCAAACCGCGTTTATATGGCCTACTATGGGAAAACAGCGATGGCGGCAAACCTGAAAACTGCGTCGATGCTATATGGAGCTACTTCGAGAAATTATCCATGATCATGAACGATCCTACTCCACTACTCCAACCCTCGAAAGAACCTGAGGAGACGGAGAAAAAGAAAGTGAAAAAGAAAAAATCTGCGAAAGAAGGTGAAGGCGAGCTGAGTCCTAAAGCGGATAGAAAGAAAAAGGCTAAAACGATTGAGGAAAAAGAATCGAAACCAGCTAAATCTGAGAACAAGAAAAATGCGCAGGATGCAAAGAAAAATCAGCTGGGGATCAACATGTTCTTAAAAAAAATACAATCCTCATAATTTATGCATATTTCGAAACTTAAAATAGGTATCTAATTTTTGTAATAGGTATCTAAATGTATTGGCTTTCGCCCATTTACAAAACAATATCGTTATAAAGCTTGCTCTCACTTGACCATGCTCAGGAGAATTTTGCGAAGGAACCAATAAATTAAAAAAAAAACATTTGCATATACGGTGAAATTACAATCGATAAAAAGATATGGGGGTAAGATTTTACTTAGAATATGTTTCTTGTTATTTGTTTTGACATGAAAATGGCTTTTACTCGATACTTCTATAGTTCAGATAGTATTTTAACTGTTAGGTTGTTGTAAATATGTTTTTAAGATACAAACGATAATAACATAGTTTGTAATAATTATTATCCAATAAAACTATACTTATTTTCTCCTTTAAAATGTCTATTCAATTACCTAAGTCTTTAACAATTGCTAATAAGTGCATTATTTTGTGTGTTATAATTATAGGAAAGTTCTAATATCTAAATTATCCATCCTAGCTAACAGTTAAAAACTGTATTTTGGCTCCGGCTAAAAAAGAATAGGCTTTACCCCCCAATGATTATTTGGGTGAAGGCCGTACAAGGTCAGTCGCGCTGGCAATCTATGGGGGAGGGAGGCCTATGTCCAGCAGTGGACGTCCTACGGCTTAAATGATGATCATGAACTACCTTTTGTAATACGGTATCGCCACTAAAGTTCGTCCTAATGTGTTTGATTTCTATGTAGGTAATCATTCAAATTATGCGCTCAAAATTAAATTTGGTTTTTACTGTTGGCACTACTGAAAATATTGACAGGAAGTGATATCATGTACCGAACGTCAACCACTGTGTAGTTCTGCTATTGATCACTAGATGGAGTTGATTTTACTAGTACTGTTATCGAGAATGACATTCTTTTCGATTGACTGATTAAGCCGCACCCAAAAAAGAACATCACTAGTTGCTTGATAATGTGTCATCGAGAAATGTCAACAAAAAAATCGATTCATAGAAAAAACACAAAGAGGAGTGACGAATTTTTTGCAGTTTTTATCCATAATTTTACAGTTCTAGTTCTTGAAACACTTTTAATTTTGGTTGCTGATATGAATTAGCAGTTGAATGAACATCTGTGAGTATTGCAAACCTCCATACTTATTAATAATCATTACTATTCTGTATCATAGTTTTAGTTAGAATAAAATTAATAAGAGTAGGTGAAGAAGTGTTCCTACTATCTTCTACACGCTTAGGTACACTTCTTCGAAACTTCTCTTCTTTACACACAGTAAACTTTTCTAACTGTTGTTCTATGCCATAAATGTACTATTTGACTGCCTATAACATTTTTTTAAACACACACAGAACACCCGTTTTCATCCTAAGTCCTTCCTCCATACAGTCTACCTACTCTATTCTGTTAAGGTAGTTTGTATTTTTGTTATATATTTAGGGGTAGCAAACAAGCATAACCACCTGTTGGTAAGTGGTTACTGAAGCCTATGGACACTAGTACTACCAGAGCCATCAAACACGTTAACAACCCCTGATATATGATTTGGTAAGTCTCATGTGACTCTAATTTCATCGGCCACCTCACCCTTCATACCAGCATCGCAAGCATAGCTACTTCGTAGTAGAACTTATAGGAAGTTGTTCTTTTGTTTTAGTTCTAAACTCATCAAGAATTGACATGTATCTTCATGGGACTGTAAAGTGATAATCCTTCAACATGAGTAAGATGTCGAAGAACAAACTCAATTTGACCCTGCCACCAGGGTCAATTGACACAGCTCCAGCTGTCACACCATCCAATATGACTCCACAGTTGAAGTCAGCCACAGCTACTGAGTAAGTACCAACATAACATATATACCAACTATGCAATTTGTGATTTCAGCCCATCTTTGTATTTATAGTGATGATATCTCGCACTAACCCTTTTATTCATATTCATTCATTATCTTTATCGGCCTGATAACTCTCAACTTACTTTTATCGAGCCAATAAAGCTATTCAGTGATTATGAATAATGGGTTAAAGCAAAGTAAGTACTGTAGGAAGTATTTATGTTGCTTTAAGCCAATTAAACGTCCCATACATTTTTTCAACCTGACATGCATAAATTAACACCCAACAGTCACATACTCACCCAGAACAAATATTTACAGATCATGCAAACATTTGTCATGCTTGTAGAAATTGAACCCAATGCCTCTTGCATATCAGCAGGGCAACCATCTGCCATGCCCCATAATGTCATCATGTCATTGTAGATTATCCTTTCTATGATAGCAGGAGGCAGGGTCTAGCAGGCAAGTCCAAAACCAGCATTGAGGCACTGACAGAGAGATTGGAACAGATCGAGATGGATGACACCCAGAGACGAAGGATTGAGGTGTTCCTCTGCCAGAAGGAGAAGATTGGAGAGCTCAGTGATGATGATTTTGAGAAGCTTGGGGAGTTGGGTAAGTTTTTTTAAATTTGTTTTGATATCTAAGCTATTTGCTATGATAAAATGTGTACCATTGATTGATGGGATGGGGTCTAAAGTTAGTAGCTACTCGCAGCTTCGGTACTTGGAAAAAAGAAGCCTATGTCTTTCTTCAAGTTTAAGCTGTCTGCATAACGAATCGGCACCACACTGAAGCTTTAAATTCCATTTTGTGAAAAAGATCATCGAAAAAAATGATAGGCACCAAGCCGTGTTTGTTGCCTGATTCTTCTAGGCTTGGTCGCGAGGAACAGGCATAGCTTCACCTAGTTTCTAAGACGTTTCAAAGTGATCCTAGTGATTTTATTGAAATAAATGCCTTTTGACTTTGACTTTAATCAAAATCAGTTCAGCCTTGATGTATATTATTACTTTCATCCAAACCGTTTCAGCTTGTGCAGCATGATTGAGTAACAACCTCAGCAAATTTCCTCACCAATCTTATCTATCATAATGAGTAAGATTAAGTTGACTCAGCCAGTCCCATTATCATCATCATCATTTCAGCCGTCGACGTCCACTACTGAACATGGCCCTCCCCACAGACAGAGCAAATTCCTTATCATGTGCGGAGATTTGCCCATACTCACCACGCTGGGCATGCGGGTTGGCGAGCGCAGTTAGAGCTATCGTTGTTAAAATGAGGGACGCTGCTGCCCATACCTTAGCTTTTTCCCTAGTCGCCTCTTACGACATCCGCGGATAGGTAGATATGGAGGGGCCTATTCTTCAGCCGGGGCCACCATGGCCAGTCCCATTATGGTTTTATTTTATTATGGGAGCTTTTTTAAGTCCATCTTTTAAAGAAAACTATACCTTCAAAGGGATAAAGAGGATATAGACTACTTAGGGAATCACTGCTCTAAGCCATAACAAAGGTCCGTGTAGCCTAAAAATTCCTCACCACAACTGGCCACTCAAACTTACAGGGCAAGGCAACGGCGGCGTTGTGATGAAAGTCCGTCACAAGTCCACCGGTCTCATCATGGCTCGCAAGCTCATCCATCTGGAAGTCAAGCCGGCGATCAAGAAGCAAATCATCAGGGAACTGAAGGTTACTAAAATTGTATCGGTTTTATCGCAACGGGCATAAATTAACGTTCTCCTGAAAGGCATAATTTTTTTAATTTTTTACTATTTTTTTTTAATTTAATACCTATACCTATCTAATACCTATCGGGAAATTTATAACTATCTAGCTAGCGCCTGCGGCTTCGCTCGCGCATACATAAAAAGTAGCCTTTAAATTATTTTAGGTAAATAACTCTACATATACCGAGTTTCACCGAAATCGGTCCAGCCGATCTTGAGTTATAACTGGATTATTTAGGAACTAACCAAGATTGCTACATATACTAACAGCTGAATAGTATGCACTGTTTTGACTCAAAGCTGATTTTTGCTTAGTTTTTTTTAATGAAAATGGTCTTATTTTGAAAAGTAGTAGAAACAAACGGTCGCAGAACACGACCCTTTCGGCTTACTCCCCATTTATAGACGGCTCAAAATATTGTAGTGCGTTTTTCGGTTCGTTGTGGAACGGAGGAACAGTGAAAAAAAACATCAGGAAATGAGTAGAAACACCAACTACCTGTTAGGTACTTTAAGATGGTTTTATCCTATTGGACCTTCATTGAAATTATTTTTTTTTTATTTAACGTAATTATTGTTCAAGGTTCTTCACGAGTGCAACTTCACCCATATAGTGGGCTTCTATGGAGCGTTCTATAGCGACGGGGAGATTTCTATCTGCATGGAGTACATGGACGGAGGGTCCTTGGATCTGATTCTGAAGAAGGCTGGCAGGATTCCTGAAACTATTTTAGGTAAGTAAAAATAGGGTTCCCGAATCAAATTAAAAAAAACAGTACTGAGTTGTATGAGAGCCTTAGAGATTTCTAGGGGGAGGAAATATAAGGCGCAGTAATATGTATAGATAACACCCAAAAGTCACATCCATAGTCCTGACCCCACAATAGGATTCCCTGTGTCGTGGGTATCAGAAACTACAACTAAACTACTACTAAACACCCAGACCCAAATGTAATATTTGCAGACCATGCAAATTTTTGTCATATTCACTACTACAAAACGTGGGCATGTGCCAAAACCTTTGGACGTGCTTTGGATGCTCTGGTGCGACGACTCTGACTAACCCCCTTACACCTTCAAGGATATCATCACCTGGAGATATGAGAGGTTGTCTAGCTTTTTTTTTCTTGGAATGGCTATGGTGTCACAGCGGCCATAACTGGCCTATTGTGATTGCCACTCGTGGAGCCCCTTTACAGGGCCTTTAAAGTTCACTGCAAAAGCCCAGCAGCTGTTAGGAACTGAAAGGTTTTACCTTGCTTGAGGTTAAAAGTCTTAAGCCTATTTATCATATTCTTTTGAATTCTAGGAACAATAACCTCAGCCGTCCTGAAAGGGCTAAGCTATCTCCGCGACAAGCACGCCATAATGCACCGCGACGTGAAGCCGTCCAACATTCTCGTCAATAGCAATGGCGAGATCAAGATATGCGACTTTGGCGTCTCCGGCCAGTTGATTGACTCAATGGCCAACTCGTTCGTGGGCACTAGGAGTTACATGTCTGTAAGTTGTTAGGTACTTGTTTTTTTTTTAAATGTAGTTTCTGAAGATTCGTCACAAGTGCAAAATTCACCCATTTAAGAAGCGATTCATAAGATGTATTCTATCCCTAAAAGGGCTAATCTGTTTCTAACTCAATTATTCAGCTGTTTAAGTAGTAATCTTGATGTCGAACTTTTCGTACGTTTCATAATTACATAAACTACTAGATGATAAAAAGACCAAAAACAGGTAATTTAGAAAAGTTCGGGAAACAGTTTTATTTTTTTATATATTATATTATATATATTCTTTCTTGCCTAGCTCTTTTCGGGATGGTATACATATTAAGGTGAGGGTTTAATTAAATTTATGATTTTTGAATTGTTTTTTCTCAATAACCGCAAAACGCACAGTCTTGATTTTTATGAAAAAGATAACTTGAGCATTTTATATAGGTAAATCCAAGACAGAAACGCGATTGGTTAAACTTTTCTCGATAGATTTATTTTTTAAAGTTGGGTCCTCTGCAACAGTTTTTTCGAAATTACTCTGAGACTATCTAATAAAAATAACTTTTTTTAAAATATTTTGTTAGACAATAGCATTGGGTACCTAAATCCAAGACACTTTTTTTAAAAAATAGATAGTTTTTGATATAATCGATATTTTCTTATATTTTGCTTACGTCGATTACTTTCGAGCGCCTTCTAACGCTTGCTATCTCTTTCCGCATTCAATTACAGTACATAGCGCTGTCACTTTCTTCACTCCGCCCACTCGACAATTTATTATGATTTTTGTATCCTCTTAAGAATGATATTTTTTAATGATTTCTGTATATTTTCCAGCCCGAACGTCTACAAGGCACACACTACTCGGTGCAGTCAGACATCTGGTCGCTCGGTCTGTCGCTAGTGGAGATGGCGATCGGAATGTACCCCATCCCGCCGCCGGACGCGAAGACCTTAGCGGCAATATTCGGAGGGCAGAACGAGGACCATTCCCCAGGGCAGGTTAGTACTCTGCTGTATCTATCATTATCATCATTTCAGCCGTTCGACGTCCACTGCTGAACATGGCCTCCCCCACATACAGAGCAAACTCCTTATCATGTGGGGGGGATTTGCCCATATTCACCAAGCTGGGCATGCGGGTTGGCGAGCGCAGTTAGAGCGATCGTTGTTAAAATGAGGGACGCTGCTGCCCATCCCCTAGCTTTTTTCCCTTAATCGCCTCTTACGACATCCGCGGATAGGTAGATCTGATAGATAGCTGTATCAATAATCGCTTGAACGCCGACGCTTAGAATGAAGCCAATTTTTTTTTACTTCGGGTAATCAAAACTACAAAGCTTTCTTCACTTCACTTTTGCAGTATTTTGAATTAAAAAAAATAAGAGTAATTGTTGCAAACGAATAAGTTTGTCCATGGAATTTCATTCGTTGATATCTGGGTCGTCGGGGTCAGGCACGCGTACGTGATGCCTCTGACATTGCAAGCGTTCATAGGCTACGGTAACCTCTTATCATCAGGTGGACCGTACGATTGTTTGCCACCAGTAGGGTTGTGTAGGTGTAAAAAAACATGCATATAAATTTTACTTACAGGCACCAAACTCGCCCCGCCCGATGGCAATTTTCGAGCTGCTGGACTACATAGTGAACGAGCCGCCGCCGAAACTGCCTTCCGGGATATTCACAGACGACTTCAAGGACTTCGTCGACCGCTGCCTCAAGAAGAATCCGGACGAACGAGCCGACCTGAAAACTCTGATGGTATGTATCTTATCCTACTAATATGAAAAAATGCGAAAGTTTATGAGGATGTTTGGATGTTTGTTGTTCAATCACGCCGTAAAGGCTCAACCGATTTTGTTGAAACTTGGAATACAAAGAGTTCTTTACCTAGAATAGCATATAGGCTACTTTTCATGTAGGTACAACGCGAGCGAAGCCGCAGGCGGAAGCTAGTCATTCATATTCATTCATTTGTTTTTAAACATCGCCATAAAGAAGATCGCAGCCAAATAACATTATTTGCAACGCGTGCGTCATGCTACCGGTGCGGTGGCTCTATATTACAAGACTGTACATTATCACCACGTGTTGATAGTGTACAGCCAATAATCCAATAATCCGAGCTTTGTATTATTTGGCACCGGATTATCAAGTCACGCTTTATTGGGCTGTCCATTTTAGTGTCGTGTATTATGAGGCTGTACATTACTTCTCCCATTTCCAGAGCCACGATTGGATCCGCAAGGCGGACGTCGAGAAGGCGGACATAGCGGGCTGGGTGTGCAAGACGATGGATCTGATGCCCTCCACTCCAAACTCTAACGTGTCTCCTTTTTCTTCATAAGCTGCAAGAAGTGCATACTTTCATCAGCGAAAAAGGGTAATTACTTAATACTTGATACATTATTAAATAATTATCTATGTATATCAGTCACTGGTACCCATAGTACAGGCTATGCCTAGTTTGGGATCAGTTTAGCGTGTGTGCTATGTCTGGAATATTAAAAAAAAAACATTACCCGATGGACCGACGACATTGTGAAGGTTGCGGGAAGTCGGTGGATGGAGAAGGCTCAAGATCGTTCGTCATGGCACTGTTTGGGGGAGGCCTATGTTCAGCAGTGGATCAGGCTGATGATGATGATGATGATACATTTCGACCGACTGAACCAGGCAAACGTGGTAGCCGTTTGGATACGAAATAGATTTTTAGGATCTAAAATCACCTCTGCGTATCTTTACGGCTAACTTCACATTGCTAAGACCTTTCGGCTGAACTGTACTTATTTTGTTCTGAGTTTGTTCAGCCTTTAAAGTGACGCATACACCGGCAGTTGATTAGATTATTGTAACTCCGAGATACAGTTTATTTACTAGTTCGGCGGGTAGGGTGAATCCAAATCGACCATGAACAAAGTGTATTATTTCACGAATAGTTAGGTATGTTCTTAACTTTCGTACATAGATTGCCTACTTGATTGTTACTCACTAAGTAAGAAATAAATAAATAAATAAAAAGTGGAACGACAAGCAAGCAAATCGAAAAAAAAAAGAAAAAGCTATAGTAGAAATAAATAAACGTAGAAATAGTAGAGTAGGTGCCTAGATCGGTCGCTCGGAAATGTGTGGTGGCCTATGTTCAGCAGTGGTCATAGCTGTAATGATGATGATGAGGCAAGCTATACGCCGAGCCCTGCACATTCCTTGATAAAATGACCCTTATCGTCCGTCTGAGACGCAAGGGATGCGGGTTCGATTCCCGCTGCGGGACAAATGTTTATATGATCTGCAAATATTGTTTCAAATTTTGTTTCGGGTCTTGGTGTTGTAGTACCATGTTACTCTTAGTTTCTAATACCCATGACACAAGGAATCTTAGTATGGGGTTAGGACTCTGTATGTGACTGTTGGGAGTTATTTATTTATTTTGCTAGCTTGCACATGCGGTTTCGTTCGCTTGGTACTATTAACTAAAAAAAGGCTAAATAACTCCACATATTCTAAGTTTCATCGAAATTGAGAGATTTTCTCGCCCTTAATTGGAGCAGCCCGCCTGGGGAGGTACCTCCGCCTTACAGAAGATCGCAGCCAAATAACATTATTTGTTTCAAATAGTGTTGTGTTCCTGCGGTGAGTAAGGTTGCCAGAGCTCTTTAGGGGGGAGGGGTTCAGCAGGCAACGCATTAGCAATGCTCCAGGTGTTGCTGATGTCAATAGGCGACGGTAACCACTTGGCATCAGGTGGGCCGTAAGCCTGTTTGCCTCCGTATAACATAAAAAAAAAATCGTTTCAGCCGTTCTTGATTTATAAATGGTGTAACTAACCCGAATTTGTTTTGTATTTATAGATTTCTCATTTATAATTTCAGGTCAAAACATTTCCGAAGAGAGAGCGGGCGACACAATAAGCGAAGACGCGTGCGGGGAGGAATAGCGTCGCGCCCACAGTAAGCATGTACACAGTATATCAACTCTAGTACCATTGTCCACAACTATATCGATTCGGGCGGGCCGTTCTTGCAACACGAGTAACCATCTTTGCATGGAGAATTAATATTTGACGTCGGTGTATTTTATTCGATAAAAGTATGGGATGTCCTTTGGAAAATTTGTGCCCTAACAGGGTTTATGTTAATAAACAAAAATGTATACACAACACCTCATTGTAACAACATAAGTGGAATAAACGATTTGATTTAAAAATTATCGGATTTTATGTCTGACTTGTACTGGTCCTTTCTTTGGTATCCTGCCTTAGGTCAGTGACCGAAAGAACAACAATATTTCCGAATGATTATAGTAGTGACACTATATCAATCGGTTTATTCTAGGCTATTACGTTAGGTCATTGACTAGTGGCCCTGAAGAAGCCGATGGTAAAAGGACTAGTGTGGTAAAAAGACACTTGTCAAATCAATTTAATGATAAACCACAGTGCAAAGATAGTTACTCTCAATGTTGTAATTTGTGTCTCAAAATTTAGGACGGCCTAACCGTAAATAATTGAATTCATCACTCGTGATAGCAAACTAGAACTCTTCGGGACGTGTCGAGTATCGAGAACGAATCAAAATTGAAATGTTTTCATTTATAGAATTGGCTAAAGGTTAGGGTAAAGTAGGGGTATCCGAAATGCATTACGGTACACAGCGGAATCGATCTAAAACTTTAATGTTTGGTCGTCTTTTTCTCTAGACAAACTTGCATAGACTCTCGCCTTGTGGTCGGCTATGCAATTTTGTTAAAAGTTAGACGATTGTAAAGTATTCGAATGACTTTCCTGGAACTATTCGAGCGATATTACCTAGAGAAATGTCATACATTCATCGCGTGTATCGGAGTGAAAAACGGTGTCTGAATAGATAGGGGTTATACTAAAACATAGTGCATTCGTGGAACGAACTAATCGAATAATTAATCGAATGAAACAACTTTATCGATAAATGGTCAAGTAGAGTTGATTTCACTAGTCGCAAGTCGAAAAAAAATGTTAGTAGTGTTTTGACATATTTTTCTTTGCTGAAAGTGCGTAATTCATGTCAGCTGGTACTCGTTACTTAGTTTAAATACGTTTTTGACGCGTATAATCGAGCATTGGAATACTCAAACGATTGCATCTCTCAGCTTTCGTGGGAGCGTTGCAAAGCTCGTCGTCATGTATAATAGAAAATGCATTTTTAGAACTAAAAAAAAAGTAAAAATACTAAAAAATATTATCGTAGTACGTTTTTGGATTGACGTAATGCACTTATCGTTTGGTTTATTTGTGTGAATCGCTTGGTTTTAGTAGTTTTGTTTCCCCACCCTATTCCTTGCACATGTATGTAGATAATCGACACTGTTTTCTTATGACGATATTTCGATACGCTGTTGTATGAGTGAGTACTGTTTATTTCTTTATTCTATGTACTGATTGTTGGGATATTGTTTAAAACAAAGTAATATATCGAAGTAATCGGTAATCGGTTGTGCTGTTAGTAACTACATACATAATACATTTGTTATTCATTTATTTTTATGAACAAAGTATTACGTAAACTTTCTAAGAGTATTTAGTGCTTCCAGTTACGAATGCTATAAATCTAGTACGTTAGTTCACCGAGTTATATTTTTTTACTGCTTTGAATTCGCTATTGTCTCACCGCTTTTAGTATAAAACAATTATTTTGTTTATTAAGTAAACAATTATTTTATTTATAAAGTAAACAATTAATTTGATTATAAGTAAAGTAAACAATTATTATGTTTATAAAGCGAGTTTGCGGAGTGTTTAGCCTTTGTTATAAGCGGCATTTATTATATTCCTAGTAAAAAAATAAAAAAGGTGCTTTTATGTTACCGAAATAAAAACGAAAACTAAAAAAAAATGAGTAAATGAGACCGTTAGTTAGGTATTATTTGAAATTGTACTCTGTATAATAAGTTATTGTGATAGATTGTGAAAAAATGAATATTGAATGTAATGATGGATTCCAAAAACTTATATAGATTTATAAGAATCATTTTGTCAGTCCTTTTATAGTGAGATCATTGACGTTAAGTTTTGAGTATTTTTTTTTATTAATTTAGCATTGAAATCATTTTATTTTCGTACATTTTTAAGTAGTCATTCTATGCATTTCTCTGTATTATTTAGTTATAACTTGAGACGGTTTATCACAAAACATGCATATGGTACAATAATTGATTGTTGACATTAGCCTATAGTTTTTTGTATAGTAAATGAATTGATGTAATTTTTTGGTATCGACTTGTTCATGATTCCTCCCAACTCGTAAATAGACTTCTAAAACATCTGTGCAATGGTTTCACCAACTTTGTAGGTATTTTCAAAACTTTGTTAGAATTTATATTGTTATTTGTATGGTCAATTAATTTATACAAATTTTTCGAAGTCTGTTTCAAAATTCGTTAATTTAGAATTTCGACGCACTTTTTATATGTATAAAATTGACTGAACTCTTTACTATGTGGCATTGTATACTCTCAGTAAAATTAATTAATGGAAGAAAGTAGTTTATCCTGTAAAAAATACTTTTCATCTTGCCCTATCTTTTGTATTGCATTCTTAATGAGTGATAAAAAAGACATAAGGCTACAAAATGGTAATGAAATTTTGTATCTGTTCCTCTCTGGTATATAATATACCGTATCTAGGACAATTGCGTTTATACTGTGGCATTCGACTGTACGATTGGCTTGTGTTCGCGTGCCAATATAAAATGATCATTGCCGTCTTGTAAACATACCTAAGTGTTTTCTGAACTTACTACATTATGAAACTACAGGTATAAGCTTGATCGTTAGTTGTAGCTAGGTACGTATGTACAAAATAAATGTTAAATTAAAACCGATAATCTCTTTACTTATCCTCCTGTTCCCTACTTTTGCGTTCCATATGGCATCTGAAGCGTCTGCGATGAGGGTCCCTATATTGTGCAGCCCGATAATTAACATTTGTTCATTATTGGATTGTACATTATCGGGTTGTACAATAGCTGTTGTACAGTTGATATTGTACTGACAGATAATACACAGCCTGATATTTAGGCAGCGTTCATTGGGCTGTGCAATATCTTCATTATTGGCATTATCGTTTCCCACCGATAAGGGGCGTGTCAATAGATAGACGGTAGCTTTATTCTGTAGACGTTAGGATCATTTTAAAATAAAAGCTCTCAGTAAAAGGCTGTGTACCTAGTTATCTATAGCCTTGGCCTTGGCTAAAAGAAGGTACTACCTACACACAATCAATGAATCAGAAAGCGTAGTCGGGGGTCGCTTTCCACTTGGCGTCAATTACCGTGACGTTTTGTCCGTAATTTCGTGAATGAAAAACTTAATTACAATTTTGTAATTGACAAGATGAATGGAGGCGTGGGCCGAGTGAAGTGGCGTATTTTCTGCCCGTTTATACCACTCGAGTTACTTTTGTTTTAAATTTTACGATTTTGTAGGCTATTTGAAAACCTGTAGGTACTGTAGGTAGGTAGGTACTCCATATCTGTTCAGAACTCGTGATTGAACCACTGACATACATACAACCTTACCTTACCAATGCAACGTTCACATTATAAAATTGTTAGGATGTATAAATTATCTTCACCACCCAAAGCCCGATCTCATCTAATGCTGGGCGTAGGCCTCCTTTTGTGACACCCATCACAGTAGTACCGTTTTCATCATCACCATCATCATTAGTCTGCAGAAGTCCTGGACATAGGCCTAGCCCCAGAAAGTTCCGGTACGGTCTTGAGCCTGTTCCATCCACAGACTTATTTATTTGTGTTCTCAAAACTGGATGTTATACTCTATAATCCTACGTTAAATAATAAAAAAAATACATTGGTGCGCCCTTCTATATGAGAACACGGCATGCTTTATAAGTAAAAGACTACCTACATTAAAAAACATGAAAACACAATACTAATTTTAACAATGTTGTCAGTCCTTTAAGTGGGAGGCCTTTCAACACTGCGTTGCCCGGTTCGTGGTCGCCATTCAAGAACCTTTATTCCCTACTTTATATTCTAATAAGGGTTAGGTACCTAAACTTGGTCTGTATTTAGGTGCACCAAGAATTCGCCACAAAGTGGATTCCTTGGACCAGACAAATACCAGCGGCTACTAATACGGTGTGTAATAAATATGCGCTACGAGCTGCGGGCGCCACTGTCCCAGCTAACCCATTCACACATTGTACCATTCCGTCCTTGCGGCCACATTAATAAAATATTCCGAGTTGAATTGCAAAGAGGCGGAGCAGGGACGTATTGAGGCATTTATCAGGGCAAGAGGGGCTTAGTCAGAGTTCCGTTTTTTTTAGTAGTGTTTTGTGTTGCTTCGTCCACACGGAAGAGTTGGCGTAAAGTACTGATGCAGTATTTCGGTTTCAACAGGAAAACTCATTGGTCCTACCCTGAGAGCAATTGCGCTTTAAATAGTGTCGCTGTGATGGCAGTGCGAGGTAAGAAAAATTGTTTATACGATTAAGAATACCAGGGTTAGTCCGTAAGTAGCTACGTGAAATTGAGACAGTGAACACCAACACATTACAACAGTTTCCTGGTACAAAGGCTTTAAGCAGCAAAGGCCCGAGTCCGTTATCACCGGTGAGTGGTGAAAAGTGAGTAGTTGCCTATTTTTGCAGGGGCGCTTTACATGGCACTATGTAAAAAAAATAAGCTATTCACTTTTCACCACTCACCGGTGACAAGTGAGTAGCTCACGAACATTTAGGAATCTGGCCTCTGAAGCTTGAGTGTGGGATTGCTACGCAAAAATCGTGACGAGAGGGGTTGATAAATTGTTGCTATGGCATGGTTACTCTACACGACGATACCCATGCTTTTAGCGTCACAGTCTTAAGCCGTGTTCAAACGGAATGCGATATGTCATATGAAATTCTTTTGAAAACAAATGCTTTTATTTCTTTATCCCTCTACAAGCTTTCGTTCAAAACCACAAATATGCATAATTATCTACTTAATAACACTCACTACATCTACATATGCGCTCCTGAGATACCGGGCTCTTATGAGACCGTGATCTCCTGATCACGAGCTGAGCACTGTGGGTGTGAGCGCACAACGCACACACCCCACATACAACCACATACACACACATTATTATTCATAATTACAAACCTACATAAACATGCATCCATACTCAACTACCTGCCTATACCTATAAAACTTATCTAAACTACTATACACTACTTATACTGAACACGTCATTTTAAATAATTATAGGTACCTAGCCCAGCACAGTTAAGTTAAGACATAATGTCTCTTAGTTAGTTTATAATAAATTGTTATGGTACTTAAGTTGACCAGCGGCATGGGGCCCGGTGTCCTGTAGCACAGGTTTTATAAACCTATTTCAGGCACCGATCTCTCACAAAACAGGTTAACTTATCTACCTACAATACTTATATTCTGCTGTATCCCATGCATTACTGCTAACCTTTGTTGAGAGAAAATAAATACATATTCTATTCTACATAATCTAAATTCGTTCTAAAATGTTATGTACTGAACAAAGTCAGTTTTGAGTTTGACATTTGTTGAGAGTGTGCGCTATAGCTCAACGATATCGCAAGCACCAAAAAGTCAAACTCAAAATTAACTTTATTTAGAAGACCTTAGGATCATTTTAAAATATATTTTAGATGACATATCGCACGCCGTTTGAACACGGCCTAAAATTCGCTGCCCAGATTCCATGTTACCACAAATCCTAGCTACGCTCCTGTGTAGGGGACTTCTTGCTCTCTCATTATAAATGTGCGTAAATATTGTGCTAGCGGAGCCTTTTGTCGGTCCTCATTAAGAAGCCATTACGACTCTGCATAATCTCACGACTTTTACCGAAACTTGGGGACAATATTTATGGTTATACCTAGGTATAGAGCGGTAGTAATTAGCAAATAACTATGCTAAAAAGTACCCCGCACTAATAGACTTGTGCGGCTAATTAGTTATTAATGAGCATTTTAATGGCAATAAGAAATCATGGTAGGATTTTTTAAACGGATAACAAAATGATCTTTGGATCATACTTTAAAAAAAAAGCAAGCCTCTGCCTCTAAGATTTTCAAATTACCGTAGGTAGGTTTGAAGAGGCTCTAATACTGACCTACTTTTTATACCTATGCAAAAATTGTACTTATTCCTTCTGTACCTGAAATTCCGTTTTCACGGTGGGTAAGTGCCAAACGCTTCTCAACGCTCATGGATTTAAGTTGCGGCTAACTTTAACATTAGGCTTGCCAGGCCCGGAGCCAGGGTTAAGTAGGCTTCTCTTTCTGTTACTATATACTCATTGCCAGTGGCGGATTTGCAGTCTTGGCCGCTCTAGGCCCCAGGCCATGTGCCACCCCTTTCTCAGCACCCATCATTATACTAGGTACTTAATGAATATATGTACTTTATTGCCAACTTTATCTATATAAAAATCAGAAATTTAATTAACTATAATAGCTACTAATTTGTAAATATACTCCGAGATGATGTGCTTTTCTACGACAATTTCTACAAATTTTTGGTCACGATTTGCCGCCCCTATTATCTGGCCGCCCTAGGCCCGGGCCTACTGGGCCTTAGGGCAAATCCGCCACTGTTCGTTGCCTAGATAATACTTTGTTCTGCTATATAGGTATCATCCCAAAATTATACAAATAGCCCCGTCATTTTACAATATTTTTAAATGGCCCCTTTTTCCACTGCCGTGGCATTAATAGACTGAACTTAAGAGGCGACGTTCATTAGCAATATTTACAGCTCCTTGTAAAATTTCTGATTTCAATTTAGCAAGTTTTGGTACAACCAATTTGATGCAGACAAAGGCCTGTCGATCTTTCGACTTTGAATGTTTATGATGTCAAGCTGAATAAAGTTATTAGTGAAATCCTTTCTCGAAGGCTGAAACTAATCGAAAAAAGATGTACCTACTGCTGCTGCCTTTTATGGTAGAACAGCTCTCGAATGTTTTCAAAGTAATCCAAACTATCATAGGCAGAACGAATAAGTAAATGACTACGATGAAGTTATGCGATTCTGAAATCTTGGCATCTTGTTCTCGCAAAGGATAAAACAAAGATTGCCGAGCCACATAACTTCTTTACCTCCTGTATGTATGATAATATTTTCACTCTGACAGACGAAAAATTTACTTATTTATTTTGTTATTGTATCCTTGTCTAAATGCCTTCACTTATTATCCCTACATATTATAAAATAAAGTCCCCCCACCGCCGCGTCTGTCTTTCTTTCTGAACGCGATACACTCCAAAAATATTGAACGATTTTTCATACGGTTTGCACCACTGGGCGGAGTGATTCATGAGGAAGGTTTAGATGTATAATTCTTTAAGGTTTTCTGTAAATTGGCTGAAATATGACGATGATAGTTACAGATATTGGAAAAAATCCGACTAAGAGCTTAAATGGTTTATATGCTCTGATACCCGTGCAAAACGGAGCGGGTCGCTTGTTTACCTAAAAAATTAAATAACTACCTACCGATAGGCAAATAAAATTGGTAAACTAACGATTGAGTGGCTACGCTAAGCGACTATTTGTTTTGCTAAAGGAATATAGCCAACGCTTCGTAGCATTTGGCGTAGCACCCGTGCTACGCGTTTTTGGACGTATGGATTCAAATTAAATATTCATCTATGTTTTTTCAGTCATATTTCACATCTAGCTGACGCCTACAACTTCGTCCCCGTGTTCAAGTATTATCCTACCTTGACTCTTGTCACACCGTACACTTCCGAAATCACCGAAATCTTGATTTTCCGACCCCGTGCTACGTGTGTACGGAAGCCTCAAGGCGCGTGCCCTACTCGCACTTGAAAGTTTATTTCAAAAAAGATTTTATCCTAAAATTATCTGTAAAACCTCGGTTAAGTACAGCAACAGACTTAATTAGCGCGCAGTTGTCACAGATTAGAAAATAGTTACTTAGGACCTGAGCTAAGCGGTGATTTTTCATCCGACTTGATTTACAAATATTGAGTTCTGGAATGAGAAGTTATTTTCATCAAAATTAAATATTGGTACCTAGTATGTTACAGAGGGATATTCTAGCTTTCTATTAGTGAAATAATTTAAAGAGTCGTTTCAGTTATTCTATAGATAAAATACAAATAAATTCTACCTCTTTATTATTTAGTGTAGACTAGGGACCTTATATACAGGGTGAGTTTTTTTTCAGGGCCACTTAGGCGAAATCGGAAACCGTGAGAGTAACCGAAAAGTGATGTTAGGAGTTACGTTGAAAAAAATAAGATCTGCATTAACAAAAGTTAAATTATTAGAAAATCTGTAAATAAATTTTATCTCTTTTTAATGCTGATCTTATTTTTTTCAAAATCGAGCTCTTAACTCCAAACATCACTTTTCGGTTACTCTCACCTGTATATTAGGTTGTCCCTAGTCTACACTAGCAATAAGTTTGCTCAGGTTCAACATTAGTAACGAACGGTATTGTTTAGTTTCGTGGTATTTATTTAGAAGCTTTATTGTTAAAATGCTCTTGATGTATCTATCAACTACGTAGGCATAGGAATGGGAGGAAGTAGGTCGATCAATATACCATAAATCAGATGCGATGATTACAATAATATATAGCGATACCAACAACTTTTCTTATTTACCCCAACATTTTTACCCGAGTTGAAGGAGATTGAGAGGAGAGATTGTTTAGTTTTAATCACACGGTTGGGTTCATGTCGATATTGTAGTTTTAAACGATGTATCGTAACGTACTTTTATGTATCATATAATTATAATAATAGCTTAGATGTGCAATATTCTTTTTCGTTTACGTGTAGTGAACACGATGACATTTTCACTGCGATCTACGTACTTATTTTCATATTATCATTTAACTTTTGCAATAAAAGAGACGTTTCATCAATATAA
Source organism: Anticlea derivata (assembly GCA_947579855.1). NCBI lineage: Eukaryota > Metazoa > Arthropoda > Insecta > Lepidoptera > Geometridae > Anticlea > Anticlea derivata. Next base: position 5,072,816 of record OX388271.1, on the reverse strand, counting down.
CTGGAGCCTGGGCCTGCACTGTGTACACTACTCTAAAATATGGCTAAGCAATAAAGTAAACGTATTTAATTGGTTATTTTATTTAAATTGACTTCGTTCTAAGGTACATTAAGATTTTCTTCGACAAAGAGAGCAACACATAGCGCTACAAAAATATGGCGGATGGACGTGCGTGAAATGTCATTTTGACAACCTACATTCATCTGACAAAACAAAAACATCAAATCAAACAACATGACATGAAAAATATGTCAATGTCATGTCAAACGCCAATTATAAACCAACATGGCGGCCTTCAAATAGTGTTCACATAGTAAAAAACTTACCAGAAGAACTATTCTTGTACCATCGCATTTAACTTCAAATTAATGAAAGTGTATTTTTCTTGTAATCTCCTATTTTTTCCTAATTTTTCTATGTAGTGTACATGGACCAGGCCCAGAATGAAATGGCTCCAAATCTAGAATACAAAAATATCCCTTTATAGCATATATATATATTATGAAGCACCTTGTTTAGTACCTATTGGTTAATAAGTATAATATAAATAATGTTAAATAGGTTTCTAAGCAAGGCACGTAGGTATCTAAATAAACTCCAAAATTGTTAGTTTATGAAGACATCATGTTGAAACTTTATTCTTTATTAGAAGGTACTTTGAACATGATTAGCATAGGTTCCTCTGTTTCATTCTAATGCTCTATTGAGACAAGAGTTGTCCGCGCACAGCACTAGGACGAGAGAGGGGTACACGCGGGGAAGCGGGGGCGGAGGAGACGGCCGGCGCTTGACCCACGCGCGGAGCAGACCGCCATTGTTCGGCACGCACGGAAGATGTACAGTGTTCGATTTTCGTATAATGTAAACCTTTAAAATACCATCCAAATGTAAAATTTACATTAAAAGTGATACCAGACTATTTTCGTTTTGTTTATTGAACAAAAAGTGGCGACCGTGACAGGACACTGCTCTAAAAATCGATATTGATTTCCTAACCGGTGCGCGTCGACGTGTTCAAATTGGCTGTGAACAAAGGACTTGGACTTTGAACTTGCGTGATTGCGTTGGAGTTGGAGCCAAGGAGACAAATATCGCTGCTTCTGGAGCCTTTGGGACATCGTCGTGATCCAGAGGTCTAGTCCAGGGAAGTAAGCCCCATTCCTAATTAATCTAATTTCTCCTAAGCCTAAAATTCCTGCAATCGCTTCATGTTTTTGCGCAGCGGCCGCTTTGCCACTCAAAGTTGCAGTTAGGTATATCCACCTCGTTATTCAAGGATTACCTAGGCTTTTGGCACGGCATGCTTAAAGCAATAAAATCCATAAACTTCAATAAAATCTCCTACATTCATATTTAATAAGTAAAATAATACCGTTAAATCGGTACTTTGTATTTACCGGTCTCATCTAAAATAAACTTATCCCGCTATTTCATTTACTATCGCATTACAAGCAACTCAAGATATTGTTTTCAAAGCCTAGCTTTAGCTATTGCACAATCTAGATCTTTCTATGCCCTAATACCTATTTGGAAGCTTCGGCATCATAAAAACATTTGAGTCGATACATATTCTAAAGTATTTGGCCGACTAATTCCAGCTCACGGAGCGCGCTTGGTCAAAGCGTGGTTCCCACTTCGCGGCGCCCGCGCATGCTGTCTCGCGCGGCCCCCCAAGCTGTGGCAGCCGGCTGGCCTATGCTGTGTGCTCGACGGGAGCAAACTTTTCTGCCCTGAACGTCGGGTTGTTTCGACTGCAACTGGATCTGGAGCTACTCATCTCCTTACACAGGTTTGAGTGCACATTTTATTTATTTTGTTGTAAGTTTGCCCAAGTGACTAGTACCTAACATTAGCTGACAAAATGAGTGTTTCGGAACCCAAACTCGCAGTTCCTGCCCAAGAAAAGGTTGAGTTGCCTAATCTAATTAAGCAACGAGGTATTATTAAGGGGCGTTTAACTAAGTTTTCTGAGTATGTTAGTACTACACAAAGTTTAAAGGAAATTTCTTCCGTAAAGTATAAGGAATTAGAGTTAAAGTTAAATAAATGTGAACAATTAATGAATGATTACGATACTCTTCAAGATAAAATCGATCTTTTGCATACGGATTCTAATGAACAGATCAAAGAGAGAGATGGGTTGGAAAATCAGTTTTTGAGTTTAATATCCAATTGTCAAGAGCTTTTGGATAATCGCCCAAATAAAAGTCAAGGGGAAAGGAACCCCGGGGAGGATTTTAGCAGCTGCCATTCCCATCCCTCTAATCCAATCAAGCTGCCAACCATTAAATTACCTACTTTTGATGGCAGCTACTTACACTGGTTGGAGTTCAAAGATACATTTGAATCGGTAATAAATAGCAATGAAGGGATTCCTCAAATAAATAAATTTCATTATTTGCGTTCCTCTCTAGAAGGAAGTGCATCTGTTGTAATAAAATCAATAGAATTCAGTGCCAAAAATTATAAAATAGCATGGGATCTGTTATGCGAAAGATTTGATAATAAAAACATATTAATTAACAATCATTTGAAAGCGTTATTTGGTATTGAACCTCTGCGTACTGAATCCTTCAAAGCATTGCGCTTTATTGTTGATCATGTTTCAAAACATCTTCGTGCTCTTGATTCTCTTGGCCAGCCTACTGATAGGTGGGATGCTTTAATAATATTCCTGGTTTCGACAAAGTTAGACATGACAACGAGTAGAAAGTGGGAAGAATACAAATGCAACTTAAGCGATTTGCCGCTGTTGAGCGAGTTTCATTCATTCTTGCGTAGTCGTGCTGACGTGCTAGAAACTGCCTATTGTAATAATAGTAACCGGTCTGATAAATCAGCTGATAGCAAACCAAAGCCTACCGCTCAATTGAAGAGTTTTGTTATGTCCTATGAGAAGAAAGAGAAAAAATGTGTTTTGTGTAACGACGGTCATTATTTGTATGAATGTCCCAAGTTTAAAACGATGGAAGTGGATGACCGAGTTAAGGAGGCTTCTAAATTAAAATTGTGTAAAAATTGCTTGCGCTGCGGTCATAATGCGTTTCAGTGCAAACTTAAAGGTTTATGTCTAACCTGCAAAAAGAAACATAACACGCTTCTTCACAAAACTTGCTCCTCATCTGATGAAACACAACCATCAACTTCATCTTCACTGCCTATTGCTTTAACGTCAGCCACGCTTAGCGGTCAAGTGTTGTTGTGCACGGCTCTAGTAAAAATTGTGGTAGATAATAAAACATACCCAGCTCGTGCACTGCTAGATACGGGAAGTCAGTCCTCATTTGTTACCGAAAGGTTGAAAGAAAGAGTAGGGTTGTCGATTGATAGCTCCCAGTCGGTGAAAGTGTTTGGAATTAATGATGTGGTATGTAACGTTTCTCAAAAATGTGATATTAAAGTAAAATCAAGAGTAATGCCTTTTGAAATAGATGTTAGATGCCTAGTAGTACCGCGCATCACAGGCATTTTACCAAATACTGCTATTGATACTGAATATTTGAAATTACCCAATAACATTGAACTTGCTGACCCTAGATATTTTTCCCCTGCTGAAGTAGACATCCTCTTAGGGGCAGATGTATTTTGGGATATAGTTGGCACAAATTTAATAAGACTCGGTTCTAATAAACCGGTTCTTCAAGAGTCTAAGCTCGGATGGCTTGTAGGTGGTCCATTGATAATGAGTCAGTCAATCCCAGAGGTCCGTTGTAACTTCTCTCAAGAAATAAAAGATTCCTTAGAAAAATTTTGGAAAATTGATGACTTACCACAGACAAAGACATTTTCCGTAGAAGAGCAACTCTGTGAAAATCATTTTGTAAAAAATGTTTCGCGCTTACCTAGTGGTAGATTCTCAGTTCAAATGCCTATGAAGGAAGTACCTGAGAAAGCACTCGGTGATTCTTACTTTATAGCCAAAAAATGCTTGGAAAGCCTTGAAAGGAAATTTATAAAACATCCAGCATTGAAAGAAAATTATAAAGATTTCATTAATGAATATGCGCAGCTAGGGCACTTATCTAAAATAAATCGACCAGAATTCGGCTACTACATGCCGCATCATGCAGTGATCCGCGAGAAGAGTGAAACCACCAAGCTTAGGGTGGTGTTCAACGCGTCGTCTAAAACTCACTCGGGCAAGTCACTCAATGATATCCAACTGGTCGGCCCAGTAGTGCAAAGTGATTTAATATCAATATTATTTCGCTTTCGTTTGCATAAATATATTCTAACTGGGGATATTGAGAAAATGTATCGCCAGACCGAAATTTCGCCGTGTCAGCGCCACCTGCAGCTCATTTTGTGGCGTGAAGAAAAACATCAAAAAATCGATATACTGCAACTTAATACAGTTACGTACGGCACGGCGTCAGCGCCGTTTCTAAGTACTCGTTGTCTTCTTCAACTGGCCAATGACTGTGAGGACAAGTCTATCTCTCGCATTATTCAAAGCGATTTTTACGCTGATGACCTAAATACAGGTTCTGACACGATTAATGGCCTTAAATACATTTATAAAAATGTTGTAGATGTACTAAACTCTGCATGCCTACCACTCAGAAAGTTTCGGACTAACTGTCCTCAATTATTTCACGAAGAAACCGATTCGTCGATACCAATGGATTTCAATAAAGAATCCACAGTTCTAGGGCTGAACTGGTCACCAAAAGCTGATTCCTTACAATTTTCCACAGATTTGGAGCCTTCAGCTCAAACTACCAAAAGATCAGTGATCTCCACTACCTCTAAAGTTTTTGACCCATTAGGATTGCTGTGTCCTTGCATAATAGTAGCGAAAATGTTGCTTCAAGAGTTGTGGTCTTCTAAGCTTGACTGGGATGATCCTGTTCCTGTAGAGTTTTGTAAAAACTGGTCAAGCCTACTAAAAGAATTTTCTTGTTTGTCTCATATACAAATCCCTCGTCGAGTATTATGTGAAACCCCAATGAACATAGAACTACATTGTTTCGTAGACGCCTCCCAACAAGCCTATGCGGCTTGCGTGTATCTGCGTTCTGAGAATCAGGACCAAAGTATCACTGTAAGGTTGTTGTGCGCTAAAGCACGTGTAGCGCCGCTGAGCCCAACCACTATACCTCGGTTGGAATTATGTGGTGCTCTGTTAGGTGCTCGTCTATGCTCGAAGGTTTTGCAGTCGTTGCGGTGTGGTATCGGTCGAAAATACCTATGGACTGATTCAACAGTTGTGTTAGGGTGGTTGAAGACTCCGCCAAAGGATCTTAAAGTGTTTGTATGTAATCGTGTGAATGAGATTAATGAACTTACCAGTGGGTTTACATATCGTCATGTTCCCACAGATCAAAATCCCGCAGATATGGCATCTCGAGGTGTAAGTCCTAAACAGCTTCAATCTTCTCTCCTTTGGTGGGAAGGGCCTTCGTTCCTCGTGAGTGATCCATCTGACTGGCCTAAACAAGCACACATTCATACCTCTAACCTACCTGAAGCTAAAGTCTCGATCGAGTGTCACCTCGCTGCTACAAATACCATTCCTAAGTTTGACAACTGTTCTAACCTAAATAAATTGAAAAGAGTTTATGGCTACGTGTTACGCTTTATAAGCAATTGCAAAAATAAAAGTTCAAAGGTCATCGGACCTTTAGGGGCTGATGAATTAAATCAGTCTTTATTCATTTTAGTCAAACAAAGTCAATCACTAAGTTTCAGTGAAGAGATTAAATCATTAAAAAATAGTAAGCCTCTCAATCGCAAGTCTAAATTATTGTCATTGAATTGTTTCATAGATGCAAATGGTTTATTGAGGGCTGGGGGTCGAATTCAAAATTCTGATTTCGAATATGACAAAAAACATCCTATGATTTTAGATGCAAAGCATCACTTAACTAAACTGTTATTTAAACATGAACACGAGCGTTTGTTTCATGCAGGTCCACAGCATCTCCTTGCCTCTATAAGAGAGAGATTCTGGCCGATAGGTGGCAGGCATTTGGCACGCAGCACGGCTAAGCAGTGCATGATTTGTTTTCGTCTACGCGGACAAACATTGCAGCCCTTAATGGGCAACCTACCTGCCGAGAGGAGCTACTCATCGTACCCTTTCTATTCGTGTGGTGTCGATTTTGCCGGACCTTTTATGATTTCTAGCCGAAAAGGAAAAGGCAACCGCATCTCAAAATGTTACTTGTGTTTATTTGTATGCCTCGCGTCTAAAGCAATCCACTTAGAATTAGTCAGCGATTTGAGTACGGAAGCATTCATTTTGTCTCTGCGAAGATTTGTCTCTAGGAGAGGCAAGCCTCATTCAATATTTTGCGACAATGGTTCCAATTTTAAGGGCGCTTACAATGAAATAAGTAGAATACTCAGATCCAGTCGTGAGTCTGTTTCCAATTTTGCCTCTAATGAAGGCTTTAGATTTGTATTTAGCCCCGCATATTCACCTCACTTTGGAGGTATATGGGAGGCTGGGGTAAAGTCGGCAAAACATCATTTACGTCGTGTAGCTGGAAATGCTTCCCTAACCTTTGAGGAGCTGGCTACGCTGTTCGCGCAAATTGAAGCGATTTTAAATTCACGTCCGCTAACACCTCTTTCTTCCGACCCTACTGATCCTTCTCCTTTGACTCCGGGGCACTTTCTGATTGGGCGACCTCTCACCTCGGTTCCGTCGCTACCCATAACTGCGAAGCACCCCAACCGATACCAGCTCATAGAGCAACTAAGGCAACACTTCTGGGAGAGGTGGCGCCGGGAGTTCGTCGCGGAGCTTCAGCAGCGGACCAAATGGAGAACAAAGCAGCGAGAACTTCGGGTCGGAGATCTAGTAATACTTAAAGAAGAAAATCTTCCTCCACTACAGTGGAGACTAGCCCGTATCAGCCGTTTATATCCTGGAACGGATGGAATCAGTCGAGTCGCAGATATCCTCACTACAAAGGGCATAATAAGAAGAGGAATCCATAAATTTTGCGTAATTCCTACCGATGAAGACGCAAAGATGGCAGCTACTGAAGAGGAGTCAACTAATGTTATCGATACATCTGAGGAAGTTCCAGATCAGCCTAACAATTTGGAACTGCATCTGAGGACTTAGATGCCACTGATTCCTTGAAAGCAGAACAAGCTTTCAAGGCCCCGGAGGATGTCCGCGCACAGCACTAGGACGAGAGAGGGGTACACGCGGGGAAGCGGGGGCGGAGGAGACGGCCGGCGCTTGACCCACGCGCGGAGCAGACCGCCATTGTTCGGCACGCACGGAAGATGTACAGTGTTCGATTTTCGTATAATGTAAACCTTTAAAATACCATCCAAATGTAAAATTTACATTAAAAGTGATACCAGACTATTTTCGTTTTGTTTATTGAACAAGAGTTACAGTTTCAATAGAGAGTTACAAGTATATATATCTAAGGTTTCAATAGGGACCCCTCACCTTCCTACTGGTAACGTATATAGGCCTTAAAAGTTTCAGAGTTTATTACCTTCTTCGAAGTTCTTTGAAGCGTACGGTTCGTTTAATACGGATTCTCGGCAGCTGGGATATTAACAGCGATTGAAATATTAGAGTTTATTATGAAACCTTGAGAGAAATCATATGTTAGATTGCTATGTATCTATTTTATTTCAATAAGTAAGAAGCCACCTACATAGAATAGAGAGAACCTCTCGGAATATAAAATTGAAGTGGCAGTGGGCAGGCCATATAGCTCGCAGAACCGGCAATCGTTGGGGAGTAAAGGTTCACTAATGGTGACCACGAACCAGGCGACGCAGTATTGGAAGGCCCCCAACCCGATGGACCGACGACATTGTGAAAGTTGCGGGAAGAAGGTGGATGGAAACGACTCAAAACCGTGCGTCATGGAACTATTGGAGGATGCCTATTTCCAGCAGTGGACTTCTACAGGCTGATGATGATGGTGAAGAATAAGTATGTACGAACCAAAACCCTTTTCTTCGTGGAGGACATCGGGTGGCTGGACTAGCAGCCTCCACCCTGACACGCAAAAAGGGCCCACACACCATGTACCAAGTAAGTACCTAAACCCTTTTTATTTCATGTAACGGTTCTCTGAACATGGAAATCACTTTAAGCTGTACTTCTTCGGCAAAGGCAATGTTAAGAAGTCACAAAAAAAATAATGACAATACTTTTTGTGCCTATACATTCTATTTTGCACCTAAGTAAGTACAGACAAACGGTATTGCTTTCAAACGATACACCTACTTAGTTCCGGAAGAATTCCTCTATCCGGCTCTTTATTTTATCTCTGTGAAACGGCCCTTTGTGAAAGTTTGTATCCTTCAGAAAACGGCATGAGAAACGTTTAAGAATAGGGGAGATAGCGTTTGATCGTGTTGTATTCCATATATTTGCTTATAAAGGTAGGTGACTATTTGAGATCAAAGTATACAAGGTGATTTATAATATGTATGCCATCCCGAAAGAGCCTTATTCGACACCCAATTGGTAATAAAGTTTGTTCTACGACTTTTGGAAATTCGACATTTTTCATTTAAATTTTTGATTCCTCTATGCGAAAATCAGCTGTTTTGGGGTCAAATCAGGTCAAACTCAATGAATCAGCTGTTTTAGCTAGCAATCTTGATTCTAAACTTCTTGTACGTTTAGTTATTAGTTCTAAAGATTATAAAAATACCAAAAACAGCTAATATGAGAATGTTTGTGAAAAATAATGAAAAAAATATATATGAAAATATTGATGTTTTTTTTCGCTAATATCATTTCTTTTCGTTGATAGAATAACCCCCTTTCGGGATGGTATACATGCTATGTATCACCTAGTAGCTTGAGAATTTGACGATTGACGTCTTTTGCGACGACTTTCTCATTTCCACATTTTATCTGAAATACTGTCAAGTACTGACACTTCTTAGAACGATGTACGTTTGATAAAAATCGTTTAAGTTGGCAGGTAATAGGTAAAGTTAACATCAAAAGTAACGACGCGACGTCGGTGGTGATATTATAGTGAGCGAAGGCCCACAGCCACGCGAACCACAGTCATATGGAAAATTATGGGCGAACCAAGTTCCATACGACAGTAGATTCTTTTTCATTAAATCACAAGGAACATTTTCTATTTAAGAGGATACCAAAATCATAATAAATTGTTGAGTGGGCGAAGTGAAGAAAGTGACAGCGCTATGTACTATAATTGAATGCGGAAAGAGATAGGAAGCGACATATAAGAAAATATCGATTATCTCAAAAACTATCTATTTTTTTAAAAAAGTGTCTTGGATTTAGGTACCCAATTCTATTGTCTAACACAATATTAAAAAACAATATTCTAAAACAATATTATTTTTGTTAGATATTCTCAGAGTATTTTCGAAAAAACTGTTGCAGAGGACCCAACTTTAAAAAATAAATCTATCGAGAAAAGTTTTACCAATCGCGTTTCTGTCTTGGATTTACGTAAATAAAATGCGCAAGTTATCTTTGTCATAAAAATCAAAACTGTGCGTTTTGCGGTTATTGAGAAAAAACAATTCAAAAATCATAAAATAATTAAACCCTCACCTTAATAATTGAAAATGCGCCTAAAATGTCCTTGTTCCTGTGAAAATGCTAGTTGAATTTCCGATTATTCCTCGCGAAATCGCTAAAAGTTTTAGATATTTTTGGTGGCTCGTAAAATATAAACGGCAGGTGGTCAGCCCTATCTGTCGTCCCACAATATTGCGCTCGACGGGACGCAGCTCATAAGATGAGCTTATGAAAAAATATTAGTCAAGTTTTTAGTACCAGGTGAGCTTGAAATTGAGAGGGTTGAAGTTGAGTCAACTTACGCAATCTAATTCTGAATAATTCATAAATTTGGAATTACTTACCTGAGTTTCTTATGCTTGCTTCCATTATGTGATGAAATGGATTTTTATATAGATAGGTAGTTATTTATCATGGTGTCTGATCGAAGGGACGCGTGACCCGAGAGGTGGCTCCTATTTGGCCCAACGGATTAGCATTGCCATCCAGCGTGGCAATTCCGCCAGCGTCTTGGGGACGCTTCCGTCTGGTAGTGATCTGGATCAATTGAGCTATCTATAGATCGTTTGTAACGGTCTTTAGATATTTATTGAGATAGTTACCTAATTGATTCAGGCGTGACTTTGCTGAAGTCAATTCTAAGATATTCAATAGACACTACTCAGCTGTTTCTTGTGTATTTTCTAAATATTCACGTGTAATTAGTTTTAATTTTCTTTCTGTAAATAAAGTTATTTATCTCACTTTTAATATAATAAAGAGGTAAAGTTCTTCATACGCGTACGTTACTTGGCATCATAAGTGAAAATCAGCGCCTCCACCAACATCAGCTCTTCAGCGAAAGGATCGGAGAAAAAGGAAGCTTCCAACCGCCGTGCATTACCACCTAGCACGAGAATATCTGTCGAACTATAAGTGTTCCATTCACTCTTTTTCATTACACTGTGAATTAATTTTCTAAATTTTCTAAATCGGATATATAGTTCCCGATTTTAGCTCCGAAAGCCATTTTTCTCAGATTCACAGGATTTATCTAATAAGTTATAGCGTTTCTGACCCCAAAACTAATCAAACAATAGCACGGCAGACACTGGGCTTAGATTTATGTGTGTTTGTCATGCAAACATCTGCTCCTGCGGGGAATCAAATCAATAGTCTTGCTCTGAATTATTGTACTAAAACAAGCCAATAGTTCTTGAGTTAATTGATTAACAGCGTTGTTACAGAGCTAAAAACGAGCATTATGTTTATTGAGGATGGGTAGTTTACTCTACTTCAAAAAACCACTAAGTACTAAGTGAAAAGCTGTTTTTCAAGTCTTCTCCTTGTCGTCTCACTGATACTTTCTTGGTCAGTGACCAGGTTGAGGTATGGTGGCCCTTTATAGGGCCTATGACCGTCGATGAAAGAATCAGTGTAGTGAATGGATTAAAGTGCGCCTCTTAGAGGCTCCTTTCGAAGACTCATGTTTGAGTGCGATACCTATATTAAAATGGGCCTGATCATTGGCGCAGAACATCGTGTATAGTTGGTGTTCAATAACCACATTACTACACCTTCCCATATATTTTTAACAGGCGCAATATTATAAGCTAAAAGCTATTACAGTTTCGTAATCCTATAGCTAAATTTGTGGCCGTGGTGGCCTCGGCTGAAGAATAGGCCATATCTACCTATCCACGGATGTCGTAAGAGGCGACTAAGGGAAAAAAGCTAGGGGATGGGCAGCAGCGTCCTTCATTTTAACAACGATAGCTCTAACTGCGCTCGCCAACCCGCATGCCCAGCGTGGTGAGTATGGGCAAACCCCCCCATGATAAGGAATTTGCTCTGACTGAGGGGGAGGCCATGTTCAGCAGTGGACGTTGAACGGCTGAAATGATGATGATGATAGCTAAATTTAGGTAAATAAAACTTTGCGTTTAACTTATGAAACCACAATAAAATGCTATCCTGAATACAATCTACGCTTCCGCGAATTCAAAGAATTAACCTCGGTTTTAAAGCAGACTCTGATTTTACGCTGAGAGAGCAATTTCGTTGTTTTGTTTTATATAAAGTCTGTACATTGAAATATATGACTATATATGAGAATAAAAACAAATTAATTTCAGAAAATAGCTTGCGAGTCCAAATTGAAATTAAGTTACGTAATAAAACGCTTGCCCCTAGAGGTGGGTGACGGATGTGGACCGCGGCCGCTGACCACTGATTTGTTATTATAATGCTAACGAAGTTCTGGAGTCATTTCTCTAATGAAGAGATGCTTTCAACAAGCCCTTAGTCAAACTCAAAATAGAGGATCATTTTGAAATAAATTTAATATGTCATATCACACACCGTTTGAACACTGCTTTAGCGTCTAGGAAGTGAGTACAAAATTCCACCTGACGCTACTTAAAGACATATGAGTCGATGTAATAAGGCTTTAAATAATGGTAGTCTGAGAGCTTGTGTCTAATAAAATAACAACCTAAAAAAAGCTTTATTAAATAATTATTATAAAATTTATAAGTTTTTAAGTTATTACTTAGCAACAATGCCAACAACTTTGTTACTGGTTTCCGACATACCTAAGTGTAATTTATGAATAGTGGAGCCGTGGCTTTCATTATTCATATCGTCATCACAAATATTTGAATTAATTCAGTTATGTTTATCCTTTAAATATTCATTACATTAATACTTACGTCGAATTTATTAACAAAGTTAGATAAAACATAGACGTTCGGTCATAAATTAAGGTATTTCTATAAGCTATATATGTTCCGTAGGCGACAAGGAAGGAACACAAGATATTCTATTCGCAATGTGGATGATATTATACAAGGTGATTAATAATATGTATACTATATCAAATTTATTATTTTTTCTGTATAAAACTTCCATTTCGGGATGCTATACATATGATATGCATCACTTTGTATAGTATACCAATATTATACTATACAAGGTGATGCATCACCAATAATTAGTAAAAATCTGTGGAATATGTCTTATTTTGATATGTTGTATAGCTATTACAGGGCCACCCAATAGTCCAATAATATTTTGCTTCTTTTGCGCAATTCCTTATTAGTTTTCCTTCCTTATTGGCACCCATAAAATTCTAAACACACAACCCCAACATAAGATTCTCGTGTTACGTGCTCAACAAATAGGAAGGAAGCTTCAATATTCCAATGATAAGGTAACCTACTAACAACCCCACGTATGTTGTTAACCCTCTTTCGACCAGTGATATCCCAGCTTTTGTAAATATAACGGGGACGGTGACTGTCAAATGGTGTCAACGGAAAAGCGCAGGCAAGCTCAATCACTGACTCCAAAGAAACAGCCACCGTAATTCGACGGTTGTTATAATTCATCTACAGACTACATCAATTGACAAACCAGGATGTCGGTTAAGAAAAATATATACTAACCGTCCAACTAGGTTGACAGCGTGGTTGGTCGGTTGGTAATAGACGTCGACAAACCAGGTGGTCGGTTAAAAAAATATATACTAACCGTCCAGCCAGTCAAGTAAGCCTCCCAGTCATTGCATCACATAGCAGCGCAGCCTATTTACAAAGTTTGTGAGTAGAGCATGCGATTAGCTTACTATGTTTGATCCTACTAGTAAAATACCTTCTTTTGACGAGTGATCGCCTGCGATTGAACATTTTAAAGTCACTACATGACCGAAACTGCTAAATGCATGTCTACTTTAAGGTTTGCGATTTCACCAGTCGATTTAAGTGTGTCTAGAAATTGCATAATCGACCGAGCAAAATCACTTGTAGGTCCGCTATCTCCGACTCATTTCAAGATCCTGTAAATAAGCGCCACGATCTCAACGACATTCACCTCGTGTCTTTAGCTTCATTGATAAAATAATATGGTAAATGTTATTGAATTCAGTTTGAACTCAGCAGTATGACCTCGGTGTACTAGCTAGGTACAATGACTCTGTTTACAGAACACAGAATGTTTCAAAATCCGTATTTGAAACTTATATTTTAATTACAGCTTGTTCCTAGTCTAGAATATGAGCTCTATTAGTTACCCTTTGTTTGTAGTCTGGAAGTTTGTTGAGAGTTTGTGATAGTAACACAGGAAATCCTTATTGGGGTCAGGACTATGTTTATAATGGTGTATCTTTCCTAAAGAACACTAGGTATAGCGCGTGATTAAAAAATAAAGCAGACCGACGCTGGACTAAATAATTACGATACGTCTGTCTGTGGAACACATTAGTTGTATCCGTTTCCCTGAGAAATGTTCTAACTTAGGTCACAGATAACATAATACTATACTAGTACTTAGAAGAATGTACTTACAATAAGTACATTCTTCTAACGTTTTCACGATTCGATATGCCTACATAAGATTGTCGAGAGTTTGAATTCTATAGTAACACAGGAAATCCTTTTATGGGGTCAGGGCTATATAATATAATGGTTTATCTTTCCTAGAGTACACAACGATTGCGTGTGATTAAAAACAAAGCTTCAGCCAGACCGACGCTGGAAAAAGTGACTACGATGCGACTGTCTGTTGGAAAATAGTTGATATCCGTTTCATTCATAAAGCGTTTACACGACATAATACACCTAAATACGGTCATGTTTTGAGTGCCATTTATATCTACAAGCGGCTTCGCTCGCGTGGCAAGCTCATAATTAGTACCTAGCCCATAGGTTAATCCAGGCTATTTACATAAGTACATGCGAAACATCCGTTCACTGGCTACGGCGTGAGTAAAAAACATCCTCACAAACATCTTTACAAACTTTTGCATTTATATTATAGGTTGGAGTAGAACACGAAGTAGAAAGTAGGATGTACAACATAGGATGTACTACCATCTGCTTACGGAACGACTACGGTTTTTAATCAGCAAGGTTAGTAAATAAGCGCCACGATCTCAACGACATTCACCTCGTGTCTTTAGCTTCATTGATAAAATAATATGGTAAATGTTATTGAATTCAGTTTGAACTCAGCAGTATGACCTCGGTGTACTAGCTCATCGTACCTACCTAAGCTACGATGACTCTGTTAACAGAACACAGAATGTTTCAAAATCCGTATTTGAAACTATTATATTTTAATTACAGCTTGTTCCTAGTCTAGAATATGAGCTCTATTAGTTACCCTTTGTTTGTAGTCTGGAAGTTTGTTGAGAGTTTGTGATAGTAACACAGGAAATCCTTATTGGGGTCAGGACTATGTTTATAATGGTGTATCTTTCCTAAAGAACACTAGGTATAGCGCGTGATTAAAAAATAAAGCAGACCGACGCTGGACTAAATAATTACGATACGTCTGTCTGTGGAACACATTAGTTGTATCCGTTTCCCTGAGAAATGTTCTAACTTAGGTCACAGATAACATAATACTATACTAGTACTTAGAAGAATGTACTTACAATAAGTACATTCTTCTAACGTTTTCACGATTCGATATGCCTACATAAGATTGTCGAGAGTTTGAATTCTATAGTAACACAGGAAATCCTTTTATGGGGTCAGGGCTATATAATATAATGGTTTATCTTTCCTAGAGTACACAACGATTGCGTGTGATTAAAAACAAAGCTTCAGCCAGACCGACGCTGGAAAAAGTGACTACGATGCGACTGTCTGTTGGAAAATAGTTGATATTCGTTTCATTCATAAAGAATTTACACGACAGAATACACCTAAACACGGTCATGTTTTGAGTGCCATTTATATCTACAAGCGGCTTCGTTCGCGTGGCAAGCTCATAAAAAGTACTAGCCCATAGGTTAATCCAGGCTATTTACATAAGTACATGCGAAACATCAGTTCACTGGCTACGGCGTGAGTAACAAACATCCTCACAAACATCTTTACAAACTTTTGCATTTATAATATAGGTTGGAGTAGAACAAGAAGTAGAAAGTAGGATGTACAACATAGGATGTACTACCATCTGCTTACGGAACGACTACGGTTTTTAATCAGCAAGTCAAACTTCATAGTAGGTATGTCTAGTCTTTATACATTGGAACAATGAGGAGTCACAAGGATCATTTTGAGTCGTCTGAAATCTAGTTGAATTTATGCTTGTTATTCACGCACGAGCCGCTAACGAGTCATCTGTCGTCTGTCGGTCCGTGTCGTGGCTCGTGGAATACGCTCTACCATTGACGCAGCTAGGCTAGCTAGTGATGAAACGAAAAGAGCGGAACGAGTCACTGTCGCATCGGATCACTTGCGTCGGTCAAACGTAGCTAAAGCCATGGTTAATGGGTATCAATGGCGTAAATAAAACAAATGACTGTTATTTAGCGTCCCGGTGCGTCCCAGTGGCGTGATGGTTTATTTGTTTACAAGCGGACTGCCCGTTCTAGAATGTCATCGATTTGGTTATAAATTGGCGATCTGAGCGAAATTTTCACCGGAGCCGGAGTCTAGTTCTAGGCTAATTTCATTCACCCATTTCGCTTGAGAGTCGCACGCTTGGTTTACTCGGAAATACTTACGTTTTAACGTCTGATTTCTGAGCTTGTTTGGTTGAGCTATAATTTGGTGGAGTGACGATAATTTCGCTTGATGAATTTGCACCTTGGCCCTCATGTACTTGCAATATGAAGTTAGCATTTTTATGTTAGACTAGAAAAGCATTTGAAAACACAGCTGATAATTTACGTTTGGCGTGGACAAAACTACTCAGCGATTTTGTATAGAAAATCACTAAGCTACTCCACGAAAATCACATTTGCACGAAAGGCACCTCTCAAAAGCACAATAAATCTTTTCACCACAGTGGTCCTTTCATCAACGGTCGTTGGTCCTCTTCAGGGCCACCAAATCTGATCACTGATCTGAGAAATGTGGATGACAAGGGCCGAACACCGGGCTCAGTGGCGTGTATTGGGGGAGGCCTATGTCCAGCAGTGGACTAATGTGGGCTGATGATGATGATGATGATGACCTGAGAAAGCAAAATGATCAACAATAAACCAGTGACACGACAAGTAAGTAAGCAATGGACCCTTGGCTAGGGTAAGGTAGGTATTCTGTACCCTTGTCTGTTCATTTATCAAGAAAGCGTCTTGATTGCAACTTACGACTTTTCGTCATTTCAGAATATTTTCCAGTCATTTCTCATTACTCAGCAATTTCGTCAGACAAATTCGTAATCAAATTAAAAATTCATCGTGATTTCGCCTTTAGGTTGAGCGAAATTCGTTATACCTTCTACAATTTCGGATTAGGGCGCAAAGGTTTCTCCGCCTGAAATTAAAAATACCGTCAGCAGCAATATTTTTTGAAGCGAAACGTGTATTAAATATTCTATAAAGTTTTAAACTCCGCGTGAATTCTAAACTTTTTAATTTATTTGCGGTACTTTTGTTTTCTTTCTGTTTGTGACTTTTGCCACCTGCCTTTAACCCTTTTGTTGTTTTCAAAAAAGTGGAATCATTTTTGTAATGGCTGTATTTATCGTGGTAATGAGCAGTGCCCTCAACTTCCGAACCAAAGGTTATAGGTTTAAACAGTGCGCTAATTACATAAAACGGCGCCTGAAATCTGTGGGTTAGTCTTAAGGCATGTTCAAACTGTGTGTGATATACCAATTAAAGTTAATTTTAAAATAATCCCTACTTCTAATGAATAAAATCAAATTGATTTTGGCTTTCAGGGGCTTGCGGTATCTTTGAGCTCAAATGTCAAACCAGAATTGACTTGAATAGGATCAAACGAATTTTTGATAACGCACGCCATTCACACGCCGCCGTTTGAACATGTCTTCAGGCTGAGATGCTGTGCAAGCCTACTCTGTCTACAAAAATATCCAAAACAGCGTACTCATAAGTATTGGCATGGGTTCGTTGTAGATTAGATTATGGTCTTACTATAAATAATCATTTTAAATCACGGGTGAAATGCCAGCCAGTCCTTTAGATGAGATTCCAGCTTGTCACGCCATCGATCGCCTAGTTTTACCGCGTTTTAGGCTAGTAGGTACAGTCTTTAGTAGCACGGACCCACAGTTCGTCCTGCATATGGCAGGCATATTATAAAACAAAGTCCACCCGTCTGTCGCGTTGCTCTGTCTGTCTAAACGTGATAAACACAAAAACTACGGAAAAGATCATACAGTTTTCACCAAAAGATGGAGTGATTCATCAGTAAGGTTTAATAATTCATAAAAGTTTTGTATATCCTAAACATCGTCATATTTCAGCCAATTGGCTTTGTTGAAGATTTCGTAAAAAAACATGCTTGCCCACTGGCGTGCGTCGCGTAAACCAATGTAGAGTTATATACCCGTACAAAGCCTGGGGGGGCTCTAGAATAATTTAATATTATTTATGATCAGCCCAGTTTCATTTAAACTGTGCAAATTTCTTGCTGACGTCATGTATCTTTTTAGAGCGGATTATTGTGTTGACGATTCTGATAGCTCTCTTCCAATTAACGTTATGTAAATATCTCACGACCTAGGCTGTTGCTCTGACACTGTGTAGGTAGACTAAACACATGTCTGGCTCTCTGAATTGCGGTTGTCTACAACACAATGAATGCCAAACTCATGTGTCGACGTGACTACAGCGTAGCGGTTGGAATTCGTTTTGTCCCAGAAATTCTGTTGTTCAAATATTTCTCGTTTATAAAATGGAGCTTCAGAAGAAACTTCGGAAACATTAAATAACATAAAATGGTCACGGGTGATGCAATATTTGCAGATCATACAAACATGCATGGCACCGGGAAACGTGCCAGCATAATTTATAGAATTCAGACAGGTAAATACGCGTGTTTATTTAATTCCCGACGTTCCGACAGTGTTACAACAATCGTGGTCATTGGTCACGGGCGCTGCAGGCAGATTGGAGTAGGTACTTGGAGGTACCGTTAGAAAATGGAAGTAATAGCAGCAACTATCCGCATTTGGATTTCAGAATCTGAAAGTACCACATACACTGACATGAGCTATCGCGACATTGTTAAGGTTGCGGGAAGTCGGTGGATGGAAAAGGCTCAAGACCGTTCGTCATGGAACTCTTTGGGGAGGCCTATGTTCAGCAGTGGACTTCATCAGGCTGATGATGATGATGATGATGATGAGCTATCGCGAACAGTTTTTGTGGAACTGTATGATGTAAACAGACTACTAAAAAAAATACTAGTAAGACTTCCCTATTTGTGATGTATGGATAAAGGTAAGCGCACATTATGAACACAACAGTGCGGGTCGCAGCGCAAAAATCTACCCCAATCGTTTTTTTACATATTATATGAATCGCACACACGGGAGGATCGGGTCGCATAATTCTGTCCGAATCCGTCTGTGCGATGTGTCACGTTCTGCACCGCTTCAAACCGTCAGCAGTGTGCTATACCAAGTGAAAGTCAGTGCGCATGTGAAGTATCTATAAGGTCTATTACCATTAAGTATTAACTAAAATCCATCAATGCGTTGCGACACGGTACTCTCTAGAACGAAGTACGCATTTAGCACTGCGATGCAGCCCACTCCAGCCCTACTTCGACGCCGCGCTTACCTTAGCGAAATCCAAATTCAGCATTTTCCAGCGTCAAAACATAGCTATTAAAACAGGGGCGGGGCACAATGGCAATTTATCCGGCCCGTCGGGGTTTAATTGTTAGGGGTTTAATATTAATCTTATTTAGAAATTTTGCAATGCATAAGTTATAGTTTTCTGGAAAACTGTGACCATCAAATTGCGTTTGTAGTAATGTAGAGATGCATAACAATTGTTTGTATATAGTTCTATTATAGTCTTTTAAATAAAGTTAAGTTTAACTTTGATGGTGAGCGAGCTGCACAGTCTGCGCACCTCTTAAAGTTAAAAGATAAAGATACGAGTCTAAGGGTCATTGCATCGAGTGGCTGGACTAGCAACCTCCATCAGTCACGCACAAGGGGCAGCGACCTAGTTGCGGAAACCAGTCCACTCACCAAATACCAAGTAAGGATCATTGATGAACTACTGCGGTTTCGCAGATTCAGTTGTTCCCGGTGTTGGAAACATGTCGCCATCTCTTTTACCCTCGTTGACTTGTGCATTTCTTTCTCAAACATTGCGGTGGCACCTAAAATAAATGTTTGTATGTGTACTAGATGTCATTCACACAACTTCACTGGTATTCACGGTCAAGCAGCTGTCACGGTCACGGCCGCCATGTAGGCCACTACTTTTAAGAAACCAAGCTGTAACGAAATATATATTTGTTGCAATTAGTGGAATTAAAATGTGATATGTCCGGAATATTTATTTATATAAAATAAACGTGCAATTTAATGGCGTAAACGTTTCCTTAGTCACGTAAAACATTATTATTGTAGGTATTTGTGTTGTTCGCTTGGAGCATCTTCGTAGCTTGTGCTACGCCGTAGCATTTAGCTACGAACATTTGCCATGCGATGCCCATGAGCTCGTAGAGCAATTATGTAATTATTCCCGTGAAATCACAACCGATTCATCCCCGCTGAATGTACTATTATTCTGTGCCGCTGGGTATAACTTACAAAAAGCTTATAAAGCTTACTAAGCTTAAGCTTAGTCTTTAAAAAAAAAACGATTGATCATGTCGTTTATTGATGTTTTATTAAGTTATCTATTTCTTTGTAACAGAATAAATGGTATTTTTGGTGTAAAAGCTTATACCTCCGTAATTAAATAATAACGTTTACTTTTATGGATGCCGGACAGGTTTGCCCCATCATCCCCAGGGAAATTTGATTATGAGGCTTATACGGCCGGGATCGGGTGTTATTCCAGCCGTATACAAATAGAATCTAAGGCTCAGGCAACTGTGAAATTGACGGCCCATTACAGGAAAAACAATGAATGCAGAACAAATGTTAATCATTTATTAAAGATAATTCTCTACAATGGAACTCATGTAAAAATCACACTATTGTTGGCTGCATAAGCTTGGGCTGGCTTTGGGAATCTATGATATTGAGGTTAAAAGGGCTTAATCTTTTGAGAAATAAATGGTCTTAAGCCGTAATCTACAAACGTAGATTAAGCCCTTATTATGTATTGCCTAGTGGCAATTACATTTGTTCTACAATTTTACACTGCAAAAATCTGCTGTTTTGGATTCAAATCATTTCAAACTCAACTAATCAGTGCTTTAAAGTAAAACTCCTGATATCAATGACGATGAACGTGAAAAAAATTGAACACTTGCTATTAGTTATCAGCTCGGTTATCCAGTACAAAAACCAAACACAACTGTGATTTGAAAACGTTATTAAATCAAATAGGAATAAGTAAAAAACATTTTTTTTCTTATTCCATATTTTTATGTATAGAATAAGCCCATTACGGGTGTTCATATGGAATTACGTTATAAATAAGTATTTGCGAACAGTGTAAAAACTAGTAACTTTTTAGGACAGCTGCGCCCGTTTTTGCAGCTTTGCGTAAATGCAATGGCATTATTCAGGCAATGCCCGGCGTTACCCATACAATTGGTGGTCAGCGAGCAGCTATAGACCTATTTTAGCGATTCCACAGTAGCTAGAAGTTTGAAATCAGTTAAATCACTATAAGACTAGGGCCCCAAGCTGTGTTCGACCAACAGTCGACCTAGGCAGACGTCACAATCATTTGGACAGAACACACCGTTATAGCTATGTGAACACTATTTGAGGGCCACCATATTGGTTTGTAATTGACGTTTGTCGTGACATTGACATATTTCTCATGTCATGCTGTTGGTTGATTTGATGTGTTTTTGTTATCTCGTGCGTTGGCTTACGTGTGTTTTGGAGTTTTTTGTGGTTGTTTTATGTTTGAGATTTATTTTTTTACTACGTACGGACTTGGATTGATTGTTTCTGTGCTTACCCGGCTTTGTTTTCTGGATTCTGATTCCGTCGTGTACCTAGTAGAATATTTCCAGTAGGTACACTTTACTTTGTGGAGTTTATGGATGCGGTAGGTGGATTTTGTGATACCGATACATTTAAAAAACAACGAAGCATAATCAAAACAAGCTAACCGGTAGGTTGTCATAATGACATTTCACGCACGTCGATACGCCATATTTTTGGAGCATTGTGTTCTCCTTGTGAGTAATAGTGTTCTGTGGTTGTGTTGCTCTCTGTGTCGAAAATATGGAAGTACTGTAAAATGAAGTGAATTCACAGCATTGCATCGTACACAGTGCAGTACCAACCTCCATACATTTATGAAACATCTCCTTTGACAGCATTTTTCTGAAAATACTGGCCTCATAGCTCAGTTAGTAGTAACTCTGCCTTCTGCGCTAGAGGTCGCGGGTTCGATCCCCGCACTGGACAAACATTTGTGTGATAAACACAGATGTTTGTTCTGTGTCTGGGTGTTAAATATTTATCTATTATATATATCAGTCTCTGGTACCTATAGTACAGGCTATGCCTAGTTTGGGATCAGTTGACCGTGTGAATATGTCCGGAATATTTATTTATTTTTTATAATGTTAGTCTGCTGCCAGTGTTAGGGGAGTGAAAAAAAAACTCCTCTAATAGTAGATAGCATCCTTACCGGTGAGCAAATACAAAATTCTGTGCATGCTAATACTAGCAGGTTCACCCATGAGCCAGCCTGGAATTTTCGATAACTATTCTGCGTTGCTGGGATTTTAGGTACTTACTCGTAGCAGCTTAGTTTTGTTTTTTGAGTTTGAAACGCCTTTGTACTGTCTGTAGCAAGCTTATTCTAGGAATAGTCGAGGCCAACCTTTGTATACAATACAATATTATTTAACTTTAGCAGAATTCTTGAAAACTTTTACAATTAATTATGACCACGATTCTGAAAATTACTTTTGATATTGACTGTGCGTCATTCGAGGAACTTAAATTATCTCGTTGAAACGTAATATGAACAAAATAATACAGATTAACATAATTGTTTCATCATTCTCAATCACCCCCGATAGGCGGACTATGTCGGAGGCATTACCGATCTAGCTCGACGGTTATTATAATATCCGGCGGTCGCGTGACGTCACGTCCGGCTGCGGTGACGCTATTTCCGGGTGTCAACTCCCGCCGTCAACGCTTCCGGCGACGCCAGTGCCAAGTCTGAGTGCAAACATTATTTTTCTTTTTGGTTAAAGGATTATTTTTGTCATGGTTTTGTGTTTTATTTTATTTTATTTATTTATTTAGGAACAACAAACAACTACATTATATATACTGTAGGTTACTATTTCTTTATTTCTGGACTTTACTTAAACAATTAGAATTCTTGAATATTATATTGACATTTACATGCTTATATTAATCTAGTTAGAATTTTCAATATTAAGTAAATTTAATTTATTTTTGCAATAATAATTTGTTTAATGTTTTCTGATAATATATGACATGAATAATTTGAAATCTGTTTTTATGGTTACTAACATAGTTTATAGGTAGATAAATGTACTAACAATTATGGTGAACAACCGAAATAAATGAATTAATTAATTATATATGTAGGATACAGTGAGTAGTAGGTACATAATTTCATATGCAACAAATTATTAATAATGTAGTCCACAACGTTATCCACAACGTAGTATGTATGAGTAACAAAAAAGGCCAGCTTGAGGGCCCCTCATAAAAAAAAAAATTTATTATCTGCTGTAACAAAAGAAATAGAAAAAATAGTGTTATTTGATTTTGTTTTGTGTTTTGTAGGCAATCGAACTAGTTCATCATCATCATTCCAGCCGTTGGAAGTCCACTGCTGATCATCGGCCTTCCCCACAGATTTCCAGAGCGACTTCCTATCATGTGGGAGGAAATTACCCATACCTACCTGTCTTAAGAGACGACTAAGGGAAAAAAGCTAGGGGATGGGTAGCAGCGTCCCCTATTTTAACAACGATAACCCTAACTACGCTTGCCAATCCGCCTGCCCAGCGTGGTGAGTATGGGCAATTTCCACCCACATGACATGGAGTCACTCTGGCTTGTGGGGGAGGCCCATAAATATAAATATATAAATATTCCGGACATATTCACACGGTCAACTGATCCCAAACTAGGCATAGCCTGTACTATGGGTACCAGAGATTGATATACATAATAGATATATATTTAACACCCAGACACAGAACAAACATCTGTGTTAGTCACAAATGTTTGTCCAGTGAGGAATAGAACCCGCGACCTCTAGCGCAGAAGGCAGAGTTACTACCAACTGAGCTATGAGGCCTATGTTCAGCAGTGGACGTCCTACGGCTGAAACGATGATGATCATTCGCTTTAATTCCTACAAACACTACTAATATAACAAAACCTCAATATGTTTTGTTTAAAGTAGTTTGAAGCCGTTTTCGAACGGCGTGCAATATGTCATCTAAAAATTATATTTAAATGATAATAAAGTTTATTTTGAGTTGACTTGAATGTCAAACTCAAAACTAACTTTGTTATGTAGTGGTTCTTCTTCTTCTATCGTATCAGTGATTCAACCATTCTTCTCAACCTATATTCTATCCTATAAATTTAAACTAAAGTAGTATGAATGTAGTGGTAAGAATCATTTTAATAGAATTTTTAGATGACGTATCGCATGTCGTTTGAACACAGCAATACCAATAAAAATGTTCATGCAAGTTTTTAGTTAGCAGAACAAGGTTGATATTTGCAGTTCCTAACAAGGCGAGAAGTTGCTATTGGTAATGCTATGCTATGTACCAAAAGACAAGTCAAAGTTCTCACAAGTTTCAAGTAAAACATCCGATGGGAATTCTTTCCCCATTCGTTTGTATTTGATCAAAATCAAAACTGCCCGGATTTTGTGTGTATTTGCGAAGTTCTTGCCGCTGGGAGCTCGGTGAGGTATTACTTTTAGTTTAGCTTTTCGATCTGAGCACAAACATCGACGGAACTTTTGTTACGGGAATATATAATATACCAATCAAAATCGTAGGTAATGTTGCTAGGTAAGACCACTGGCGGATTTTCCTTACAAACTAAACTTTTCTACTTATAACCTGTACAATTATTTGGTACCCTAAATTATGGAGGTTTCATCCACATTTTCGCAGATTTTCTTTTAATACCGATTGTTCGATTATACCTTTTGAGCTGATGTCGGTTAGGTAAGGTTTCTAGATCAGGTGCCTACTTATTTCAGATAATCGATGCATCCGATGCCTACTAGGCTTTCTTCTTCTTCTTCCTGCCCTTGTCCCACATTATGTGGGGTCGGCACAACATGTTTTCTTCTTCCACTCTCTTCTGTTAGCCGTCATCTCCGCACTCACATCTTTCTTACTCATGTCATCTTTAATACAATCCATCCATCTTTTCTTCGGCCTTCCTCTAGTCTTATATCCATCCGCATTCATACCTAACGCTCTTCTCGTTACATGACTTTCATCCCTCCTCATGACATGCCCATACGATGCCTACTAGGCTGTAGCTCGCAAATACCTACTATTATTGAAGCATTCGCACCCAAACCGCATTCCGACGCATCTAGCCAAGAACCGACTAATTGGACATCGGTTTATCGGAACCGTGCTACATCGATATGTCCCGTAATTTCGAGCATTAATACTGCCCAACCGCATCTGACGTGCCGTATATATCTATAACTAGCTTCCACCCGCTGCTTTGCTCGCGTGGTACCTCCATAAAAAGTAGCCTATATGCTATTCTAGGTAAATAACTCTTTATATTCCAAGTTTCAAAGAAAACTGTTGAGCCGGAACGGTGGGATTGAATAACAAACATCCAAACATCCTCACAAAATTTCGCATTTAAGTATAATATGGACCGTAATTTTTACTACCGTAAATTATTAATTCCCACTGTGCCTTCATATCATCTCAAATTAATCTGTATGTATAACAATCACTGTTCTACATAACCCAGAATCGAAATAAAAGCACAAAAAAATGAAAAGTTATGAGCGGGTCGAGACGGCGATAGATCACGTCGCGCCAATTTGTCTGAGAACTGAGACGTGCGCCGCAGCGTGTGACCTATGATCGGTGAGACATGTGCATACTTACCAGCGGCCTTCTTCAAACCAAGGGCTATATGAAGTTAGTATGTCTTTCTTCACCTACTGGGAGCAAACCGTATGTATTAAAAGAGGTATACCAATTATTCCTAGTCTAGGCACTCATCACCAACAAGGCAGTGAGAAGTACCTTGAGTTTCGATCGGAAGGTGAAATCCCGATCGTGCGCCAATGGATTTTTCTGTTCGAATAATTTATGTGCACATTATCACGTGCTCAAAAATCAGCATGCAAAACATTGTAAGAGGTTTCCTTAAAAACAAAAATATAAAAAAGGCAGTAATCTATCTGCGCTGTTTTACCGACAAGACAGATATAAACTATTATAAATTTCGTAATTTGGGTTTAGAACACAAAACAAATTTCCGCGAATTGTAACTAAGTTTTCAATGACAACTGCATAGAACGTAAACACAGTCTAGGTATTATACTCAGAATGGTTTCATAACATCTGTTGCACATCTGCAAGGAATATTTCCTTTATAAAACTTATGTAGGTAAATACGGGACTTTTATTCCAATGTGTATTTTCAACATTTGAACAGCATAAAGTTCAATCTTAGATAAACCGTCCTAAGATATTAATATTAGACAACAAATATCTAGTACAATGAAGAAGCTGCTTATGAGGAATAGAATATCGGAATAGTACCTACTAAATATTTGGTTGTCTATTTATTTATCTCACAATGAACTTCCACATAGTCACGCCTGAATCAATTAAGTCGGTTTAGTTAAACCGTCATAAAATCCTACTAATATTATAACTAGCCACTTCCATATATTTTCCTTTACACCGTAGAGAGAACATGTCAGGTCGCAATGTTTAGTAGCACTGCGATATATGAATGGAAAGGAGAAGTATTTAAAACATCTCGCAGAGGAACAAAAAATTGAGGAGCTCAATACTTTTGGACAGGCTATATTTATTTAAATATTCGTACTAATTAAAAGTCATACCGGGCTGCATGCCGACACGCCACGTCTTCATTCTGTCCGATATTGGAAAATTCCACGAGAAATTATTGGTGCGACGAACGTTCACCAATGTCGTAGGTATAGTATCTGCAGACCAGTGTTTTATCATATAGCTCGCAGAACCATCAGTTGTCGGGTTTGCGAGTTTAATGGAAGGGTCGTGAGTTGAAACCGGTAGAGCACCAAAAAGTTTTTCTATTCGAAAAATTGAAGTGCTCGAAGACGTGCTAAAAACGGTGAAGAGGAAACTAGTAAGTATTTTTAAAGGCTTTAAATTAAAGCGGCGATGGGCTTGTAACGTATCTCGTATGGCTTACTCACTACTGCAAAATGTGGGCATGTGCCAAGTGTTCGGACATGCCTTTGACTACCCCCTTTCGCGGATCTGATCACCCCGAGATCTGAGAGGAATGTCTACCATTCTTGGGTATAAAAGTCGTGAGCCTTTTTTTAAATTGAATTATAACACAATTTAAAAGTAGGAAGTGAAGCCTCGATCATAATGAAAACCGTGAATAACCCGTTCCAAGAATTAGTACGTATATTAAATACATTTTCCAGAATTGTAATATTTAGGCCTTCTTTACATATAAATACCCTTAAATAAGTTCTAAAGAAGGGTTTAATAATTTGATTTATGCGTAAAATTTTAAGCAGGCTCAATTTCCATACAAAAGAGTCCGTTTAGGTAGGAATATTTGATTGAGCGAGCGGAGACAGAGCGAAGATTTCTTATACAACTTGGAATCGGCATTTTATGTAGGTATCTATATTTGTTAGACACCAATCATATCTGCATAGAATTTAGTAGGTCAACAGGTTACTTTCAAAATATGTGAATTAAAGAATATGAGTTAAATTCGCTCAAGGGTTTCTATGACACAGGGGTTCAAAAAATACAAATACATGCAGTTTTGTTGTATAAAAGAGCTTCTACGTTCATTTCCAAAAGATATTTTTTTCTAGGCCATTTGATTTTTGGGATACAACGCTAATAATAATATTAAACAACCAATATAGCGCGAACTTCTATTTGTTAAAGTTACAATTACTTTGTTCTGGTTCTGGTAAGATTGGTTATTAATTAGAACATGCTAAAGGTGAGATATTCAAAGTTGAGCCTCAACGATAACCGAAAAAAAAAAAAAAAAATTTACTTGTAAAAAACAATCCAGGTACAATCTACCAGCGGCCTTCACACTAGGCACAGCCTGTGTCGTGGAGACTTGTTACAAGAATTAACAGAAAGATAAGTTCGGACTACCTACTAAAACAAACATTAGAAAATGAATAAAGAAATACTTAGACGAAGCACCAAGTTATACCGGACATCGTGACATCTCAGTTCGGTCAACCACTAGTCTACATTTTCACACAAAAATCTGGCTGAAATGCTTCGACTCGTAATCACTATTAATTTTCTGATATTCTGAAGATAAGTATATTTGTACATCGCTTACGGTAGGTAAGTAGACCCATTGGATACGCTAGGCTCTGTATACACTTCATATTGTCATCGATGGAGTGCCCTCTACAAATATTGACCATGTTCTGCGTGCGACGTTTGAATATTACTTGTGAGTACTGGCTGTGGATATTTCTACTCGTACTTATTGATCACCACATTAAGAGCAATAAATAAGAGCCATTACATATTGGACGTTTTAGTGCGTTTGGCTGAAAAATAAAACGTCTAAATCTTGTAACCGTAACTTGTGAAATTTTTTGTTCATAAATTGGATAATTTTCAAATTTTCCCTTAAATTTTTTGTAAAAGCTCATTGTTTGATTTTTAGGTATTTATTAAATGACATGTTTTATTAGAAAACTCCGAAAAGATGTAACCGTGGTAAATATTCCTTTATTTATAGACCACTCTATTTACAAAGTGCTGTTGATACTCAACAGCAATGTGTAAATAGGAGTTTAGCATTTTAAAATTAAATTTTATAAAACAGATACCGTATTCAATAGCGCGCCGGTTATTCCATGTAATAGCTCTGCATACTGAGCTGTTGAAATGAGTAGCTTACCGAACCTTGACGCATGCAAAAAATATTTTAACTTCGCTGGAATTGCTTCCAATTAACAAAATTGGTTTGGGCTGTACTTTCTATTTGCCGCTTGAAAATAGAAGCACAAAAAGGTTTTTTTACTTGTAAAATCAACGCTCGGCCAATTAGTTTGAAAGGCGAGGCCATCAAACTCATCAATTAATTAAAACTGTACGCCATACACTTTATTTTCATTTGAGTAACTGCACGTTATTGCTTTTTGTGTCAAACAATTAATGCACACACATCCTAAGAAAAGAGTTCAACGCGAGTGAATGGGTTTTACAATTCATTTTTGTATATTCATTTATATAAACAAAAATGAATTGTAAAACCTATTCATAGCGTCGAACTCTTTCCTTAGGATGTTTACGTCAACGTCGTAGCTGCTCTACGATCTAACGCATGAACTACGTAGGTCAGTGCTACGAGCATTTTTTTCGTTTGCTTCCATAAATTTATGATACTAGTTGTCCCGCTCGCAACTTCGTCCGCGTTTGTTTACCTACCTAGACTATTTTCCCTACCAAAATACTACCTGAGGGTTGTTTTAAAAAAAAAACGTTGTATTGGTTTTTTATTATTTTGAACTATTGTCTCTAACTTCAAAAACATTGGAATTCCCATACAAATTTTCATCCCCTATTTACACACCCTGAGGGACTTCAAAAACATTGGACTTCCCATACAAACTTTCATCCCCTATTAACACACCCTGAGGGTTGGTTTTCAAAAAACCTTATATAAGTATTTTATTATTTTGAACTATCTACATGATAACCGATTTTGATGTGTCTAACTTCAAAAATATAGGACTTTCATACAACCGTTCAACCCCCTTTCACCCCTTTAGGAGTTGAATTTTCCAAAATCCATTCTTATTGCACGATCCTTTTAAAGAATGTCTGTGTCAAATTTCAGACTCCTCAGTCTAGCCCAGTAGTTTCCGAGCTTTCGTGATGAGTCTGTCAGTGAGTGAGTGAGTGGACTACTCCTTTATATATATATATAGATATACGCACCAAAATACGTTCAACGGCACGTTTGTTTGCTTGTTGGCAAGCGCCTAGTTATCTCGTCCCTTCATAAAACATACTACCGTAAATAGGCTTCAAATCCCTTCAAACACCGTTTCCAATCCCATGTTTTATGGCTGGGTTGGATCACTGTAGTTCGTCATGAAGTGTGAACTCTCGAACACATTTTATACGCCATAAACCCGTAGTTGTTAAGATGAGTTTTAGTACCGAGATCTAGTGACTTCGTAG
The DNA here is from genome assembly GCA_947579855.1 of Anticlea derivata. Lineage (NCBI taxonomy): Eukaryota > Metazoa > Arthropoda > Insecta > Lepidoptera > Geometridae > Anticlea > Anticlea derivata. The sequence goes on along the minus strand of OX388271.1, from coordinate 5,043,008 downwards.
TTTAATATTAAAGTGTTGGGAATATTCTACATGCTTTCAATTTTCCGCTTCATAATTTTATATGTTAAGTAATGCTATTTGTTCGCTCTAGAAAAACGATTTACTTTATACTTCTTCATAAAAATAAACAAACCGTAAGTCGGTTTGTTTTTAGGGTTCCGTACCTCATTTAGAAAAACGGAACCCTTATAGGATCACTTTGTTGTCCGTGAAATTTGGAATGCTAAGAGCTTTTGTAACACAATTAAAGGGAAAAGTCTGAACTAGAGGAATTTCAAAGTTTTTTAGGAAACAAAGTTATATTTGCGGTCAATGTCATACAATTACTACGTGAGCGACCGCAAATATAAGTTTGTCAATTCCTACACTTAGAATTTTTATTTTCTGACCATGACATGACCACTGGTGCACGACCGGGTTTTGAACCCACGACCAATGGTACGGAACCCTCAAGGTGCGAGTTCTTACACTTGACCGTCTTAATTTATTTTAAGCCAACTTTAAAAGGACCATCTCTGTTTAAACAGGGTTGGTAGCTTCCTTTTAAAGATGGGTTGCACTAAGAAAGCAATTCTCAAAACTCAACCCCTAAGGGGTTGCAACGAGTAGTTGAAGCTTGTTAAGATATAACTCCACCCGAACAATTCTACTATTTGTACCCAGAGTCTATGATTAATCATAGAGTAGGGAAATTCACGAGAAACTTTAATAGCACATGTTCAAAATAACTAGTTTTTCACCATAGGCCATGTCCGAGGAAAGTTTTAACGATGCAAAGCACCTGCGCAAAGCTGTGTCCGGTCACTAGTTATCCATGAAAGGTACCAAACTACCGTAAAGTTAGATTTATGCAATGCACACGTGGCGTTAAAACATTATATTATAGACTAGCTTTTGTCCTTAACTTCGCGTGGTACCCGAACAAAAAATATTATATTATTAGCCCCATATTATTAGCTTTCAGTAAATTAAAGATTTTTTAAGAATCATATCTATAGGTCCGGAGATTATACCTCCGAACAAAAAACAAACAAATTTTACCTTCCAAGAAGGCCCCCCATCAGATGGACCGACGACATTGTGAAGGTTGCGGGAAGTCGGTTGATAGAGAAGCCTCATCGTCGTGGCTTTGGGGACGGCCTATAATCATATGGCAGTGGACTTAATCAAGCGATATGTAGCAGAGGAACGATCTTAAAATCTCTAATGACTGAAAACGCAGCAAAATCAGTTTCTACTTCAAACGTCCAACTTACCTAGAATTGTACGCTGAAATACAAAACTAGATTCTAAATGAAATACTCGTGAAAAACTGCACTCTCAGGGCACTCCATATAGCCGGTGCGGAGTATATTTTATAAGCGAGCTGCTCATCCAGAATAGGGCAGGTCCAATCGGAAGCCGGAATACCGATCAAACTAAAGCCTAAAAACTCTAACCTAACCTAAAGGTACCTAGCATTCGGTTCGGTGGTCCCGGCACCCAGCGCACCGCTCTGCAGTGATTTGTGTGCAGCATTTACCGATGTAGGCGACTAAGTCGCGCGACCGTTTGGGGCCTGAGTAAGCCAGTGGCAGTATGGTCGCGCGCGCGACACACTCCATGCAGCACCTAATGGCGTCGTTTAATGACCGAGGTGACGAATGTTTAGTGGAATTTGGGGATAAAAATCCTCCTATTTACGTGTTCCAACTCAAATCCTTTAAAGACATCGTGGTCAATTTCAAGACTCCCTAAAGTTAACTTTTTGTATTGTTAATTATTAATATTATCGAAGTACACGACCATTCGCGTCTGTCTTGCGACTCTTATCACGGCTGCTGCTATCCGAATGCTCCTTGTCGCGGTTGCAGCGTCGCGATTGCCAAGATCCTAATTCTACCTTTACCCACAAACATATGTCTATATTCGTTGATTTATTAGTTTATAAGAGTTGTAAGTAGAATATTTTGGCCGGACGACGAGACGTTTTGAAAAGTCCGTCTAAATTCTGGGTTTCGGTAACACTAGATCTAGGTCATTTGTACTCGTAATTGAAGACGCTTGGCTCATTTCTACGGAACGACAAACAGCCTGTTTTAAAAGGACCCTCTTTTTACCTACACCGGTTCTTTACTTTCGCAAAAAATGTAAAATAAATAGGTGTCATTTGTAAGAGGGTCTCGTAAGTATGATTGATTGCCGACGCCATTCTGAGCTTTAATGCTTTTGTTATAATGTCTGCTTGAATCTGTGAGTAGGTGGACATGAATATTTTAAGTGTAGGTAATTTCGCCATTGCGTAGGACAAGAATGAATGAGCTCATATTATACAACAGAATGGTGATAATTTCCTTAATATAAAAAAAATACCTTCACGCAATCATTTATGATTTATCGAAATACAAGTGTAATATATGTACATTGATAGGATTTTTCGTCTTCAGTTATATTTTACGACATCTTCTGGGAAACCCTCAAGAGGTTTCGCGTAGGCAGTACAAAAGGCTCGATTGGTTTACAAGCAGCAGTTATTGGGAAACTTATAACCGAAATAAATAATACATACATACCTATACACTTGCCTGTAAATTCTACCCGAACAAACTCATTGCTTGCTATACTGTGTACGGGTTTTAAGGGTTAGTTAGAGAAATTACCGGCACATGGTATTAACCAACGTATGTCTGAGGACACAATGCAAATCCCACCGTGATCCCGCGCGAAATACTTAATACATATAATAATAAAATTATATAAACATATATATTTTAGTTTATTTAATTTTTGTCTTTGTGACACCGACCCATATCATTCTCTTCGGTTCCTGTCCATCCAAAGGTTGTCTGGAAGAGATCGCTCGCGATAAGACCGCCCATTGTACTTGGCTAATAATTGAATGTTTGTACTTGTGTGTAATTTGTAAGATGTCCTTGTGGTGTACATTATAGAGTTTTCTATCTATCAAATATTATCATTATTATGAAAAATTTAAGAGCTTAGCTTTTGTCAGTGTAGTGATGCAATGAACCGAATGTAAAAAGAAACTTAAAATTCAAGTTTCATCCAAATCACTTTTGGCGTTTTGGAGTGAACTGAAAAACTTTCGCTTTTTAATATTAGTAGGTAGTAGTATTTGGTAATAAAGACTCTCTTTTTACTGGGGGCTTCTAAAATCATTAATATCAATTTATGTTTCCGTCTAAAAAAACTCCAAATCCAATTTATCTAAGAGCTTTTTAACTTCCAAACAAATCTATCGAACAAAACATTAAAACCGCACTTTCAATGAGCTTTCATTCAAATAAAGTATAACTTCAAAAATGCCTTATTACCACCGATCTTATTATTCTCTATTGTTAGGACCATAAGGTTTAAAGTGTTGAGGTACTTTCGCGGTGTCGTTTTATTTCTTTCCAAATTGCCCTTTTTGAGGACGACGGAGAGCCCATTACGCATTTCGCTCCTTTGTCAAGATGACGTCACTCCAAACTTTGTAAGTGACACCAGTGGACTGGCTTCCCGTTATAAACAACTTCAACAAACACACATAAATATTTTTGAAGATAATAACTTCTATTGCGTTTGAAAGTCCTAAGCACGAGTTTCTAAAGGCAGGAACATATTATAACAGTCATTAAGTGACGCATTAAAATGCTATATTTCTTAGAGAGTGTGCGATTGAACTCTATGAATGAGTCCCCCCATCCCCATTCCATCATCGGACAACCAGACGTATGGAGACGCGACTCCCATTCATGATTGACATACCAACTAGCCGCACCATGCGGACAGCCAAACTCATTTGGGTGTCTTCAAGACCAGAGTGAATAGGTTTCTTCTAGGCAAAAGTGCTACACCGTAGGCCACATCGCCACATCAGGTGAGATTGTGGACCTATTTTGTATGAAAATAAAAAACTAATTATTGGATATTTAACTATTTTTACGCGGGATTGTGTACGAGACGACAACACGAAAATAGCTCACTCATTTTCAGATTACTGTCAATAACATTAAAAGCCTGGAGCGACAAAAGCTCTGGTTCTTTAGTAGCGACGATCGTTTTTACTTAGCTTTACTTCTTGGTTTTTATTTCATCGCACAAGTTAACAACCAGTCTCTTACAAAAAAAACTACCTTTAGTAGTCCTTATCACGAAAGAAGTACCGTGGCAATTAGTTGAACTAAAAAGATAATAGGGAAAAATTACGCTATAAATATTCATTCTGTGGTTACTCGAAGACTACAGTGCCCTTCATAGACTTCTTTCGTGAAAAGAACTCTACAAGTAGGTACGCACTTTTACGTCAAATATGTAAAAGTGTCTACTTAACTCCTCAAGTTCACTTAGCTAGCTATGGAGAGGGCTTCGCTTGGAGTTTCTTTACACAATCAAATCAGAGAAGGAGAAGGAATCCGTAGAAAAACTAAAGTCACAGATGAAGCCAATAGGAATGGCAAGTTGAAGTGGCAGTCGGTGGCACGTATCTTGAACCTTTCTGTTCATGGAAGCGTTGCGTAAAATGGCCCCCCATGAGATGGACAGACGGCTATGTAAAGGTTGCTTAGAGCCCCAGAGCATTTCCGACGAGAAGTCACGCGTGCGATTTTAAAACCCGTTTGATCGAACAATGATAAAATCCAAGCCAATAAAATTGTTAATACATTGAACTATAGGTAAATAAATTAAATAAATTGTTCCCGTAAATCTTTTTTTTTAAGCCTGAAACCCATCTGACAGTTCGTAATTTATCAGCCGTCGCTTCTTAGAAGACCTCGGCTTAAAACAATAAAACATAGGTAGGTACAATAAAAACTCTTGCCCGTAACTACTGACACGGGAGAAAACGATGGATTTTATTACGTTACATTGTCATCCCAATGTAACGTAATAAACAGTTCGTATAAAATTAAAATATTTTATCGCAATGTAATGCAATGGTCATGTCACTCTTTGGGGAGGTTTATTTCCCGTAGTGGACTTCTTCAGGCTGGTGATGCAATGGTAATTGTTAAAGGGCGTTAAGCATGTTAAGACACTATATTATAATTATGCATGATATCGCGTGTGGTAGAACGGTTGGTACTAAGTTAATATTTGAGAAGTGTTGGAACTATAAGTAATTTTAGATTCCGCGAGCTATATTAAGTATTTACAGGCCACGTAGCTCAGTTGTTAGTAACTCTGCCTTCTGTGCTAGAGGTCGCGGTTTCGATTCCCGCACTGGACAAACATTTGTGACTAACACAGATGTTTGTTTTGTGTCTGGGGGTTAAATATATATCTATTATGTGTTATGTATAACAGTCTCTGGTACCCATAGTACAGGCAATGCCTAGTTTGGGATCAGTTGACCGTCTGTGATATGTCCGGAATTTTTTATTTATTTATTAATTTATTAAATTGATTTGTTTCCTGTGACAAAAACCCAAGTGAAAATTATGATTCGCCTCGCAAAGTACACCATTGGAACAACAACAAATTTTAATATGGACAGAAAGACAGTTAAAACTAATATAAGTTACTTTTTAAATTTCACAATACACAAGAAACAATTGAGCTATCTATAGACCATTTCAAACGATCTATAGATCCAGATCACTACCAGTCGGAAGCGACCCCAAGACGCAGGTGGAATTGCCATGGACGACAGACCAAAAACATAAAATTTGTCGGCCGATGATAGAAGTGCGCTTCTATGATACATTTTCTTTGTAACATCCAACCCGCCTGGGGAGGTACCTCCGCCTTAGAGAAGATCGCAGCCAAATAACATTATTTGTTTCAAATAGTGTTGTTTTCCTGCGATGAGTAAGGTTGCCAAAGCTCTTTAGGGGAGAGGGGGGTTCGAGGTCAGCAACGCGTGCGTGATGCCTCTGGTATTGCTAACCGCTTACCAACAGGTGGGCCGTCTGCTAGTTTGCCACTTTAATTGTATTAAAAAAATCAGTAAAACGAATGTTTGTTCGCCTCGGGAGCTCCCGGCTTTAGTGGTCGAACATTCAGTCTGCCACATGTTGCGGGTTGGCTTTACGCTACCGGTTACCGCAGCCGTTTTATCATACAAATGACTCGGGTAAAACCGAAATTCTAAATGCAATGCTTATTCGCTCTAATTAGAGCTCCGTAATTAGTATTGTTGCATCTCTGCGATTCAAATGTTCCGCTTAACTGTTCACATGTTTTGCAAATGGGTTTCGCTTGAAGCGTAACAGCTAACAAGTTTGATTTGTTGGTCACTACACTATTTAGATACACTACAAAATATTCTTGGTTTTGAATATGTACCAACAAGATTATTAATAAATATTTTGTTGCCTTGGTCGTAAACAGGCGTAAATTTAAATAGATTTAAGATATTTCGAAATGATCTATGCGATTTCAATGAATAAATGAATATTGAAGTTTGACTATAGAACCTTTTGAAACTAAACCGATCATTCACGTCATTCCCTTTTGTTGAGACATCGTTTACTCGTCGATCAATCTTTAAATAGTACCATGGCTAACCATCTTGTATTTTATCTTATATTTCCGCTCGCGGCTTTGCTTGCATGGAACCGGGATAAAAAGTTGCATAGTGTCATACCGGACTTAACCGTGCTGAAAATCACGTCTATGCGTTGCTCCTTTGCTGCGTGCAAGTAGGTCAAACCAACCAATAAACAAACATACACACTTTAACAATTGTAATATTATTAAAAATATTTACATTTTTATATAATATTGTAGCGCACATTTAGGGTAGTCTGGCGCTCGGCTCGTAGCACTTCGTAGCATAGTCATAGTAAATAAAATTGGGATGTTATAAATATCACCTGTTTGTAAAGTTTTAATATTATGGAGTGATAAAACTTATAACAATTTGACAAATAAGCCTAACAAAGCAAACCTAATCTATAATTATAAAAGTTAGGATTGTGAACAGTTTATATTTTTTTTATTATCGTTTAAAGAGATTTATTTAAACGTGTTGGTTAAAACTCTTAAGACTACTTTATTGTTGTAAAGATAAAGATAAAGATAATTTATTTCTACAAATAAAGTTAGCGAAATTTTTCAAATTATGAGTAGATAATTATTATGTTTACAAGTAGTGTTAATTGGCGTTCATGTAGTTTAAAAACCCTAACTTCCGTGCTAGTTAAAAACCTGTGTTACGGCAAGTTAGTGCTTCCTCCCCACGAGTACACTTGACCATATTGAGGTTCTTATTTTAAACAATGTAATTGCCTTTTATTTAGCATTTGGTTAGTACTTAAATTCGAGGAATTCGTGTACAACTAAAAAAACAATTTGATTTTTGTACAATTTTAAAGCAATTTTTAAGTTGTGATTTGTAAGCTGATAAACTTCCAACTTGTATTCGTCTTATTTACTAAATTCTTAGTGGCTGATGCAGCTTTGAAAAGTTGTGCCATGGATTAACTGAGAAAAGGTTCTTCCTACAGTGGCCTACAAATTATACTGGTTGACTGTACCTTGTCAGTTGCACTATTGTATGCAACGTTAAGTGCATCTTCTTAAGAGCTTCTTATAGGTAATATAATGCTCAATGACTGAATGAGCGTTTTCACAAATGACGACTAAGAACTTTTCGGGATTTTGCCTTCCACTATTCTCCATGTCTTTAATAATACTCAGCTTTGTTAAGCAGACTTTAGTGCACTGTCTGCAGTAAAGTCTGGTGAAGCCGAGAGGGCGGGTTCTGTCGCCTGAACGCATAAATTCTGGTGAAATTGCTAACTTAATCTACGTTAGCACATACTGATTAAAACTACCAAAATTTAAATTTATTAGAACTGTTGTTTAAAAGAAGATAATTTTTAAAACAATCATAATTCTACCTAGTTGTTAGTAAAATGTTGAAGGTATGATCTTAGATATTTTAAAGGGGTTCCTTTATAGCCGTTTTAAAAAAAGAAGGACATCAAATCGGGTACTATCTATTTTTTCTCATATACCTACCTACACCAATTATTGCATAACAGCTTGTACGATTTCGCTACTTTTTTTGCCATCTTGTATCCATGGCATAGTCCCAAAGTGGCTACCATATAAAGGCGTTGTCCACTTTTTATATGGATCTTGGTTTTTTATTCGTCAATAAGTCCAATCAACACAAATTGAATATATTCGGGTAGAGATCTCCAGACATTTAAATTCAGAACGAATATTGTGCAGGCTATAGTGGCCGCCAACATTCTACCATAAGTACGAGTTACTGCGAAAATTGAAAAGTGGTTTTCTCAAAATTGGAGGCTCCTAAATTTTTTTTTTGTTCAGAAATTAAATGTCTGGTGATCTCTTCCCGAATTTATTCAATTTGTGTTGATTGGATTTATTGATGAATAACCAACCAATAATGGACATGGCCTTTTATCGATATTAGGTTAGTAGTTTTTGAATAGAAATTTATTACTGACATTTCAAATTGCCGAATACGTTTTTGGATTATTTTTCACTTTATTATTTGTTTATTGGAAATAATGTATAAGGAACCTATCTATTATGGATAGAATAGGATAGTTCTATTTAATTTTGGTGAATAATATCTGATGTTCTATTCCAACCACATTTCTCTAAATTAAACTCTGTATTTGTTTATTTTTTAAAACTTTTATTTCTTTATTCTTTATTGTACACAAGAAAACACAGATTACAAACAATAAAAAAGAAAGGTATGTACAAAGGCGAGCTTAACCCTAAAAAGAGTTATTTGATTCTAGACACGAGTATTTAGCATTGCCATCCAGCGTGGCAATTCCGCCAGCGTCTTGTTGACGCTTCCGACTGGTAGTGATCTGGATCAGTTGAGCTATCTATAGATCGTTTGTAACGGTCTTTAGATGGCTCAACTGTTTCTTGTGTATTTTGTAAATATTAACTTGTATTAGTTTTAAGTTTCTTTCTGTAAATAAAATTATTAGACACGAGTTATTTATATTCCTTTTCGCGCCTATAGCATATTTTGCTGTAAAATTTTACCAATGAACAAAATAAGTAGGTTGTGTAATATGCCCCGATCAGATTCATGCCGTTCCGAGGCGGACGGTCACGTTACGCCATTATTTCACTCCGTAACAGCAGGCTATTACAAAAGCAAGGACATTATAAATTCAGTTAAAATATTTTCCTCTTTGGAAAGAAGCTTCTCGTTATTAATGTACCTCCAGTAACACCTTTTGCCGTAACCTTTATCTCACTTTTTTCATTAACATTTCGCATTTCTCAAGAAAACTTTTGCCACGGCTGAAAAAGCATTTGGTTTTTCCTTTTTTTGGAAGTTGGTAAAAAGTTGTTTTTGATGAAAATTCTTTTGTGGGACTTTAAGAGAAATGTTTCAAGTTTAAGGAAGGAAAGGGCTATAGTGAAAGTGGTACCTTATTGAATTGAATTTATTTTTCATGACTTTATCGCGTTGAAAATTGTTGCTGGTAAAAGTCTCCTTAGCAAATTATTAAATAGTATGTACTATACTATTCTTAATAAGCTTGTTCTATACTCAAAGACTACGTGTTAAAATCTTTGTTACCGCACGATACAATTCATAAGTTCCACAACTTGCGCTTCTTAAAACTGCTTAAGACACATAAACGGTGGGTCTTAATATTGATACTATCCTGAAGAATCCCGAATGTGCTAAGTGAAATCAAAAACAAGAACGAAATTTATATCCAAATTTTCAAAAAATTAATCGGAAATTTAATGCTTTTAATTAAGAAAAGTACGAGAAGACAAAGTTGAGCTGATTTAAGAATCAGCTGAACAATTAAGTTTGAACTGGTTTGACCCCAAACCAGCAGATTTTTGCATGATGTTTAATTAACGAAATGGAAAATTTACGGATTTTCAAAAGACGAAGAACTAACTTTATTGCCAACTAGCTTCCGCCCGCGGCTTCGCTCGCGTGGTACCTATGAAGATAAAAAAGTTACCTATATGCTATTCCAGATTATAATCTATCTGTGTGCCAAATGTCATCCAAATCCGAGCGGCTTTTTGGGCGTGATTGAACCACAAAGATCCAAACATCCGCACAAACTTTCGCATTTATAATATTAGTATGATTGGGTGTACAATAAGCCCCTTCGGAATATAATATCCAGCAAAATTATACAAAATTCACCCATATATATATAATTTCAAAGGTCTTAATTGAATTACTAAATTATAAAATAATGGCGCTAAAATTATACATAATCTAGTCCAATTTAGTTAGGAAATAGATTGGGCCGGGCCGTGGGCCGTTAATTTGGCTCGTAAACAAACAGAATCAGTTTAATTTGGCCAGGGTAAGAAATGGCTTCATTCCAGACGTCAATATCTTGAGGGTGAAACGTTTCGGCTTAAGCAGGGATATACTGTAATTTAGATAGGTGGTAATTTGGCAGGGCAGTTCCCCGTAGGATTGGTTTTCCTTTTTTAGCCTTACCTACTGTTCCTTGTAGAAAGTAGGTTGTTGAAGTAGAGGATCGCCACGCAGCATATCTTCGCGCTTTTAATTTTAAGGTACTAAATAAACAAGCCGTCCGTCATTTGACGGTTACTGCCTAACTTAAAAGCTCTAATAACAGCTTCGAATGCGAGGTTCACGTTTCATACAACAAAAGATAAACTTCTCTTAATTACACAATGGTGGGCAACAAGCTTCAACGATGTTACGAATAATCCTATCCTACTAATATTATATATGCGAAAGTTTGTGAGGATGTTTGGATGTTTGTTGTTCAATCACGGCTAAACGCCGAACAGATTTGGATGAAATGTTACAGAGATAGATTATAGTCTGGAATAGCATATAGGCTACTTTTTATGTAGGTACCACTAGTGCTGTATAAATCAACCAAACAGTTTTGAAAATTATTCCTGCAACATTTGACGGGTTCTTCTATACTTAGAATCCTTTTTTAATAGTTATGATACATATTGCATTGTTTGTCAACTTTTCTACACCGCCATCTGATTTGATTTCATCTAATCCTATCCAAAGTTGTCTGGAAGAGGTGGCTTTTAGCGAAAAGGCCGGCCATTCTACTTAATATTTGTTGTTCCTTCTTAAGTTATTTTTCTTTGTGTACAATAAAGTGTTTATATATCTATTCATATATAAAAATTATGAAACTCCTTACACATTAAAGGTAGGTACATATTTTAATAAAATAATTTATATTTATAGCAGAATACAACTTCCAGGCAAACGGTTAAATGATACGGTTCATAATTTATCCGAGCGTAGTAATGAAAAGGAACATTTCGGTTTATTAATCGTAGACATTAGCATAGAACCCGATATCCTTCGGGAATGCCTGGCGCCTGGGTAGCTGTAGAATCTATTGTGACTATTACTGGCCCCAATAAAGATGAGACTTGTAGATAGGTATTATTTAGCGAGTCAGAAATTGGGGTCTTTCCAGTGCCACGAATTTAAAAAATACGTTACTGACTCGGGCCTCTGGTGTAAAAAGCATTCAGTTTATATGGCTGTTGGCTATATAAATAACAGCCAAAAGTCACATAGGTACATATTCCTGACCCCACACTAGGATCTCTGTGTCGTGGATACCTATCAGAAACTACGAGTACCATGGTACCACAACACCCAGACCCGAGACAAATATTTGCAGATCATGCAAACATTTGTCCCGCGGCGGGAATTGAAGCCCTTGCGTGTCAGGCCGACACTCACCCGCTACGCCACCGAGTTTGTCAGATAGATCAATGACCAGATTCACAACGCTTGGCAGGGCCTACTTTGGATTAGTAGTTCATTTTCCTCTTTTAAATTTTGTTTTCTCTTTCAATATGGAACAAAGCGAGCTCATTGGAATACACTTGAAATAAACACTCATCTGGGCCCCGAAAGTGCCCGCCATTGTCCCAATCTAAAGTTAGGTGACACCCGCAAGTTATATGTGCTAGAATGGGTTTTGGTCTAAACTAAAAGCGGTAGTAGGTAGGAGGAAGAATAAAGATTTTCATAAAGCAAGGTGACTAAGAAAAAACTAGTGATATCACAAGAGCCTTAATTGCTTGGATATTTTAAAATATTCATAAAGAAAAACGAGCGCTGGTGGATTTTTCCTACTAAAACCAAGATTCTGGTAATTTCTTAGAAGAACTTACTCTTGTACCTAAAAGTTTCCAATTTAGAATAATATCTCAGAAACAGCGAACATCCTCCAAAATTCTCAGAAAAATCAATTCGATGGGGACTTTCACACTGAAATAGTTGAACTGGAGCTTGCGCACAAAAACGAGCGTAAAAATATATGTGCTAAATGTGTACGCTTTGGTAGAGGCGAATAAGTTTCTTGACAATTAGCTCCGAATAAGATTTTGATGCAACTGGAGAGAGAGATGTGGCTCTTTTTATTTTTTACATCTGGGTTTTATTCAAAGAAGTAATCTACATCACCATTTCAGCCAAAGAACGTTCACTGTAGAACATAGGCCATATATATATAGGAACAATCTGATGAAAGTTATTCTGTTAATAAGAAACAGAATTATTAAATCAATTAATCATAATCAAGTTAGAGAATGCCCTAGCTTTGTTTTTAAGTGAGTAGGAGGGGCTTATTTTTCAACCGTTAGTTTTAGCCGTGGCCACACGTTAGTTCTACATCGGCGGAATTCACAATAGGCCAGTTGTGGCCGCAGTGACACCATAGCCAAACAAAGGAAATAAAAAAATAAACAAAACATTGTTCTATATCAGTTAAATTGGACTACTGTAACTACAGCTTTTCCTCGAATGTCTTCTTAAGTTTTGCTTCTTTTAAAACAGGCTTCTCTACATCTAATATGTTTTTATTTAGGTATATCCAATAATGAGAAGTCATTTATTAAGTTTTATTGAAATAAACACAGCAAAGCCATCCCTTAAAGTTCTTATGAGGTACGAGTACCTATTGATAAATTTGTAAGATCACCGCTAAAAGAGCTAAGGATTATGAACCGGCCCATAATTTTCGCCATAATATTTTTTTGTTGTGACCTAGAGCAAAATATTTACATTTCTATAAATTAAAACATTTTGCTCTAGGTCATAACAAAAAAATATTGTGGCTATTTTCATTAATTTATGATGTTATCCTCATACATTTAGGTCTATTTTACACTATGGCTCGTACGAGGAGTATGAGGAGAAATTATCATAGTATTAACGTCTACAAATACCAGGGGAAACATAATAAGTAATTCTAGTTTCGGTATCCTAATAATTCTCACCGCCACTAGTCGGACTCTCGTCCCATGCGTCCCACGGATGAAATATGAATGTCGGACGTGCTTCCCCGAATCTCCCCGAATATTGGGTCTCAGCAGACTGGCTACATATCATGTGCATTATTTATGGGCGGGCAAACGCTAACGCATGGCATTATTGTTCACTTTGGATTCTGAGTTGCTCTGTTATTGCGGTTGAAGTGACTGACACAGCTGCACTTAAGCTATGAAATTCGTCGACCTAATTATTCTGTAATAAGCCATGTTCAAACGCTTACGATATGCCTTCTTAAATTCGTTTCAAAATTAGCCTTACATCTACTGAATAAAGTATTTTTTTAGTTTGACATTTGAGATTGTCCGAATATAGCTTAGTGATAGGTATAGCAAGCCTCTAAAAGTTAATTGACTTTATCCAGTAAATGTAAGCATTATTTTGAAAATTTTGATGGTATTGGGTGGTAACGCACGCCGTTTGGACAGGTTTACATACTACTACGGCAGTATGCCAAAAACTATAAAGAAATAATAAACCAAAATACTTCCATAAGTTATGAGATGTTTAGGTGACTATCACTTTAAAGAAATTATTTAATAAAGTTGTAGTCTATATTTCATATAATTTCATTGAACCAAATGATCATCTAAATGTCAACACAATAAAAATATTGTTAACAATAAATTCTTGTCCAATACCATTAATAGTTGCGTATTTCTATATACCCTTGATCATTTCACCACTGACACCGATAAAATAAGAAAAACTTATGAATTTTGACGTAGAAATAAGGAGTGGACGACCAGAAACATAATTTTATTCCGAGTATCAAGGTAAAGTAAAAGTAACGTAATTTATTAGGAAAATATCTTTAAGGGAGTGGGTAATTGATTAAAAAAAATATTAGATGTTCCTTGGAAGAGATTGTTCGTGAATTTGGTGATATTAAAACATAACGAAAGCCAGTAATTTTATCATCAAATAGATATTAAATTTTCCAGTAGCCAAGCTACGTTTCCTCAGATGTATACGGGGTTCCACTTAGTTCAGCATAATACAGCAGTTAAAAACCTAATCGATTATCGGACGACAGTTATGAAAATCTCGATTTATTCGAATAATTATGTGAAAGAAAGAAAGATGTGTTTAAATATATACAGTTATTTAACGAAAAAAGGTAATCACTCAGCATTTGCTGCAGCAGCCCAGTGGCCGTTTTAGCGCTGGTTTTCAGTGCTACCCCAATGAGAAGCGCAGCAGCGAAACGCATCTTATAAATCAGACTGGCCTCATAGCTCAGTTGGTAGTAACTCTGCCTTCTGCGCTAGAGGTCGCGGGTTCGATTCCCGCACTGGACAAACACTTGTGACTAACACAGATGTTTGTTCTGTGTCTGGGTGTTAAATATATATCTATTATGTATATCAGTGTCTGGTACCCATAGTACAGGCTATGCCTAGTTTGGGATCAGTTGACCGTGTGAATATGTCCGGAATATTTATTTATTTATTTAAATTAACTAAATAAAAGTACATAAAGTTATAGGCATCTGTTGCAAGGCAACTACAAATAGCCATTATGTTACTAACCCATTACCTAAAAAAAATGTACTAAAACTAAACTAAACTAAAAACTTTTTTCTAGTTCCAAATGAGCTTACTCTATTACTGTGCTAACGCAGCCCCAACTAGCCCAGCTCCTCAAAATAGCGGCGCATGATTTTGGTGCACCCTACTAATATTAGAAATGCGAAAGTTTGTGAGGATGTTTAGATGTTTGAATGTTTGTAGTTCAACTACGCCGTAACCGCTCAACCGATTTCGTTGAAACTTTGAATATAAATTCTTACCTAGAATAGTATATAGGCTACTTTTTATGTAGGTACCATGCGGGCGAAGCCGCGGGCGGAAGCTAGTTAGTAATATTTTTACAGTACCTTCTTACCTCATCGACGGTGTCAGCGAGGCTCGAGCAAACCTCGTGGGCCTTTTTTTTCTTGTTGAACTTCTACCGCCACGCATCACTGGAGCCCTTTATACTGAACTACCGACCATAGGTAACATTATGTAGATGAGATGACATAGTCCTCAGCAATAGTATCCATCATGCACACATCTGGGTGCACACATCAGTACGTATCCAGCACAATGCTGAGCGAAGACCATGTTTTCCAAGAGCTCTGCTGCGCACAATATTTTTATCATTTAGCATTTAATTTCTTTTATCATATTTTATGTGTAGTAGTTCTTAAGGGAAATAAAAATCTTTCTTTCTTTCTTTCTTTCTTTCTTTCTTTCTCTTTCATGTAACGAGATCCCTAATAATGCCTCAAACGAAGCATCATAATAAAATTATACGCAAAGAAACTCTATTTCATTTTGTACCCTAATATTCATCTAATATTCCATTCAATGGGGTAAAGGAAAAATGATATTCGCGTTCGCCAAGATGGTACAGTTGCCGAGAAAATTGAATGAGCATGATATTGAGGACATTCCTTTGAAACTGAAGTAGAATTATATCAGTTATTTCAACTAAACAAAAGTGTAAATAAACATTTATTTGCAGAAAGCAAATAATTATAGTGAATTGCATAGGGCTGTTCAAGCAATCTATAACATAATGATGAAATATAAGAATGCAAAATGTGAACATGTGTTAAAATAATATATGGACGTACTTCTGACTCCCCCTTAGACTCCATCAAGCATCTGGGTGCCTGGATATCTGAGAGGATATCTGTATATCTATCTGGATGCCTTCAAAATGTATACTTACTGGGGGATTGCAATCGAGAGTACTCAATTTCTTTCTTACTAGTTTTTATTCCGGAAACTGTTTCTTTGTGGGATTTTAACAAAAAGCTATCAACATTAATTTAAATTAAGATCCGAAATGAGGAAATCCGTAGAAGAACTAAGGTCACCGACATAGCTCTCAGAATTAGCAAGTTGAAGTGGCAGTGGGCAGGCCATATAGCTCGCAGAACCGACAACCGTTGGGGAGTAAAGGTTCTCGAATGGCGACCACGAACCGGGCGACGCAGTGTTGGAAGGCCCCCCACCCGATGGACCGACGACATTGTGAAGGTTGCGGGAAGTCGGTGGATGGAGAAGGCTCAAGACCGTTCGTCATGGAACTCTTTGGGGGAGGCCTATGTCCAGCAGTGGACTTCTACAGGCTGATGATGATGATGATGATGATTAATTTCAATTATTGCAAATTTTGTGGATGACTGTAGCTATAATAGTAGTAAGGATTCATAAAATATTATTAGCAATTCAGCGTTTGATTCTGAACACTATTTTTCTCGTTTTCCATAAATCTCATATAAAAAACTTTTTTATCTAAGGCCAAAACGTAAAAAGGAAATCAGATTTCTTATTATTCAAAGGATTCGGTGCTAACAATTTATTAGATATCCCGAGGATACGTGAATACCTAATGAGATACATAAAGAACATTTGTAAAAGCTATGTACGATATTATAAAAGATTCAATCCTTTGTCTAGTTTTTAGCCGACTTCAACTTCAAAAGTAAGTTAACTATCAATTCGACCCCTATATTTTTATGTTTTGTTACACCTTAATAGCTACTTTGATTACAATGGTTTTTTTCTCATTTGTGATGAGGATAATCCCGGAGTGGACCCATATTTTCAATTAAGTTAGTATGTACGTAAGACGTTTTAGTGGGATAAGAATGTTTTCTATAAAAATAAAAAAATCTACATCATCACTTGAGTTTTAAATTTGTCTCTGGTAGTTTGATTACGGCCTGTATAGTTTATCCGGCTGAGCGAGTAATCATTTGGCACCGAAGCGATGCTCAGGTGTTCGAGCTCCACTGTATCAGTTATGTGAGACACTATAGTTGATGAAGACGCTTATTTTGAGTCAAGCCAATATTTATAAGTGGTTAACCTACATACTTTATACATTAAATTATATAACCAAATAAAAAACATGACTAAAAAAACAAATTTTTATTTGTAGAAAGAAAATGAAAACTAATACAAGTTAATATTTACAAAAAACACAAGAAACAGTTGAGCTATCTAAAGAACGTTACAAACGATCTTTAGGTAGCTCAATTGATCTAGATGACTACCAGTCGGAAGCGTCCCCAAGATGCTGGCGGAATAAAAATAATAATAAAAACAAATAATTTTGATCATGCGGCAATGTGCCAAGAGCATTTGGTGCACTCCCCGCTTTGAATTGCCAAAGAAATTCTTTGCACAAGGAATGAGCCAGGCCTCTTTTCAGCGGCAGCGTCGATTAAACGCTACTACCTCTATATTATTGTATTAAAATTGTATACAACGAATTCTCGCAATGCACTGTCCTTATCACTTTACTATAGGTACGTATCCTGGTGCAGTGGTGGTAGTGGATAGACCGGAATTCGAACCCATGCGTGGCCTTGCGTGGGTTTGGATCCCGGTCGTGCAACAATGGATTTTCTTTTCGGAAAATTTATGCGCGCTATTCTAGGGCTCTCAAACGATAAAGGAAACCATCGTGAAAACAGGCATGTCCTAGAACCTAAAAATTCGAAGATATGTGACATGTGCACGAAAGGTGCCTCTAAGAGACGCACTTTAATCCTTTTGATGCTTATTTTTTCACGGTCAAAGGCCCTTTTCAGGGCAACCACAACTCAACTAAGAACACATTACAACTAAGGCAGCCTCTAAACGGTCAATTATAGGTCAATATTGCGGTTAATATTGAAGATTGCGCAATGATTGACCGAAAGTTTGAGCGAGTTTAATTTTTATTGCACCATATTTATCCATTGCATCGTGTAGGGTCAGTATTGCGCAATATTTTTCAGTCTACTACTTCAGGGTACTATTCTCCGACTGAACACGAAAACATTGTGCAGTTCGTATAATTGTGCAATATAATTGCTCGTTTGGATTCAGAGCGCCTTTCAATCTTATTGTACAATAAAAAGTATTGTACAATGTGATTGTAGGTCTAGGGGCCGCCTAAGCGGTCAATAATATTGAACAATTCGCAATATAATTGACCATTTAGAGGCTGCCTTATAGCGAACTTGAATTAATCCACTGAGTGGTACAATTTCCCTTCAAACATGTCGAAACACAGCGGAGCACAATTTGAGTTAATGCCTCGAATCCTATTCCTATCGCTTGACGAGCGTGTCAATTTGTTACATCATTATCAACTAGAGCGGGTTAATTGGGTTAATTTTGAAAGCCAAAATAAATATTTAATAAGGTGACTTATTAAAACTTTTCTTACTAAAATATTTCTCATTTTCACCCTGGGAAACGGCAAAAGATCAACCGGTAGGGTTGGTCATTACCTCACACTTACTTTTGGTTCGATGCGTTATCGGTCATTTTGTACTATTATTGAAATGCAAATAAATAAAAAACATTTATTTTACTCGGCAAATAAAAGGTAAGAACTGGCAAGACGTATTATGGTTCAAAACATTTGTAGAATAAATCATTGTTTAAATAGTTTGGACAGCGGGCTAATACTCTTAAGTCCTTTCTTAAGCAGACCTCAACTCCATTAAAATTAAGAATTTTTAGGCAGAAAAAGTTGAAAGTTTTGCAGGTCAGGAAGAAAACCTCAACTAAACGTAGATTCATCATCATCATTTAAGCCATACGACGTCCTGCTGAACATGGCCTCCCCCACAGACAGAGCGAATTCCTATCATGTGGGGGGATGTGACCATACTCACCACGCTGGGCATGCGGGTTGGCGAGCGCAGTAAGAGACGTAGATTACGTATCTCTGTCTAATGTGCTCTAAACTCATGAGAGTGGAGGAAAAGATGAAGAATTATTGAAGATACCTGTATACAAGGTGATTCATAACAAATATACGATCCCAAAAGGGGCTTATTCTATGAAGAAAAGAAAATAATATTAGCGGAAAAATCAAAATATAAAATATTTTTTCTGATGTTATCCGTACTTTGTCAGTCTATTTGTTTTTAAGTTCGACATCAAGATAACTAGCTAAATCAGCTGAATAATTAATTTGTAATCATTTAACCCAAAATAGCAGATTTTTGTAATAATAAACACAATATGTTGAATTTACAAAAGTCGTAGAACAAACTTTATTGCCAATTGGGTGTAGAATAAGCCCCTTTCGTGATGGCATACATATTATGTAGCATCTTGTTTAAACCGGTTCTTATCTGACTAGCGAGCCCTTGTGACGTCATTATTATCGGCTGCAACAGATTTTCGGCGTAGTGAACCGTGAACCAGATAAAACTCAAGTTCCGTCAAGTGATTCCAGATTAAAACGGTTG
This sequence comes from Anticlea derivata, assembly GCA_947579855.1. NCBI lineage: Eukaryota > Metazoa > Arthropoda > Insecta > Lepidoptera > Geometridae > Anticlea > Anticlea derivata. The sequence goes on along the minus strand of OX388271.1, from coordinate 5,023,488 downwards.
TGTGAACACAGCTGTTCTTTTCAAAATCAACGACGCTGAAACTTGAAGATATTTTTCATATTCTGTGAGCTGAATTGAAAGCTGTTTCAATTTCTTGATAGATGACAGCCAAGTATCGCTTGGCTGGATTATGATCTGATGGACAATTGTAAAGAGCACTGCGAAATCCTATCCTACTTTAATACTATAAATGCGAAAGTTTGTGAGGATGTTTGGATATTTGGATGTTTGGATGTTTGGATAATTGTTGTTCAATCGCACCGTAACGGCGCAACCAATTTCGTTGAAATTTGGAATAGAGAAAGTTCTTTACCTAGAATAGAAGGCTACTTTTATGTAGGTACCACGCGAGTAAAGACACGGGCGGAAGCTAGTAACTTAATAAAACAGGCAAGGTGAGCTTAGTTGTCTGTCATAGAGAGAGTCTCACACACACACAAACTAGAAACTAGAACTAGAAGACTAAAGAGAGACACATAGACAGCCTCTCTTTATTCTTCTAATTTTTTTTTAAATTGAAACTTAGGTCAGGTCTACCGTCCCCTAACCTGGTCACCTACCTAATGCAGAATTATCAAGAAATATCCAGTGGCACGACGAGGAAACAACCATGCGGAACCGAAATAATCTGTAAAACCTTTCGTTTAATATTTTCCGATTCAGGCCTTTGATAACATAAATAAACAGAGAAAAAATTCAACTGAAAACAGTTCGTTCGGATGTGATAAGGCCCTGTTATTTTGTTTGTCATTACGCATTTCAATTGGAAACCAGACAAAAATGAATGAGCTGTATATTTTCTGTAAGCAGTTGCGTAGGTACAAGTACATCTAAGTTTTATAGCCAATTATGACTGGGCTACGGTCAAACTACCAACTAGAGAGCCAGTCACGGTGATACCCGTGATAAACGACGTGTCTCGCACAGCCCGCCATGACTGATAGGCCGCACTTCTTGTACGCATTCTGCCTGTGTCTCTCCGATACCTACGCTTGTAGTCTAAAACGAACTCTGTTTACAGTGCGTTAAGATTTAAGGGCCCAAAATAACTGCAAGATTTGACCATTTCCCAATGTTCGGACATGTCTGTAACTATTCCTCTTAGACATCTTCAAGGATCTGTTTGCCTGGAGAACTAAGATGTTGTCTACCACGCTTGAATTTAAAAGTCGAAAGCCTATTTTATATTCCTAAGCCGTTTGACTATGTGAAAAACATTGTTAAGCCGCGTTTTAATGACATGCGATCGGTCATTATAGTAAATAATATTATAAAGCTAGTCATTTTGAGTATTTGTTTGAATACCTATGTTATAGCTTAACGATATTGCAAACCTTCATTAGATATACTCAAAATTGACTTTATTAAGTAGACCCAAGGATCATTTTCAAATACAATTTATTAATTTTTGCTCGGATTCAAAGTGAAAATGTGGCGTAAAAGTACTATAGTTTCTTCTGCGACGCTCCATGTACAAACCAACTTTTTATTCACGATCATAATTTATTTGTGACGGCCCTGTTGATGACAGAAATGGTAATGTGTAATGACGACGAAGAAAAGTACACGCATGATGATCCAGAAAAATGGAAATCGAACCCGCACCCCCTGCGTCACAGACGGGCAAACGCCCGCTACGCCATCGTGGTCGTCAAAATACAATGTTCTAGGTTTACTTGCTCCATTTCGAAATAATATCACGTCAAAACCAATTTATAGAAGCCTCAATGATCTATTATTTTGAATTATCGAGAGTGTCTGTTATGGCTGGTCATGGTAGCACAACGCATGGTAAATATTTATCCACACAAATGTAATATGTTGCCTGAGGCTGTCGTATTACGTTAAGTATATTTATGCTAATATAAAATTCCGAGAAAAATATATAACGATATGAGAAGATATAGGCAAATACCATTTCGTAAGTGAGAAAGTGAAATATGAGAAAGCTTACGATGCGACAAAATTGTTAGTTTTATGTTATTGCTTGAGAATTCTCAGTAACTAAAATTTTAAAGGCTAATTGATACTGACTCGTATACACAGTGTTTCATAATACGTAGGAGGAGGTAGGGCACAGCGAGATTTTCTCGTTCTGAATTGGAGCAGCCCACCTGGGGAGGTCCGCCTTACAGAAGATCACAGCCAAATAACATTATTTGTTTCAAATAGTGTTGTGTTCCTGCGATTAGTAAGGTTGCCAGAGCTTTTAGGGGTGGGGGGGTTCGGTGTCGGCAACGCGTGCGTGATGCCTCTGGTATTGCAATCGCTCATAGGCTACGATAACCGCTTACCAACAGGTGGGCCGTATGCTTGTTTGCCACCTCAGTTGTATAAAAAAAAAACGTATAATAAGCCTCATTCACGCTCATAATTATCCTCACACGTGCTCATCGATTTAGGGTACTATTGATCTGGCCTTTTTCCAAAACGTCACCGATTTGGTCACTTAACATCTGCCTTCCCCTTGAACATCCAATACTTATTTAGATAAATAGAATCCTCACAAATTTGAGTAAGAATTGAGATTGATGAGATTCATAATGTATACAAACACATTGTATTATGAATTTCCTTAAAAATAGCACGCAAAACTTTTTACATATTTTTTATTAATATCTTTTGAACTTTCATATTTTACACCAATCTGCCTACATTCTGTACCAATTTGCTATCTGAAAATTTTACGTAAAATGACCCGAAATATTAAAATAACTCGATAAATTTATCCGCTACAGCGAGGCAAACCTTGGAACAAGCACTAGGTATTATTTATTGGCATAAAAACTTTTTATGAAGGAAATTTGTGAAGCATCAAAACAAAGTTAGGGGCGTAACTTTTCGTAACTACTGCTGAACTGCTGAAGAGTATTTTGTTCGATTGGGATCTCCTATTTATTTGAGTTTCTTTCTTGGGGCTTTATTATGCTACACCCCATTTTTGCTGTTGTAAAAACGGCTTAGTACCGTACAAGTAACTTGACAAGTTCAGATAAAAAATGGAGAGGAAAGTTTTTTGAAGAAAATGTGTAACATTGGTAAAATGGTGGATACCTCAAAAAAGCCGCTACACCATTGAAGTCTTTGGTCAATATTCTATAATTGCGAAGTAGCGAACACAACAGCAAAATGCCCAAAAATATGAAAATAAACCTACTCAGCTAGATATTGCTACAAATACCACTAAGTGGAAAGAACGGTAAGCTTGCGATAAAGCATAGCGCAAAATTCATCTGATTTATTACAAAGTTCGGACACGCCTTATGGGAATGTGGCCAAACACTGAGTTATTGTGGGCCGAGACAAAGATAATCATGGCATAGGTCCAACTAGCTGAATAAATGCTTCGTGCTCTATCTGTTTAGACCATCTTGGGACCCACTAGAGGGCGAATCGGATCGCCCTACTTAATCTCAAGGGGAAGGGACCACTTTCAAGTTGCCCTATATTTTTGTAGGAATGTGCTCTGAATTGAAATTCGGTGCCCTATTCTCGGCAGGAGACTTCAAATTAGAATATTTTTTTTAATAAAAAAAGATTATAATTATAAACCAAGATAATTATCGTTGTTTTTTGTCAACATCTACAACAACAAAAAATCTATTCAGGTAACTAGTACCTACCTCTGAAACAAACACAAAGTTTATTGCCTAGACAATGTTTACTTACTTTTCGTAGCACCGTAGACGCTCTACGACGTGCTACGCGGCTACAAAACTGTCTGCGGGGAATTTTATTTTGTTTGAAATCTTACATAAGACTCAAGTATATTCCACTTTGTGTCAGACTGTTGCTTGTATTTTACATTTCGTTTTAAAAGATTTGGTTAGCACCAATTTCTTAAGTTATCAATTATTTTGCGATTAATTTGTGACTAACACAGATGTTTGTTCTGTGTCTGGGTGTTAAATATATATCTATTATGTATATCAGTCTCTGGTACCCATAGTACAGGCTATGCCTAGTTTGGGATTAGTTGACCGTGTGAATATGTCCGGAATAAAAAAAAATATCGCCCATACAATATTGGCTAAATCTTTTGCTAACGGTACATACCCTATAATACATTATATTCCATAAACCTATGTATGTGATCTTTTAAATACCTACATTGCATGCATTTTATGTGCATAATACATTTTATATGTAAGTATGCTTCGTTTATTAAGAGCCTTTACTAGGTACTAGTCTCGTTTATGGTATTCAAATAAATATAAATATGTAGGGAGAACTCTTACATTAGCATAGTTTTATTGTCATGAATTTTTGAAATTCATGAAATCCCACACTAAAAACTGCGAAGCAAATGAACAAATGGAAGCGGCCATCTGCATGCCAAGGCATTATCATAAAAGGTCCATATTTTTCACTTCGTTGTCGATGGCATTACCAATGTAAACTTTAAATTCGGTAAGGCAATCTCGTGAACGTGATTAACTGTCAAAGTGATTGCAACAACGAGCTACATAAGATGCAATGAAAATACGCCCAACATGTAGGAGCATTTTGGTAAGGTTTAGGTTTAAATTCATTTATTCCCATAAAGACAGTGAGTCACTTACATGAGAACATTAGTACCTATCATAAACAATTCTAAAAGTGGGTCGTTCTAAGTAGGTAGTTAATATTATGTAGGTTCATTCTTAATAGCTAGGTAAGTACATACATAGTAGGTATTTATAAATGTATAAGTATATTTTTACCCATCCAACGCATAACATGTTAAAGTAGTTTAGTTTAAAGTAGGTAAACCAAATAAATGCGTTAAGGTAATTTGTTATTTTAAAATTCATGTAAATCCTAACGGCTAACTTTATGTTTTTACAGATTCATCAAACATGCGTTGGTATGAAGATGAGTAAGCAGTGAGTCCCATTTATTCTTTGTGTAGATGAGACACTGCAAAATATACTGTATCATCGGCTGTTGTTCAAAGGGTTTGACGCTCACACGTAAAGTAGGTCAAGTGACGGATGAACAGTTTCACACCGATTTGTCTGCGTCGCACAGTGACAGGAAGAGTTTAATGTAGTAGGCATTTGTACCTTTTGTGCACGTGTGTGAGTATAATGGTGTGGTATTCATTGGAGATGACTTACCGCTAATGCACCGTACACATTGTTTATAGTGTTTTCACGAATGCGAACAATTCAAGATTGAAACTGCTTAGTGCTGAGTGCTGTCATAACAGTTCTATGCGAATGTCAAAACATGACAACGGGGCGTGAATTTAAATCCTTTCAAATACTCTCGGCTAATACTAGTCAGAATTTGACATTCGAAAAACTCAGTAGATGTAAGAATCAATTTGAAGTAAACATATTTTAGACGAAATATCGCATGCCGTTTGAACACGATTTAGTCAGAATCTGACATACATATATAAAAATTTCTAGAAACATTATTAAATAAATAAATATTCCGGACATTTTACACACGGTCAACTGATCCGGGTAACTACGGGTACCAGAGACTGATATAAATAATAGATATATATTTAACACCCAGACACAGAACAAACATCTGTATTAGTCACAAATGTTTGTCCAGTGCGGGAATCGAACCCGCGACCTCTAGCGCAGAAGGCAGAGTTACTACCAACTGAACTATGAGGCCAGTCACATTTTCTATGTGACTGGCCTCATAGCTCAGTTGGTAGTAGAAAAAACATTATGTGAAGTCGAACAGGCTGAGTTTGCATCACTCAAAGCACATGAGTCTAGTTAACCATAAAATGAACAGGAATACTTAAAGTTATCATAAATTATAGCAGTTGTGACTTTACCCTAGTTTCCATAACACAGTTTATACGCTAAATGAGCAAGTTAAAAATGCATTACAGCTCTAGTGAACACTGTAAAGTGAATAGATCCATTAAAATGAGCCGTTGTAACACCTGAGACGAGAAGTTTGCTACAAGTAACGACTAACTTTTGTCCGTCGCATCGTAGTTTAGCCACTATAAATTATTCATAGGATATCGTTCTTTATGTATATTTGAACCATATATGATATCTTCCATCCTAAAACCAGCTGTATAGCACAAATGCTAAGTTCCACATTCCTGTGATGTGTTTGTAGCAGTGTGCACTATAATAAGATTGCCAAGCTACTACCAGGGCTGAGTAGGGATCGCCGCAAATTGCTCTTAAACCCTGGACGCTTTATGGCATCATAAGAAACAATGTGACAGACCCAATGATCTTATAAACACATTAGATACGCTACTCCACGCTGAGAATGGTTACAAGTAAGGTAATCACCGCAACTTTTCTTAGTTGCTCACGGTCTGGTCACAACGACCCACGCCACGACTGGTAAAACAAACACAAAGTGCCATCATGCATCTTTCAGAAGTACCAATTATACGGCCACCAGAAAAGGAAAGAAAGATGTTTCATTTTACAACTATTAAATTACTATCAAAATTGTTAATGTACATATCATTCTCTTTAATCACAACCAACTACTTGCGGCTTTGCCGCTCCGATACCTCCATAACCGATGGGTAATAACTTTTGCCAAGGTACGACAGTAACGCAACTTAGAATATATATGTATCTCTTTCTCACAACAGAGTTTCCGTATAGCGCTGTGATTGTGCACGAAAGGAGCCTCTAAGAGGCGCACTTTAATCCTTTCACTACACTGATTCTTTCACCAACGACGGTCAAAGGCGCTTTTCAGGGCCACCATATCTCAAACTGGTCACTGACCCAATATAGGATGAGTAAGAAAGAACCAGTGACACGACAAGCAAGCTAGTAGCTAATTTTACGTCATTTTTGTTATTATTATAAAAAAGTATGTGGCATTACATTTACGCCATTTTCTCAGTAAAGTTTGTATAGTTGTAGCCTGTCTATTCGTAATAGTTCTCTGGACAGACCCTCATATTTTGATCAAATAACTGCACGCAAGCGGAATATCATCTGGAAGAATGGATCTTCAAGGCGGTTCCCGCTAGTTACTCATTATCATAATCATCATCTACAGTCTGATTTTTCCCACTGCTGTACATAGCTCTTGGTATGCATCCCACTCTCTTTCGCTAACCTCGTCCATGTTAGACCTGCGTTGCTCACTTTGTCGTTGAACAAGCTTGCTGCTTAGGCCCTAGTGTGAGTTCTCGTGAATTCTGAATTTTCACTTTTCGACCGTGAAAAGTGTATAGATAGATTAGTAAGCTAGTTTTTGTAGGCGCCTCTTTTCGTGACTACATTCAAAAAAGACAATCTACTTTTCATCGACAACTTTTCACGGTCGAAAAGTGAAAATTCTGAATTCACGAGAACTACAGTTTATACGTCACCTTAAATAATAATCTATCTTGACAGCGTTTTGTTGTGCTTTGTGCATTCCCATTCGCTATTTTCAGATCCCAATTTACGTAACAGCCAAAAAGGTTTATTACGGTACCACATAAAACTGTTCACCAACACATAAACAGGCGGTTACTGTAACCGTCGCGTCAGTAACAAATTATGTACGAAAACATGTAACCGGTTAAGTTACAAAGTCCTCGAACTGTTGTTTAATGTGTTGGCGAACACTAGCCTAACTGTCAAAACAGGTGACAGGCACTCTACCGATAACGCAAATTATTACACACACATTGAGTCCCGCGGTTATCTTGACAGCGATTAACGTTCCTTTAACTAGCACAGTATTCTGTGGAAAGCAGTATTGTGACTTTGCTTTGGCTTTTCTAACAATTGAAACAAAACGGACTTAATTTTTTTTGGTTCAATATATCTTTGCCATTTCAGAGAATATCCGTTTTAATAAGTAAATAAAAACAGTTCCACTTCAAGTTTGAGAAAGGAGGAATTTGGTTGTTTGTGAGAGCTCTATCAAACACTAAGGAATTATGTGATTTCAAGAGATGTTATTATGAAATTTTATAAATTAAAAAAAAAACTAACAAATACAGTTATAACATTTATATGGGAAGGTAACATCTCAGGATAATTCTTTCATGCCAGTGAAAGAATCATCATAATTGTAAAAAGACCGGCAGAACTATCGAGAAACGTATACGCAATTGATACCTCCTTCTTTTTTTTTAGAACTCGGTTAATAAGTATTTTCCACCGGATCGAGGCAATTTAGAGTGTGCGATATGTCTTACTTACGTGGATCAACGTTATCGCTTACCCCACAAAGTTAAACTCAAAATTGAGTTTATTCAGTAATTTCCTAGGGATTTTTTTTCAGTACTCAGAGATAATTTTGTTTTGATACTAATTGACGACACATGAATTCCACTAATTCATAGTTTTAACTTAGCATTAAGTAGGTATATGGGCAATGGAGCTATGCTCGCAGTTTCAGTACGCGTTATGATCCGAAATTAGGGAATCCAAGGTTACTGACGCTTTCAGAATTAGTATATTGAAGTGGCAGTGGGCAGGCCGATGGGCAGCTCGCAGAACCGATAATCAAAGGTTCGCGAATGGCGACCACGAGCCGGGCGACGCAGTGTTGGAAGGCCTCCGACCCAATGGACAGACGACATTGTGTAAGTTGCAGGAAGTCAGTAAATGGAGAAGGCTCAAGACCTTTTGTCATGTAACTCTTTGGAGGAGGCTTATATCCAGCAGTGGACTTCTACAGGCTGATGATGATGAAATAGCTTGAATATGTACTGGTAAAGACACACATGGCGAACGAAGATTTAGTAGCCTCTGAACTAAAAGCTCATAATATGCAGATCTGTTTGTAACTCCAAACTTCAGCTTATATTACAAGCTCGTACAAGTAATACAGATACGGCTTCCGTACGTTTGAGGTTTCTGAATAGTGCATAAGATACTGGGAATGTATCATTTAACTTACGAGCATAACACACACAATATCTCTCTGTACTCTATATTTTATAGAGCTTAGCTTTGTTAATGACACATTTACTGTTTTTTAATCAAGATATCTTTTATGAAAAATATTGAACAGGGGTTTAACAATACTGTCTGGCTGGGAGGAATTTCTTCTCATTATGTCGGCTGGGTGACAAATGTATAAAACATATTTACTTATTTATTACAGGCTTGTTTATAGGTATCAAGTAAATAAATACTTAATTTTTTGATAATTGAAAATTAGTTTTAACGCATAGCGCGTTGTCATGGACGAAATCAAGTAGCAAATTATAGCTTCACTAAATTGGACCTGCTCAATCGGGCTTCTTGTCGTTTGTAACGTGTAATGCCAAAAATAATTCATCTTCTGAAAGTAATGCAGAGCCATGTCTACCGCATTCCGAACTAGGGACTCGCGCTTATACAGACTGGGCCACGCGGTAGGCCAAAGCGAAGACGGCGTGAAGAGTTGGACTCTCACTTGAAAAACTGGCCGTCATTTTCGCAGTATAGAACCGACTTGAAAAATGGTAGAGAGGCCTTTGCGACAACACAGGCTGATCATAATAAAAATAACCATTAACTAACCACACTAAATAATCTATTTATCTCATTGACTTGTTTAGGTGCCTTTTTGTATATGAAAGTAATTAATGTAACTTCAATTTTGTAACTTCATTTTATGTCTTATTTTATCTTAGCCACTCTTAATTATTTTCGCCGCTAACGAACCAATTTATTTGTAGGTTTTAATCCCACTTGGTCGCCTTCTTTAATTGAAGCCTTTCATTTCATTTATTGGAGCGGGAATCAACGGGTTTTGCACAGTTTTTTCTAGTTTATAATTTTATTCACCGTTAATATCTATCTGATGTTGATATTAAATATCAGGTTTAAGTAATCCAACCAAACTATATTAAATGCTACAGCCGAAAGGGAAAAAGGGACGAAGAAAAAAGGGACACAAGGGTAGGATACCCCCGATACAGGCCGCATAAGATTGGTCGCTCTCAAAATAAACATAGTGATTGCCTCACTATATTCTCCTTCAGCATTTAACAACTCATAAATATTCGAAATGGAAAATAGGGTGGACTGGACTGAGATTCAAACTCACGGCCTTGAATAGGAAGTCAGAATGAAGACAACCATTCCACCAGTGCTCTCAGAACACTTGATAGAAAAACATCGTGAATTCTCACCTTTAGATAGTTATACCTTTAGATAGTGATAGTTATTTTACTAAGTTATGATTCTTATGATTATCTAGAACAGAGTTCAGAATGCTCAGGCTCAACTCAACATTAGAGCCCGTGTCAGACATGTACTCACTACCTTTGCTTAGGGCTATTCGCATATTCCACTGACAGTAATTCACTAACAGGCGTGATGTTTTTGACGTTCATTATCTTAGTAATGTATGATTACTTAGCGGTTTAGGGCTGACCTCCGTCAGGCGCGTTGCATAAATAGACCTTTGTGAAAGAGGAACTGGGTATAAAACTCGGTTGATTATTTAAGAGTTTTATACCTAGTTCCTATACATAATTATTGTGTGTATTTTTGCAAGTGTGTAAAGTCTGGGCTTCATAAGCAATGGTGATATTAATCTGACGGCAGTTTGCGAGGTCCTCAAAGTCAAACGCAAAATTGACTTTATTCCGTAGAAGCAAGCATAATTTTGAAATCAATTTTAGTTTAAACTTTTTTTGATATTTTGTATTCTGGACGTAAGTTACCCGCCCTATTAGGAGGGATTACTTGGGCGGAGGATAGAGTCACATCTGCACAACCTGGTCACTGACCTAATTCAGGATGACCAAGAATGAATTAGGGACACGACAAGTAAGCAAGCAAGTAACCGGTCACAAATATAGAACATAATATATATTATTATGTTGCACATAGTATGCTGTATCGTACATAGGTACATCGTTATGGATATTTAGCTGCCGGCGAACCGAAAACTGATGCCAAGCCAAACTAACTCTAAGCAGATTTGCCAACGCGTGATGGATAACACTTTAATATTGCAACGCGAATGCGCCGCGCTGCTGTGCACATGTGACGTGTTTACGGGCACCGTCGTATGCAGTAGCTTTTGACAGGCGTGCTCTGATACCAAGTTCCTATAGATTGATCATTGCATTTTAACTGTGTTCCAAGCACGAATAATTCATTACACCATCAAGTCGGAGGATGTGGCGGAGTACTTACGCGTGAAGACCAAGATCAGCTTGAGGGTCGAACGGTTGGAATCCCGCCACAGAGTCAGTTTCAACTCCTTTGTGGTGAGGGTACCGACCGAACATCTTTCGACCTACCTAAAAGAAGATCTCTGGCCGAAGGGTGTTGTGTTCCGTCGTTTCCGCGGGCGGATACCTACTGCCACGGACAATTCGCGTCCCACGTCGCAGTTTTTACGTGGCAATTAATTGTGTTATTTATATTATTATGTATGTTAGTCTTTAAGGTATATATGTATATGGGCCGTAGGATTATATAAAATCCATCGTTTTTTATTCTATTGTTGCCTGAAATAAAGTTATTGTATTGTATTGTAAAAGCACGCTTCATCGTCATCATCGTTCCAGCCGTTAAATGACCACTGCTGTTTTAGGCAATTTACTCCCAAATGATAGGAGTAGGGATAGTCACCAAAGGATAGTCACCCTGAAAATCTGTGGGTGAAGCCTGTGAATATGATGATGAATATTTGGCATTTCTTATCGTATCGTAAGCTTAACGCTATCGTGAATTAGTCATGCTCGGGCCTCTGATGTATCCTTGGGTTCGGAGAACAGGTATCAGTGATTGAAAAACAAAACAGCGTCACACTGTCCTTTATACAACGTCAAAATACTCGTGATTGAAAAATAGCACAAAGCCATACAGCAGTAATCACGATATCGTATACTAAAGTTTTGTCGTATATGGAACAGGTCGCGTGTGGTGTACAGTTATACAAGGTAATTCATAATATGTATGCCATCACGAAAGGGTTATTCTACAACCAATTGGCAATAAAGTGTGTTCTACGACTTTTGGAAATTCGAATTTTTTTTTCATTGAAAAACTCAATACAAAATCAGCTGTTTCAAGGGCAAATCAGGTCAAACTCAATGAATCGGCTGTTGTGTATGGGGTCAGTTAGAATCATTAGGGTTTGTGAACTAAACTAAGTTAACTTTTTTTGATGCAATTGCCGTTGGTGTTTTTGATACCACTAGCTGTAGCCCGCCGTTTTGATCTCTAGGTACTCTGATCTCAAAGAGCTAATACGATCTTATCTAGAAATCTCGGGAAAGCAATTTGTAATATGAATTTAATTTATTTTGAGTTCGTTACCACAGACAAAGCTATTCAGTTCATGTTTCAGCTAAATATTATTACGTAAGTATCAGAAATTTAATTCAAGAATTTACTTGCTCTTGTCTCTAAACAAAGCCCTTTATGTTTGTAACATTATACTTGAAATATGTTGAGAATGCCTCAGGGAATTCTATTGTAACGATGGGCCTCGTCAAGATGACGCGTATTCAAACTTCCACTCAATTTTCAATGAAACACATCACGTTCACACAATAAGTGTCAAGTCCACAGTGGAATAAAGAGATATACAGTGATCGAATGCACGCGTTGAGAATCCTGTATAATAACGTACGCGCGGCTCTGTTTAAAAGGAGGCCATTATAGGATATGTGTCTGGACGCTTGAACTAAACGAGACTAGCCTTGGTATTCTTAGTCGCTAAAGCTTTAAGGGGTGATTAAAAAATAATCCTGCTCGTCCACATCCATGGTAAGAAAAATAATCAAATTCTGCATCGCATTGCCATCTTCAAGTTTGAACTAAAAGATGCTTGAACGAAATGCCTAAGCTAATTTGTTAACAAATGGTCCCATTTCATGTTGTTTATAATCTCCAGAAAATACAGTATACAATTAATAATTTACGGCAATACTCCTCAGACTTCATTGTGTATGACTTTGAGGATCGAGAGCAGAAAAAGCTGACCACTACAGCTTACAAAGTAGGTACCAAACAAAACTGAAATGGCCTTTTCTATAGCGTGCACATGGCACGGGGTCGACGGTCACTTACACCGCGATTTATGATGTTTGAGTACCGTTGTAGATATCTTTTAGACGACGCGCTAAACCATACACTGTGATTTGCGTTGGCAGACGTGCATGGCGTTGGCTCATGCGGTATGTTTCGGTTAATATTTGAGTAACTTTAGGCTCATATGAGATTTTTTTTAATTAATTTTCAGTGTGACAATGCTGCCAACGTGTTGCAGATGCTTCCGACTGGTAGTAATCTGGATGAATTGAGCTATTTTAATATCATATCGCTCCGTGTGAAAACCACTTTACTATCTGACGTTCTTCGCGAGCGCGTTTTTGCCATATTTTGCTGTGAATATGTTTTACCAGTCGTTAGCAGTGAAAATGTTTTACCTAGTTTTAAAAACGAGAAAGTTTTTAAATGTATTTAATGTACCTGTAGTATTACCCTACTGCCCAGAAGGAGGGTTATATTTTTATGACGTTATGGAATTGCTAGCAAGTTTATCGTGGATGTCTCATGAAAAAGGCGTGTCCTTGAATCTGTTTTTTTTAATATCACACAATAGTCACATACAAAGTCCTGACCTCACACTAGGACTCTATTGCCTGTGTCGTGGGTATCAGAAACTACGAGTACCATGGTACTATATCACCCAGAGCCGAAACAAATGTTTGCCATTCATATATTTTGTAGTTTTTTTTGAGTATTCAAAACAAACAAGAAGTTATTCTAATTAGTAAATAATAAACTCGAGGATAAAATATCAAGTATGAAAACTCCAATGTTACAAACTCCGGAGCTTCTCGCTATAACATACCTCATCAATATTACAAGTACAAGTTTAATATTACAGTTTGTAACAATTCACTGAAACACCGCGTTTGTTATTCTAAAAGGAGCGTATTTTGTAAGGCTTGACGGAAAACGAAGAGTCAGCCATACGAACTGCCCAGAGTTTCCATACAAACGCTGTCCCCTATTTCCTCTCCCTGGATAGAAATTAAGGCCTTATTTCATATTGTTTGTTTACCCAAATTCATACAGATATATGATTTATATAGCGTCCGGTGGAACTTTTTACTCACAATAGGACGCTTTATTGGGCATGTTTAGATGGAGTGCGCTTGCCCAGCACCTATCTATAGGTACCATCCCACAGCCTAGTTGACCTTATTCACAGGAAAAACATGGCTAATACGTGCGGAGCTGACTTAGCCACGGATTTACACAAGTTGTTTTCCTTCACCGTTTTGAGCACGTATATTTACGCACATAATTTTTCGAATAGAAATATCCATTGGTGTATGGCCGGGATTCGAACTCATGACCTTCAGATCGAAGCTCGAGGTATCTCCCACTTGGCCATCACGTCTCTAATATCTCTTAATTTGACTAATGATTACTTAATGCTAAAATCTAATTTAATTAATGTAGAATGTGCAACTAATATAAATATTACTCATAATCTTGACTGTTTTAACGATGACTCTATTCTAATCTTATATCTAGGTATCTTAATTTGTGATCATAATGACATTGTTTTTTAATTTTAAAATTTTCGTATTGTTTAATTATTGTAATCCTACTATAATAAATAATACTGTACTAAATAAAACATTTGCATGCTTGTGTAGCAAAAACATGTGCGCCCGCTTACTGCATAAGAACAGCGATTATATTGAATTACCATGTTCTATCAAATAAACTGATTTAATTTCATTTCTTAGGATATTTCATTTTGAATTCTAGCAAATTATGCAATTGCCTGTTCCGTTTAGCGTTTGTCATTATTTGATTAGAATTTTTAAATCTTAGTAAAAAATAAAAGTGGAACGTACCGTTACAAACTTATTCTAAGTATTCTATACCTACTACAGGCGCGATACTGACGATAGAGCTGATGTGTAGCTTGATCCTTCCTGAAACTTTGGAAGATCAGAACTCGCGGAACAACTTCCATTTTCCAGGGGTTACTCCTTTGAACTAGAACTAGTTAGATCTCTAAAAGAACTAGGTATGAGATGAAAAGCTTAGATGCGTTAGGTGCAATGTGCCTGAAGTTTTTTTATAGTATAGGTACAAATAGTAGTGCATAGTGTGTACCTTCATCATCATCATCATCATCATGAGCCTTTACTTGTCCATTTTAGGACGTAGGCCTCTCCCAGCCCTTTCCATGCCTGGCAGTTGGATGCCTTCATCATCCAGTCACGACCCACATGTACCTTTTTATCATCCACCCATCGCTCTGGCGGTTGTCCTCGGGGTCTGGTGTTTGCCCCAGCTCCACACGGGTTCGACTCTTAAGGAAATTCAACCATTAATTAGTTCATCTGTTAAGTTTTTCTCTCAATCTATTCATTCTCTTACGTTGAGATGACCTATGGCGTGAGTTTTTATTACTTCAAAAACTGACTCATACTTACTTTCATTTTTCTTTACTAGTAAGTATTCTAAATTGATAGTGTAAATTTAAGTAAACATATGAAAAATATATTTAAAAAACTATAGACCCGCTACCCGCTGAATACATCTGGATTTGTATACTGTGGCATAAGGTCTGTAGGGTATATCTCAACTTGTAATTCCTTCTGTGGAAGCCGAAAAGTAAATAAGATCCCAGGGAATGGCTCAACCGCAGTCCGCATCCTGATTAAAACTAGTGACAAGGAAAGATTCACAACAATACATTTCAAAAACCCTCCGGATACTTACGCAATCTGAACATTAAATAAATGGCTATTTTAGGCAAAACCACACCTGTCGGTAAGAGATTTTTTTTTTACTGATTTTAAGCTGTTGTTTTCCTACGACCGATTCAACGAATCTGGACTATGACGAGTGCAGAGAGCGCTGAGAAAGATAGGTTGGGACGACGAGCTCAAGGGCACCACATACGTACCCCGCCGGCGGGGTCGGAGTGATTTGCAGAGTGTGCGAGTTTTATGTGTCGAGGTTCGATGAAAGGATTCCCTCCGCGTTAGCGTAGGCGATCACCCAGATCTCCGAGAACATGTCTTGGCCGATAGAGGGATTACAAAATCATAATTATTATCCATGGAATCGTTCCATTGTTCACTTTCTTCTATGCCCTAAGCACGAATAATTCACGATAGCTTTACGCTTACGATACGATAGTAAAAGTCAAATATAAGCCAATGACATCGGCGATACTTGAAATCTTTTAATTTTGATTGGCTAACATTTGACATGCTATCGTGAATTATCTGTGCATAAGGCACTGATCAAATTATTCTCGCAATATTATGTCGACGCCAATAGCAATATTTCAACTCAATCGGATAACGGGCCATTGGGCTTGCAAATAACCTGATGCAAACATTGGAAGGCACGAACAAAAACCAAAAAGGCTTCATCAATAGTTCAGTCAATTTTCATTACTTTATAATTGTGATTTTCCGCTTTTGATTTAACAATATGGCTTGGTAGATTTACGAACATATTCCCTGTTATTATGAAACTGGGTTTAGACGAGGACTAACTAAACCCTGGTTTTGTGACGTGTTATTTCATACATTATGACATAAAGCAACTGTATGAAATAACACGTCAAAAAACCAGGGTTAAACCGGATTACGTTCAACTGTTTAGGTAGTGAAAACTGACATGACGGCTGATAGAGGTGAGTGGAAGATAAAGACATATGCCGACCAAATATATTATGAAGTGGGATAATGGCAGTGAGATGATGATGATGGTTTGTTAGATTTGCGAATCAATCTTATGACTTGTATACCTTATTAAAAACATTGTCTACAAGAGTTTACGCAAACATTCAATTTTATGAAATACCAATAAAATTAATAACCCGTAATAATAAGCTTCTAAGATTATAAATAACTTTAATTGCCTCAATTCAAACAGTCCTGAGTAAATATTTTGGAGCGGAAAGTTGGTCCTTTGATCAAACTTAATGATAGACAGTCGGCGACAAAGAGATTCATTGGTCCGAAATCTACAGTACCTCGGTTTTCCTTACCCGGTTTTAACAAAGACAAAGCTAAGCGAGGATGTAATTAGATCACTTCAACTGCTTAGGTAAGATTTTACAAATCAACGGCATTCAAAGGTTGTTTAGTCTAACGAATTGTGTCGTCCTTGTTTTCGGATAGATAGAAAAAAGGAATAAATATGCTCACGACTTTTATCCCCAAGCATGATAGACAACTTGACAAATCTCCTGGCGATTAGATCGTGAAGATGTCTAAGGGAATAGTCAGAAAACATTTTGGCACACAATTTGCAGCAGTGAGTTTTTTTTTTTTTTATACAACAGAGGTTAGGTTTATTAAGCTTACGGCCCACCTGATGGTAAGCGGTTACCGTAGCCTATGAGCGCTTGTAATACCAGAGGCATCACGCACGCGTTGCCGACCCCGAACCCCCGTCCCCCCTAAAGAGCTCTGGCAACCTTGCTCACCGCAGGAACACAGCACTATTTGAAACAAATGATGTGAGTATTCCATACGTGACAGGTTGCAAGCCCATCGCCGCTTTAAGAATACTTACTGGTTTCCTCACGATGTTTCCCTTACAAATTTTTACACCCGTAGGTGTGTGGTAGTCCCGGTTTTCGAAAATAGTTGCACCAACTGTTTTCTTCGTTAGCTATAATTCATAGCTGTTAATTTGCGTAGAGATAAAGGTTCAAATAAATTAAGGCAGGAATTTTTAGAGCCGAAAAGTATTTTTAAGCCCTGCCCGTTAAAACGATTTATAAAGGTACATATTTATACCGAAAGTGTAATAGGGTTAGGATAATGACTACGGGTTACAAGGGACGGATTAGAGAACGATTATTTTTTCGCTCGCAGCGTTGATTCGGTGCTTAGTCAAGCAAAATTAATGGAACGTTGAGTTTAGGGAAAAATTAAATTCCATTCATCCACTTTTTTGTGGGTAAAGAAAGCAGTGGGCTACTCACTTAACATTTTATATCATTGTATCACAACCATTTCCTTGGATTTTCTGCATTAGAGGATGTTCACACTGTGTTGTGACTTTTATAAAGGGTGATTCATGATTTCAAACGGTCTTTTTAAATTATATAGTTTAAAAAAAATAACAAATATATAAATTAATAAATGAATTATAATAATATATAATTCAATTAATTGGCCGTGGTGGCCCCGGCTGAAGAATAGGCCCCTCCATATCCACGATGTCGTAAGAGGCGACTAAGGGAAAAAAGCTAGGGGATGGGCAGCAGCGTCCCTCATTTTAACAACCATAACTGCGCTCGCCAACCCGCATGCCCAGCGGGGTAG